>JAKSZT010053929.1:23789099-23837737 GCA_026826555.1 Tolypeutes matacus | reverse complement strand
AAAAGAAAACACCATTCATAGTCCTTGCAGATTGTCCTATGTGAGCACTTTCCTTCAGAGTTTATTCATACAATGAGTTTAGAAAATAACTTGAGGCTAAAGTATAGGGGCCTCCCTGATCCTTTTTGCACTTGCAACTTTTCTTGGGCATGCACCCATGGCCTTAGGAATTCCTCCCTTTTCATGCATAGGAATGTCCCCTCTTTCTTAAGAAACAGTTTCCTCACAGTCTTGGGCACTGAACTGTATATCCTACAATCAGAAATCCCTTGCTTCAGGCATCTGCCACTTGACTGCTTTCCTACAGCATTCTATAGGAGAGTTTTCTGAGCTGCCTACTACATGCAGGGCAGGTTCTGGGCCAATGGTCCTGAAATGAGTGTCCTGGTTCAGTACTTTGGGCTTCCAATAGACATACTGACAGTCATATATGCTCCCAGTGTATGTATGAGGATTACTCTGGTTCCTCTGGAACTAGGACCAGGGACCTACCCTAGATGCATGAGCTGGCTCCATGCTGGGAGCACGGGTTGATGCTGTGGGGAAGGGGCCAGCCAGGGCACCATGAGATCCTATTGCTTTCAAGCTGCCTTTGTCTTGTTAAAGTGTTTGCCCTGTTAATGCAATCCTTTTACTATTTTCTGGAGCTTTGAGAAAGATATTTCTGCCAGTTCTTGCTGGGGGTTCAAAGCTTCTGTGTTGGGGATGGAACCCTGAAGTTTCTCAATCTGCCATCTTGATCAGGACAGGACCCTCCTGCTTGAATTTTGAATTTTGTTTACTCTGCTGCCCAGATTCTTTTTTTTAAAAAAATAATATATTTTTTAATTAAAAAAAAAAAAGATACTTAGATTACATAAATGTTACATAAAAAAATATGGGGGATTCCCATATGCCCTGCTCCCTAGCCCATGCACATTTTTCTACATTAACAACATCCTTTATTAGTGTGGTACATTTGTTACAATTGATGAACACATTTTGGAGCATTGCCATTAAGCGTGGATTATAGTTTACATTGTAGTTTACACTCTACCGCACAATTTTGTAAGTTCTGACAAAATATATAAGGGCCTGTATCTGTGATTGCAATGTCATTCAGGACAATTCCCAAATCCCAAAAATGCCCCCATATTGCATCTATTTTTCCCTCTTCCTCCCCTCAGAACCTCTGGTGGCAACTGTCTCCACATCAATGATAACAGTTCTTCCATTGCTAGAATCACAATAAGTCTATAGTAAAATCACAGTAAGTCTATTCTAGTCCATCGTTCATTCCCCAATCCTGAGGATTCTGGGATGGTAATGCCTACTCCACCTTTAATTGAGAGGGCGCTTAGATCCCCTGGGGTAGATAGATGGGACTATCTTGCTTGCAGTTGCAAGACTCTCTCTTTTTCTTGGGGTGGTCTTGTCCATCATCATCTCCTTGTTAGCTGTCCTGGGTGAGTCCAATGAACTGGAAAGTAGGTGTTGCAATGCTGCTGAGATTCAGGGCCCAACTGACATATTGACAACCCAAAGATTTAAGTCTCTTGGACATACACCTATCTACTCTAGTACTAACTATAGGTTCAAATAGAAGGGGCAGAAGAGCCATATGTAGGGAAACCACAACTGAGTCCAACTCTGCCACATTGAAGAGCATAAATGCCAAAGTAGGGCCTACTGGCGGGGCGACAAACTCTTGAGCTGTATGCCCTGCCTATAGTGTCTAGGTGTCTCCAGAACCCTCAGAAGTCCTGCTATTTGAGGCAGTATTTACTTTGGCAGTCAATGAGATCCTGCTGAGACATGTATAAGTGTAACCTCTGGAATGACCTCCTGACTCACTTTGAAGTCTCTTAAACTCATTTCTCTTTAACCTTTCCTCCTTTTGGTCAAGTTCTTTTTCCAGTTGCATTGCTAGTTGGTGCTTAGTTGTAATCCCTTGGGGCCAGGAAGGGTCAATCCTGGGAGTCATGTCCCATGCTGGGGGAAAGGTAATACATTTATATGCTGAATTTGGCTTAGAGAGAGGCCACATTTGAGCAACAAGGAGGTTCTCAGGAGGTAACTCTTAGGCATCCTATAATACTAGGCTAAGTTTCAATTTCAAAAGTAAAGGTTCATAAGTACAGTCATCACTAATAAGGGCCTGTCAATGGTCCCTCCTCCTTCACTAGTCACTGCCCCTGTACTCAGAGGATTCTTGCTGTCCTGTTAGAGAATGTGGCAAATCTCCCCAGGATGGGAATTCAATATTCGTTTGGTTATTGTGTGAATCTCCACCCACAGTGACAATGAACACGTGAACACATTCATATGCCTAATAAATGTGCCCCAGGTGAACCTCCTCCCATGCATCTCCCATCTCTGACACCCTGCACTAATGATCCTCCCCTACCACAGTTGTAATCCTTCTGTGATCCAAAACTTCTTCAAAGATGAAGCCAACAAAATAACCAAATACAATTAATAAGAAAATGAAATAATAATGATAGTTTAAAAAATAATGACTAAAATACAATTTTTAAGAAAATTGTGAAATAAAAGAATATAAAATTAAAAAAATTTTGACATTATGTCTTTCATCATTTTAAGATCTTTTGTCTTGTATGCACAGTGACATTTCTCCTGTTTATTCCCCCAGTGTCTTATTTTTTTCATTTTGTCTTCAAAGAAGCTTTAGGTTACAGAAAAGTCATGTGCAGAATATAGGTGATTCCCATATACCCAACATGCTCCCCCCTTTCCCCTTTCCCCTACTAATAACATTTTACATGTGGGTGGTACATTTGTTACAATTGATGTACAAGTATTGAAGCCTTGCTGCTAACCATGGTCAATGATTTACATTATGGTTTACATTTTGGACCATACACTTTTATAAATTTTGATGAAATTTAACATGGCCTGCATCCATCATTGCAAGAGCATGTAGAACAATTCCAATGCCCCCAAAATGCCATGTTCCATCTACTCTATTCCTCCCTCCCCCTCCCCTCAGGACCCATGGCAACCATCAAGCTTTACTCCTTGAAGAGCAAGATTCATATTTACTTGCAACAACACTGAGGGCTTGACATACTGGCTTGTCCTTCCCTATTAGGTATTGCCTATGCTCTCAAGAGACTCCTGCCCATCTATTTGAGATCATAGCAGGACTACCCAGGATGGGAGTCCAACACCTTCCCACTCATTATGTGAGTCTCCACCCACTGATACAACACACTATGACAAGATGAACACTACATACTCCCTAGAAGCCTGCCCCAGATGCCCCCTGTCTTACATGTCCCCCACATCTCAACACCTTTACCAGTAACCCTTTCGTGCCATTTTTTCCAGTAGAATATTCCTATTCCCAATGCTGTAGTTTCAACCACATATCCACAAATCCTCATAGTTCACCTGCTCCTTCCCCCAACCCTCCTCCCAGTTCCATGGACAGTCCAACCCACCCTCCCCCTCTCACAGACCAGCACTGCCCAACCCAATAACATCACTGCACCACTGTTATACCCATCAACTGCACAACTACACCCTTCCACCTTATCATAGATTTTGCCCATATGGGCATTGACTCACAGCCTTCTTCTCCCTTTCTGTCTCCTTTAAACCTATCTTCCAGACTGTAGCTCTGTGAGTCTGCTCAATTTGCTTAATTCATATCAGTGAGGTCATGTAATATTTGTCCTTCAATGCCTGGCTTGCTTCACTCAACATAAGGTCTTCAAAATTCATCCATGTTACCCTGTGTGTTAATACTGCATTCCTCCTTACAGCTGAAGAATATTCCATTGTATGTATGTATAAACCACAATTTGTTTATCCATTCGTCTGTTGATGGACATTTGGGTTGTTTCCAACTTTTGGCAATAGTGAATAAACATTGGCTCAGGATTCCTGCTGCCTATTCTTACCTACTGCCAGCATTCTTGAACTATGGATATTATATGATTACTTGCCTAGATTCCTTTCTCCTTATTGCTGAGTCTTCTGGTTGATGTTCTGACTTTGCTATGTTATTTTGCCGTCTCATTGGATCCTATGGATTCTGATGCTGGCTTAACATTTTTTATCTGAATCACTCAATTGGATGCAGGCACTTCCCAGACCACTCCCATACCTGCTTTCTACTTTGACTATCATTATGTTGAACAGATGTACCTTCTCCACTTCCGTATGATACTAATACATACCTAACTAACTGATTATGCCATTATTTCACAATGTGGCTATAGCAGTTTGATATTGTTTATGAATTCCAAAAATAGATATGGGATTATGTTTGTAAACTGGTCTGTTCCTCTGGGCATATTAGATTATATTGGATTCGAGGTTACACTTTTACTTGACTAAATAATGATTAAGGCTTTGATTGGGCCACATCAGTAGGATGTTGAGACCCACCCCCTTGGTAGGCAGGGACTCACAGAGAAACTGCACTGCAGAGAAGGGAGGGTAGAGTTTTGATACTGGAGACCCGGGAAGTAAACACACAGAGAAGCAGATACATGAGGAAGGAGAGAAGGCTCTATTAGACCTTCAGAGAACCCAGAAGAGAGATGAGTCATTGGCCTGATAGTTCACAGCTGACCTTGTGGAGAGAGCAGAGCAGTTGAACCTGGAGAGAAACAAGCCACGGGAAGAAAGGAACCCAGGAAGCCTGAACCCTGGCAGATATCTGGAGATATCTTACTCCAACATGAGGCAACAGACTTTGGTGTGGGAAGTAACTTATGCTTTATGGCCTGATAACTGTAAGCTTCTACCCCAAATAAATACCCTTCATAAAAGCCAACAGATTTCTGGTATTTTTCATCATTACCCCTTTGGCTGACTAATACAGTGGCCTCTTCACTTTTTCCAGGCCAGGCTCCACTTTCCTAGAAAAGCAAAAGAGTAATACTCCTACCTGTACTTGGGTGCTGAATTTCCCGTTTTACTTCATCAGTTGAAAACATAACTCTTGTGGCAGTTTGAGATTATTTATGAACCCCCCAAAAGAAGAGGATTATGTTTGTAAACTGGTCTGTTCCTCTGGGCATGATCCCCTTTGATTTTATTAGATTCACCTGAGATGCCTTTGATTAAATTTCCTGTTAAGATTAGGGTTTTGATTTGACCATATCAGTAGGGTGTGACTCAGGGTTGAGTCCCCACCCCCTTGGTGGGCTGATATAAACAGATACTCACTCAAGAAGATACACAGGAAGAGATGGACAGCACTCCATAGATAATGGCAGAGGAGAGAATTTTGATCCTGTATCCTGGGAAGAGAAATGAGCCATTAGCCTGATAGTTTGCAGCTGGCAAAACCCAGAAAGAAGCCCTATGCCAGTCTGTAGCAGAGAGAGAGGAAGGCTGAACCCTCACAGAGTTCACCCACCATCTTGCTTCAACATGTGGCAACAGACTTTGGTGAGAAAGTAACATTGAGTTGGACTCTTTAGGGCCTTGTAACTGTAAGCTTCTACCCCAAATAAATACCCTTTATAAAAGCCAACAGATTTCTGGTACTTTGCATCGGCACCCCTTTGGCTGACTAATACAACTCTTAAGACACTATCCATTTCTACCTCCAAAATCTTTTGTTTCACTAGGATTTTCTTCCTGTAAATACATAATTTCCTTCTGTTCCATTATCTGAAAGATTCCTATCTCTTCATATCCTGGATATTTTTCTGTTTCACAGTTTTGAGGTGGACTGTTTCTTTCATTGCTTTCTGGAGCTGACAGCCTCCCCTTAACTTCAGTCCTGGGTACAAGTTATTGACTTAACAGAAGTCATTTATGATCCATTGTTTGAACCAAGCCTGCTGCCTATATATTTTTTATTGAAATGAGAATTGTGATAGCTGTGTTAATGCTCATAAGCAGTCAATGCACCCAGATTAAATTAATGGGAATGTGGACCTTTGTAGTGGGTAAAAACTGACTGGACAGGAAACGTGAAATACAAGGACAACCTAGTTTCTAGTGCAGTAGAGTGCAGATACATGTGACCATAGAAGATAACTTGAGGAGCAAAAAATGTGAACAGAAAAATTAGATGAAAAAGAAATAAAGCTGTTAACTCAGCAGACTTATTCAAATTCACTTCTGTGGCTGGTGGGCCAGGAGAGAGTCTTTAGGGAACCCAAGAGAATGAATTTAATCTTCAATACCCCAGCAATTCTGAGTAATGATTTGACTTGAGGTTAAAGAAGTCAGAATGAAATCAAGGAATAAATGGGCTTTGGGGAACCCTGTACAATGCAAATCTGGTCTGAATTGTGGGAACAATTGGAGAGATTTAATAGCTGCTAGAATATCCAAGTAAAATATACCTTTAGGTGGAACTTTCTGCCGTCTATCAGGATTATCCCTGTGTAGTTATACCCTCCCTCCTGTCACCCATCTCTAGATTTGGTAAAACATTGTAAGAAAGTTTCTTAACTTTAATAGTAACGGGATCTTATGGTTTTCATATTGGCTTGTTACAGACAAAGAGGACTAGAATAAGAAAAGAAAATCGCTTTTCTTAAATTAGAAAAGAAGATCGTGACAATGATCAAGATTAGGGCCAGCAGGGTGAATGTGAGGTGATGTTCTCATCCTTTATCACAGCCCATGATATATCTTGGCAATATCTTGTATTTTTTAAATATAGCAGAGTATTCTTGACTCCAAATTTTAAAAACAAGCCAAAAAATCAACCAAATAATTTTCTTACCAAATACACAATAGTAATACTTCTAAAATGATATTAATAGCCTTAGTAAGCATAGTATACTAATTCAGGTCAAATCTCATATTTTAAAAAAGTATTATTTGACTGAAGCCAATTTTTCCCTTCTAGGCCTGATTAATTTTTGCCAGCATCTAGGTATTTGAGTTCTTCATTATATTACAAATGCAATTAATCTGTATGCCTTTTAATTAGAACTCCATGTATGTGTTCTGTTTACTGAAGGCCTTCAAACTTTATCTCTTCTATAGGATAGTTAATATATAAAGTACATTTAGAGAGTCACAATTACCATTTAAAACTCATTATTGGCAATGCTTAGCAGCAAAACAGTAAAGTTATAAACACATCTATATGCTTCTTTTACTATCTTGTTTTGCGTAGTTGTCTCCAAAAACAAATTCACTAAATTTAACAAGGAAAATTTCATTGCTAATTAGATTTAGAAAACAGTCGGGAAACTAATGGAAAAATAGATTTACGAAGAGGGGCAATTAGTTCAAAATTATCCATGAAATCTTTACTGCTACCACATAAGGTACATTTTCAGTTTACTTTTTGTTGGTAAAGCAGTGCTTTAAATAATATATAAACGCATACAAGTTTGGTGGAAGACAAGCATGTAAGGGACTTGCCTTATAAAGAGTCTCCTCATCTTCTTGAATATTTTAGAGAAATTATATTTATCACCTAATTTAAATTTTTTTAGCATAGCACGCAAGGGGAAACCTGTTAAGAAGTCGGTTTGAAATGAGTGATACCATACATTCACAGTAGATGTCACTATTGCCATTTTTAACAATGTGCTGAGTCAGACCAGGCTGGAGAATCAAACATGCATGCATTCTTTCACTTAAGACAAGAGATGTACTACCATCCAAGAATCAGTCTTGAAACTCATTATTAATTAGAGTTGACACCAAAGCTTCCTTTTTCGGCCACTCTCTGGAACAAAAGAATAAAATTTCCCTCACACCTTTTGCTTTTAACTGCTCCGTTCGGATAGCCTAAAAATCCTTTCTGTGTAATGATTTCCTTTTAAATAATTTCAGTGCTTTTGCTGGCACAACAGAACAAAGTCTTACAGAAAGGATGCTAAGAAATCTATCTCTTCATAATAAGGATAATAATGCTCTTTATTTATCTTTGATATTTATTGTCCCTTTCAATAGTGTTACAAGTATAACATAGCAATGATCATGAAGGTTAGGGCCAACTCAATTTTCATGGGAAAGATTATCTTTATTTACATTTTCTTGAAAATTGCTGAAATTACCTCCCACCAGTTATTTTGTCAATCCATTTACTGTTACTTTTATTCTAAAACAAACAAAACAATAATAACAAAAACAACAAAAACCTAGTTCACTACTTTTCCCTACAATTGAGTGTGCTCTTTCTACTGTCTCCAGGTTAATACTGAGTCAGCCGCTAGTCACTAATGGATTAGTAGCTTGAAAAGAAGGATGTTATTTGCAGGCACAAATGGATTTCTAAGCATTTCTCTAAAACTTCTGGCTAATGTTCATTTTACAGGGGAAGTTAAGCATGTCAATACCTTTTGAAATTTTTGGTTTGCTCCAATCAAAAAGATAGGGTTGGCTATTTTAGGATTTTCAATCATGGAGATTATGTTTGCCTTCCCAGAATTTTATGGTTCATTGATGGTATGAACTAAAGCCTTGATAAAAGAAAAATTTGGAGACAACCCCAGAAGGCTATCCGTTTTTGTTTTATTTGCCCTTATGCTTCCCTCTAATTCAGAAAACTGACAGATGACTATTATATTTGGGCATGTATATATGTATATGATTTCCTCAATACACTTGGAATTTCTTCATCTGCTATAATTTGGGTAAGTAATTTGGGTATGGAGAGCTCACTCCATAACTCCCCTATTCATTATATCTCTTATGATACTAGACCCAAGGGGGAAAAAAAGCACTAAATTTTAAATATCCAACTTAGTCTCATAATTAAACAGAAATTGTATGGACAAAGGTGAAATGTGTTTCCTAGGAATATTCAAAGAGATCAGACAGTGCATTTTGTTTAGATGCTTGGTGTGATGGTTAGGCTAATGTGTCAACTCAGCCAGGTAATTGTGTACAGGTGTTTGGTCCAGCAAGCACTGGGCTAATTGTAATACAAGAACATTTATGAACTTCAGTCACCAGTGAGTTTACAGCATGGATGGCTGATTACATCTGCATCAATCAGGGAGATTGCATCAGCAATGGTTGACGCTTTTATCCAATCAGTTGAATGCCTTAAAAGGGGAAGTGATTTCAACATTCAGAAAGAATTTCCCAGCTTGTCTTTGGACAGCCAACTTCTCCCAGAAACTAATCAAGGACCTTTCACTGGACTTTCATCGGAGCCCCTGGTTTGCAGCCTGCCTGCGGAACCTGGACTTGTGCATCCCCACGGTCGCGTGACAGACTCTTATAAAATCTCATATTATTGACAGATATCTCCTGCTGATTCTGTTTCCCAAGAGAACACTGACTAATACACTTGGCATCACTCAACCATATTACCCTATAGCGGAGGTATAGGGTAATATAGGGGGTCCATGAGCTAGAATTGAAAAAAATAAACTTGATTAAATGTCCAACATGATGTGCATGTTGCCTTGTCAAATACTACATCACGGTTTAATGTTCTTATTCAAGATAAACAACAACAATCTGCACATTGATATGTCTTTAATAAATAATATTATTTAATGTGTTAAGAAATTATAATCCAAAACATCAAAAATACAGGAAAGTTAAAGTTAAATTTTATTTATTAAAGACATGTCAATGTGCAGACTGTTGTTGTTTATCTTGAATAAGAACATTAAACCGTGGTGTAGTATTTTTTATTTTAGTAACTGTATTTTAATATATGTAACTGATTTCCTTTGTAATTTTATGCATTTAAAAACATCGTTCTTGTGAGGATGTGTTGGTGTGGATGTGATATGTTTATTAAATAATATGCAGTATAGTGTGGACTTTGTATGATTTTTATTTTGATATAGTATGTTCTGAGTGCAGTGGATAACTGCCTGCAAAAAGGTTGGTAAGGATGGTGGAGATGGTTTTATGATGCTGTGGGAAAACTCAAATTTCTAAATGTTTGCTGAAAATGACCATTTGTACAGATTGAACCGTGTTAGGTTATTAGGTATTGAAATTTTGGGAAAGCTGTAAAACGTAATTTTGAATAATCCTAAAATTGCAAAGGGGTCTGTATTAGAGTTCTCAGGGAAACAGAATCAACAGGAGATATCTGTAAATGGTATGAGATTTTATAAAATTCTCTCACATGACCTTGGGGATGCACAATTCAAGATGCCACAGGCAGGCTGCAAACCAGGGGCTCCGATGAAGGCCTGATGAAGGTCCTTGATGAGCACCCAGAAGATGCTGGCTGTCCAAAGACAAGCTGGGAAATTCTCTCTCAATGCTGAAATCACTTCCCTTTTTAAGGTATTCAACTGATTGGATAAAATGTCACTCATTGCTGACAGCAATCTCCCTGGTTGATTGTAGATGTACTCAGCCATCTATGCAATAAACTCACTGATGACTAAAGTTCATGTAGCAGTTTGGCATTATTTATGAATTCCAAAAATAGATATTGGATTATGCTTGTAAACTGGTCTGTTCATCTGGGCATTATTAAACTATAATTAGGGCTTTGATTGGGCCATGTCAGTAGGATTTTGAGCCCCACCCCTTGGTAGTTAGGAACTCATAGATAAAAGACACGGCAAAGGACAGAGTTGGAATTTTTGATGTTGGAATTCTGATGCTAAGTTTTGAGCTGGAGCCCCAGGAAGTAAACACACAGAGGAGCTTGGTCGTGAGAAAAGAGAAGGCCTCTGGAAAAGAGACGAGCCATTCACCTTATAGTCTACAGCTGGCCTTGTGGAGAGAGGCAAAGCCTGGAGAGCTTCATAGTCTACAGCTGACCTTATTGAGATAACAGAGGAGCTGAGACAAGCAAGCCCGAGGAAGGGAAGAACCCAGGAATGCTGAACCCTCACAGACATTGGCAGCCATCTTGCTCCAACACATGGCAATAAACTTTGGTGAGGGAAGTAACTTATGCTTTATAGTCTGGTAACTGTGGGCTTCTACCCCAAATAAATACCCTTTATGAAAGCCAGCCAATTTCTGGTATTTTGCATTAGCACCCCTTTGGCTGACTAATACAGTCCATAAATGTCCTTGTATTACAATTAGCCCAGTGCTTGCTTGACCAAACAACTGTGCGCAATTACCTGGCGAATTTGACACATTAGCCTGACCATCACAGGGTCTGTGGAATAAAAAAGGTTAAGAACCCCTGCCCTATAAGGTATTGCTGCATCAGGTCAAATTACTGCTATCCTTTATATTTAGGATTGGTATTAAGGCCAAATAGCCTGCAGCTGTCCTGACTGCTTCAGCCTTATTAATAATTCAAAGTCTTGAGGCAAGATTATCTCTAACTTCATTTTGGTTCAAGTTAATCAGGTTCAAAGTTTTGACCTTTTTGTTTTCACCAGAATCCATATAATTTATGGTTTTTTAATCCCTGTAAATGTGCTAACTGCTATACTAAGTCAAATAGGAAAGGTCTATGTGTGCTTTCTGGAGTCAAGGAATGTACTTATCCTTCTTTGCACCCCATGATTAGTATGGTATCCAACGCAGCTAGTGTGTTACTTGGCAAGTATTTGTTAAAGTTTTAAACAGGAGGACTGGCTATCTGATAAAATTGTCAATTTGCTCATCAAAGCTTACTCTATCAGGGGCTGCCCTCTAAGCAGGAGATTGCTTTTTCTCTTCTACCCTCTCTAAGGACTAAGAATGCCCCTAAAACAGCATTCTTTTCCAAATGGTTTTTGTGGTTTTCTTTAAAAAATAACCTGGAATTATTGTGGCTCGGTTGCGTTTATTTTTTTAATTTGACACTTCATTAAGACAATACAAAAGATTAGTTGAGAAGTACAGAAACAATATATATGTGTGTGTGTATACATATATATAGTAGTGTATGATCTTCACAAGCTATAAACCCATGTGTGCAATCATAAATAGTTACAAAATGTGATTTAGCTACTTCTAGGCAATTTTAGTTACTTCCGAGGTTTCTCTCAGGCACTTGAGATTTAAATTTAGTAAATTCAGGATTTTACCTTTCTCCTTTCTTTCTATCAGTATTTGTGTTTAAATCATGGGGATTACATAAGGCTGCAGGTAAGTTGGCCTCTGTAACAGTTTGAGATTATTTTTTTGAATCTATCTGAAAAAGAGAAACATTATGTTTGTGAAGTATTCTATTACTCTGGCTGTGATACCCTTTGAATGCATTAGATTGAGCTGAGATGTCTTGATTAAATTACCTATTAAGATTAGGGCTTTGATTTGACCACATCAGAAGGGTGTGACTCAGGTTGAGTTCCTACCCCATTTGTGGGCCAATATAAATGGACACTTACTCAAGAAGACACACTGGAAGAGAAAGCTGTTGTTTTTTATCTGGGTCCCAGGGAGAGATGAACATTCACTTGATAGTTTGCAGCTGACCTTATGAAGAGGCCAGGGCAGCTGAGAAGCTGAGAAGGCCGAGAAAGAAACCAGCCCTAGGCCAGAGACTGATATAGGAAGCCCTATGCCAGCCTATAGCTGAGATCAGGAAGGAGTTGGCCCCACAGAGCTTCAAGAGGAAGAGTGAGCCCAGGAAGGAGAGACCAGGCAGAGATCAGTGACTATCTTGCTTCAACATGTGGCGACTGACTTTGATGAGAAAGAAAACCTGAGTTGGACTCTTTAAGTCCTTGTAACTGTAAGCTTCTACCCCAAATAAATACCCTTTATAAAAGCCAACAGTTTTCTGGTACTTTGCATCAGCACCCCTTTGGCAGACTAATACAACCTCAGTCAGTTCTCTGCAATCCTCTGTTGAGATGTATAATAGCACTACATGATTCGCAGGTGGCAAGTTCCTTCACGTTAGCACATGCTAAGATAGCATGTCCTCACTTGGTCCTAAGAGAAGGAGTTCAAGCCATTTTCCACTATTTTATCCCTTCCTCATATGTGTCTAACATCCTGCATTTTAGTTTCCCAGCTGCTAAAACAAATAATATACAATGGGCTGGTTTAAAGAATGGAAATTTATTGGCTCACAGTTTCAAAGGTTAGAAGATTTGCTCCCTCATGGGGTTGATATCTTCTGGCTGGCTGGCAATCTTTGAGGTTCCTTGGCTTATCCATCACTTGGCAATGTACATGGTAGCATCTTCTCTTTTCTCATTTGGGTTCTGTTGACTTCCACCTCTGTCTGTTCCCTGTGGCTTCTCTCCATCTGATTTTCACTCTGCTTATAAAGACTCTAGTAATCCAGATTAAAGATCAACTTGATTCAGTTGGGCCACACAGTTACCTAACTGAAGTAACATCTTGAAGAGATCTTATTTACTATGGGTCCACACCCACCAGAATGCAGACCAAGACCAAGAACATGTCCAAACTGGGGTACACATGTCAATCTAACACAGTCCTCCTTCAAGACCCCAAGAAGAAATGTTCTTCCCACATGCAAAATACATTCATGCCATTACAGCATCACAAAATGCTAAGTACAAAAATCTCATCAAAATTGCTTATGGGTGTGGTCCATCCTAGGGCAAATTCCTCTGGTGAACCTATGAGACTTAGAGAACAACTTATCTGCTCCCAATATACAACAGAGGGAATGGCATCTGATAAACATACCCATCCCAGAAGGGAAAAATTGGAAGAAAAATAAGAGTCACAGGTCCCACACAAGTCTGAAACCCTGCAGGGCAAACTCCATTAGAGTTCAAGGTCTAAGAGTCATCTATGGATTGATGTTTTATCCTCCTGACCTGATGGAGCAACAGCCTCACCTCCTCCAAGTGCTTGTGCAGTGGCCATGCTTTTCCCAAACTGGGGTGAAGGTCCCACCCTCTCTGATCATGGAAATGGTAGACAAACTCTCTGCCAATGCCAGGGGCCAGGACCCCCATCTCTGAGCTTTGGGGTATATTCACTCTCCCTGAGAGTGACAGTTTGATCGTATTTATGAATTCCCCAAAAGAGAAGGATTATGTTTGTAAACTGGTCTGCTCCTCTGGGTATGATACCCTTTGATTGTATTAGATTCAGCTGAGATGTCTTTGATTAAATTATGCTAAGATTAGGGCTTTGATTCACCTATGTCTGTAGGGTGTAACTCAGATTTAGTCCCAACCCCTTGGTGGGCTGATATAAACGGGCACTCACTCAAGGCACAGAAAGAAAGAGAGTGCGAATATTCTCGCTGTCCTGATTTTGTGATAATCAGGGTAGGCTAAACTTTCGCTATATTAGAAACCATGCATGTGTCCCCAGACCTAGTTTTTCTCCCTAGGTCTGGTTTTTAGAATGCTGGTGATAAACTAAGCCTGATTTATTATATGACCATCCTGTATGGGAAATGACTGCAACTCTAGGTATCTTTGGTTAACCTTAAGAGATATAGCAGGGGGACGGATGTGGCTGAAATGGTTGGGTGTCCGACTCCCATATGGAGGGACCTGGGTTTGATCCCTGGGACTTCCCAGTAAAAAGAAAAAAAAGAAAAATATAGAAGGTGCATGGGCTACCAGGCCCCATGCGTGGGTACGCTGTCAGGCCCTGCAAATGGGTGAGCCCCCCAGACCCCGTGCACAGGTGTGCCATCAGGCCCTGCGAGTGGGGTAAGCTGTCAGGCCCCGTGAGCCATGCAGCAAGAAGATGATGTAACAGGAGAGTGACACAAAGGAGAGCCAAGATAAGATGTGCTGACAAAACAGAACTAAGGTGGTGCAGGCAGTAAGACACCTCTCTTCCACATCAGAGTTTCCGAGGATTGAATCCCAGTGAAGACAGGAGAAGAAGGATAAGAAGAGAGGGCAGGAAATGGACACAGAGAGTTGCCCAGCGAATGGACACAGAAACAGCAAAAACAGGGGTGGGGGATGAAAATGGATAAAAGTAAATAAATAAATAAATAAATCCTTTAAAAAAAAAGAAAGAAAGAGAGCTCCACAGGCATGGCAGAGGAGACAACTTTGATCCTGTGACCCAGGGAAGAGAGATGAGACATTAGCCTGATGGTTTGCAACTGAGGAGAACAGAGCAGTTGAGCTGAGGAAGCCCAGAAAGAAACAAACCCTATGACAGCCTACAGCTGAGATTAAAAGAAGCTGGGCCCATGGATGCTTAAGGAAGAAGGAAGGAGAGACCAGGCCCTCCATCTTACTTCAACACATGGCAACTGACTTGGGTGAGAAAGTACCTCTTATGGTACCTTGAGTGGAACTCTTTAGGGTCTTGTAACTAAACTTTTACCCCAAATAAATACCCTTTATAAAAACCAACAGATTTCTGGTACTTTGCATCAGCACCCCTTTGGCTGACTAATACAAATGGGATCCAAGCCCCACCCCTGCAAGCACCAGGGCAGATGGCCTGCCCCCTACAAGCACGTGGGCAAACACACTGTCTTGTCCTGAGGAGAACTTTTCAGTGCAGACCTTTGCTTCCATGGTTCTGACCTTGAAGCCCTCCTTCCTTCAGTTTGTCCCTTCTTTGTCCCTTTTAGTCCAGGCTGGCAGTGGTTCTTCTCATACAAATTTTGCCAAAACTTTGTCAACTTTACTTGCAGTTCAAGTAAATAGAGCTTCCAGAGATTCTTCCTGGAACCTTCCAGAGATTCTTAGAACCATCAGACCATAGAACCTTCCAGAGATTCTTCCTGGATAACTGCATTTTCAATCCTGACTTCCACTGAAATGCCTGACTAGGTCCATGTTCAGCCACATCCTTTTTAGCAAAGGATTGTTCAGCTAAACCCCTCTTGGGGCTCACTTCCTGAAAGCTCAGAGAAGACCCAGATAGAGCTGCTTCTGATCCTAGTCTCAGAGCACATTATCTGGATAGGCAGAGAATTTTCCAGATTATTAATCGCTGATTTCCTTGTGTTTAATAGTTTAATCCTCAGTTTATCTCTTTCCTCTCTCATTTCATTATAATTTGCAAAGAGAAGCCAGACTACACCTTCCACATTTAGCCTGGAAATCTCCTCAGTTAAATATCCAAGTTTGTCACTTTCAAGTTTTGCCTTCCGGGCAACATCAGAAGTCAGTTTTGGCCAGTTCTCTGCCACTTTATAACAAGAATCACCTTTCCTGTCGTTTCCAATAAAACATTCATCATTTCCTTCTAAGGCCTCATTGGCAGAAACTTTAATGTTCATATTTCTACCAACAGTCTCTTCAAAGCAATCTAGACACCTCATAATTCTTGGATTCTCTACCCATTACCCAACTCCAAAGCTGTTTACACATTTTTGGGTATTTGTCACAGCAGTACCCCACTTTCTGGTACCAAAAACTATTTTAGGTTCCTAGCTGCTAAAACAAATACTGTGAATTGGGTTGGCTTAACAACAGGAATTTATTGGCTCAGAGTTGCATAGACTAGAAGGCTTGCTTCTTTCTGGGATTTGTATCTTCTGGCTGGCTGGCAGTCTTTGGGATTCTGGCTTTTCTGTCACTTGAAAATGCACATGGTAATGCCTTTGTCTTTCTGCTCTGTGTTCCACTGGCTTCCAGCTTCTGGCTGCTCACTGTGGCTTCTCTCGCCATCTGATTTTCACTGTTTATAAAAACTCCAATAATCCAGATTAAAGCCCAAATTGATTCAGTTAGGCCACACCTTAACTGAAGTAACATCTTTAAGAGATCTTATTTAATATGGGTCCACACTCACCAGAATGTAGACCAAGACCAAGAACATACGCAAGTGAGGTACACATTTCAATCCAACGCACCCTGCTCTGTGCTAACTTTTGTACTTGCCTGTGGACACTGAGAAGGGGCTACTTCTCTGGAGTAGTCCTTTGAGGCTGTGGGAAAGTTGCTGGTTGTCCAACTGTATCCAGCACCTCATGAAACCATCTCTTATTATCTGCTCCATGTCATTGTAGCATAGGGAACATGTGTGAGGCTAATGCTTACTGGAGTTCCAGATGAACAGTGGGCCATTCTTCTCATTTCCTTTTGGATTTACAACCATATTTAGAGGTCTACTTTTCTCTCCACCTCTTTTCTGTTCCTTCATAACCCACTTGACGCAAAGGAGGACAAGGTGTAGGACATCTCATACCAGGCTTCCATTCTCTCAATTTGGCTCCTTTAATTCTCTTCTTCTACCCAGTTGGGAAGCTCTCATCTGATGCATGAGGTAGACAAAGAGCAAAGCAAAGCAAAGCACAATGAAACACCTCCCTCAGTAGACATTCTTCTGAAATCTTTAAAGCTTTTTTAAAACATAAAAGTTAACTTTTTTAAAATTTAAGAATTTGTTCTAGGCTCTTGGCTTTTCCATTTGACATCTCTCCCTCCTGGTTTCCAGGATTAAATGTGTGTAGGGGAGTATGAGATTGGAAGAAGACACTTCATCTAATGCCTCGCGTACAACCCTATTCCTAACACAATGCAATGAACCCAAAAGGAAGGAGGTCTAGGTACTTTCTTAATCTTCATAAAAATCCAGCGAAACATTATTATCTCCTATAAACAGCAAGAAGCTTGAGGTTTAGAGAGTTAATCTACAGATGTAACAACAATAAATTGTAGAGAGGCATGATGGCAATATGAATTCAGTGTTATCTATTTATCTTGTCTTACTGGGATATTAGTGAACATTTTAGTTAAAAATGGCCAGGGAAATGGATTTTCTAATTCTGGTATAGTTGTCTCTTGTTATTAATCTGCTTTTGCACCCTGGGATCGCCTTGCATTTCATTCTGATTAACACTGGCCTGTATCAGAATGGCTACCTCCATGTATCAGCACTGATATAATAGTTGCAACTCATTCACAGCTTCTGTATGGTATTCTTTAGTATAGATAGTCTTGCACTATTGACATTTTGGACCAAATTATTTGTTGTGGAGGGTTGTCCTGTACATTGTAGCAGAATTCCTGGCCTCTACCCACTCGATGCCAGGAGCACTCCCCCAGTCATGACAATCAATACTGTCTTTACATGTTGCCAAACGTCTCCTGGGGGAAATTAAAAACCTGTCTCCCTCATAGTTAATGGTAATAGTCTGATGATATTATCTCACAATCTGTACCAAATGTTATACAAAGGTGTGGTGTATTGGTGAGGGGTTGTTGTGTGGGAATTCTACACGTATGCATGATTGTTTTTTAAGTTCACAACTTCTGTATTAAAAATATATTTTTAAAAACTGTCCCCTGATTAAGAACTAAGGCATAAGTGTTTTTTTTTTTAATCTGTAGCACACTGCTCAAGTATTATTTCTATTCTTTACTTGAGAATGCAAATTCTGTGCACGTGTAATGTGTCCAGGAGCAGAGTCCAGTTTAGTTGGGTTTGCAGTTTACATAATTTGGGAGTCCTTCTTTAAGGAAAAGAATACATAATTATAAAAATACAATTAAGATTGAAAGAATTATTATTTTTAATAAGAAAAATAATAAGTCACAAATTTTAAAGAGCTGACAAATACCACAAACATCACAAAGTCCAAAAATAATACAATATTTTTATTAATTAGCTGTTTCATAATTCCCTTTTTTTGGCTTACAGTTTTTGGCTGCTTACTCTTTTATAACCTCTACACATGATGAGTTTTTAATATTATTTTTTAATAGAGGGAATAGATAATTTAGTTTATTCAACCACGGATAAAACTTGTTTGTTATTATTGATATTTCAGAAAAGTTTATTTAAGCTCCATAACTTGCTGTGCTGTGATCTGATACATTGCAATGCATAAAATGTGAATTTATACGTAGACATCTCTCTACTTTTAGTATTGCTACTGACTGATGTCCTGTAAGCCCAGGAATTCTTTAAATTCTGTTTTATGTGATTCTCATCAAAAAAGAGAGAAAAATGTGCAGAGTATTTAAAATAGTAAATGTTGCATTATTGAGTTTACTTATGACAGGTGAATATTTATGTTTTGACTAGTCATCCATAATAACTGACTCCTTTGCTCACAGATTTACAGGTTTGATTATTAGAAAAAATTTTCTACAGACTAGCTTCTGGTTCCACACATTCTTTCAGTTCTGTGTGCCACAGGACACGTTCATATAGATTTACAACCTCTGCGGTTGCACATTGCTGTTACAATCCTGGGTAAGTCAGCAAGAGGACACAGTGGGCACAGTATAACAGGAAAGCTAGCAAGAACTCAATTATACCTAGAAATGACTGTGAGTCACAAAAACATAACATACTCTGCCCAAACTTAGTGTACTAAACTCAACTTCCCTGCAGCAGGACCCCCAAAACACCCATGGCCACATAATACTACCTTATATAAAACGAAAATGTGATGGTGAGGTCATTAGAGTAGAAAGAGACAGGCGTCTTAATTGATTGTAGTTAAAATCTTAGTTTTGCGAATCACAATATAAATACATTCCTAAGGCCTCTTCCAGAATCTTGGAAATAACACGTTAACAAGAGGCACTGAAATGTAAATTTCATTAGTTTTGCTTGCATTAGATTCAAGCAAATGCTTTTTAATCACAGCTGCTCTTGCAGGAGAAGATGGGACGTGGGAATGAGGAGGACAGAGCACAGAGGCAGGAGATTTATATTGGGTCACAGAAAACAACCATAGAATAAAGGGTTCATGTTTTCTAAAAAATGGAAGGAGAATTTCCTAGGAATGGTTGACTTTAGAGTTTTCACTTTTCTGGGTTAAGGCTAATAAAGCTGTCTCTTCAAAACAACATAGAGAAAAATGTATTTTGTAGCAGCTATGACACACAGTGCATTCTCACTGGATTCAGAACACCATATTTTTTTATTAGAGAAGTTGTGAACTTACAAAACAATCATGCATAATGTGCAGAATTCCCATACAACATCCCTCCACCAACACCTTACATTGTTGTGGAACATTTTTGTTTTTGTACTATTAACCGCAATCCTCATCCACCTCTGGGTTCACTATGTTATTCAGAAAAAGTATGGAATGCTTCACGAATTTGCATGTCATCCTTGCACAGGGGCCATGCTAATCTTCTCTGTATCATTCCAATTTTAGTATATGTGCTGCCTAAGCAAGCACTAAGAACACTGTTGATTAGTTTTACCTGTTTTAGAATTTCATATAAATGGAATCATATAGCGCGTACATTTTTGTGTTTTGTTCCTTTTGCTAAACAAAATGTTTTTGAGATTCATCCATGTTGTTGTATATGTATCAGTCATGTATTCCTTTCATTGGTCAGTAGTATTTCTTCAAATGATATTCCATGATTTGGTTATCCTTTCATCTGTTGATGGATAGTGGAGCATTTCCAGTTCTTGGGCATTATGAGTAAAGCTCCTATGACATTCATGTACAAGTTCTTATGTGACTATAAATTTCCAATTCACTTGGGTAGTATCTAATTTGGATCACATGGTAAGTGTATGTTTAACTTTATATGAAAAAGCATACTAAGTTTTTGAAGGGTGGTAGGAGTGGAGAATTCCCAAAAAAGAAGAGCAGCATTGCAATTTACTTCAGGATTTATGTAGAAAATGACATGCAATTAAGGAAGAGAGTGTTGGAGACCTGTACGTAGTTGGATCTTTTTCTTGACACTACATGGATAGGCTCATAGTTAAAGGGGGTATCGTGAACAAGTTACCCAATTTCTCTATGCCTCAGTTTCTTAATCTGTAAAATGGAGACATTAGTATCTAATTTGTAGAGTGTGATGTGTGTAATTCTTACAAAGTGCTTAGCACCATGTCTGTTACGTAATAAACATCCAACACTTGAGATAATGATAGTTATTATTAGATAAGGAATTCTAAGTTAGATGAAGATTGAGGTTCCTATCCCTAGGTTTATTGGTTACTTCCTAGATGCAAAAGGAGAATCAAGTTGTTTGGAGCCAATTGTGTGGGCTCTAAGCCCAGCTCCATTACTTGTTAGTCTGGTATCCTAAGGAAAGTTCTTAACTTTCTCTGTGCTGTTTCTTCCTCTGTAAAACTAGAGATAACACTGTGTTCATAGAGTTTGCTACTATTATCCATACTATTATTATCATTGCCCATTTTCAACCCCAAGGGGGACTTTATCTTATTCTGCCCCATAGTTCCAGTGCCCATAATAGTACTCAGCACACTTCATTACCATATTCAGATTTTAAAGGATATCCCTTATATTGGGAAGGCATATTGTTCAAACAGATTTTTGTGTAGCTTGATAGACATAATATGGTGAATTGTATTTAGTAATTAATTTGCATAGCAAAGATTTTTATAACTATAGTGGACTATCTCTCTTTGTTCTTCCTTGTAAAAAGCCCTATAACCTACAGTTTTCATGGTCTCACTCAATCAAATCATTCCCTCAAGGAGATTTTTCTTTTTTTATGACATGGTTGGTGTTTATGGGAATAAATTGATGGGGATCTTTCTATCCTTAGCTGCTCTGTGAGATTTATATAATTTAGGATTTTGTTGTGAGGTTGCTGACAGCTAAGGGAGGACATAGAATTGTAATGGCACACTTAGACATGAAACAGTCAGGAGCTGTGTTGTGCCTAAAGTTTATATAGCCTAGTTGCTGTAGACCACAAAATGCCAAAAACTCCAATTCTGCCTCACATGGTACCAGCACTGCCTGATTATTTTATGATATAGGGAAGGCCTGGGTTTGTAGAGAAAACTAAAGAGATACTATGGTATGGAAAAAGTGGACTTGCTTATATGAGCTTTCATGAAAAATTATTTTAGCAAAGCTTGTACATCACATAAATGAGGCTCTGGAAGCTACTGGGGAATCACAAGTCTTCATCTTGTTTCTTTAGTTACAAGGAGTAGATATGGACCTGGTTGTAGTAATAGCTTGTACCTGTAACTTGAAATCAATATTTACATAAAGGAAAGTTTCAAGTATGTTAAATTTATAAAGTGTATTAGATATAACTAGTCATATGTAGAGTTAAATGAATATGATTTAGAAATCTAGTTGATGATAACATACCAGGTAACCTTAGATTAATTACTTGGTATAGGTGTTTTTGTTTTTATATTCTGTAAATAAGCTATAATAAAAATATTTCCAATGAAGTTTAATGAAAATTACAGTTAGTAATAACCACACAAATTACTTAAATATGAACAATAATAAAACTTAGTTTTGCCTTCCAAACCTTCTATTTTTGATTAGGGACAAGATATTGTAGATAATATTTGAGGCAAAAAAGTCTTCATCAAATATGATTGACAAAGTTATTTTTATGGCTTACAGATTTTTGGAGGCTGGAGGTTAAAGAAGATCTCTCAATATATTCATTCATTTATTGATTCACTCATTCACTAAATACTTATTGAAGGCTTACTATATGTGAGGAACTGTTATGGGCATTGGAATTACAGGGCTGAATAAGATAAAAATCCCCTTTGTAGTTGTGGTAGTTTGATGCTGTACCCTAGAAAAACATGTTCTTAAACCTAAACCTGTGTGTGTAAACTCATTGTAAGTAGGGTCTTTTGATGATGCTCCTTGTTAAGGTGTGACACACCTCATCCAGGATGGGACTTAATCCTATAACTGGAGTCCTTTAAAAATGGAATGAAGAGAGACAGATAGAGATAGAGATAGAGACAAAGACAGAGAGAGAGAGAGAGAGAGAGAGAGAGAGAGAGAGAGAGAGAGATAGAGAGAATGCCACAGAAGCAAGAAGCTGAAAGCAATGGCACTGGGAAGAGAAGGGAGAGACCAGCAGATGCCACCATGTGCCTTGCCATGTGGCAGAGGAGCCAAGGATCACCAGCAGCCAGTCTTCAGGAAGAAAATATTGTCTTGATGATCCCTTAATTTGGGCATTTTCTCAGCCTCAAACTATAAGCTAATAAGCTCCCATTGTTTAAGCTAACTCATTTCATGGTATCTGTTTTAAGCCATCTGGGAAACTAAAACAGGTATTTGTACCAGGAGAGTGGGGTGCTGCTATTGCAAATACCAAAAATGTGGAAATGGCTTTGGAATTGGGTAAAAAGTAAAGGCTGAAAGAATTGTGAGGTGCTTGATAGGAAAAGCCTAGATTGCTTTGAAGTGACCATTGGTAGAAATATGGATGCTAAAGGTACTTCTGATGAGACTTAGAAGAAAATGACAAATGTGTAAGTGGAAACCGAAGGAAAGGTGATCCTTGTTTTAAAGTGGTGGCAAAATTGAGTTCAGAATTTGGATGGAAGGCAGAATTTGAAAGTGAAGGACCTGGATATTTAGCTGAAGAGATTTTAAACCAAATGGAAAGTGGAAAGTGTAGGCTGGTTTCTCTTTGCAGCTTATAATAAAATGCAAGAAGACAGGGATAAGCTGAGAACTGAACTCCTGGGCACAAAAAAAAAAAACACAGAAATTTATGGCTTGGAAAATTATGAGTTTATGGAAAGCAAGTCCATAGAGAGGAGTGCTCTGTGTGAGGGTTTAATTGAACATGGAACCAGTCAGCCATTTCAGTGCAAGTCAGGATTGGAAGTGCAGTTATCAAGAAAGGTTCTGTGGAAAGTCCTACTATCTGATGGATTGGATCCCTGTGTACCATATGTAAAACCGACAAGATTTTAGTAAGATCTGTATGAAAGGAATTACTGCCAGTTTTGACTAAAAGGGACAGAACAGGGACAGATTGAAGGAAAAATCGCTTCAAGGGCGGACCATGGAAGCTGAGGTCTGGACCAAAGACATCTTCTTGGGCCAAGAGAGCAGGCCCACCCACGTGTGTTGAAAGGTTGAGTCTGTCCTGGCACTTGGAGAGGATGGGCCTTCCACCCCATTGTTCAGAACACCACTTTCCAAGTTTTATCAGATGTCCCACAGATTGTAGAAGGTCTGGCCTCCACCCCAATGCTTGATGAGGGTTAACCCTGTGCCACAGGGATTCTGTCCCCTATCCCAATTTTTCAAGAGGGTGGAACCTTCAACCCAGTGTTTGGGGAGAGCATAGCCACTGTGCAAGCACTTTCAAGGGTTGGGACTGCTATTTCATCAGGTCTAGAGGAGAAAACATTGTTCCATAGATGACTCTCAGACCTTGAAATCTAACAGAATATGTCCTGCAGGGTTTTGAAATTATTTGGGACTCATGACCCTATTTTCCTTCCAATTTATCCCTATGGGATGGGAATGTTTATCCTATGTGTGCCTCTCTGATGTATATTGGAAGCAGATAACTTTTTCTCTGGGTTTCACAGACCAATTATGATGAGACTTCTGTACTTATCATTGCTTCTGAAATGACTTAAGACTTTTGAGATGTGATGGAATGAATGCATTTTGCATATGGAAAGAACATGTCTTTTTGAGGTTCAGAGGGTGAAGTGTGCTGGTTTGAGGTTGTATCTGCTCTAGAAAAATATGTTCTTAAATCTAATCCATTCCTGTGGGTGTAAACCCATTGTAAGTAGGATCTTTTGATGAGGCTGCTTCAGTTAAGTGTGACCAACCTCATTCAGGATTAGACTTAATCCTATTACTGGAGTCCTTTATAAATGGAATGAATACAGAGAGAGAGAGAGAGAAAAACCATGGAAGCCAGAAGCTGAAATCAAGGAAGCCCAGAGTGATGGAAGAGACTAACAGATGCTGCCATGTGTCTTGCGCTGTGGCAGAGGAACCAAGGAGTGCCAGCAGCTGGACTTCAGGAATAAAGCCTCATCTTTTTTTTTTTTTTAACTTTATTTTTGGAGAAGTTTTAGGTTCCAAAAAAGTTACATTGAGAATATAGGGATCCCCCAACCTCACCCCCTCCCCATCTCACGTCTTCCCCTTTTGATAACATCATACATAGGATGGTATATCTGTTACAATTGAGGAACAAATATTAAAGCATTGCTGCTAACCATGGTCTATAGTTTACCTTATGGTTTATACTTTACACTGTACAATTTTATAGGTTTTGGCAAAATGTGTGATGGTCTGTATGCATCATTGCAAAATCATGCAGAACAATTCCAATGCACTAAAAATGTTCTATGTTCCACCTATTCTTCCCTCTCTCTCCACTCAGAACCTCTGGTAACCACTATCTTTATATCAATATTACAAATTCTTCCATTACTACAATAAGAATAAGTCTACTTTGGTCCATGGTTGCATTCCCCCCTTATGTTTGTTCATTCCTCAATCCTGAGGATTTGGGGACGGTGATGCCTGGCCTGCTTCAGATTGAGAGGGGGCTTAGACCTTATGAGATGGATGGAACAAAGGGTTTTGCTTGCAGTTGTAGATACATTTTGCTTTTGGGAATGAGCATTGCCCATCATCATCATTTTGTTAGTTGTCCTGGGCTAGTATGATGAACTGGAGAGTAGGTGTTGGCTGCAACTCTGCTGAGATTCAAGACTCAACAGGCATATGAACAGACCAAAGATTTAAGTCTCTGCAATGTATATTTAATGGGTTTAGTGCTAATTATAGGTTCAAATAAAAAGGGTAGAAGAATCTTATGTAGGATAAATGAGCCTAACTCTGTTACAGTGGGGAAATAGATTATCATATATTCCAGGGTAAGACTCACCAATGGGGTGTTGATTTCATTCAGTTGTGTGCCTTTTATATAGTGTCCAGATGTCTCTAGAGCCCTTGGGAGCACCCCTATTTGAGGCTTTGTTTACTGTGGCAGTTAATGAGATCCACCTGAGATGTGCATAAGCATAACCTCTAGAATGACCTCCTGACTCACTTTGAAATCTCTTAGCCATTAAAAACTCTTTTGTATTTAATTTTTCCCCCATTTGGTCAAGGTCTTTTCCCAAATGCATCACTGGTTGGTGTTTGGTAATAATACCTCGGTGCCAGGGAGGCTCATCCCTAGGAGTTATGTCCCATGCTGGGGGGAAAGTAGTGGGTTTACTTACTGAATTTGGCTTAGAGAGAGCCTACATTTGAGTAACAAGGAGATTTTCATGAGGTAACTCTTAGGCAATACATAATATTAGTCTAAGTTTCTATTTTACAAGAATAAATTTCATAAGTTCAATCATTAATATCGAGGGCTTGGCATATTGGTTTACTTTCTTTTATTAGGAACTACCTATGCACTCCGGAGATTCTTGCCACTCTATTAGAGAATGTAGCAGGACTCACCAGGATGGGAACTTAATATTTTGTTGGTTATTGTGTGGGTCTCCACTCATTGAGATAGCACTCTATAAACACATAAATACATTCAAATTCCATAGATGCATGCCTCAAGTGTACCCTTCCACACACATTCCCCCACCACTGGCACCTTGCACCAGTGACCCTCCCCTGCTATCTTTGCCAAAAGAACACCCCCACAATTGTATTCTCAACCACAGTTCTCTATTTCCCAAGAGTTTAGATGTTCCTTCCCCCAGCCCTCCCCCAAGCTCTGGGGATAGCCCAACCCACCCCCCAACCCTGCTCATGCTCACACTCCAGCATTGTCAACCCATTTATATTGGAAAGCATCACCTTGACAATGCCTGGATTTGGACATTTTCTTGGACTCTCATCATAAATGGAATAAATTCCCGTTGTTTAAACTGAACCATGTCATGGCATTTGCCTGGAGCAACCTAGGAAACTAAAACAGTGGTGAAAATATGCAATAAACCAATAAGGAAATAAATATATAGTAATTGCAAGTAGCAATATAAGGTATAAAGAAAAAAAAAATACCAAATAAGAAGTTTGTCTGGGGTAATAGATTTCTAGGAGGAGGGCATAGCAGCACAAAGACCTTAGGCAAGAATGAGAATGGCTTGTCCAAGGAAGAGCAAAGGGCATTGTGGCTAAAGTAAATGAATGATGGGGTGTTGGACAACTATCCCACCCCAACACCACTAAAGAAAGAGCTCTAACTCTCAGAGGAAAGTAAATGAGGACTCAGGTGGGAGAGGAGTAGGTTGTGGAGGTGGTAAGTTATTTTGTTTACTTAATACAATTATAACTTATTTTAACTATTCCTTTATATCTGTTCAATGTTCCAGCCAAATGAGTTGGTTCCTTTAACAAGGTTCCTTTCTTTCCCATCTTTGTACATTTGCTTAGATGCCTTTTTCACCAGAAATTATTTCTTTCCTTTTTTTTTTTTTTTTTTTTTTTTCCTAAGGAGATAACTAAAAGGCACATCAAGAATAGTCTTTCCTCCAAAGGAACCCAAGTTAAGTTATACAATGTTCCCACTGGCTACTTACACCTCTGCCAATGAATAGTTAATACCAGGAAACCCCACGTCTAGTTATATACCCCAAAGATTTGAAAACAGGGATGGAACAGATATTTGCACACCAAGGTTCACAGAGACATTATTCACAATTGCCAAAAGATGGAAACAACCAAGAGTCCATCAACCAATGAATGGGTAAATAAAATGTAGTATGTCCATATAATGGAATATTATTCTGCTGTAAAGAAGAATTAAGTTCTGACACATCCAGCGACACGAACCCTGAAGACATCATGCTGAGTGAAATAAGACAGACCCAAAAGGACAAATGTTGTATGACTTCACTGATATGAAAAAAAGCAGAATAAACAAAATCATATAGAGTCAGAATCTAGAATATAGGTTACCAGGGGATGAGGTAGGGGTAGGGAATAAGGAGCTAATGCTTAAATTGTACAGAATTTCTATTTGGATAGATTGTAAAGTTTTGGTAATGAACGGTGGTGATGGTAGCAAAACGTTGTGAACATAATTTTTTAAAAACAATTTATTGAAGTATATCATTCATACATGAACATACATAAACAACAAGTGTTCAGTAAACATTGCGAACTTACAAAACATGTATAACATACCATTTTACAGGGTTCCCACACATCACCCCACCACAAATACTTTGCGTTGTTGTGAAACATTTGTTAACAAATTATGAAAGAGCATCATCAAAGTATTACTACTAACTATAGTTGGTATCTTACTCCCTTATACTTTGTATTTTTTGGATTTATTTATTTATTTTTATCCATTTTTACCCCCCCCCCCCCAATTTTTGCTGTTTTTGTGTCCATTCGCTAGGCAAATCTCTGTGTCCTTTTCCTGCCCTCTCTTCTCATCCTTCTCCTCCTGTCTTCACTGGGATTTGATCCTCAGAAACTCCAATGTGGGAGAGAGGCATCCTACTGCCTGTGCCACCTTAGTTCCTGGTTTTTCGGCATGTCTCGTCTTGGCTCTCCCTTGTGTCACTCTCATGTTATGTCATCATCTTGCTGTGTGGTTCACAGGGCCTGACAGTGCACCCACTCGTGGGGCCTGGCGGTGCACCCATGCACAATGCCTGGGGGGCTCACCCGCTCATGGGGCCTGACAGTGCACCCATGCACAGGGCCTGATGGACTGCACATCTTCTATATTTTTCTTTTTTTAAAATTTTTACTGGAGGTCCCAGGGATCGAACCCACATCCCTCCATATGGGAGATGGATGCCCAACTATTTGAACCACGTCCATTCCCCTGCTATATTTCTTAAGGTTGATCAAAGATACCTAGAGTTACAGTCATTTCCCATACAGGATGGTCATATAATAAATCAGGCTTAGTTTATCACCAGCATTCTAAAAACCAGACCTGGGGAGAAAAACTAGGTCTGTGGACACATGCATGGTTTCTAACATAGCAAATGTTTAGCCTGCCCTGATTATCACAAAATCAGGACAGCGAGAATATTCGCATCTCTTCTTTCTTACCTTTCCCCAAAACTCTACATTCTTCAAGGCAAGTTCAAAATTAGATTCTTCATGATTCCTGATAGTGTCATGCTCTAAAATCCCCATATTATTTGGTTTTGTTTTCTACAACGTATTGTAATTGTTTATCATCTCAATAGATTACGATTGGGCAACAATCATGTCTTACTCATCATGGATAGCTTCCAGTGCCTAGCAGAGAATCTTGGTTATATTAAGTTTGTTCATGCTGTAGTTGAATGAAATGTACTTGTTCATTTTTCCAGTAAAACTCCAATTACTCCCAAACTGAGTTTTCTTTAACTTTGTATCTCCAATGTCTAACACATCAATTAGCATACAGTAGTTACTCAAGATGATTTTTAAGTGAATGAACCAGTTATTGCTATTATTAAAATTTTATAGAAATATTGCACAAGGTTGTGAAAAATATAATAGTGATATGAGGAGGGTGAAAAGTAGTAGTAAGATCATACTTCTGTGTTTTCACTTTTAATATGAATAATTTTTATAAATGTATGTAGAAGTTTCTGGTACAATGTGGAAATATTGATATTATTGTTTTGTAAAGCAAATGACTTCTTCTAAACATTTTAGTATTAAAATTTAGTTCAATCATATTTATTTTCTTAATACAGGGGTATATTTTGGTCATATTGCTTATTTTTCTATCTATTCTTATCATTTTGTCCTATAAATAGGACTAATAAATTATTGCCTTGGTCATGAAAGTAAAAAAATTGCTCTATCATAAGGTCATTAGTTATGTTAGTACTGTGTATTGACTATATGTAGACTGGTGAGACAATAATTTGATACCCTCATTCTTTTGGGGCTGACAGTTTAGACTTATGGTAAAAACATTTTAGGATTGTCTTCTTTAAAAGTTACACGTAAATAATGACTGTGCATTGATAATTTTGACCTGAATTATTAATTACTTTAATGTGGATTTGAAATAGTTATTTTAAAGCTTAAAATTCACCCTGTAATTCATTAGTTTTATTATAGTTAGTTATGCCAAAAACATAGTGTATGCTAATGGGTACAAAATGACTCTGTGGTTTTAGAATAGCAATTGAGAACTTGGAAGGAAAGAAAGAAGCCTATAACTTGAACAATGATAGCTCTTTTGTAGCTACTAGAATAATCAAGGGGCACCAGAGCTATTTTACCTCACAGATAGGGCTGTATAAATGCTGTAATATTCTTATATATTCATTATAAACTGATAGATTTATTGGGTACATGTAAGTGATTTAACATAGAAACAATCTCACATGAAATCAGTATTTTCTAGTTTCCTTGACTGGCCCATTGCCAAAATTTTCATTAGCTTCTAATTCAAAAGGGTGAGAAACTGATTTGTGAAAATGATATAGTGAATGATGTGTGTGTTTGGGGGAACTATCTATGTTAATCAAATTTGAGTACTTTTCTATGCCTGCATGAAGGCTTTCTAATTTGCCAAAACATATTTCATTAGGCAATCATCTCAAATATCTGACTGAGGCTGGTTGAAGGCTAACTTTAAGAAGGGTGTTTCTTCATGAACATTTGTTAGATTGAATTATTGTGTGCTTTATTTTGGGCTTGACTTTTAGGGCTTTATCTTGGGCCAATTTTTGGACTTGATTTTTTATTTTTCTTTCATCAGCGTTAGTAGATGTGACTTGTACAAAGGCCTGAAATGTGCTTCAGTGGTTGAATTTCTTTTGTTCTTGCCTTTTGCCAAGAGAAGAACATGCTTTATGTAGCCTTGTGTCTAAGAAGGATGAAAGACACATGGAAAATACCTCTGTTTAAACCAAAGTTCATAGTCAAGACCGGCTGAGCCTAGTCCAGATCAGATGAACGCCCGCTGACTCACATATGCAGAGGCAAGCCAAATCTTATTGTTGTCTTCTCCTGGGTTTTTGAGTTATTTGTAAGGCCACATTATTGTGGGAGTAGGCGGTGGTAAAGGGTTCATGGTGTTTTCTGTGATTGCTTAGTATGAAACGGCTCCATTTTCTAATGAAAGATGAGATGCTAACTGTTTTCTTGAGGTCAGACTAAACCTCAGAAAAGAATCTGAGACTATTTCTGTCAATATTACTTTACTTTGATCTAGGAAATTTTACATCAGACTCCAAACCAATAAACATCTTTGCTATTTGCTTCAAAAAGTGATTTTTCTGGTAAGCAATTTACTCACCTGGGCAAATAGCTATCTAATCAGAACACTAGTTTGCTCACAGGAGCAAACAACTCACCTATAAGGACATCATTTCGCATATCAAGACTTACTTTAAGACATTCATCTCTCTAATCCTAAACTATTAGAACATTAGCTGTGCCCAGTTCCAACTAGATCCCTACCTTGAAAGACCTGCCTTAAACTACCTGAGCTCAAACACCAAAACTCTAAATACTGCTCCTGAACCTCACATTTGAGATATTACTAAGACTGTCAAGATGGTATTTCCCCTTGCTGAAGTAAGTTTAATGCACTCAGCTTTGCTTGATCAACATGGGTTTTTTGGTGGTCTTTGTGCAGGAATTGACAGTTAATGTAAATTAGGATTATTCTGATGGTCATGAAAAAATACATACATTAGTGTGAATAGCAAAGACCTAGGTATGAGGTCATTTGGCTTCTAGTCTTCTTTGCTGCACCATGAACTTGCACATTGATCTATGCATCAGGCTGTCCTGTGTAAAGGAAAGAGGTGGGGGGAGGGGGGACGAGGATCATCTTTAAGGTTTCCAGTTTGAAAGACTATGAGTCTAAGATTGAGATTTTAAATTATGTGTGTAAAAAATCCACTGGATGCAGTTCTTTTTTTTTTTTGGTTCCTCCTGATCTCTGTTAATAGGAAGTGCACAAACTATAACTTAGGTAAATTAGGTTCTCATTTTTGGCTTTTTTTGGTCATGATAAGTGCCTTTAAAGGCACTGATATAATTTATTCTTTAAAGTTTTTATATATCTGAATATATCATTTTTCTGATGTTAAGTGAATTCTTTTCTAATGATAACATTTTGTTCATTTAGAACTGGCAGAACAGCAAACTGGAAAGCAATATTACCTTTCCTGAATAGAAGTTACCAACAGGAAGTAGGCACAAAAGGCTCCTGCCAAGGAAATACCATGTGGCTTAATGGCACCTTGTTTGATTTGGTCTGCTTCCCATTGATATTCACTATTATTTTGCACACAATTATAATATGTCTTCTACAGATAAGAAACAACAAAACAGACTTTATATTCAGGCACTATGATAGCATCTAGAAGTAAGAAGGAGCAGTGTACCTACAAGAGGAGACAATGTAATTATTGAAAGGAGCTATATGATCATGAAGTACAGAGTCTAGAGACATTTAAAGATGGGCCAACCTTAAATACTTTGGATTTCAGAATAGTGAAATAGCAGATGTTCATAATAATGACACTCTGTTATCTGGGAGCAGAGTTAAGTTCTCATCAAGATTATTTACAAATTCATAGAAAAGTATAATACATTTTAGAGATATTCATATACTAAAATTTTGCTTTTTAACTTTTGAGGTAATACCTCAGATGCCTGTCAAGCCTATCTAAAATAATAAATTATTCAAAGAGTTCTAGATAGCAGGGGTTTAAAATACTTAGCTTTTGGAAATGTTCTCTAAAGTTTCATGGTTTCCTTTCTCTTCATTTTATTTTAAAAAATTATTAAAGTCTATACATATTCCCTTTACAATTTTATAAAAAATGAATAGTTTCACATTGGCAAGGATTAACACTATCTTTTTATTTTTAGTCTCATTATCAGGTTTATTTCTACACTCCTCTTTTCCTTTCAGAACTCATAAAATCAATTTTTATAAGGGGGATCTTGCATGTGATTCACTGAGAAAGGTAAACTCTAAATAGGAAAATGTTACACCTTTGATTTAATCTGTTTTTTGTGTGACGTAAATTCAATTGAGAGATTTTTTTATTTTAAGTAAAAAAAATCATTTCTTATAAATAAGATATAGTGTGATTATTCCTTGTACACTAGTTGTAATGATTCCATAAACTTAGCAGAAAATACCCTGGTCTCTTTGGAGGGAGGTCACATTATAAGGTCACTTTGAAGTCAGATGTTATGCCGTTTCAATAGTTTTTGGCAAGTTAACTGCAAAATCTTTCATATGAAAAATAATCAGGCGGTTTATTTATAAGAAGCTTTTAAATAGTAAGAACTCGATGTCAAACTTTTTATTGCTTCACCTAGCACCAGGAAAATGCACATAGAAATGTATGAAAAGAAGAGGTAAAGAAAAATTTTGTGTTCTCCAACAGACAATAGGCGATGGTTTAGTCTGTTAGGTTGCTGAAAGTAATATATCAGAAATGGGTTGGCTTTTACAATGGGAGTTTATTGGCTTCCAAGCTTACAGTTCTGAGGCTGAGACAAATGTCCAAATCAAGGCATCATCAGGTGACGCTTTCTCCCCAAAGACCAATTGCTGGCAATCCTGGACTTCTCTGTCACATGGCAAGGCACAAGGGGGCGTCTGCTTGTCTCTCCCTTTCTTTTCTGGGATTCGTTGCTTTCAGCTTCTGATTTCCAGCTTTCTCTCTCTACATCTAAATTTCATTCACTTACAAAGGATTCCAGTAAGAATATTAATACCCGCCCTGGATCATGACTTACTGAAGTAACCTAATCAAAAGGCCCTTAACTGAAGTAACCTAATTAAAAGATCCCACTTACAATAGATCTACACCCATAGGAATGGATTAACTTTATGAACATGGTTTTCTGGACTCCATCCAGCTTCAAACAATCACAGATGAGATAGATGAGGAAAGAAATTATATATTTTTTAATTTACAAATCAAAATTTCCTAGTACAATAATGATGACTGTGTCAAAAGGAAAAGTCGTCAACCCAAAAAAGTGTTGATCTATTTCTGCCATAATGCTGATTTATTTCTTGACTGGTTTATTTCAGTTAACAATGGTTTGGGTAAATGTTTATTTTCTGAATTCTCTCCAATTATTAAATACTTTCTGACAGACTAAATAATAATAGTAATAACTTATAAGCACCAGTACAGTAGCTCTATGGATACATTATTGAATTATTTTGAGAATAAGTATATTTTAAAATGAATGAAATAACATAATAACTTCTAGAAAAAGACACTAATTCTTCTCATTTTTTCACACTATATCTTTTTCTCTTTTAAGAACATTTTGCCCTTTTTATACAAATATTGATTTGCTCACACATTTATTTAAATATTGAATGGATAGAAATAATATTGTTTTAAAAATCTGACTATCGGAAAGATAAATGGATTCTTCCTATGGTCAGAAATTCAAGACTACTAGTCAATGAACTGCAATATTATAATTCAATTTATAATTTAGTGATTATATAATTAAGTGTTTTAAAATAGTTTAAGTGTGATGAAATCCAGGTTAAACTCAGTGTAATTGATAATTCATTGTCACTGAATTTGGAGATGCTTGTTGTGAAAAGTTGTGAGACTGCCTTCCCTGAATTACCTCCTCTTGTTAGACTATCTCCTTACCAAGATTTTTTGCTCTATTGAGGAAACATCTATTTAAAAATAGATATAAATTGAAATATAGGAATCATTTTAGTGAAATTTATTTTACTGATGGCTGGAACACACTTTGAGAATCACTGTTCTCAGGCTTCCTGTTTTGACATGTTTAGTTCTCCAAGTTGAAAAAGAAATCTAGGAGGACACATCTGGGAGTGCTTGGGGAAAAACTCCATTCAGCTTTATCATTATGCCAGTAGTTGAAATTTAGCAGCTCCAGAGGGCATACTAGTCTCAGATTAGTCTATAAAAATAATTAATATATATTATTAATTATTATTTATTATTCTTATATATTACATAAGATATGTAGCTTATGTATTAAGATTTTTTTGAGCTCTCAGTGTTCCAGAAACTTTAAAAAGACTCCATATAAATTATTTTATAATCCCATTTTATGGATAAGGAATTAAGGCCCAGGAGGTTATGTAACTTTTCCAATGTCACCCTACTGGTAAATGGTTGCTCCAGAACTTGCACTATTTATGGCTATGCTTTACTGAATATAGTCACTTATGTTCTCTAACTGCCCTTGAATTTGTCCTTTATATCTTGTACATTATGACTTAGGTGGATAGGGTGCCAAATGCCAATTTATAATGCTGTTTCTAGTCCTTCACCTGCCTTTGTCCCCCCTCAAATGTGATGACATTGCCAACTCTAATACTGCTGATGAAGCTTATGGTTTTATTATGGGGCATATATGGCTGTGACACTTTTATTTAAAATCCATAAAAATTAACAGATAAAACACTAATATTTATTTGTAAGCTTTTTTAGAAAAGCCTTTAGGATTATATCATTTTACCTAACATACCTTCAAATTTCATCATGGATAAAATCCATTCGAATGCTCCCAATGCATTCTTGTGCATCATCTGAGTAGCAAGGGTAGAGTCCGGGCTTCATTAGTCCTCGGACTTGTCTTGCTTGGGTTCCAAGTTATTTAGGAAGCATGACACAAGATTCTTTAAATGCATCCTGTTTATTTCCAAGGCTACTCATTTCTATTTTTCTTTTTAATAGCTACTCCCCAGGACAGGTGGGAGGTGGAGTTAATGTTATTGTCTTACTGTGTAGGCAATGTCATCTGACTCCTTTAGGGTGGCAATTAAAATAACAATTGGCAGAGTTATCTGTGGGCAACAGCTTTTGTGATTAAGGAAGTAGAAAATAGGCTGAATGAAAGTCTGAGTAGTGTACCTTTCGTTACCTGCTGACCCCAACAACTATTGAATGTGTGACCAGAGACAAGATTAATATCTGTTAATCACTCAAAAGCCCTGTGCAAAATGTTTGTTTACTGGCACTGTTTTTGCATGCTTTATATCCAGATGCAACTTAAAGACACCTGCTGGAAAACCATTAGGAAAACTGTGATAAAATAGTGGTTCTTTAAACTTCATCGTGCAACAGAATCAACTGGAAAGCTTGTTAAAATACAGATTATTGTACCCCAGCCCAGAGATTCTGATTTAGTAAATCTGTGTTGGGCTCTAGAATTTGCATTTCTAACAAGTTCCCACATGATGCTGATGTTGCTAGTCTAAGCATTACACTTTGAGAAGCACATGAGAGAAGGATGTTTGTTTTTTTACCTTAAAATTACATGATCTATGTTTATTATGGTTTTAAATAGAAACTCAACTATGATACCATAAATTTTAAAATTTATTTTCAAAATATATTTTATATGAGTGCACACCATAATATTTTATAGAATCCTTTTCTCCTATTTCAATCATTTCAATCTCCTTGTTAGTCTTTGTTGTATTTTTAAGTATTTATTTATTTATTTATTTACTTTGCGGTACCAGGGCCAGGGTTTGAGCCCAGGACCTTGTATGTGGGAAGCAGGCTCTCAACCACTGAGCCATATCAGCTCCCCTGAGTGGGATTTTTCATTTGTTTGCTTGTTGTTTTAGTTTTTAGGAGGCACCGGAGACCAAACCTGGGCCCTCCCATGTGGGAAGCAGGTGCTCAACCACTTGAGCCACATCCACTCCCTTTGTTTTATTCTTAACCCACCCTATGTCTCCCCACCCACCTCATCGTCGTTTATTTTTCTAATTTTATGGTTATTATACATTTCAGAAACTGTCAGTCTCTTTCTTGAGGATATTTCAAATTAGTGTTCTCTTAGACTTTAAGCTTCTTGGAATAAGAGCCACGTGCACATTTGAATCTCTATTTGCCTCCTATCACCTATGCCCAGCACTTAACATTATACAAAGGAGGAAATAAATATGTATTGAATTGAATATTATTATATTTTTACTCTATTTATTCTGAAGAATAAAGAAATATCACATATACAGTTTTAAATAGCCTAGAATTAAAATTTTTGATATAGACAAGACAAAGAAAAGAGGAAGGAAAGAACAGAAGACTATTAGGTGTCTGAAGGAAGAGAAGGTAGAATGAAATAATTAAACCTGAATTATTAATTAGGATCTTAACTGATTAAATCTTTCATTTGAATGTACCATGCAGCTTTATTATTTATTTGGTGTTTTCTAGTAAAATAGATCAAAAGGAAGCGATACAGCTGTATTGATCAGAAATTAGTTAGAAAAGAACAAAAACACCAAAAGAATTTTACCTGGAAAAGTTTTTGAGGACACTGGGTAAATTCAATCACTATTAAGTAAGTCATATGAAACAAGAAAGTAGATAATGCTTCACAGGACAAAATAAGATGATTTAAATGTAAAAAATCATCAGAATGATTGGAAGTAGTTATATATAAATTATTTTCTCAAGGGAAAGGATTCCTGTTTAATTCCTTAAAAGGTAAATATTAAATAATTTTTCATAGTTTTATACATGTTTGAAATATTTCATGACATTTGAACAATATAAAATTTTATTGAAAGATATAAAACAAGATTGAACGATGGAAAGGTTTACTATGTCCTTGCATAGGAAGACAATTCCATTAGGAGTCAAATCTTCCAAAATTAATTTAAATGTAATGCAGTTTCAGTTAGAATACTAAGATGTTTTATGGGAGGTATGTATGAAATAATACTAATGTTTATTGCCTGGAAGTTGCTAAGAAAGCAAGCAAAAGGTCTAGGAAAAGCGATTTGACTTTCTAGATATTAGAACATACTGGAAAACCACTAAGCACAAATCAATATGGCATTGGTATAGAAATAGACAAACAGGTAAGAGGAATAGAATAAATAGTTCATAACCAAATCCCAGTAAAAATGAGAATTTAATATGTATAAAGGTGATATTTATATTCAATGGTGTGATAGTTTGGGCCTGTATGTACCCCAGAGAAACATGTTCTTGGATTTAATTCATTCCTGTTGGTGTGGATCCATTGTGGGTGGGGCCTTTCGATGAGTGTACTTCAGTTATGGTGTGACCTACCTCATTCAGAGGGGGTCTTGGTCCTCTTGCTGGAATCCTTTATTAGACAATGAAATTCAGACAGAAGGCAAAAAGCTACGGATGCAATGAGCTGAAAGCAACGAAACCCAGAGGGGAAAGGAGAGATCAGCACGCCTTGCCGTGAGACAGAGGAGTCAAGGATTGTCAGCAGCCGATCTTTGGGTAGAAAGCATTGCCTTGATGATGCCTTGATTTGGATGTTTTCTCAGCCTATAAAGTGTAAGAGGATAAATTCCCACTGCTTAAGACAAACCATTTTATGGTATTGCTTTGAGTAGCCTAGCAAACTAAAACAAATGGGCCAGAGAAATTATTTTTAAAAGAGTTTGGTATTACTGGCTGTCAATCTAGGAGAAAATAAAATTGGAACCTATTTTATCTCCTACAGAAAAATAAATTCCAAATGAATTAAAGACTTAAATATGGAAAATAAAAAATAAGAACATTGCAATATATGAAGGAGAGGTGTTTTTGTTGTTGTTGTTTTTACAATCTAAGGCTTAGAAAAATCTTCTAAATCAAGCCTGTAAACCCAGAAGATATAGCCATAATTGACGATGAAAACTTACTTTTTTCCTTTCAAAAGCTATTATAAATAAAACCAATAACCAAATGATAAACATAGAAAAATATTTGTAACAAAATTGATAGGTCAGGGCCTAATGCCATTAATTTACAAAGAACTCTCATAAATTGACCAAAAAAAGGGAAATAAAATAGGAAAAAGATAAAAGATAGTTTACAATATTGCAAATTGAAATGGCAACAAACACAAAAAGACGCAACCATCGCGGGTTGTAATGCAAATTAAAGTAATATAGTTATTACTTTACCCCCTACAGATATAGATGTGAGGCTTATAGTTTTTTTGAGAACGCATTGTGGCAACATCTATTGAAATGAAAAATAAATATTCCCTTTGACACAGCTCTTTTGCCTTTCCATTGAATCTATACCCTAGAAATCAAAGGACCATTTATTAAGGCTATACCTATGTGGATTTTATTACAATATTGCTCTCAGAGGCATTATATGGGGGAACGTTTAAAATGCATTCCATTATATCTAACCAAAGACTACAATGCAGCCACTTAAAAAGTGAACTTGATTGATTCAAATTGACTTAGGTTTTCTGTAAGGTATTTTTGAGTAAGAAAAGCAAGAAGAGAAAAGGTAAATGTAATATGATACCATTTGTGTAAAACACAATACAATAACCCAGAGTCTTCTGTTTATTTATATTTGTATATGTATACAAGATTATATGAACATCAAGAATGGTGAAGAGTCTGAAATGTTGCCCTACTTGCAAGCTAATAAGCTAGCCTGTGTATGTTTCACAGATGATGGTAGAAAACATGAGACTTCTGGGTCAGAAAAAATGACTTTATGACTTATAGTATGGCAAGCAGCTTGAGCATGAGAATATTTGCAATGGTTCCCATTGCCTAGCAGTCACACAGGGGCAACAATGGAAGCCCATATGACCCCTGCACAAGCAGTAAGTTGCCAGGGTCCAGTACTTTGCAAGCAGCAAACATGTAACAAGTAGCAAATAAGCTAGTCCCTCTCCACTGGGGAGCAAGCAGTTACATGGAAAGTAGTCACATTGTGGTCTCCTTGATTTACTTAGTTATGTATGTTACTAGGTAGGCAGCTTGGCATTGGGAGACTGGGAAACCTTGCAATCTGGCATACTCAGCAAGAGCATTAAGAAAAACTCAGGGCCCATGTGAGGCAGGTTAGTATAGTGAAAGGGGGAAGGTGGCTAGCTGGGCAGACATGGCCATGAGACCCCGCCTGGAAATCTCCTTAGAAGGCTGCCGGAAAGACCTTGCGAGATTCCAGCCACGAGAATCTCATTTGTAATGAGAATCCCATTAGGGGTCAAGAGAAAGCCTCAGATACCCTCAAAAGGCATGATTTGAGGGTATCTGAGATCTATGGTATCTGAGATACCATATCTGTTGGCCCGCTGAGAAATGACAGGTGGGGCAACCTATCAGAACAGCAAACAGCTGGCCCCTACCCCAACATTATGAAGGGGGAGGAGAAAGACTTTAAAAAGCCCTGACCTGGGACCTCACGGGCACAACTCACCCTGAAGTATGCCCACAGTCCTTGTCTTGGACTGTGTACTTTTCTTGTTTTCTTATTTATTAATAAACTATTTACTCCCTTGTCTACTTGCCTACCCTATGGCATGTCCTTAAATTCTTTTATGTGACATAAGCCAAGAACCTAGAAGCCCAGAACCCAGAGTCATTCAATAACATATGGCAGACTGAAAAATATAGGATATATTAGATTTTTAATAAGCCTAAAAATAGAGCAAGTGAGTTGATGTGGGTGGACGGGTGGGGAGATAAGGATGAGGAAAACAACAACAAAAAGTCTGTATTTAATAAACACATGAATATCAAACACATACATATATTATTGCATTAATTTATAATTATATATTTAGTTATAAGTATAGGTTACAAATAATTTTTTAAAATGTTGATACTTCCACAAGTCTGGCCACTTTACTCTCTTCCTTAAATCCTTCAGTGGCTGCCCATTAATTTGAGGATGAAGTCCAAATACTTTAACACAATTTATACTGGCATCTATGGCATAATTCCTGCTTAACTCTCACCCTCACCTTTAATTAGTTGCATCCATTGACCTTTACCAGGCATTCTGCACATCATGACTGTGCTAAACATGGTAAAGCAAGAAAAGTCACACGCCCACTTGTTGATTTGCTAACCTTCAAAGATACAGCAGTTGATTTAGAAATGTGACTTTGAGAAGATCTATGTCTTACCTTTTTACAATTTTACAGTAGCATTATTGTTCCAAAGAATGGTACAAAAAGAGATTTACTGAGTATGCAAATCATTTTAGATTTCTGTTTATTACAATTGATCAAACACTACACTCTAAACATTAGCTCTTCACAATGTAATGGTTCTTTGTTACTTTGAAGAAGTGCATCCATGGATACAAACAGTAAGAAACAAATTGGGAAATGTTGCCAGTAAAGAGAATTTCAGAATTCTCTCTGAACCTTTAGTATATAACATCTCGCTGAACATTTTAAAACACAAACTAATTGTGCAAACTCTAAATGTTAAATATTTTGCTATATGTGTAGGAAAAGCTTCCATAAAACTGAACAATGAATGGGTTGAAGTAATTCCAGGGACAGAAAATGAGGGGAGTGTTTCTGGGGGAGCGTATGGTGCATTTCTGAGTCCTGGTCAGCTTTGGTTAGAGATAAGGAAAGGTATTTGTTTTCATTCCCTGTTTGGGTGGAGTATCAAGGCTTGAAATAAAACCAGAAAGAGCCCAAAATATTCTTAAATAGATTATAGTATAGTGCATTAGTCAGGGTTCTCTAGGAAAACAGAACCGGCAGGAGATATTTGTAAATAGTATAGTATGAGATTTTATAAAATTCTCTCATGCTACCGTGGGGATGCACAAGTCCAAATTCTGCAAGGCAGGCTGCAAACCAGGGACTCCAATGAAGGTCCTTTTCGCGTTCCCAGGAGATGCTGGATGTCTGAAGTAGAAATGGGAATTATCTCACTGAATGCTGAAACCACTTCCCCTTTTAAGGCCTTCAGCTGATTGGATGAGATATCACTCATTGCTCATGTCAATCTCCCTAGTTGATTATAGATGTAATCAGTCATCTATGCAATCAACTCACAAGTCCATGAAATGGCCTTGTAGTACAATTAGCCCAGTGCTTGCTTGACCAAACAACTGGGCACCATTACCTGGCCAAGTTGACCCATTAGCCTAACCATCACATATATCTACAATGAAAAGTACCATACAGCCATGAAAAAGTAATACACATATATGCATATATATTTACATATCATTTTGCAAATGTTTGTATGTATTGTGAGAATTTTGATTTTTACCCATAATAAAAAAATAAAAAAAAATAATAAAAAAAAAAAAACTGACATGGATAAATGTCTTTGCATGAATGGTAGATACTATATGCACTTTAGTTCTAAAACACACTGCCCAAGTGTTTTTTTCTGAAGAGAACTAATTGGTTAGGAGGAAGGAAGACTGACATTATTCTCTAACACTTTTATTCATTTAAAATTTAGTATAGGTTGATGTGATAGTGCACCATGACCCAGAATGAACAAGTTAACTCCAAGAGAAGGGTTTTTATTTCTGCATGTAGGTATCAAAAGTAAGGAAAGGCTGCTCCAAGATGGAAGGAGGGGGTGGTGGTGGTTAGGTGAGCTTCATCACCAAGCAATTCCTCCCATATGGGAGACAATTGCATGCCCCCAGGGGTGAAGATTTCTTCTTAGTCAGCACTGCCTAGGTGAGGGAGTTTGTGCAAGTTACTTATTCTTTCTGCACTTCATTTTCCTCATCTCCTCCTCAGTAACTACCTCAAAGGATTATTGTGGGATTAACTGAAATATTCCAGATAATGTAATCATTAAGTGTAAGCTATCATTATTTTTATCCTCAGGACTGGAAAAAGAGCAAAGAAACCAACCTGTTCCTTCTTACTTGAAGGCTCTGTCTTGTGCCCATTTCTCCAACCCAAGAAGTGGTTGTATTCTTGTGGGGTGTCACTATATCCTAGGGGTAATGGTGTGTGGGCAACAGTGGCCTGGAGTGCTTGGGGGTGGTAGCAGGTAGTTAGCTGGAAGTTTCCACAGTCATAAAGTCATGTTGGAAGACAGATTTCCAGAAGCATTTTCTAGGCTACTTTCCCTAGGTAAAAAGCGGATCAGGTTGCCCCTATTTCAATATGACAAGTGTCCTTACAGGGAGAGGAAATTTGGATGGAGACCGATGACTGATGCAAAGACAGAAAGAAATGGCCATATGATAGAGGCAGAGATTGAGTTATATCATGGGTTGCCAGCAAGCCAGCACGAGAACCCACAGACTTCAGAGAAAGCACGGCCCTGCTGGCTCCTTGATTTTGGATCACTAGCCTCCGGAACTGTGAGAAAATAAATTCTTGTTGTTTAAGCCAACTAGTTTGTGGTACTTGGTTACAGAAGCCCTGGAAAACTTATCCTAACTAAGATACCTCATGTTAATTAATAACATCTTCAAAGATCCTATTTCTAAATGGAGTCACATTCACAGCTGTTACTTGTATATTCCATGCCCACTCTTAGAATAACCATATCTCCAAGAAGCCCTTGTTCCTTTTAATGGAAAATAGTGTTAGAAACCAACATCTAGGCACTGTGTGTGCTGATTGCTATGGGGGTGTCAATGCTCTTAGGCCCTCTCAGCTCACAGAGCAAGGAAATATACATACTAGAGGTTTAAGTGATTTTTATCTGGAATCAGTGATTCAAACTTTTTATTTGTCCACATTGATTCAATTCTTGGACAGAAATTTTCTCCATAGTGCATTGTGGCTATAGCAACTCCAGAATATAAGTCCCAAAGGACAGAGTCTCTTTCCCAGAATTCACCCCCAAATTCTCACTGAGCCCCATTGGACCCTTTTAGGTCACATGCCTACTTCAGAACTCATTACAGTAGCCAAGAGAATTGGGTGGTGCTTATTGGATTAAGCCTGGATCATGTGTTCCTCACTAGAGTCAGAAGATTGAACCTATTTGAACCACATGGGCTAAGAACAGGCAAGACAGGATTTTCAAATGGCTATTAATGAAAGAAGGGAAAATATAAAATGTATTACTGCAAATTTTCTATCACGGTTAATTGGTACTGGCCCCATGAATTGAGAAATTCTAAATCTGAATACCACTTACTGGAAAGTCTTGAAAGAAAATAAGATAGCTACTTTTACAAAAAGATGTATCAGTAAATAGTTTGGTCTCTATGGGAAACAAATGAACAGTCATAATTCTGAAAATTGAATAGTAGTTTATTAGATCTTTGCAAATGAGTATTTTCTGCTTTTAAACCACACATACTTAAATTCATTGTCACATACCTTTCTTGTTTTGCTTTTAAAAATAATTTCACGTTTACAGAAATGGAGCATTTAGTCTGTAAGGAAATAAAATCTGTTGTCCTTTGTGGTTGTTGCTTCATTTCTACTGTCTATATTGGTTTTCTTTATTTACCTCTTTCAGGAACATATTCAAAGAAAAAGTAGTCAGCTTGTTGTTCATTCATCAAAATGTTAAAGTACACACTTTTCTTTTCAACTTCAAGGAAGTTTGTAAAATATTTAAAAAGGAAGGACGATAGGATGGAAATGCAATATAACTCAAACCACTACTGTCATCTGAGTTCTTATTTTCTCTCAGGAAGGCTTTCATACCCTTTTTAAATTATACCAATGATTAACAGAACAAGAATTCCAATGTGAAAAGATTATTTTAAAATGTCTTCCCTGCAAAGACACACTAGTTATAAGAAATTAGCTGCCACCACAAAGGATTGAATCCTGTTTTTTGCCTGAAAGCATTTATTGGTTCCATTTATGTTATTTTTAAAAAAAATATTTCACTGGTTTTTAAAATATTGCTCACCCATTCTAGTCATCAAAAAGTATATAAAATAAAATATTAAATGTGATTCTAATGTAAATTTTTAAAAGCACTGCTGTTTGGGTCCTGTGAAATATGTTCAAATGGTTATTGAGCCACAAATACCTTGGTGACTTCTAAATTTGAAATCCACAAAATGGAAATAATCAAATTGGTAACCCTGACTTAAAACTTTAGTTATATGGAACCCTTACAAACTTAAAAACACCCAAAATTATTTTGGACTGGAGGTTAGTGATATTTTGAGTTATAAGCTTTTTTTTTTTTTCTTTAGCTCTTTTGACAGGACTCTTTCTCCAAATGTATCATCTACTTCTCTGTCTTAAGCAGTGGATATGGGGTATAATTTATTCATTTTTAAATGACAATTTAAAAATCATCTGTTTGGGGAGTAAATGTAGCTCAGTGGTTTGAGTGCCTGCTTCCTATGTATGAGGTCCCCATTTCAATCCCCGGTACTGCCTAAAAAAAAAAAAAAAAGTCCCTTTTTTGGGTACTAAATCTTTCTAAATAATAGTTAAATTTTATATTAAAAACGTTCCAATATGTTTAAGTTCCTTGCTAATATAATACCCAGTTTGGACTTGGCATATTTATTCAATATTTTAAGTAAATTTTATGGACAAATCATTACTGAAAACATTTGATATATCAGACATGGTCTAGGTGTTTTTACAGCCTTCATTTCATTTACTCTTTATATTCTAGAAAAGTAGGTATTAAAAACTCCATTTTTAGATAAGAGGAAACCAAGGCTTAGAGAGCTTCAGTTAATTACTCAAGGTCATATAGAAAAGGCAGGATTCAAATATCTGAAAAACATGACATATTGTGGCTAGAACTAAGAAATGGAAGAGCAATTGTAACACAAAAAAATCAAAGTAAACATTAATTGTTCTGAGATATTCTCCTCCAAAATTCTTTTGGGCTCCAGCGTATCTTGCTGGGTGTGCCAAGAACACAAGGTTTGACTGCTCTTTACCTGGGTCTTATCTCAAGGTTGTGTTTGCAGGAAGAAATCTTAAGGGATAAGGCCCTGCCTCCCTGTGGAATAGAGAGGCTTGCTTATTGCTTGCTATGAGAGCAGTGGATTCACTAATTTTGGAGTTCCTCTTCTGTACTTTCAGCCCACTAGAACTGTACCTTACATTTAATGAGCACTCAGGATATGTTTGATATGAGAAGTCAAGCACACAAATTAGATTGTTAAAAGAACAAGTATCAGGAACCAATTCTCCAACTATTATCTGTGATCCTAGATTATTCTAAAAAACAAAACCAAAAATTTAAATTCAATAATAGCAATAGCTAACATTTTCTAGTGCCTACTATGGGCCTGGTATGTTCTTATGCTTTATGTTTTTTTAACCCTTGCAACAACACTTTAGGTAGGAATATTATCCCCATTTCACAAATGAGGAAACTGAGGCCTAGAGGTATTAAGTAGCATGGCAAGATTACAGAGTAATAAGTGGTAGAGCCAGGCTTTTTAAAGAAAAACCTTTCATGCAATTTCAGATCTCCCATCTTTACTAACTGATTCTTGAATTGGATAGCATCTCATTCAGGAAGTAGAAGAGAGTTCCACCAAGGGGGTGGGAAGGAGAAGCTCATCACAGGGCAAATGCAGAAGCAAGCGAGGAAATGTTCTGATTGGCTGACATTGTTTCCATTTTACTTGGGGAGGTCTTACAGAGTGGGGAGCAGGTGGTTGCTTAGAAATGAGAAAGTTCGTTGGCTTAGGAAGGAGGAAGTTAGCTGGCTATATTTAAATTTGGTCTTTTGGGCTAGTGGGGCATTTATAGGAAATAGAAACTTGCCATGGGTCTTAGATTTTATTTATCACTTCCAATGCAGCTTCTCTGGACAACACCCAGACTCTCAATCACCTCTTCAGTTCTGTTATACCTTACCATGATTTTGGTAATAAATGGGAGCTTTTTTTTTTTTTTTCAATTAGCAATAATTGTGCCTTGGATAAACCTCATTGGCTACGATACTGCCACTGCGCAAAGCTAAATGGGTGCTTTTATAATGAGCAACTGTTTGTCATCCAGTTTTCATGAAGAAATGTAGAAGACGAAAAGAATCTGCAAGGAAAGGGGTCTTGCAGATACTTCTTATACATACACAATATAAACCCAAGGAAGACCCTGTCATAGCAAAAGGACTACGCACGAATGGGCAAATATCCCCTATTATTAATTCTGTTAGGGTTGTTTGTACCTTGTAATTCTTATGAAAGTGGTTTTACCTTGACAAAAATCAATTCTATAAATACTAATCTAAGTCCCAGTGTATAAAACAAAAGTCAAAACATGTTTAGATAAATGAATTAAAGGACAAGAATGGAAGTGACTAAGGTGACCACGTGTAGATTCTTATTGCTAAGCCTCTGGGGAGACACCTTGTGCTGGGTCAGTGTCTGAATAAAGATTTCCAGGGCCTCCCCCCACCCCCACCCCTTCAGGCACTGAGGTTCTTCCTCGTTTCTGAGTTTTCCGTGGGGATAATTGGGTCTCTACAAACATCTAAAGTCCGGGGAATGAGGACGAGCATGGAAGAATCAAGAGCAAAGTAATTCATAAAAGGAAATGGAGTGAGAAAAAAATTATAGGGTCAAAGCGAATGAAAATCAACTTGCAGCGGTAGGAAGATGTAATCCAAGGCGACTGTTTCTTTCATCTTCTACTTGTCTACTCCAGGAGCAGCGCGCTGAGCTCTCGGGGTAACTAGGCAACTATGTTGCCATGCTAACCGAGGAAACTCTAAGGCATCAACTCGGAGGTCTCTGGGTCAGCCCTTCCCTACCCGGAATTGGTCGGTGGTGGTGAGGCGTCGCCGCACTCTCGCGAGAGCGTCCTGGGACGGTCTGGAAGCGTCTTCGCGGTTGCCCTTAGGGACGGCCGTGGGCCTGCCGGGGTCTGGGGCCTCCAGCGCCGCTCATGGCCGCGCAGCAAGGGATTCCCAGTTCGTCCCTGCAGGTCCTGGGAGAAGCGTTGGGCATGGGTTTGACTGCAGCTGTGGAGACTGCAGACGCGGTGTCCGCCGAGGGCGCCTACTACCTGGAGCGTATCCTTCCCGCGTTGGTACTGCCCGCAGGTGCGGGCCGCGGTGATGGGTTTGGGGACGAGCAAGCTGGCTTCCCACTGGCGGCGCCCTTTAGAGCGTCGGGGCTAGCGAGCCAGCACAGAAGCCTGTTGGACCTCAAGGCGGTGTCTTCACCTCCGCAATCCCTGTCATAGTCACCAACTGATTTTCTCGCCTCTTAGGAGTAGGCGGCCCCGTTTAGGGCTGGGAGACCTTCCGAGGCCTCACACTTAGTAAGCACTAATATACTTTGAATGGGAGGTTAAAGCGGCACAAGAAATTGATTCAAGTCTCCTTTTACTTGGTGTTTTCCTAAATAAGCTCTGAAGCCGTCTGATAAGAGCCACAAAAATTCTGGGAAAGTTAGGAGGCTAGTAAGACCTCTACTCTTGGCCTTTAATGAGCTGAAGCTCAGAATGCCCAATCCTTGATCCTGTTGATTGTCTAATTGTTTAATGCTTAAAATGATTTGTTTGAGTAACCACGTTTTTGTGTAGTTTTAATTTTGGCCTTTTAATAATAATAATTAAATAACAATAATTACTTTTTTTCCTCGAGCAATCAAATGATGGCCTGGTGCGCTAACAAGGCTCAGAGATCTTGGGAAGAAACCAGATTTGGATGACTGATTGTCAGTGGAAAAATTGGGTAATCCACAGGTGGCTATTCATGTCCACTATTTCTTTTTTTTTGTTTGTTTTTTTTATTTTTATTTTTTTTTATTATGGGTAAAAATCAAAATTCTCACAATACATACAAACATTTGCAAAATGATATATAAATATATATGCATATATGTGTATTTGCCTACAAAAATGTTATATATATATATACACATATATTCCAAGAGGTGCTTAGATTACCCAAAATATTACACGGAACCCACTGGGATTCCCATGTTGCCCACCTCCCACACCTCCCACCACATCCCACACAAACATCTCCCACAGTGTGGCCCACAACCCTCAATGAACTTGAGCTCCTTTCTTCGAGGCATATAGATTAATTGTACTGGAGAGATGGGCAGGGTTCATAGGAAAAAGACATTATACTCCTTTCTTCAGGCAGGTGAGAGAGAGATGGTTGTCTGTTTTATTCTTAAAGATATCAATAAAACTCCAAAATCTCCCTTAGCATAACTTTTGCTCAACTATAATCTCCTAAACTTTAATTCAAGACTTCAGAGATCCACCATTTTTTGAGGGGAAACTGATTAACCTGTCTTGTCTCGGGCTTTGTATACATATGCACTACAGGAAGCTTTTGGGGGAATTTAGTTGAAAAGATCAAAGAAAATAGATGTTCTTTTATTGGATACAAAAATCATTTTTTATAGGAATATAAATACATTAATACTTTAGTGTCTTAAATGAGATTTTATATAGCTTTCATAATTTATTTTTTTATTTTTTTTTTATTATGGGTAAAAATCAAAATTCTCACAATACATACAAACATTTGTAAAATGATATATAAATATATATGCATATATGTGTATTTGCTTACAAAAATGTTATTTTATATATATATATATACATATATTTTAAGAGGTGCTTAGATTACCTA
>JAKSZT010053929.1:23772233-23784099 GCA_026826555.1 Tolypeutes matacus | reverse complement strand
TTTATGGTTTTGGCTCTTATATTTAGATCTTTGATCCATCTTGAGTTGATTTTTGTATAAGGTGTGAGATGGTATTCTTCTCTCATTCTTTTGGATATGGATATCCAGTTCTCCAAGCACCACTTGTTAAAGAGGCCACTCTCTCCCAACTGAGTGGGCTTCATGGCCTTGTCAAATATCAGATGACTGTATATGCGAGGATCTATATCAGAACTCTCAATCCGGTTCCATTGGTCAGTAGGTCTATCCTTGTGCCAATAACAAGCAGTTTTTTTTTTGTTTTTTTTTAAAGATTAAGGATGGCAATTTATTCTTTGATTAAACATAGTGATCATTTATGAAAATAAACTATGCCAAACATACATGACTTCAATCTCTACAATACTGAGAGAGGAATCATTTTAGAGATAAGGAAAACTAATGTTCAGCATTGTTTAGTTGTCCAAATCACAAAATACCAGTTACTGGCTAATTCCAAAGTTTTAGCCAGAAATCAAACTCCCAGATTTGTGCTTTTTAACACTATTTTTGCCACATCCTGGAAGCAAAATCACTCCAGCTATGGTGTTTAAAATAAGTCCTTAAGGTTAATATGAATAAAGCACAATATAATCAGACTACTAGACTTAGCTCCAAAAATTATAAAAGCTATAAAGTCAGTTTAAACAATTAAAAAGATATTTAAATGAAAGTTTAACTACCATACCAGAAAAAGTAGCTTCCACCATGAAACTGTTAGGGTATTTTTTAAATGTTAGCACATCATATCAACGATTTTGATATTTTTACTCCAAAGATCCTATACATATGAAACATAATTCTGCATATTAACAAAGGCTTGGAGACTGAAATAAGGATTACCTTATACTCACTTTGGCCAATATAAATGAAAGTTTCAGTTTCTCTTTCTAAGAGAAAAGCCCTGAGGTGTTGATATACAGCATTTAATAAAAAAAGCAAGAAAAAAAAATATGTAGCATTAATATGCTGCTGATGTACATTCTATCTTCCTGTTCCAAGGAAGAAAAGCTGAAGAAATCCACAAATCTAAAATAACTTTCTGGAAAATCGAAATGCTGGTAGCTTAAAAGAAACAAGAGCAGTAAAATCAACATTTTATAAACCAGAGGGTGTTTAGTTTATGTTAGGTAGGGGGATTTCTTCATAGGTTATTTTAATAAAAGGGGACTTCATAGGTAAGAACCAATATTCAAAATTATAAAACAAATAGAATTGTTTGTGTATAAATACTGCATCAAAAATTTGCAAAAGACAACAAAAATTCTTTGGTTGATAAATGTGGTTTGAAGGGATAATAAAATCTCTTAATGGCTAAAGCAAGAGTCTTGTTTCCTGTTGGCCCAAAAATGGATGTTTCATTTCCCAAATAAGTAGGTTCTCCACTGTAAAGAAATATTTTTGTATAATTGGTTTTTATCTTCTTGAATTCTGCTCCAAGTTCAGCCAACTTCTTATATGTCCTTAACACAAATTTGGAACAGTCGTAGGATTCAAACCATGTCTCTGCCCCTTTTTCTGGGCTGGCTCGGACAGTCCATGTCTTATAATAAATACCTGTTTCATTGTCCCATTTTACCCATTTTGCCATTCTGTTAAACGTGTTTCCTAATATGGTTGCTACTAGAACTAATGTTCCATTTTCCTTCCAGTGAATGTCATCAATTCCTTCAAAAAGCAGGCAGCTCCTTGATTACACCAAAAAGGGGCATTCATTTCAGGTCGGAGATGGGGAAATGTGCAGTTTCCAAGTTGGAAAAGTTCATACCATTCCATTGTATAGTTCTTGCCAGTTAAAGTACTCCTGAATCCAATGGCATCATGCATAATTTTCATGTGTCCCAAGAGGTCTCCATATTTAAATTCCCATACTGGGGCTTGTAATCGAAATACTTCAATGACATCATCATTTTTCATATTTGGGATAGGAGAGCCAATTGGACAGAAAGTATATTTAGCTTGACAATAAGGATCTGATTCTGGACGGAAGGAAAAGCGCTTGTAGGGCACCGGCCAGTGGCGCCGAACGGGTGCGCCCGAGGCCCGAGGACAACCAGGGACTGCCAACAGCCAGAGAAGCCTCAGGACCCAGCGCCAAGGTGCGCTCCCCAGAGCCGAGCCCGCACTCCGTTATCCCTCGGCCCCCGAGCCTGTGCTTCCAGTATGCGCCATGTGGCGGCTCTGGGTGCCAACAAGCAGTTTTGATCACTGTAGCTTTGTAGTATGTTTTAAAGTCAGGTAATGTGATACCTCCAACTTCATTTTTCTTTTTCAATATATCTTTGGCAATTTGGGGCCTCTTGCCTCTCCAAATATATTTTGTGGTTAGTTTTTCCAGTTCCTTAAAAAATATAGTGTTGACTTTTATTGGGATTGCATTAAATCTGTAGATTAGTTTGGGTAGGATAGACATCTTGATGATGTTTAGTCTTCCCATCCATGAACAGGGAATATTTTTCCATTTATTTAAGTCTTCTTTGATTTCCTTTAACAGTGTTGTGTAGTTTTCTGTATATAAGTTCTTTACATCTTTAGTTAAATTTATTCCTAGGTATTTGATTCTTTTGTTTACTATTGTAAATGGTATTTTTTTCCTGATTTCCTCCTCAGTTTGCTGGTTATTGGTGTACAGAAATCTACTGATTTTTGAGCGTTGATCTTATAGCCTGCAACATTACTGAACTCCTTTATAAGTTCTAGAAGCCTTGTTGTCGATTTCTCAGGGCTTTCTATGTATAGGATCATGTCATCTGCAAATAATGAAATTTTTACTTCTTCTTTTCCAATCTGGATGCCTTTTATGTCCTTTTCTTGTCTCAGTGCTCGTGCAAGTACTTCTAAGACAATGTTAAATAGGAGTGGTGATAGTGGGCATCCTTGTCTTGTTCCCGATCTCAGAGGGAAGGCTTTTAGGATTTCACCGTTGAAAATGATGTTAGCTTTGGGTTTTTCATATATACCCTTTATCATTTTCAGAAAGTTTCCATCTATTCCTATCTTTTGTAGTGTTTTTATGAGGAAAGAGTGCTGTATTTTGTCGAATGCTTTTTCGGCATCTATAGAGATGATCATGTGATTTTTTTCTTTCAATCTGTTTATGTGGTGTATTGCATTGTTTGATTTTCTTATATTGAACCATCCTTGCATACCCGGGATGAAACCCACTTGGTCATGGTGTATAATCCTTTTGATTTGTCATTGAATGCGATTAGCAAGTATTTTGTTAAGGATTTTAGCATCTAGGTTCATTAGAGAAATTGGTCTGTAATTTTCCTTTCTTGCGGTATCTTTATTTGGTTTTGGTATTAGGGTAATGTTGGCATCATAGAATGAGTTAGGTAATATTCCTTCTACTTCTATTTTTTGGAAGAGCTTAAGTATAATTGGTGTTAGCTCTTTCCGGAATGTTTGGTAGAATTCAGCTGTGAAGCCATCTGGTCCTGGACTCTTCTTAGTTGGGAGGTTTTTAATGACTGAGTCTATCTCTTTACTTGTAATTGGACTGTTGAGTTCATCTATTTCTTCTTTCATCAATGTAGGCTGTTTGTGGGTTTCTAGAAACTTGTCCATTTCCTCTAAATTGTCATTCTTGTTGGCATATAATTTTTCAAAGTATCCTTTTATGATACTTTTTATTTCTGTGGGGTCAGTAGTGATATCACCTTGCTCATTCCTTATTTTATGTATTTGCATCTGTTCTCTCTTTTTCTTTGTTAGTCTGGCTAAGGGTTTGTCAATTTTGTTGATATTCTCGAAGAACCAGCTTTTGGTTTTGTTTATTGTTTCCAGTGCTTTCTTATTCTCTATTTCATTTAGTTCTGCTCTAATCTTGGTTATTTCCTGCTTTCTACTTCCTTTAGGTTTAGTTTGTAGTTGTTTTTCCAATTCTTCCAAGTGTGCAGTTAGGTCTTCAATTTTAGCTCTTTCTTCTTTTTTAATATATGAATTTATGGCTATGAACTTCCCTCTCAGGACTGCTTTCGCTGCATCCCATAGGTTTTGATATGTTGTGTTGTTGTTTTCATTAGTTTCAAGGTAGTTACTGATTTCTTTTGAAATTTCCTCTTTGACCCACTGTTTGTCTAAGAGTGTGTTGTTTAACTTCCATATCCTTGTGCCTAACCTGTTTCTCTGGCCCTTATTGATTTCCAACTTCATTCCGTTGTGGTCAGAGAAATTACTTTGTATAATCTCAATCTTTCTGAATTCATTGAGTGTTGTTTTGGGGCCTAGCATGTGGTCTATTTTGGAGTATGTTCCATGTGCACTGGAGAAGAATGTAAATCCCGCTGTATTTGGGTGTAGTGTTCTGTATATGTCTATTAAGTCCAAATCTTCTAATGTATTGTTGAGTGCCTTCGTTTCTTTATTGATTCTCTGCCTAGATGTTCTGTCTAATGATGATAGTGGTGTGTTGAAGTCCCCTGCTATAATTGTAGAGGAATTTATTTCTCCTCTTAGTTTTTCCAGAGTTTGCCGCACGTATTTTGAGGCACCTCGATTAGGTGCGTAAATGTTGATGATTGTTCTCTCTTCTTGAGAGATTACTCCTTTTACTAATATGTAGTGTCCATCTTTGTCTCTTACAATAGTTTTGCATTTAAAGTCTATTTTGTCTGATATTAGAATAGCTACTCCTGCCCTTTTTTGGCTATTGTTAGCTTGTAAAATGGTTTTCCAGCCATTCATTTTCAGCCTCCTTGAATCCCTGGGCCGAAGGTGGGTTTCTTGTAGACAGCATATAGATGGATCATATTTTCTTATCCATTCTGCCAATCTGTGTCTTTTGATTGGTGAATTTAATCCATTAACATTCAGTGTTATTACTCGTAACGAATTTCTTACTTCAATAATTTTTTCTTTGGGTTAATGTATGTCATATGTTGTTTTGTTTCTCTTTTTGACTTTTCAGTTGTTTTTCAACTCTCCTCCAACTCTCTCTCCTTTGTTTTTTCCTTTCAACTTGTAGAGATTCCTTTAGTATTTCTTGAAGTGCTGGTTTCTTCTTGACATACTCTCTTAATTGCTGTTTATCTGTGAATATTTTGAACTTTCCATCATTTTTGAATGCCAGTTTTGCTGGATAGAGAATTCGTGGCTGGAAGTTTTTTTCTTTTAGTATTTTGACTATGTCATACCACTGTCTTCTTGCCTCCATGGTTTCATCAGAGAAATCAGCACTTAATCTTATTGTGCTTCCCTTGTATGTGATGGTTCTCTTTTCTCTTGCTGCCTTGAGTATTTTCTCTTTGTCTTGAGCATTGGACAATTTGACAAGTATATGTCTTAGAGTTGGCCTGTTGGGATTTATAGTATTTGGGGTGCGCTGTGCTTCCTGGATCTGCACATCCATCTCTCTCAATAGATTTGGGAAGTTTTCAGCCATAACTTCCTTCAACACTCCTTCTGTTCCCTTTCCCTTCTCTTCTCCTTCTGGGATGCCCATAATGCGTATGTTTGTGTGTCTTGCATTATCGGTTAATTCCCTGAGAGCATACTGGATTTTTTCTATCTTTTTGTCTATCTTTTCTACAATCTCTTTGATTTCAACTGTATTGTCTTCCATATCACTAATTCTTTCCTCTGCCTGTTCAATTCTGCTGCCATGTGAGTCCAGCATCTTTTTCATTTCTTGACTTGTGTCTTTGTTCACCATCATATCCATTACCTTTTTAGGTGTATTAGCTATTTCTTCAGTATGTTCTCCCAGTGTCTTCTCTATATCCTTTATCTCTTCCTTCAGTTCTTTAAGTTGGTCCATGATATTTGTTTGGATAGCTTTGATTAGTTGTTCGATGTACTGCATTGCTTCCTGGTTTTTATTTTGTGCATTGGACTGGTCCATGTTTTCCAGTTTCTCAGAGTCATTTGTATTTTTCTGTTGCCCTCTGGTCATCATATTATCTTGATGGGTTTGTTCAGTTGATTAGCTTTTCTCTATGCTCTAGAATTTTATTTAGCTGTTGGTTCTGCGTGTGAGTTAAGTTTTCTCTTTGGCAGTTTTTCTTCTTATTTTATTTCCTTGCTTCTTTCTATGTTCCGAATCTCCACCGTTCGGTCCACGCCACCGATCCGCGCAGACAGATGTCCCAAGATTTTCACTCCACGCGTGCACAGCACAGACCCCCGGGCAGGACCCCGTCCACAATCCGCCTTGCTCTGGGAGCTTGCAGTGTGTGCCCTCCTACACTAATGCCATCTTGGCCCCTATATGCTTTCATAATTTTTGCAGGTGTTTTCAGGAATACTTTATTTCAAAAACAAGTCAATTTTTTTCTCAGCTTATCTATATCAAGTATACATTTACCTAGAGTCCTTGCTAGTGAATGCTAGCCTGGCATCCTATCATTATTGTTGGCATTAACATGACTTGTGTAAACACAGTTTAATTGTTAATGTGAGACAAACACAATGAGGTAACACTTTGCAAACATCTTTCTGAAATAAATGGTAGGTTTTCAACATAACACAACTTTTAGCAATGCTAATCAGGTTTATTTACTGTGTAGGGGGATCACTGAATGACAACTGCCTAAGTAGTTTGCAAACATATCTTAAAAATAGTTTTCCAAATATCCACATTTATCAACAACTCTATACCACTCAGGATTTTACCATCCATTTCGTGAATCATCTAGCCTCTTTCCTTTTTTTTCTGTTTCTTTGCTTGACTGATTACTATTTTGTGTTTCAACCAAATGTTTGTCAGGGGATAACAAAGTTAGACATTTAACGAGTCAACTTTTCAATATTCAGTATTCAGGTAAGAGGTCCAGTTATGGGAGAGGCTTTAACTCTTGGTTAAAATGAAGTTGGAGGATTACTTGTGAATGACAGTTATCCCTGTATTCTGGACTCTGTTCATAAGCATAATTAACAGTTGATTATATAATGCTATTTGACATTGCTTCTTAAGGCAATTATGATAGATGCTGAAGTGAGACTTTATTGGAATTAAAGTCTTTATCTCTCAGGTAACTTAATTGAACTAATTGCAGTAAATAAATAAAAGTTATAATATGTACAAATGCATCAGAAACTGGGTGTCCTCTACTTTGTACATATACTTAATCATTTCTAATCTGCATTTGGTCCTGGGCTTCCCTTATTTATGACTGAACAGATGCTCCTAATGCATGAGACAATGAGCTATCAATCCTGAGCAAGGCTTTGAAAAAGGTTGACTTGAATTCTCCAGGAAATCACCCTCTTTTTTGCTCTTAACTATTTAGACATAAAGAATATTTGTAGATAATGTGGCCAAAATCAGAAGCAGCCAGAGACGCTATTGGGGGAATGCTTTCATTAATAAAGGCCTCTTGTTCTTTATGGCGTTTTAGAGAATGTATTTAAGGATAAGAATTATTACTCCATGTGGTGGTTTGGAACTGTATGTGCCCCCAAAAAACTTGTTCTTAAATCTAACCAATTCCTATGGGTGTAAAATCATCATAAGTAGGATCTTTTGATGAGGCTACTTCAATTAAGGTGTGACTTACCTCATTTGATGGATCTTAATCCTATTACTGGAATCCTTTATAAATGGAATGAATACAGACAGAGAGAGAAAGAGAGAGAAAGCCACAGGAGCAAGAAGCTGAAATCCACGAAACCTGGAAGAGAAGGGAGAGATCAGCAGATGCTGCCATGTACCTTGCCATGTGTCAAGGAGCAAAGGATTGCTGGCAACCAGTCCTCAGGAAGAAAGCAATGCCTTGATGATGCCTTGATTTAGACATTTTTGTGGCCTCAAAACTGTAAGCTTGTAAGCTAATAAATTCCTGTAGTTTAAGCTGAACAATTTCATGGTATCTGCTTTAAGCAGCCTAGGAAAGTAAAATACCCCAGCAACACCTGTCCTCTATCACCTCACAGGCATATTAGTGCCACCTGTTTATTCTCTGAGGCGCTTCACAATATCATTAATATCATGACATTAAAACATGTATGACAGTACTTATCTTAATCACAAGAGCTTTAAGGAATCTAGTCTTGGAGTACATTACTCCTTTGGTGAAGTCTTCATTAGAAAGATTTATGCAGCATTGTAAAATATAAGGCTAGATTTTTACTTATATGTAAAGGGCCAAGTCGGAGTCTCAAAAACTTGGAAAGAAAGTTGGTTGTCTCTTGTGAATGAGTCCTCTATTAGAAATCAGCACAATTTGGGTGAGGCTTTCAATTGTAGGCTGGCCAAGGTCTGCCTATTCATGTATAGCTATGGACATTTGGGAGTGCCCAATTTCACTTGGAATGAATTTGTACTAAGAAAACTAACATTTAATTATTTAGTTGTTACTTGTCTTAAGAAAGGCCTTGTTAAAGGAAAAGTCATGGAATATAGGTAAGAGGAGTCATGGAATATAGGAAATATATATATATGGATATATTTAAATCTACTTTCCTTTGTGCTGATCCTCTGATTTCTTATTTAGTTTTTGGTTATTATTTCATTTTTCTTAGGCATTCCAACACTAGGAATTTGGCTTCTTAGATCATAAACATAAATTGCTGGTCACCAAAAAAGTCTCCACTGCTTCCAGCAGCAATTTCTGAGGGTTGAGTGAGCTTAAGCCAGTACTGTGAGGTTAATCAACTCTGGATGCAGTCCCAAGGTGAACTCTTGCTTAAATTGCAAAATTAAGGATTCCAGACACAGAAATATATTGTGATTTCACTAAACTGGTACCCCACCTAAATTTCCTGCTTTTCTTCAAAAGTGTCATTTCCAGCTAATCTGTCACTGCAGCAGTAATGTTATCTGATAACTTTCTTTAATTAAAATTGAACTTTTGCCATTTTAACTTTTTAAAAAAAATATTTTGTTATGTATTTATTGTTTTAAACATTTAGTTATTTTTTTGTGAAAATAAACATTGCTGTGGATGGGTAATTACAGATACATGATGGTGTAGTGAAAAGATTCAGAAGACTGGGTATACTTGTTGTTTTTTACCAATTTTTTTTACAAGCCATGGCCTAAAGCAAATGTCTTAACCCTATTTCTGTTATGAAATGGTACTTCTCTGAAATGTTTCTAGGATTAAATGGGAAGATATGAATAAATTTACTAATAACTGTTATGTACTCAAGTAATGTATTTCTTGTTATCAATGGGAAACCGAATTCCCCCATGGATGCTTAGATGCACTCAACAGATATTAAAACAAAAAGAGTAGATAGTTTGAGTGTAGGTTTTAGACCACTAGCCATGCCACTAAACACAAAGTACTGAATTTTACACATAAGACAGTCATAGGCATTTTGAGAGAAAAAAAAGTATTTGTTCTGTGTCCTCTAGACAAACTTTAATGTGAATCACTCAGGGATGCTGTTTAAATGAAGATTCTAATTCAATAAATCAGGGTGGAGTCTGAGATTCAACATCACTAACAAACTCCCAGATAATGCTGGTGCAGCTTGGAGTAGGTTGTAAACAAATATCTTGATCTCTAGCCTTTATTGTCTCAGATAGAGGTATAATATGTAGAGCTATATCTTTGATTTCCTGCCTTAGAAGTTGGAAAAACTTGCACCATCACCATTGTGAGAATTGTGAGTCTTCTATATTGAAAGAAAGTTATTTTCCAGGTTCTGAGGCAGAAGATATGCGATAGTTGTCTAGGACATGGGTGGCTGATACATTTCCACCCTTGCCAACTCTGTCGAAGTGGTAGTGGCTCTGTGGTATCTGGTGTAATAAGAGTTCTGAGACTTCATGAAGACTCAGGGGAAAGACTGTTGGGGACAAATAGCAATGGGGAAAGTGGCAGCAAGAAAGAATGCTAGTTATTTGCCATATTTGGTTATATTCCTAAGAAAGGGAACATGCTTGTGGTGTTTGCTGTCTACAGTACTTTTTTAAAATTTCAATTTAGTAGTTAAAATGTTGATCATGGAAGATCCAGGGTAGATTTTAGAATGCTTCTGTGGACATTGGCTCTGAAATGATAGCAATGATTGTAAAGCTCTGCCTATAGGAGCTTTGGGAAATCATGTAAAATATGATTAGCTGTATGTTGCAATCCAATTCCTTATAAAGATGCTGCTGCTGGCAGTGATCACTACCTAGAAATTGAGCTGTGGAAGAGACCAGTGTGTGATGAACTTTGTATGCTGCACACATCTGAAAATTGCTCATTGGTTTCTGGCTGTGGTTCATTTGCAAAACCTTGTTTGTAACTCCTTCACACCAACTGTCACCTCAAGCTCTGCTCCATTAGGCTAGCTTCAATGCTTCTCTGAGGCTTCTCATAAGCTGCACTACTGTGATGGGTTGAGGGCTTCCTGACAGTTTCAGTGTGGGTATCACCTTGGCTTATTTTCCGATAAGATCTATAAGGTCAGGAACTGCTGCAGAATCTGCTAGTGCAGAAACTAGCAGTTCGTTCACCCATGCTGACCAAGTACCAGGGAACTAATTCATACTCCATAACTCAAAAGTGTTACTAAATTCCTTCTGGGATAAGTGGAGGTGTGGGCAGCAGTAGGAGTGGGAGCCCGGGCCATTATTTAGGTTCTGACCCCGGGATACAGAGCCTGGCCTGGAAATGAGCGTTGCTGTAGATGGTGGCTGCAAGGCAGGGAGGAAAGGGGAGCTACAGACAGACTAGTGGGCAAGAGCAGACTAGAAAACTAGGGACAATATTTTCAAGTCAAGGCAAAACATGCAAAAAGGCAAGAACCAGATCTGAGGAGAAATGTTGGTGATAGAGGACAGATGGGGTGGAAAAAAAAGAATTTTGCAACTGAAGTTCAGCAGTGTTCTTTGAAGGAATAATAGGCAGAGAGAAGGACTCAGAGCCACCATGGTGTTAAGAAAACTGCTTTTAAACCAGTTTAAAAGCTTATTATTCTGCAGTGAAAAAATAACTTTGCATGAGAACTGTGACCAGCTATAATTCTACAGACATTTCTTGGAGAGTAGGATCACGCAAAAGATTAAGTTACAAATGAGAAAGTTGTCCAGTGAATGTAGGACCAGAGTGAAGGCTTTTGTCTTTTAGGCAATTCTTGATGAATTGCCCTTTTCCATTCTGTCAATATTGTTGTCTAAAGCAGTGCTTTTCCCCACGCGGTGTTCCATCAAATCCTGCTTCACTCTGTCTTCTTGGCTGCCCCAGGGGCCAAGGGGATCAATATCTGTACAGTACACAGCATTCTCTTTATAAGAACCCAGGAGTGTAATTTCTCTCAGGTCGCAGAACCAAAAATTACTGTACATCTGTTGAGGAATTCATCTGTTTTCATCGATCTATACTAGAGTTGTATCCTTCTTTACCCTGACTGCTGGGAAGCTTAGAGACAAACCTGTGTCTAACAAAATGGAGACTTTGTGGCATGTATTGCATCTTTACCTTCATCTTATTTCTACTATTTCCCTCTCTTCTCCAATTTATTTCCATACTCATTTATTTTTATGTTTTTTCTATATGCATATTTGTTAGCTGCCACAAAATCATTCTGGGATTCATTTGTGTATTTGTTCATGTGTTACTAGCTAGCTAGCTAGCCAGATAGACAGATGCATACAAATGTACATGCCAAGGCACATTTCAGTAACACTGAAGCATCACATTTAAACTGAGTTGCCCCTGGGAAGATTTTCTGTACAAATTGTATTATGTAAATTTAAACATATCAATCAAGGGGGATAGCCTACTTTGGGCATTTTGTCCTCTTCCTGTCCTTTTGTTTTTACTAATCTCTTGTCCTTGATCATTTTAATCTTTGGGTCTGTAATCCCCTAGCTCTTTTCTCCTTCTTCTAGGGTCTCTTGGAGAGTATGGAAAACAAATTGATAAGAGTTCTTTAGCTATGATAGTGGGTAAACAATTGCATATTCTTA
>JAKSZT010053929.1:23562803-23772223 GCA_026826555.1 Tolypeutes matacus | reverse complement strand
TTCTTTAGCTATGATAGTGGGTAAACAATTGCATATTCTTATGTCACTGTATAAACAGTATGGTGTAGTAGAAAATTCATGGTGTTTATATTCAAAAAATTTGTCTCTGTCACTCATAGCTATGTGATCTTGGGCAAATCTCTTACTCTCTCTGATTCAGTTTCTTTATTTTCAATGTAGAGATGACTATATTTATGCCACTCAATCTCACAGGGTTGTTGTGAGAGTGGATATGATTATGATCCATGTGAAAATACTTTTTTAAGTTTTATAAAATGGTCGTTATTTTTCTCTCTCTCTCTCTTTTTTTTTGGTTTTAGGAAACAGTGTATATTAACAGCTAATCACAGTTGCCTAGCGTATTAGTCGGCCAAGGGGATGCTGATGCAAAATACCAGAAATTGGTTGGTTTTTATAAAAAGTATTTATTTGGGGTGGAAGCTTACATTGGTAGGCCATAAAACGTAAGTTACTTCCCTCACGAGTCTATTGCCACGTGTTGTAGCAAGATGGCTGCAAACATCTGCAAGGGTTCATGCTCTTCCTAGAGCTTCTTTATCTACAGGCTCAGGTGCTCTGTTCTCTCCACAAGGCCAGCTATAGACCATCAGGTGCCTGACTCTGTCTCTCTCCCCGGGGCTCGATTCTCTCCGGGCTCAGCTGCTCTGTTCCTCTTTGTGCTTACTTCCCGGGCTCCAGTTCAAAACTCCAACTCTTGTCCTTTGCCATGTGTTTTCTCTGTGAGTTCCTGCCCACCAAGGGGGCGGGGATGCAACATCCTACTGATGTGGCCCATTCAAAGCCTTAATCATTATTTAAAATGTGAAACCTCTGAATCCAATATAATCTAATATGCCCGGAGGGACAGACCAGTTTACAAATATAATCTAATATCTATTTTTGGAATTCATAAACAATATCAAACTGCCACACCTAGCATATTTGCTGGGTAGGAGTATATAAGTGTTGTTTGATATTTGCAATGCTTTGAGGGCAAACCACTTTTTCCTCTATGTATTGCTGTATTTAACAACCCATTCTTTGATGTCTCTTCCTCACAATAATCTTGTCAGCAGTTGGCTTATTTACAATTTTAAAGTCTGTCCAGATGATTTCATAATATTTCTTTCTCACTGAAATTTATTATACTATGAGCTTTGTTTTTCTGAGACTTGAAGACCATGGCTGATTAGAAAATCAGCTTCTAGTAGCTGTCTCTTAGAATAGAGTATACCTTTCTATTGAAAAGATGCTCAGTTCCTGTAGTTGAACCTAGGAAATCTTATTAAGTAAAATGTATCAGAGAAAAATATAAATCTAGAACTAGAGGAAGATTTAGAATGCCTTTTATTTATCCATTGGTCTTAACATATTAGGAAACTGGGACATGAGAGGTTTATGAGACTTCTTCACAGATACTCATCTCTATCCAGAGCAAGGAAAATAGTAGTAACAAACACTTGTGTAACATTTACTATAAGCCAGGCACTATTTTAAATGCTCTCTCTCTATTAACTCTTAATAATCATGGAACCCTATGAGGTGGTATGGCAGCCAACCTCTAAAATGTCCTCCAGTGATCCCCATTTCATGGTAGTCATACTCTCGTGTAGATGGGGTGTTCATGCTCTCACATATTGGATAGGCTTGGCTTATGTAATGAATAGGATATTGTGAAATGATGGTATGTGGATTCTGAGGATTGGTCATAAAAGATATTGTGGCCTCCACCTTGTTCTCTTGGGTTTCTTATTCTGCGGCAAGTTAGCCACCATGTCTTGAACATATTCAAGCAGCCTGTGGATGGGCCCACAAGGGATGGACCTGAGACCTCCAGCAACAACCAGCACCATGTGAGTGAGCCATTTTGGAAGTGGATCCTGCTGCCTTAGCTAAGCCTTCAGATGAATGGAATCTTGGCTGCCATCTTGACTGAGACCTCATGAGAGACCCCAAGTCAGAATCATCAGCTAGCCTGCTATTGAATTCCTGACCACAGAAATTGTGAGATAATAAATGTTTATTATTGTTTTAAGCCCCTAATTTTGGGGATTTTGTTATACAGCAATAAATAACAAATACAGATTTTGGAACCTGGTAGTGGGTCCCTACTGTAACAAACACTGTAAAGTATAGGAGTGGCCTTGGACCTGGACATTGTGTAGAAGCTGGAAATACTTTAAAGAGAGAGTTAATGAAAGCTACAATATCTTGAACAGACTGTTAATGGAAATATGGTGGCCTTTAAAGAGGCTGGCAGTGAAGGATTAAAGGAAAGTAAGACAAATGCTATTGGAAATTGTTCTATAGGATTAGATAACTAATACAGGTAAGTACTTCACTCCTTGTTGTACTCAATATGGATGAATTCAAGGATATAGGAAAGACTATACCTGTGTAACTTTGCCTTTTTGTTGTTGAATAAACTTTTTACTAGTTATTTGTTGAGCCTAAATTATTTTCACCATATTATTGAAAAAGACACTCACCTTTGAGAAGAAAGTACTGGTCCTTTGACACTTTACTGGTACCTGAGGAGCAGTCATATTTGAATTAGGCTTTTGTGTTTCCTGCAAGTGATAAGGATAAGGCAGATAGTTAAGAATGACTACTTAGGATGGGACTGAGTATCAAGGAAAGTACCACCTATTTTTCAGAGGTTTAGAACACTGTGGAACTGTGGAAGAGCATCAGCAAACTGTTGATATATTATGGGACATCCATACAGAATGATACAAAGAGAGGCAGTATAGCTAGTTGAGCCAGAACTTCTCGGGCTGATTCCCAGTTCTGTCAGGTAATAGCTGTGTGAACTTATGGCTCTGGTTCTCAGTCTATAAAAGGAGGATTATAATAGTTCTAGCCTCATAGACAAGGTGAGGATGAAATGAGTGACTACCAGTAAAACACCTAGAACAGTTCCTGTCTCCAATTTAATGCTATGTTAGGTGTTATCTGTTGTTATTACAGAAAACAGAAGTTGTTATAGATACTTTGTTATAACTCTTGAAAGACAAAATGACACTGATAATTTCTTATTTCAGGAGCAAAATGCAAATTAAGGTACTCTCATCTTTGATTTGCATAGCTATTAATGTCCTTTAAAGTGCTTAATTTCATACCTTTTAAACTTGGCATAACCATGTCAGTACAATTGGAAAAAGAAAGTAAACCCACCAACCAATCAACAAAATAGCATTACTAGTACGCATTGTGGTATCTTTTAATGTAAAATGTTATCTTGAAGTTTTCATACATAAGCAGAAGAATTTGTAGTTTTTGAAAGTCTTAAAGCAGTGCTCTTAGAATTATTTTTCTTATAATCATTTCATTGATAGTTTGATGCTTATTTCTTGAGCATTTATGAAATATTGAATTATGATCCCAGGTAGTTAACATTTGTCTAAAATTTAGTTTGTATTTTCTATAAAGATAATTTTTTTTTTTTTTTAGGTACCAGGGCCAGTGATTGAACCCGGGACCTTGTATGTGGGAAGTCTGGTGCTCAACCACTGAGTCACATCAGCTCCCCTGAGTTGGTTTTTCATTTTGTTTTGCTTGTTGTTTTTAGGAGGCACCGAACCTTGGACCTCCCATGTGGGAAGCAGGTGCTCAACTGCTTGCTCCACATCTGCTTCATCTATAAAGTTAATTTAATTTTAAAATTGATATATACAAGAAAAAATGTAGAGATTTAATTAAAAATTTTTTGTGGAAATATTTGTGATGGTTAAGTTCATGTGACTTGGCTAGGTTATGGTGTCCAGTTGTTTGTTCAAGCTAGCACTGACCCGATTGTCACTGTGAGGATATTTCATGGACTTAAATCATCAGTAAGTTAATTACATCTATGGCTGATTACATCTACAATCAACTGAGGAGATTGCCTTCAACAATGAGAGAAGTCTCATTCAGTCAGTTGAATGCCTTAAAAGGGGAAGTGATGGTTTCAGCAGTCACAAGGGAGAATTTCCATTTCGACTTTAGACAGCCAGCTTCTCCTGGGGGATTCACAGAAAATCTTCACTGGAGTTTCCAGTTTGCGGCCTGCCCTACTGAGCCAATTCCTATAAAAAAATCTCATAATATTTATGTTTATATATATATATGTGTGTGTGTGTGTATGTATATCCTGTCCTGTTTCCCTAGAGAAGCCTAAGAAAACATTAAAATGTTATATTTAAATATTGCTGTGCTGTTTGTTTTGTTCATTCACAATACTTTAAACTAAATATAGATATCATGCTGCATTGTGAATAATTGACTCAGAAACTCTGGAAAATTCAGTGTGGTTTAAGGCAAATTTGAAAAATTTACTGTCTTAACTTTCCTTTCATAACTTTTCTCTTCTCTTTCTAATTTGCTGTCTTATGATAGGTATAATTTTGTAAGCCAACTAAAGTCCTTTTAGAATTGAGTTGAAAATTATTAGTAAATATGCAGACAGACAGACAGACTGATAGAAATATAGCTTTTCATGGATTTGGGTTTATAGAATAATATTTAAAAATAATAATTAATAATTAAAATTATTTTGTTTTAGAACATATCCTGGATTTGTAGGTTGCAGGGGGGAGAAAAGCTTTCAAAATGAGCTTAAATTAAATGTATTTTCCAACTTCTTGGTGAGATAATTGGATCCAATACTCTATTTTAATGTCAAATTTGATTTTAAATAAGATAATTTTGTTCCATATTTTTTTTTTGAGATTAAAACTTGACAAGATATTCAGAGGTCACCATAACTGAAGCATCTGAAGATGACTATGAATATGAAGAGGTAATTTGTTCATCTTAGGTATTTATAGTGTAAAGTAATTGCAGTTATTCTTATGAAATATCCATTTTATTTTCTTAAATATATAAGCAAGCTTATTTCTTTTCTCCTTAAAAGTTGCTCATTTCCCCACTGTATTTAGCTAATATCAGGTGGTTAAGAATGAGATATAATAATTCTATTTAAACATTTAGATTGGATAGTATGTCTGGCTCTTTTGGCTTTCCTGTTAATTGTCCTTTAGAGTCAGCTCCTGATTTCCTGCCTGGTGGATCCATACTACAGACTGTCATCTCTGTCCAGCATGCATTTCACATCATCCAGACAGGTCTTGGCAGGATTTTCTAGCTTCCCACTACCCAGCTGGAGCTCAGGTCCCGTGCTTCTTTCCAGCTTAACTGCATTTCTGTCTAGTGTGGGTCCTGTCTCAAAGCTCTCCTTTAATTCATTGTTCTTGTGGGAACTCTCATTACTTCTGAGCCTTGGAGGATAAAGTCACCTGTAGGTGTTGGAAACGTGAACGAAGCTATACAGAAAAATCCTGGCAATTTGTGGTGTAGGCAGGCAAGAGACAGGACAAATATAGAGGATAGGCTTTTTATTACTTCTGGTAAAATGGAGGTAATATTAATACATACCATGTGAAATTACCGAATGAGTTAATAAATGTAAAGGGTTTAAAACAGTGATTGACACATGGGAAGCATATGACAAGTGTAAACTATTATAATATCATAATTAGTATTGATTGCATTCTTCCAAGATCTTAACTCTCAGTGAATTTTGTTTGTTTATATAAACTGGAGATTTTGAGTTGCTAGTAGTTGTGCAAAAGTAATGGTGGAAAATCCCTGGGATGGGGAGAGAATTGTAGCATTTAGATGGTCTAACTTTCTTTTCAGCAGAATTGTTAGAATACATTTGCCAGTTTAGATAAAAGCAGTTGCCCATAACCTAATCTCGAGTTTATTAAAGTGACATTGAGTAATGTTTATAGGGAAATCAGAAAGCTGCCTGCTTAGTTAACCATTTTTCATAGAGCTTCAGAATGACTTGGTGACTTACATTAAATGCATTTCTTTGATCTTTTGCTTTGCTGTGAGGAAAAATGATTTCTGAAATGAAATATGGTATTTTTATATTCCTGCTCACTCTTCCTATCCTCTTTCTCTGTGATTTAGATACCAGATGATAATTTTAGCATTCCAGAAGGTGAAGAAGATCTGGCAAAAGCAATTCAAATCATCCAAGACCAGGCTACAGATACTCATATTTTGGTGAGAATTTTGAGCACTTTTGTAGCCTGTGGTTTAACAGAGATGCTTCTAATGTGAAGTTTTTGAAAGTCATTTAAAATTTGTTAAGTGCTTTACCTTACTTTCTAAATGCAGTCCTATCACCTACTATGCCCTTTTCACTCTTACTTATTAATCATCAAACCTTTATTTTAGGTAAGTAGGCATATTTTCTCTTTGGATTGTCACTGTCCACATTATGTCACTCTTGCACGACTTTGCAGCAAATGCTGCCCTCTCTCAGAAGTCCACCTGTTTAATTGCACTGACATCAATCCAAAGATTTTTGACACCGAGGTAGAGAATTTGGTGTGGTACCCAGGTTCTACATCTGTTTTTGAAGCATTCTGTGTCTTTATTTTCCTGAAAGTATTCCGCTTAAAGGGAATGCTTAATATGTTATGATTTTTCCTTGTGAGGACTGTGTATTAATATCAGTAAGGAATAAAATGGGAGTATGCTTATTGATTATATTGCCACCAATTAAAAGTACATAAAATTGATGACTTTCCTGTAAAATTGAAAACTCATTTAAAATGATAATAATTTAATGATGATAGCAAAATATTTTTAGAAGAGCTTTGTAGTCTCATGCCAACATTAATTAAGAAGTATTTTTTCAGTGATGAAACCTTTCCTGTAAAATATGAAGAAAACTGTGATATTAGTTGTAGAAAATTCCTTAGTGCAATATAATATGTGATAGACTTCATTCCTTATTCTGCTTTATGTAAATTTTTCTATTTTTTGTAGACTTCCTTAATCTATAAATCCAGTAACTTCTCCCCAAAATATCTGGCCACTCAAAATTGGAAAAAAAAAGACTAAAGGAGGACTTTATTACCTTGATAATATAGTAGATGAAAAATTTGAAAATCAATTGCATGTTTTATCTTATAAACTTTTATAAAATTGTGTATTTGATATGTGATTAGTTTCCTTAATAGGTGAAGTGGTTCTGAACTCTGAAGTAAATGTAGTTTCATTTACTTCAAAGTAAATGAACCATTGTAAGTGGTTCTCAAAAATATTTTGAGAAGATAGGAAGTGTTATTAATCCATTACAAATGTGTAGTTTGGTTATACTGTCAGTTTCTTAAAACTGAACATTTTTCAAAATTTGAATGTTAGGAGAGAGAGGATCATTTCTATATATAATTCTTAGAGATATTACTATGTAATTTTATGGAAAAAGTCAATTTTACTTACATTCAAGCTGAGTTTCCTCCTCTAAACCACAGTTCTTCTTATAAGTGTATTATTGACATGTATATATATATTTTTGTAATTCCTTAGCCCCTTTGGTTCTTGGTTTTATGTTTTGTTAATTGTGAGAGTGAAGTCTTAAGGGCCCTTTTAATTGCTATCATTCATAATGACTCCTAATTTTTATAGAACAGAATTTTGTCCTTTAAAGGTAATAGTAAGAAGCCTTCCAAATCATATAATTTTAAATTTCCCTGACATTTTCTTTTCTTTCTCTTCTTCCTCGGATAACTTGAGTAGAATTAATTTTCAGGTATTTTGGGAGAATACTACTTGATGACTGAACCAGACTAAAATAACTTCCCACTTCGTATCCCTACCTGGTCTCCTGGAACCTATATTCTAGATTCTGACTCTGGAGTTTGCTTATTGTAATTATTTCAAATCAGTGACATCATACAATATTTGTTCTTTTGTGTCTAGCTTATTTCACTCAACACAATGTCTTCAAGGTTAATCCAACTTTCATCCATAGCAGCTGCGCCATTTTAAATTGCCGCCAGCAATGAGTGGGAATTCCTATTTCTCCACATCCTTTCCCATACTTATTTTCTGTTTCAAATGAGTGTGAAATGGTATCTAATAATGGTTTGTATTTGCATTTCCCTAGTGGCTAATGATGTTGAGCAACTTTTCATGTGCTTTCTCATCATTTGTACTTATTCTTTGGAGAAAATTGTATGCAATTCTTTTGCGCATTTGTTAAATGAGATGTTTGTCTATTTTGTTGTAACATTGCAGGATTTCTTTATGTGTTCTGGATAATAAACCTTTCTTGTTTTCATATATATATATATATATATATCATCTAGTATATTTATCAGCTGTTCTCAATGTGTTGTTAGAGGTTTTCTGGGGTCCCAAAGATCCTTTCAGGGGATTAGTGAGGTCCTCCAGTTTCCAGCCATATATCTGTCTGATGTTGGGTTTTTTTCATATACTTTAACCAAAACAACATATCCAACAGAGTAAATGAAAAAGCAAATGTGGGGATCCAGCTGTCTCTTCTAGACATTAAAGAGACTTGCAAAAATAACAGTGCCACTCTTGTTACTAAATTATTTCTGTTTTAGAAATTGTAGTTATTTTTAATAAAAATGTACTAATCTATGTTAACATATAAAGGTTTCATTATAGTTATTTAAAATAAATAAAAACTTTAAAATTTAATTTCTTATATGGCAATTGTGGATCAGTATAACCCACATAATCTGGAGTCCTACATAATTTTTAAGAATATAAAAGTATTCTAAGGCCATAAAGTTGACAACTGCTTATATGCATTTTTACAGAATTGTGTTCGAAGATATTTTTTAATATATTGGGTATAGATATCAAATATTTTTCTTGTTAAGAATTATGTTGGTTTAACTAAAAAAGTAGTCTGGCTAGTAAATTTGTACTCTTTTTATTTAGACCTTTACCTCCTAAGGAATCAGTGTCATTGTTTTAAGTCTTACACATCATGATGTCAATGAATTTAGTACATAAAATACTTTTCATTATTCTGATAGGCTCAATGACTAAGTAACAACAACAATGTGCTTGTCATTATTGAGTCCTCGTTCTCTTGATGTATGTATTAAATTTCAATTAAAGAACCAGGCTGCTTGTCCTCAAAGCCTTGCCTGTAGATTATCCAAGCCAATATATTTGACTTAATATGAATTAAGGAGTTCATGAAATGAAATCCCCCCAAAAATAAAGTTTGTATTTTAATACCATTAGGATTTTTATGTTTCTTTTCTTTTTTTAACTTTTTTTTTTTTTTGCTTTTTTATGTTTATATATTTTATGCTTTTATCTTTAATAGTCGAGGAACTCACTGAACTCACTTTGGAACAGTTCAAAGTACATCAAGATACTTAATATTGATAAGTGATTCAGCATTCAATTAGTCCTGTTTGTTTTTATGTCCTCAACGTTCATATCCTTCTCCTCATCTTTATCTCTCACTTAACCCTTATTTGTACCTTCCGTCATCTCTCATCTGAGTTGCTGGATGCTAATGGAACTATTCTTCCATCTACTCCTACCTAAAAGATGTTTCTAAAATGCAAATTAGAATTTATCATTCTTGTGCTTAAATCCATAGTATCTCCACCCTTTGTTTTTGCTCCCGTGATATGCTTTCTGTCTAGCTTTCAACCTTGTCTTTGATCCTCTCTCCACAAGGCTCTGAGCCTGAATGGCCCTAAGTTCAGATCTCACTTGCTGAAATATTCCCATATTTTTCCTAGTTTAGAGGTGTACAAACTTGTTCTGTAGAGGGCCATATAGTAAATACTTCAGGCCTTAAGGGTCATAAGGTCTGTATCACAAGTATTCAACTCTGCCATGTGGTTCAAAAGCAGCCATAGACAATATATAAAGAAATGATCATGGCTGTGTTCCAATGAACTTTACGTACAAAAAAGCTGATTCCTCATCTAATTGAGAGATGTATTTACTTTTATTATGAAGAGTAGTGCAAGCCCCCTCCATTGCACATTATTTCTTCTATAGTGTTTCTAAAAATCAAGGCACCAAAATTGTTGCGTTTCTTCTTATATAATAATAATTAAAAAAATTAAAAGATCCATACTTTCTCCCATTCTTTTGATTTGTCATATGTTATTGAAAGTGCAAGCTGGCCTCCTTCTTGTCTTTTAAACAATCTAATCAGACTTTTGTTTCAAAGTCTTTGTACGTGTTGATGCTTATACTTGGAACATTATTGATTTATTCTGCCTCTTCATTTAAGTAAGTGCCCAGAGACCACTTTATCAATAAAGTCTTCCTTTACACTTTTCATAACTAGCAACCTAGCTCCACACACATACCTGTCTTATTCCTGGCTCTCCTTGTCTTTCATCCTCTGCATTATTTTTCCCCAGACACTTAGTACCATCTGCCATATTATGTATTTTTTATTTAGTTATCCATTTTCTGTCTCCATTCACTTGACTATAAGCTTTGTGAGGAAAGAGACTTGTCTCTTTTCTTCACTACTTTATCCCCAGTGATTAAAATAGTCCCTGCCATATAGTACTCAGCAAAAATTGTTGGAATAATGAATGAATGAATGAATGAGTGAATGAAAGACCTATTTGTGTCATTAATCAAAGCTTTGACATTCTCAAAAGAAATAATGCATATTTAACTTTCAGGAGCAGAAAACAGTTCTTCCTTCAAAGCATGCAGTGCCTGAAGTAATAGAAGACTTTCTCTGCAATTTCCTGATCAAAATGGGAATGACCAGAACTCTTGATTGCTTTCAATCTGAATGGTAAGAAATTATGAATAAATAGTAATAATTCTCTGGAAGGGCTAACATTATTTAAAATGCACACTTTTTCATTATCTTAAAAGACTCTGAAGTGACTTAGTTTGTGTAAATGGATGGAAACATTTCCTGATCCGACCCCTCAAACCACAAAACACAAATAAACATAGTGAGAATTTCAATGCAAAGAAATTTTTATTAATCATCTTTCCCAAATATTTTAAGTTTGTATGATTTTCAGAAATCAAGAAAACTGAATATCTGATGGAGTTATATGACACAAAGCTATCTTATGAAATTCTTCCTTAATATCTTTTGCATAATTATTAAGGGTATTATTTCCTGCATTTAGATATCCTGCCAAGAGTACTGATTGCTTGCTTGTTTTACTTGCAGTGTAATGGCTTTCCTTTCTCTAATTATGAAAACAATAGATTTTTTTTTCTATAAATATTCTTTCTTTTAGAAGTATAATTGTTTTTTTTTTTAAAGTTACCTAAATGCAGGATTTTCTTGTTTTAATTGAAAATTTTAATAACTTACTGGTTACGAAAATCAGCAGGCATGCTGTCTTTATTCCTTTGCTACAATAATAGTATCACCAGGCGTACTTTCAGATACATAACATTATTTAAAGAAATATTAAATTATTGGATATGAAAATGTAAGGTTGATCTTTAATAGCCATTGTATATTATAGAAAGATGGATTAATATGCTTTATAAAGATGTTTATAGTATTTTCCACTAAATCCTAATTTAAAATATAGAGACAGTTTCCAATTTCTACTAATCCAGCTGTGATGCAGTTTTTGTTTCTTGCTTTTTTTTGTTTTGTTTCTCATCTACTGAGACCATGCACTAACAGAAATCAGTTTCATTATTTTAAATTGCACATCTGATAATGTTAATTAATAGGAGAACCATTTTTCATTAATACAGTCTAAGAAAAAGAATATTTGCTAGTAGAAAAAGGAAGACTATTCCTATTAAGTCTAGAAATTGTGTGAGGGTTTTTAATAAAAATGTCCCTAAAAAATTACAACTGTACTAGAAATTACATTTTTGTAAAAGTAATGATTAATTTGTAGTACTAATGAAATGAAAGATTAATGTGGTTTCAATTTTTTTTTCTTCTAAGAATGTGTGTTAGGACTTGCAGTGCTTATATGTCTGACCAGTCCAAAGTGTAAAATGATTCCTTTAGAGAAATCTGGATCTATGCATACTCATGACAATTATGTGATTATTGTCATATTATCCTTTTAGATTTAGCAAACTGAATTGATGAAATGAAATTTCAGGAAACTATGAGAGTATTTGGATTTATGGAACCCCTAAGTCAAAGCATACCATACCATTTAGCATAATATTGCAATCATAAAGTAAAATTTGTATAAAGTATCTATTATATATGGTCTAGTAATATTGTGGATCAAATAATTTTATCCATATTCCTGGCTGCCAGTTTGTAATGAGATTACACTGTATTGACTACTTAAATTTCATATGAAACATATTTGCTTTTGATCAGAAACCTTTACTTATTCTATATAGTTATACTATAGAAATACATATTTGCTGTGCATTTATGTAATCTTATAAAAGCTTCCCAAACAAGGTTTCTCCAGTGTTATTTTGTGGGGAAAAAATTGACATGTTTTTTTCAGTCTGTAAACAATTGCAGTAAATAACAATCTTTTATATCTGGGATCGGGAAACTGAGGCCCGTGAGCCAATTCTGGAACACAGCCACTATCCTTCTTTTACCAAAAACGTTGCCAATCCCTTCTTTAGATAATAGATGAATGTAGTAGGAATTTGTTCTGTGAATTGCTATGAAGTTTGTACTGTGGATTTAGTCAATGCTGTTTTTATGTATTTTAGAAGTATTCTTTGTGGACAATGGTAATTTCCATGGGGGAAAAATTAAAAAAGGGATTAAAGTGTAGGAAATATGGAAGTGTACTTTAAGTTTATATTGAAAATGTTTTATCAGACAAAATAGATTAAATATAATTATGAAAATCATGAATAAAATTTAAATGGTCCAACAATAAATAATTGAATGTTTCAAGCATAATTTCCACCATTATGTTTTTAGTTTTTACTTTTGGCATTCAGAAACTTGTATTAGAATTACTCCAAAGTTATAATTTTAGAACTTGTGTACAGTATAGCAGGGCTACAGGGGAATTGAATTATCAAACTGAGTAAATATTTAGATTTATTTCGTTTGGCTGCCAGCCACAGGTATTGAGAAACAATAGCATGTATCAGGTTCTATGGCATAGGCCATCTATAGAGAATTACAAAGGAATGGGTAGTCATTCCTGTGGAGAATTTACAATCAAAGGGAGAGAGAAGACAGAAACCTTCCATTTGTGAAATTCAGTTAACACATTTATATACCCATTAAAATCTGCAATTCTAATTAGGGAGTTGGGAATGTTGAGGATTATTTTTTTTTTAATTAAGAATGAGGAGGGTGGATGAAATGGCAGGAACTTTGTGAGACTTGAATTTAGAAAGAATTCCTAAGGAGGCATTTTGTGGGTTTTTAAAAGAGAGGAGGTGGTATACCATTTAGGAGAGAAAAACACTTAATTCCAACAGAATGGTCATGATACATTAGAAGCAGGAAGTGCTGTATAATGTTTGTCCAAATAGTAGTAGTTTCTTAGTTGAAGTGAAGAGCGTAATTAATCTGTTCAGCAAACACTTATTGAGCACTAATGACATTGAAAGGACTGTTTATTCTTTTACAAAGGAAGAAACAGGGGTGTTTACCCTTAAACTTTACCCTTAAGCTTAATTTAAGTAGTCTTATGAGAGGGAAGGACTAGTAACTAAACAATTACAATAGTGTGATACAAGTCATTACAAGGATCTGCCAAGTGTCCTAAAGGAGAGGCATCCAACAACCTTAGTGTGTGGTAGGGTCAGATAAATCTTCCCAGAAGTGCCTTAGAATGGCTGAGTCTAGAAGAGTGAGTATAAATTATCAGAGGTGGGAGAGTGGGGGTGGATTCCGAGGGTCAAGGAAGGAGAGATTTATATGGAAAGAAAATAAGGAAGAGATACAGAGAGAGAAAGATTGATTGATTTGCTGTGATGCTTAGAGCTTGCACAGGAGCTACTGGAAATGGGGCTGAAGAAATAATTAGGAATTAGAATCTGAAGGATCTTTTATCGTGTTAAGGACTTTGGACCTTATCCTGAAAGTGGTGGAGCCCTACTGGAAGAATTTAAGTAAAGAAGTGATATAGAGCATTATTGATCTATACTTTAGAACACTTATTCCAGAAACAATTGTTGAATATAAGGATCAAGTCTCATCAACTCTTTGAAAATTAGAGCTTGAAGGGACCTTAGAGATGATATAGCCTAGTTCCTGCAAGTTACCAATAATGAATTTTTTTGTTCACACAACTTACTGGGACAAAACTAGAACTAGGGCACTATCTTTTTTTCCTAACAAATCAATTTTAATGATACATATTAATAAAGCATAAATACATCCAAAATGTACAATCAGTGGTATTTGGTATAATTGCATAGTTGTACATTTATCATTTCAATAATTTTTAGAGCATTTTCATTATTCCAATAATAATAATAAAAAACAAACAAAATTCATCACCTTGCAATCTCTTTGCTTCCCCTGATGTACATAGCTGCTATTCTGTTTCCTTCTTTCTATTATATTTGTATTTATATTTTGTAAAAACAGTCTTACATATGCAATATCACCCATATTTGTGTTTTACATGAGGTTTCACTATGTTATACAGTCCCATGTTAGAGTTTTTAGCTTTCCTTCTAGTAATAAACATGACCTTAGACTTATCCTTTCAGCCACTGTCATACCCATATCGTAGCTACAAACACTATGATGTGCTTTCACCATTTTTATTCCTTTCCAAAGATTTACCAGTTATGCACAGATTAACCCTTGGCTTTCCATTACCTACCCTCCTTCTATTTTCTGGTGATCTATATTCTAATAATTAACTCCATGAGTTTACATAATATATTTAGTTCATAATAGCACAGTCATATAGTATTTGTCCTTTTGTGTCTGGCTTGCTTCACTCAGCATAATGTCTTCCAGGTTCATCCATGTTGTCATATGCTTCACGACTTCACTTCTTCTTACTGCTGCATAATATTCCATTGTGTGTATACACCACAGTTTGTTTATCCATTCATCAGTTGATGGACACCCGAGTTGTTTCCAACTTTTGGCAATTGGGAATAATGCCGCTTTGAACATCAGTGTGCAGATGTCTTTTTGTGTCTCTTCTCTCAGTTCTTCTCAGTATATACCTAGTAATGGTATTGCCGGGTCACATGGCAAATTTATATTCAACTTCTTTAGTCCTCCACAGTAGCTGTACCATTCTACATTCCCACCAACAGTGAATAAGTCTTCCTATCTCTCCACATCCTTTCCAACACTTACAGTTTTCGGCTTTTTAATAGTGGCCAGTCTAATAGGTGTGAAATGATATCTCATTGTAATTTTGGTTTGCATTTCCCTAATTGCTAGTGATGTTGAATATTTTTTTATGTGTTTCTTCATGATTTAAATTTCTTCTTTGGGCAATTGTCTTTTCAAGTCTTTTGCCAATTTTTTAATCAGGTAGTTTATCTTTTTAGTGTTGAGTTGTATGATCTCTTTATATATCATGGATATTAAACCCTTATTGGATATATGATTGCCAAATATTTTCTCCCATTGAGTCAGCTGCCTTTTCACCCTTTTGACACAGTCCTTTGAGATGCAAAAGTGTTTAATTTTGAGGAGGTCCCATTTATCAATTTTTTCTTTTGTTGCTTGTAGGGCACCATCTTTTGATTCCCAGTTTGGTGCTCTTTCTGCACTTAATTCATTGCTAGTTCATTCACTTAGCAAATCAGTTTCCCTAGACTTCTCCAGCTTGTAAGGACACACTTTACTCTGAGATTCATCCTGCCTAACTGCAGTACACCCAGTTTTTTTCCATAATCAGTCATAAATTTCTTTAGACAGCCTTGCTCTGTACTTTTGGACCTTGAGTCTGTTTTCTTTCACCTTGTTGCTGCTTTTTCTGATACAGGTCCTTCCTTCATTGTTCTACAGGGATAGTTGAGCACAAGGCTATAACTTTTAAGAGACTTACAGGAGATTTGGGAATTACAGAAGGGAATTACAGTACATAGAATATAAAATAAAACTATAGCCTTTATATCACTGTTCCCCAGGTCACATATTATTCAAAACCATATAAATTTTTAGGTCCATTTTTATATAAGAAAGACTTTCTTCAAGGAAATATAATCTGGAGAAATACAATCTTGCCCACAATGAAGATAGCCTTTTTCCATTATTATGTAGAATATTTTAGCTGTTTGGAGCCATGTTGTCTTGAACTTCTTTGTTGGAAATTGGGATCTTTGATTTACTCTTGCATAACCAAACATTCATTTAAGTAATTTTCTAAAAGAAATTACCATCTACTCCGAAATATTAATTCAGACCTTCTCCTCCAGAGAAACAGAGGGGAAAGTCTACTTATAGTCTTAAAATGATAGTTTCTCTAGCTTCTAACCATAAGTATTTAAAAATGTCTTGAGATAATCTTTAGCAGAGTTGTCCTGATATATTATTAATATTGTAGAATTAAGTTATTTTATGTGAATATGGCATCCTGAATGAGTACTCTATTTTTAAGTCTAACATCAAATTGAGCACCCAGAGTATGTGATGATTTAGAGAACCTTTGAAAGGGAGTAATAATTAGCTCCATTCTCAAGTCAACCCTTCATCCTCCTCCTTAAACTCCCACTCTCCCAGTACAACATTCCTTCATTCCTCACTCTCAGCAGATAATCTTGTCTTGAACTTAACAGGAAAAATAAATTTCCTCCAGTATGAAGTCCTTTAAACTTCATCTATACATATTTCTATTTAAACCTATCCTATTCCGTATTTCTATGGAAAATTAACTTATGTCTCATTTATTCATTCATTCAAAAGTATTTATTGATAACCTACTTTGTGCCAGGTACTGTTCTAAATGATGAAAATGCATCAGGAGTAAAAGGTGACCTTCGAAATTAAACCCTCTTCTGAGCTCTCTTCATTATGATTCTGACTTCTTCAAAGACCTCCATGTTGTTTGATCATACCCTTATCTGAGTATGTCATCCATTTCCTTTCCTCTACTTTTCCATTCCCCTGACTATTGACATGGTCAGGACTTACTTACCTTAAGGGTATATTCTTGCTCTTCTCTTCCTTTCCCTCTTATGACCACTTACCCTATCTCTCTCCCCTTTCCCTTCCAGCCAATTTATTTCGAATATAAGGCATTTATTTTTCTCTTTACTTTTTTTTTTAACTTTCTATTCAATCCCCAGTTCTTTCTAGTTTGGCCTTTATTCCAACCCTTCCACTGAGGGTAGGGTGGTAACAATCATGCCTTCAAAGGTAATTGTGCAATCTTTATAATATTTAATTTCTTCTTAATTATAGAAGAGATTGTAAATTGAGTATATTAATTGAATTTGCAAAAAGATACTTTTAATAGAATAAAGTTTAAATAAAATTTGGCAATATATAATTACTCAAATGTGGGCAGTGGAGTTAAAACTGTCTGGGGATGGTTAGGTTCTATAAAGCCTAAGCCTAGAATTAAAATTACTATTGAAAAATCCCTTATATTGCCATTATATGTGGGCAGTATGTGTGATTTTGTATATACATTACTGACTCTCAATACTACACAACTGCTTGCTCCTTTAGTATTTAAACCCATTACTGTTTCTTTAGTTGATGAGGAATTGACTTGTGTTTTGGTGTCATGTTATAAGAACTTTTTCCCCCTAATCAGGATTAAGTTAAACACAAGAATGTTGTGACTCTTTTTCAATGGTAACTTTTATTGTCTACAATATGCTGAATTTGAGCACTGTAAATATACATGCGTGTATTTACTTATTTACTGTATTACTGAGAAGGCAGCCTAATTTAATATAGTGTTTGTTAAATATGAAGGATTAAAAACATTTAAGAAGTTGAAGCCTTAGGCTTATCATTCAGGAGAGACTTTGTATCATTTTTTTTTGGTACAGTATGCTCTCTTGCATTATCACATTTAATTTTCTCAAAACCATAGCAGTTAGCCACTATTCTATCTCCACTTTATGGATCAGGAAATGCTCTTAGAGAGATTAGGAAATGTACCCATGGTCACAGCCAGTAAGTGGCAGACTTAACTCAGGCCAGGCTGTGCTTAAAGCCCCATCTCCTAACTACAATGCTAAATTATAGAATGATACAAGGGAATCTTGAAAAAAATATCTTAATAAAATTGCCTTTCAGCTTGGCTGGAAAGCGAAAGAATTTAAGCCATGCCTTTATTTAGAGTCCAAATCTAAAAGTTTGATAGATAAATTGTATTGTACATTGCCAGTTTTCCGTATAGCCTAGATGAAACAGGGGCAGGGCTAGTAATGAACTTGTTCAAGTTAACTTTTCATGTGAAAGTCTCCCTGCTTCTACAAATGGTAGAAGCATGATGGTACTGGAGATTCCAACATCCTTCAGTTTTGGCAGGAATTAAGATGATTTTTGTCTTTGCTGGTGAAATATTTCCCCAATCCTCTCTGAAAACATGAGGAAAAATTCTCAGTTGATGCTCCTTCTTATCTCGGTAACTGTTTCCCTGTCTTTTATACCTTATGCCTTGAGTTCCAACATGATGGAAAAATAATCCTTATTCTTATGACATCATCTCTTTGTTTATTGGAATCTGTCATACTATTAATCATTCACAGCAGTGGGTCTTAAATTCTTTTGGTACATAGACAAATCTGATGAAAGCTCCATGTGCTTTTTCCCTGAAAATACATACATATATTCCATTTCTACATAATTGTAAGTCATTTATGGAACTTACACTAAGTAGTAAGGATAGTAATGTGTTGTTATTCGCTATAAATTTATTGATAAATTTGTTGGGATTAAATGTTATTTGAAATTTCTAACAATTATGACAATTTTGTTTCCCACCTGAACACTTTTCAGTCTCATTCAAAGGGTGAGAGAATATGAAGGGAGAAATAAAAACAGCACAAGGGTATTTCTTTAAAACATAAAAGTCTTACATAGGAGAATATAGGTTTTATTGAGCAATATATTTCTGTAGTTTGTAGATTAAGATTTCCAGTTACCTTATAGTATTATCTAGTAGCTTTACTGAGTTTAAATAAAATCTTCATTTTTCATGATAAATGATTTTTGAATGCCCTAAGATGTATATAATGTCTTATGTGTTCTGTTTTGGTTTGTACTTCTTTTACCACATATTGTTTTATTTAAATAGCATTTATCTTAGCGAAAGACTATCATATCGCTTTTTTTCCTTCCTGAAATAATTTCTTTGGTGATTTTTTTTTTTCTGCTTTAAATAAAGCAAGTTCCTGAAAACCAATTTTATCATCAGAAAAACTTTGTGGTCCAATACAACAGTCAATCTCTATGTCTTATCCTCTGAGATGAGTATAAATCAGATTCTAAATGAATTTATTATTGAATTATTATCTATTGTTTTCAAATTGTGGTGAATATTACTTTATATTGATTCAATTAGCTTAACATTTTGCCTGTTCTACAAGGGTCCTCTTTCTGGTTTTATACATCAGATAAGGTAAATAAAACAAAAACATCTGACTTTATTAATTTATAATGATTTAATAAAATTATTATTTGTAATATGAAAATCCTGAAAATTAAGTTATTTTAAGCTCTAATATTTAGCTTATTTATAGCAAGCTTTGTAGAGATTTCTTTGTTAATAATTTTATTACTCTAAATGTTTTTCTAGGCTCAGATTTTTATATTTAGCTTTACTAATTCTGCATGTAGTGATTAATATTATAATTATTTATAAATATTTAAATGAAACTCAGACATTCTTTCTATTACACTGAGGAAATATAAGAGAAGTTCCATGAGCTCCTGCCTCCCCTTCTACCAACTTGCCACCTTCTCTCCTGTCATAGAATCTGTATACCATACATGCTGTCACCTAAGGCCAACCCTTTTCTTGTCTATAGCATCCCAGCTCCTGTCTCCTACTGGAGAACATTGCTTATGCAACTGTCCCCTTTTTTTCCTGCATTGCCAATTTTTTCCTCTTTGCTGGATTACTTTCATAACCATCCTGACATGCAATATCTCACATATTTAAAAGGAGGGGAACTCTCTTCTAGGTTCATTTTGATTTCTAGGCTCTGCTTTATAGCATACCTCTGATGGTTGGAAAATGTGCCTATTGAAATTTCTCCACTTTAACAGCTTTGAAAATTCTAAAACTAATTGAGCTGTTTTTCTATTAATCTAATTTTATAAGTTTACTCTTTGCACTTAGTTCCGTGAAACATATTAACCAGACTTTCTTAGTTTTGCTTACAGGAATAAGATAATGTCTCAAAGCAAAATCAGATAAAATGGTGTAAATATGTAACTTTTCCCAGAGACAGAAAGTTTGATTTCCTTGAGCATTTGTCTGACAAAGGAGCCATGAAAACCTTGTACCTGTATAACTATATCTAAACTGTGGGTTATTAGCTGCTGAAAACAAGAACAAGTTGGATGTGCTTGAGACAACATAGGACTGAGAAATTGCACATACCCTCTTCACACATTACTTGTTTTTTAAACTTGTTTTTCTTCTCAACTACCCCTTTTCTTTTTATTTTCCCTATAAAAACTCTAGCTCCCATTTTCACTTTGAACTGGTTTTGAGAAGATTCCCCCAGTTCCTTGCTTGTGCACTTGCAATAAATCTCCTTTTCGCTAAAAGACATGTTTGTCCTTTGTGGTGCGCGATCGGGCAGTCCAGTCTTTTGGAAATGGTCGTCCTTATGGTAACACCTCCTTGAAAGAATTTGTTGCCATTTCCTTCCACTCTCACTTTTACCTAATCCAGATTGGCTTCCATCTGCATGACTCTATATAAACTTCTTTCAGTGACTTTTACTTTGCCAAATTCAGCGATTAATCCCATTCTCCTCTTACTAAATCTCCTTGCAGCATGTGTCACTATTGTTGATTTCTTCCGTCATGGCATGCTTCCTTTACTTGGTCCCTGGGCCACAGTTCTCTCATTCTCACACTACTTCACTGTCCTCTCTTCTTTAGTCTCTTTTGGTAGTTTTCCCTTCTTTTCCCCACCTCAAAATATTGGAGTGTTTCATGGCTCAGTCCTAGGACTTCACTCTTTCTCTGCATTCACTCTCTTGCTAGCTTCATCCAGTCTTGTTCTTTAAAATATATCTATATACTGATGATTCCCAAATTTAAATTGCCTGCCTTGACTTTCCCCTGAACTCTGGACATGGATCCAGATGTTCATCTTTACCTGCATGTCTGTGGGGCATATTACATTTAACATGAATAAAACCAATCCCTTGTTTCCTACAACCATGCAGCTCCTGTGCATTATTTGTCCCTACTCAGTAAATGACACCTCTGTTCTGTCTATTGCACAGTTCAGAAACCTGGAAGGCATCCTTCACTTTTCTTTCTCTGACCCCAGCACCTGATCCATCAGAAAATCCTGTTGGCTTCACCTTCATAGCATGTGCAAAAGTCACCCACTTCTCACAACTTCTACCAGTTTTGTCCAAGCCACCTTCTCTCTCCTGTCTTATTGCAGCGGCCTCCTAATAGGTCTCTCTGATTCTACCCTTGCTTCTCAACAGTCTATTTCTTCAAAGAGATGTCAGACCGATCCTTTTAAAACATGTTTGATAAGTGTCACACCTCTCTCAAAACCTTCCACTGGCTCACATCTGATTCAGAGTAAAATTCGAACCCTTTCTATGACCCCCTACTTTCTTCCTGTCCTTTCTCTTTCATTTGCTTAGTTGGCTCCAGCTCCAGATACTGCAGATATACTGGCTTTTTTACCTTTCTTACAATGTTAAGCACTTCTTGTCTCAGGGCATTTCCATTTGCTCTTCCCTGGTCCCAGAATGCACCTTTCCTAGATATCCCTAGGGCTTAGCCCCTCATTTCATTTAGGTCTTTATTCAAATATCACTCTATCATTCATACAACCTATGTACAAACACCCCTATTGTTCTTCCCACCTCAGTCTTTCCATTCCTCTTTTCTGCTCTGTTTTTCTTCACAGAGCTTATCACCATCTCCACTAGAATGTAAACTCCATGAGATAGGAGCTTAGACAGTTTTGTCTGCAGTTTTGTCTAGACCATTGCTTGGAACATAGGTGGTATTCAGCTATATTTTATACATGATGATGTTATTAGTACTTAGCAGTTCGTTCATATATTTTTTACATGCATTTTATTTTTTATTTGAGAAGTTGTGAATTAACAAAACAATCATCCATACCATACAGGATTCCCATACCTGGCCCCACCACCATGTCACATTCTTGTGACACATTTGTTGCAAATGATGCAAGAACATTGTTATAGCATTATAGCTATCTATAGTCCATAGCTTATATTTGGTGAATTTTCCCCACAAGCTCTCCTATTATTAACACAATGCATTAGTATTGTATTTTTGTTATAGTTAATGAGAGAGCATTCTTATATTTGTGCTGTTAACCACAGTCCATCATTCACCATGGGGTTCACTTTGTTGAATTGTCCCCTGCCTTGTGCATTCCATCCAAATTATACATTCTGTGGCTCTCAGTTTCATCACAGAGTTGTGCTGTCATCAGCTAAGTCCATTTCAGAGCATTTTCATTACTACCAAAGGAAAAATCCCATACCTTTTTATACCCCCTCATTATTGATCCTTAGCATTGATACAGTGCATTCTTTGCCATTTCTGTAAAGTATTGCAATATTACTGTAAACTATAGTCTATATGTTACATTAGTTGCATATTTCCCATGCATTTCCAGATTCTTAATGCCTTGTAATAGAGGATCACTCTTGTGTTTGTACAATTACCAAAATCATCATCCACCACCAAAATCACTGTTATACAACTCCTAGATTATTCTTTAGCTTTCTTTCAATTGACATTAACCTCCGTAGACTATCTCTTTCAGCCACAATCAAATTTATAATCTGCAGTGTTAATTATACTCACTATAATGCTACCATCAACTCTATTTCCCCACATTTACAATCCCCCTTATTAAACATTGTACATAAATTCAGCGTCAGCTCACCCTTCTTAGCCATATTCTATCTCCTAGTAACCTGTACTCTGCTGTTTAACTCCACAAGTTTACTCACATTATTTAATTCGTATGAGTGAGACCATACAATATTTGTCCTTTTGTGTCTGGCTTATTTCACTCCACATAATGTCCTCAAGGCTCATCCATGTTGTTATATGTATAAGTTCATTTCTTTTTACAGTTGAATAGTATTCCATTGTATGTATATACCACATTTTATGTATCCATTCATCGGTTGATGGACACTTGGGTTGTTTCCATCCTTTAGCAATTATGTCCTTGTCCTTGCTTTCACTTCTTCTGAATATATTCCTAGTAGCAGGATTGGCAGTTCTGTATTTAGTTTCCTGAGGAACCACAAAACTGTCCTCCACAGTGGCTGCACCATTTTATATCACCACCAAGAGTGAAGGAGTGTTCCCATTTCTTCACATCCTCTCCAGCATTGGTAGTTTTCTGCCTTTTTAATAATGGCCATTCTGTAAGGTGTGAAATGATATCTCATTATAGTTTTCATTTGCATTTCCCTAATAGCTAGTAATGTTGTACATCTTTTCATGTGCTTTTTGACTATTTTTATTTCTTCTTTGGGAAAATTTCTGATCAAGTCTTTTGCCCATCTTTTAGTTGGGATACTTGTCTTTTTATTATTGAGTTGTATTATCTCTTTATATAGCATGGAGATCAAAGCCTTATCAGATACATGGTTTCCAAAAAATGTTTTCCCAATGAGTAGGCTAACTTTTCACCTTCTTAACAAAGTCATGTGAAGAACCAAAGTGTTTAATTTTGAGGCGGTCCCATTTATCTATATTTTCTTTCATTGCTTGTGCTTTGGTTGTAAGGTTTAAGAAACACCCAACTACCACAAGATCTTGAAGATGTTTCCCTAACATTTTCTTTTAGGAGTCTTACTGTTCTACCTTTCATATTTAGGCCCTTGATCCATTTTGAGTTAATGTTTGTATGAGGGGTGAGATAGGGGTCCTCTTTCTTTTAGTTGTGGATATCTAGTTCTCCCAGCACCATTTGTAGAATAGACTGTTCTGATCTAGTTGTGTGTTTTATAGCCGTGTGAAGAATCACTTGACCATAGATGTGAGGGTGTATTTCTGAGTTCTTGATTTAGTTCCATTGGTCAATATGTCTATCTTTATGCCAGTATCATGCTTTTTTTTTAACCACTGTAGTTAAATAATATGTTTTAAAGTTAGTGTGAGTCCTTCAACTTTGTCTTTTTAAAGATCTTTTTGGCTATTGGGGCCTCCTTACCCTTCCAAATATAACTAAAACAGAAAACAGAAAACAGAAAAGTAACTGACTTTTCTATTTCTGTAAAAAAAAAAGGCCGTTAGAATTTTTATTGGGATTGCATTCTATCTGTAAATCAATTTAGGCAGAATTGACATCATAATCTTCCAGTCCCTGAATACAGAATGTCCTTCCATTTATTTAGGTTTTCTTTGGTTTATTTTAGCAATGTTTTATAGTTTTCTGAGTACAGGTCCTTAGTCCTTGGTTAAGTTTATTCCTAAATATTTGATTCACTATTATAAACGGAATTTTCTTTCTGACTTCCTCCTCAGATGGATCATTAGTAGTGCATAGAGATGCTACTGATTTTTGCAAATTATTCTTAGTCCCACCACTTTACTGAACTTGTCTATTAGTTCTAGTTGCTTTGTTGTGGAGTCTTTGGGATTTTCTAGGTATAGGATTATACCATCATTGAATAGCAAAAGTTTTATTTCTTCCTTTCCTACTTGGGTGCTTTTTATTTCTTTTTCTTGCCTAATTCCTCTACCTAGAACTTCTTGCACAATACTGAATAACAGTGATGACAGTCTGCATCCTTGTCTTGCTCCCGATCTCCATGGGAAAGCTTTCAGTCTTTCATCATTGAGTAGAATGACAGCAATGGATTTTTGATATATACATTTTTACCAAGTTGAGAAAATGTCCTTCTATTCCTATATTTTGGAGTGTTTTCATCAAGAAAGGACGCTGTTTTTGTAAAATGCCTTTTCTGCATCAATCGAGATGATCATGTGATTTTCTTCTTCAATTTATTAATGTGGTATATTACGTTAATTGATTTTCTTGTGTTGAACCACCCTTGCATACCTGGGATAACATCCACTTGATCATGGTGTATAATTCTTTTTTATTTTAGTTTTGGAGGAACCTGGGACCTCATATGTGGGAAGCCAGAGCTCAACCGCTGAGCAACTCCTACTCGCCATGGTGTCATGGTGTATAATTCTTTTAATGTGCTTTTGGTTTCATTTAGCAAGTATTTTGCTGAGGATTTTGCATCTATATTCATAAGAGAAATTAGTCTGTAATTTTCTTTTTTCATAGTATCTTTGTCTGGCTTTGGTATTAGGGTGATGTATTAGTCAGCCAAAGGGGTGCTGATGCAAAGTACCAGAAATCTGTTGGGTTTTATAAAGGGTATTTATTTTGGGTAGAAGCTTATAGTCACAAGGCCATAAAGTGTAAGTTACTTCCCTCACCAAAGTTTGTTGCCACTTGTTGGAGCAAGATGGCTGCTGGTCTCTGCGAGGCTTCAGGCTTCTTCTTCTTCCTAAGGCTCCATGGTCCCGAGCTCCTTCCATTCTTAGTTGTAGGTTAGAGAGCTTATCTCTTTCCCTGGGGCTCGTTTGTCTCACGGCTCAGCTGCTCTGCTCTCTCCATAAGGCCAGCTGTAAACTGTCAAGTGAATGACTCATCTCTCTTCCCCGGACCTCTGCTGTGTGTAATAAGCCTTCTCTCTAACCTCACATATCTGCTTCTCTATGTTCTTTTTCTCTGTGTATTTACTTCCCAGGTCTCCAGCGTCAAGACTCTAGTCTGCTGTGTTGTTTTCTCCGTGAGTCCCCACTCACTAAGGGGGCAGGGACTCAACGTCCTACTGATGTGGCCCAATAAAGCCCTAATCATAATTTAATCAAATAAAAGTGAAACCTGTGAATTTAATACAATCTCATATGCCAAGAAGAACAGACAAGTTTGCAAATACAATCCAATATATATTTTTGGAATTCATAAATAATGCCAAACTGCTACAGGTGATGTTGGCTTCATAGAATGAGTTTGGTAGTATTTCCTCCTATTCAGTTTTTTGGAAGAGTTTGAACAAGATTTGTATTAGATCTTCTTTGAATGATTGGTAGAATTTACCTGTGAAGGCAGCTAGTTCTAGGCTTTTCATTTTGGGGAAGTTTTTGATGAATGTGTCAATCTCATTACTTAGGATTGGTTTGTTAAGGTCTTCTAGTTCTTTTACAGTCAGTGTAGGTTAAGTGTTTCTAGGAATTTGTCCATTTTGCCTATGTTGTCTATTTTGTTGGTATACAGTTTTTCATAGTATCCTCTTATGATCTCTCATTTTTGCAGGGTCAGTGGTAATGTACCCCCTCTCATTTTTTATTTTATTTATTTGCATCTTCTCTCTTTTTTTTTTCTTTGTCAGTCTAGCTAAGGGTTTTCAATTTTGCTGATCTTCTCAAAGAACCAACTTTGATTTTGTTGATTCTATTTTTTTTTTTTTTTTTGGTTCCTACATTAATTTATTTCTGCTCTGATCTTTTTCTTTCTTTCCTTCTGCTTTCTTTGGGATTAGTTTGTTGTTCTTTTCCTAGTTCCTACCAGTGTGTAGTTAGATTTTAGCATTTTCTTCTTTTGTAATACAAGCATTGAGGGCTATAAATTTTCCTCCCAGCATTATATTCCCTGTATCCCATAGGTTTTGATACGTTGTGTTCTTGTTTTCATCTTGAGATATTTACTGATTTCTCTTGTAATTTCTTCTTTGATCCATTCATTATTTAAAAGTGTGTTGTTTAATCACCAAATATTTGTGCATTTTCCCTTTTTTTCTGTTTTTTTATTGATTTGCAGCTTCATTCCTTTATGTTCAGAGAAAGTGCTTTGTATAAATTTAATCGTTTAAAATTTATTTAGGACTTACTTATGACCCAACATGTGGTCATCCTAGAGAAAGATCCCTGTGCACTTGAGAAGAATATATATTCTGCTGTTTTGGGGTATAATGGATAAAACATATTATTCAAGCTCTGTATCCTTATTCTCTGTCCATATGTTTTATCCAATGATGAGAATGATATATTGAAGTCTCCAACTATTATTGTAGAGGTGTCTATTTCTCCCTTCAGTTTTTCCAATGTGTCTCATGTATTTTGGAGCACCCATGTTAGGTGCATAAATATTTATTATAGTTATTTCTTCTGGGTGAATTTCCCCTTTTATTAATATAGCATGAACGTCTTTATCTCTTATAACAGTTTTACATCTAAAATCTATTTTGTCTGATATTAGTATTGCTACTCCAGATCTTTTTTGGTTACTATTTGCATGGAATATCTTTTTCCATTCTTTCACTTTCATCTGATTGTGTCCTTGCATCTAAAGTGAGTCTGTTGTAGACAGCCTATAGATGCCTCATATATATTTTTTAATCCATTCAGCCAGTCTATGTATTTTGATTGGGGAATTCAATCCATATTAATGTTTAATGTTATTACGGTAAAGACATTGCTTACTTCATCCATTTTATCCTTTGGCTTTCCATTGTCATATCTTACTTTTATTTGTCTTTTTACCTTTTGGTTATCCTTACTTATAATCTTCATTTCTATACTCTTCTCCAAGTTTCTTGCCCTTGTCTTTTCCTTTCAGGCTGTAGCACTCCCTTTAGTATTCTTGTAAATCTGATATGGTCTTTTGGTAACAAACTCTCAGTTTTTGTTTTTCTGTGAAGACTTTAAGCTGCCTCTTATTTTTGAAGGACGTTTTTGCCAGAAAAAGAGTTCTTGCCTGGCAGTTTTTCTCTTTAAGAACCTTAAGTATATTGTACCACTGTCTGTTGTCCTCCATGGTTTCTGATGAGAGGTTGGCACTTAGTTATTGAGTTTCCCTTGTATTTGATGCATTGCTTTTCACTTGCTGCTTTCAGAATCCTCTTTTTTCCCCTCTGGTATTTGACATTCTGAATAGTATGTGCTTCAGAGTAGGTCTATTCGGATTTATTCTGTGGGGTGTGTTGTCCTTCTTGGATATTGATATTTATGTCATTCATAACAGTTGGGAAGTTTTCATCATGATTTTCTCAAATATATTTTTTGTCCCTTTTCCATTATCTTTTCCTTCTGGGTCACCTATAATGCGTGTGTTTGTGCATTTCATTTTGTCATTCAATTCCCTGAGACCCTGTTGCATTTTTTCCATTCTTTTTTCTTGCTGTTCTCCTGTCTTTTCAAGTTCAGATTCTCCAGTCTCCAATTCATGAATTCTGTCCTCTATAAATTCAAATCTGCAGTTATATGCTGCTAATGCATTTTTTTTGTCTTTTTTTTTTTAATTGTAGGTAAAAATCAAAATTTTCACAATACATACCAATATTTATAAAATGATATATAAATATATATGCATATATGTGGATTTGCTTACATAAATGTTATTTTATATATATATATATATTTTAAAAGGTGCTTTGATTACCTAAATATTACACAGAAATTACAGGGATTCCTATGTTCCCCACCTCCCACACCTCCTACAACATTTTTGATCTCATCCTTTGAGTCTTTCATTCCCATAAGCTCTGCTATTTTCTTTGCAGGCTTCCAAATTGTTCTTTATGCTCACTCAGTGTCTTCTTACTATCCTTTATTTCTTTAGCCTTATTTTCCTTCAACTCCTTCAACTGATTTAGGAGATTTGTGTGAACATCATTGATTAGTTTTCTTAAATCCTGTGTCTCATTAGGATTTTTGATTTGATCCTTTGTCTGGGCCATATTTTCTTGTTTCTTGATATGGCTTGTAAATTTTTGCTGATGTCTAGGCATCTGATTATGTTGGTGAATTATTCTGATGGTCAATTCTCTCTTGCCTAGTGGTTTTGTTTCATGGTCTTCTTTAATTTGTGGTTCAACTTATTCTAAATCTTACAATTACCTGCTTAAGTTATCATAACAGGACCAGGGACCAACTAATGGAAAGCAGATCAGATCCAAGAGTGTCTGGACATTAGACTCCAAAAAGCTTTTACTTCTTTCAGCTTTCTGGCCTGCCATAAGATGGTGCTCTTCAGTGAACCTGTACATGGAAGTGTCTCTTTCAACTTCTACTTGCTGGTAATTCTGGTGTGACCAGAGCCAAGATTCAAAACAGGCTCTACTAGCCAAAGTCACAGAAGAGAAACCACTCTTTGCCCTCTGCCACACTCTCCCTTCTTCCAGAGAGGAAGACACCCTTGCCCCTCTTAGTTGGCCACAGTGCACCACAGGTTTACCCAGGCTTTTTGCCTTGAAGGTTGGGGATGGGTGCCTTCCCACCTGCAGGGACTACTAACTCATGGTTTTCACTTCAGCTTCTTCCTCTCTCTGTCCCTCTTCCTCCTGGATGATGCACAGCACTCTCTTGGTCTGCAGATCCGCAGTGCAGATCACTCATACAATTTTTTGCCCTTCCTCCATTGTTTTTGTTAGAGAGTTGAGCCCTGCCACCCTACTCTGATGCCATCTTACTGGAAGTCCCCAATATTTTACTTTTAAAAAATAGATTTCAAATATTGATATTTTAATTTATAAATATAATGTAGCAACTAATTACTATAAATATTCACTATGACTTAACTTTTTTAATTGTACAAAATTAAGCCAATTTAGTAGAAAGAAACAACACGAATTCTTTTTGTTTGGTTTTATTCTAGGTATGAGTTAGTACAGAAGAAGGTAACTGAACTTAGAGATGTTGGGAATGTTCCAGATGTCTACACCCAGAATATGATTTTAGAAAGTGAGAACAAAAATTTGAAGAAAGACTTGAAGCACTACAAACAGGCAGCTGAGTATGTTATTTTTTTTTTTTTAAGATTTTATTTATTTATCCATTTATCCCCCCCTTGCTGCTTGTGCTCGCTGGGTCAGCTAACCATGCCGTGCGGGTGGGCTTGCCTTCACCAGGAGGCCCTGGGAACCGAACCCGGGGCCTCCCATGTGGTAAACGGGAGCCCCACTGATTGAGCCACAGCTGCTTCCCTGTTATTTTTTTTTTAGCATGATCTTTCCTTCTTATTATGGGCTAAATAAAAGTAAGAGGTGAAGGTAGCTAATACATGGGTGGTGGTTAATGGACCAAACTTGTAATTTTGGAGAACGGAATTACATTTAAGTTCTAGTTGGAAAGAATATGAAAAGCTTCACTAGCTGATTAATTGAGCAGATAACCAGGACTCATATAACTGCATTTCACTGACAAGAGTGGAATGTGTGGATTTGTATAGGAGATGCTTAATTTGTTAGATAACATCCATTTTGATAATCTTTTCATGGTTTTTGAAATATTTCCCCTGTGAAGAAGCTAATTTCTGAAATAATAGTAAAATTTTAGAAAGCAAAGAGGAAGGAGGGAACTCATCTATTCCTAGTAGAGGAATATCAGGATTTGAATATTCCCCAAAGGAAATCTTTTTTTTAATAATTTACAACATGAATTAGAACAAACTTAACAGTTTGAAGCCAAATCTCTTCACATCATTCATTCTTTCTAAAACTAATAAAAGACATGCAATTTTTGTTGAACAAATTTAAACAGACAACCAGTATGATCCTGGTAAAGGTTAATGTGTGAATGTGTTGCCTTGGGGTGGGTCTACCAATCTACGATGTGTGGAAAATCACTGCTTATATTTGGAGGAGAGACAAATCATGCTTCATTGATTCATTTGTTTTTAATAAGCATGTTTATAGGGTGGGCTTTCTCTTTCAAAGAATCATATTAAAATAAAAATTAGATTAACGTTAGCATTAACATTAGCTTCCATGTAGGAACATAATATTTTTAAGATCTGTCATAAAAAAAGTTTAATGCAAAGAAAAAAGAAAGTGGAGAAACCATTTAGAATAAGCTCCTACTTTTAAGAGTGGCTGTAAATAAAGATAATTTGTATGTTCATTTATAGAAATGTTTTTACAAAGTATACAAATTTCATATTTTATAGGATGCACTATTTGGCATTTTACATTTTATGTAGCTGTGTGTGATGTCCACAAAATGATATGTTATTAGAATCAGTTCAGTTTCTCAGAAGTGGTTTGCACTGTTTGCCCTGATTCTCAGTGTGATTTTGTATAGATGCCTAATGGATGCACCGGGAGTTTGACACAGCAAATTTTTCAGAGTGCAGCTTGGCATACTGTTTCAATTTCTGTTTCCTTTGAATTATTGCTTGAGTTTGCTAATTTTCTTTTGAATAGATACATCCTCTTTATGAAATGAGTTTTGTCCCAGTGACATTAAATAATCATTTTTGTTTACTGGTTGTTTATAGAATAGTATAATTAATAACTATAATCAAAATGATATAAATTATTACTGATGCAAAATACCAATTTAGTGTTAAATGGAACCGTGATTAAAACAGGTATCACTCAAGTGAAGTCTGTCTCTTATTTGTGTTTGCTAAAATATCAGATTATAGTTTTAGTTTCAGTGGCTTACAGGTATTTCTCAAGTCTATCTCATATGATATAATTTAAACTCTCACAACTAGAAAAGGGAAATATTTATATGCTTTAATCTACTTGACATGGTAAATTTGAAGGATAGCTGCTTGACTCTTGGTAGACACTTAGTAGTTTTTTGTGGAATGACTGTTAAACATGTCATACTTAAGCAGTACTTTTTTGGAAAGCGTGTCTTTGTAGTCTAGTTTTGTTGAATATATTCTCACAAAAATAGAGAGTAAAGTTTTGTAAAATATTTCCAGGGATACATCCATCATGCTACAGGCATGCCCCAAATCATAATGCTTTCCACTCAGGCTTTTCAGTTCAATTTGTGAGGATATTTTTCCAACAGGAATTAGTGAAAAACATGAGATTCATTATAGAATTTGATCTTATGTTTGTGCTTTTAGCATTAGGCCATTTATTAAAGCAACATAAGTGTATAATAGTTAATATACAAGAGAATCGGGTTATTCCTATGCCATTTATTGACCTTGAGAATATTTGCCTAGAAAAGTCAGAGAAATCATATAGCTATATAGTTAATATTTATTTGGGGGAGGAGGTGGGAGTTGCCAATGAAAGAGTACTGAACTTAAAGTTCAAATACCTATTTTCCAATATTCTGCCACTTATTAACGCAGTTTTGTTGTTGTTAAACTTGAAGTATTTAAACATAATATTATTAACATCTAGGAAGTAATGTAATAATTAAATGAGGCAACCTGTTTTAAAGAGCTATGTAAACCACAAAGTCCTTTGAAAATGTCTGCTATTATTATCAATATCTTCTAAAGACTGCCATTCCTAGGTTTTTTAAATCATTAAATCTTTAATACTTTTGATATTTATCAATGAGGAAACATGGAGGAAGAAATTAATGGCAATAATGTTTCATTCTTAAAAGCCATTTGGATTACTATAATTAAATCAAGGAATTATTTTTTCCTCTGTTGTAATCATTGCCAATTTTATAACAACAGAAGTTTTCACAATACTTGCTACAACTGTAGATTCCTTCTAAGATATAAAGTTTGTGAAATAACTGTAGAGAAAATTTCCTTATATATGTTTTTCAGGGGAGAAAATGGGACAGCATTATTATAAAAAAATTTTATAGTTACCCTGAAGGTAAATGTATGTTACTAGAGACTGGAGAGGAATGATGTAAGTAATATTTTGTCATTCTTGCTTGTAAAAGAAGAATGTACCTTTAGTGTCCTATTGGAATGCAGACCTGTTGGGTTTTTTTTTTTAATGCAACAATCTAAAATTTAAGTAACCTGCCCATATTTGCGGATAGTTGGGGTGGCTGAATGAAGACTAGAAACACATTTATATGAAATATAATATTTTTCACAATTAAGACACTATTTCATAAATTTTTGTTTACTTGGTAGTTGGCATGCTAAAAGAGTCACCTTGGTCTGAGGTTCGTAAATAACTACTACCAGTTTTATTAATTAGGAACCTGTTTTCTTGATCTTCTTGTCTCTCTGGACTAGCATTTTATGTCTTCTCATAACTGCAGATATTGCAAATCTTAATTGGATGGTTTACTCCTAACAGCACCAGTGTACTTTAACATCCTGTAGTCTGGCTCTCACCCCACCTAGTCTACTGAAATGGCTCTCTTGGACACCAAAGACCTTGTCACCAAATATAGCAATCTTTTTCCACCTGTGCATCTTATTTATCATTCCTTTCCTGCAGCTTCTGTAACAGCATGCTGTTCTATCCCTCCTCCTACCTCATTGACAGACTGCTTTTCTTCTACATACTTCTATACTATTGACATTCTCTAATTCTGTGCTGTTGCAGTGGGGCAGTTTGATGTAATTATGAATTCCAAAAATATAATTGGATCATGCTTGTAAACTGATCTGTTAATCTGGGTATGATTGAGTTATGATTGGGGCGTTGACTGGGCCAGGTCAGTAGGGCGTTGAGTCCCACCCCTTGGTGGGTGGGGAATCAAATATGAAAGGCATGGCAAGAACAGAGTTGAAGTGGTTTTTGAGAAGCAGTTTTTTTTTTTTTTTTTTTTAAAGGTTGAGCCTTTTTTTTTTTTTTTTTTTAATTTATTCATTTATCCCCCCCTTGCTGCTTGTGCTCACCGGGCCAGCCAACCACGCCGTGCAGGCGGGCCTGCCTTCACCAGGAAGCCTCGCCGGGAACCGAACCCGGGGCCTCCCATATGGTAAACGGGAGCCCTACTGATTGAGCCACAGCCGCTTGAGAAACAGTTTTGATGTTGGAAAGAAGGCCCCAGGAGAAGAGAAGTGAGCTGTTTGCTGAATTGTCTGCAGCTGACCTTGTGGATGAACCAGAAGAGCTAAGCCCGGAGAGAAACCCAAGAAGCCTGAACCCTGGCAAACATCAGCAGCTGCCTTGCTCCAACACATGGCAATGGACTTTGGTGAGAGAAGAAACTTAACGCTTTATGGCCTGGTATCTGTGGACTTCTACCCCAAATAAATACCCTTTATAAAGACCAACCCATTTTTTTGGTATTTCATATTAGCACCCCTTTGGCTGACTAACACAGAATTTGGTACGGAGGAGTGGGGAAGTCCTTTTGCATATACCAGAATGTTGGAACAGTTTTATAAATGGGTAAGGGGTATTATTTGGAGGAATTGTGAAATGCTTGATGGAAAAGGCCTAGATCACTTTGAAGAGACTGTTGATAGTAATATGGATACTAAAGAGACTTTCTATGATGCCTTAGAAGTAAATGATGAAATTATTATTGGAAACTGGAGGAAAGGCGACCCATATTTTAAAGTTGCAGAGAACTTAGCAAGATTAACTCCTGGTGTTATGTGGAAGACAGAATTTGAAAATGGCGAACCGGAGCATTTAGCTGAAGAACTTTCCAAGGTAAACTCGGAGAATGTGGCTTGGCTTCTCCTTGAAGCTTATAGCAAAATACTAGATGAGCGAAATATACTAAGGTCTGAATTTTTGGGCACGAAGAAAACAGAAACTGATTCTGGAACTTCCAAGTTTCTGGAAATCAAATTCCCAGATGAAAATGCCTTATTTGAAGACTTTACTAAACTTGGAACTCATAACTCAGAATTGAAGATGCGGTTATCTCAGAAAGACTTGTGGAAAGTCTTACTGTCTGATGGTGTGGACCCCTGCTTCCTGCATGCTAAACCAACAAAATTTTTGAGAGAGCTGTATGAACAAAACCACTGTTTGCTTGGACTAAAAAGGACATGTGAAGGAGACATTGAAGAAGAAACAGCTTTAAGGAGAAAACCGTGGAAGCAGAAATCTGGAATTAAGACATCTCCTTGGGCCAAGAGAGAAGCCCCACCCATGTGTACAGAGAGGGTGAGTTTGCCCCTGCATTTGAAGAGAGTGGATGTTCCTACCTGATGTTCTGGGAAAGTTTTGATGCCCCATGGTGGAGAAAGGGTGAGTTTTCCCCAGCAGTTGAAGAGGGTGGATGTTTCCACCCGATGTTCTGGGAGAGTTTTGCCACTCCAGGGTACAGGGAGGGTGGAGCATGTTCCTCAAAGATTAGGGTGGTTAAGGTCAACACCCCATAGGTCTGAGAGGGGTGTACCTGTCCCCCATGGATTAGAAAAGGCCATGTGGTCAACCCATTGCTCTGAGAGGGTTGACCTGTATGCCAAAGGTTAGGGGGAATGTTGTCTTCACCTCACTGTACTAGGGGGAGCTAAGACTCTAACCCAAAGTTTGGGTAAGGTGTGGCAATCACCCCAACCCTCTTGGAGGGTGAGGTCTGGAGCTTGGTTGACACCCAGATGCTTGATGAGGGTGGAACCAAGAAAGTGGCCTTTGGGCAAGCCTGTGGAAAGGGTGGGTCCCCATGTGGCCCCAAGGAGAAGAAACCATCATCTTAAGAATAACTCAGACTTTGAAATCGAATGGAGGATGCCCGGCAGGTTTACTGAACTGTAGAGGATCCATGACTCATGTTTAACATTCCAGTTTCTCCTTATGGTATTGAAAATGTTTATCCTTTGTCTTTTCATTTGTGTATTGGAAGCACTTCCGTGGTTTTGTAAGTTTCAGAGGTCTATAGCAGACAGGATTTTGCCTGAAGACAAAGTGTATTTCTTTAAGCTGATTATGATATGATTTTGTACTTGCATTGTTACTGATTTAAGGTTTTTTGAATATTGTAATGTATTTTTGGAATTCAGAGGGTGGAGTGTTGCAGTTGGGCAGTTTGATATCATTATGAATTCCAAAAATATAATTGGATCATGCTTGTAAACTGATCTGTTAATCTGGGCATGATTGAGTTATGATTGGGGCGTTGACTGGGCCAGGTCAGTAGGGCGTTGAGTCCCACCCCTTGGTGGGTGGGGAATCAAATATAAAAGTCATGGCAAGAACAGAGTTGAAGCAGTTTTTGAGAAGCAGTTTTGATGTTGGAAAAAAGGCCCCAGGAGAAAAGAAGCAAGCCATTCGCCTGATCGTCTACAGCTGACCTTGTGGAGGAAACAGGAGCTAAGCCCAGAGAGAAACGCAGTCCCAGGAAGAGAGGAACCCCAGAAGCCTGAACTCTGGCAAACTCCAGCAGCTGTCTTGCTCTAACACGTGGCAATGGACTGTGGTGAGAGAAGAAACTTAACGCTTTATGGCCTGGTATCTGGGACTTCTACCCCAAATAAATACCCTTTATAAAGACCAACCCATTTTTGGTATTTCACATTAGTACCCCTTTGGCGACTAATACATGTGCTTTCCAATAAGGTAGCCACTAACTATGTCAGGCTATTGACAGATATAACATGTAACATATCAGGCAATGGTAAGTGATATGAAGAAAAATAACAGAAAAACGAAAAAGAGATCAGTGGGTTTTTGTTTTATCTAGGATGCTGAGGGACATCTCAGATATCTGAAGAAATATATCTAAAATAAAGATATCTGAGGGAGCAGGGAGCAGACCATGTATAAAATTGGGAAAAGGGAATTCCAGGTAGAGTGAAAAAGTACAAAGAGCTTAAGTTAGATTAAAATTGATTTTTTAAGAGGATTAACAAGGAGGTCATAGTGGCAGGAATGGAGAGAGAGCAAGGAGGTTAGTAGTGGTGGCCTTTGTTAGAACTTTGCCTTTTTCTCTGAATGGGATGGGTTGCTAAAGGATGAGTTTGAGCTGAAGCATAGTGTGGAAAATAGACTGCATAGAGGGACATAAGTCAAAATAGGAAGAACAGAATATACTGCATAATCTTTTCAGGGGTTGACTTAGCTGGTTAACTACATGGTAATAATGAAGTCAAATAAGCTCTGTATGGAACAATTAGGTTCTTGCAGGGAAAACATCTGCTGTTGCCAAACTTTATATTACTAACCTCAACCAAAGGTTGGTTCAGAAAAGACATTGATATCAGATCAAGTATTATGGGTAGATCAACAAAAATGCATAATGTTTTGCCATTTACTAGAAATGAGTATGTAATTACCCTTCAGTTTCCTCATATGTGAATAGGGTGATATTACTTATCCCAAAGGGTATCATGTATTTAGCACAGTGTCTGTCACATAGGAAGTGCTCAATGCATTGTAATGCAGCATTCTCTATTACAGCACCTTTTTTTTTCTTTCATAGAACCCACCAGTTTGCAGTTATACAAGTGTATAATTTTATTTACTTGTTCATTTCCTCTATCCTCCTATAAACTCACCGAAGGCAAAGATTATGCATGTTTTAATCATCACAGTATAATGAGCATGGTTTCTGGTATACAATATATATTGAATGGAGAGAATATCATTATCATTATCTTCATCAACCTTATAATTTGCAGAAACAGCAACACTGAATAAACAACCAAGAGTGGTATTTCTTACAGAAGGCAGGTCCATATCAATTTATTTTAGTTATATATATTAGCTTTTTAATCTGAAAAATATCAAACATTTAGTAAAAAACCTCATGGGCTTGTCAAACAATTTCAACACTTATGAACCTTCTGCCATTCTTATTTCATTTCTACCTCCACCCACTCTGTACCCCACACCTAGTTATTATTTTTTTACAGTTCTCTTTTGGAGGTATAATTTACATACATTGAAATGTACAAGTCTTAGCTACACAAACTCATATAAGCTCAGCCTATTATGATGTAGAACATTTCTGTCTATCCAGAAAGTCCTCTTCCCAGTCATTCCCTGTCCTGACAATCACTGTGTGGGTTTTTTTTTTCCCACCATAGATTACTTTTGGCTACTTGAGAATTTCATATAAATGTTAATTATAGAATGTTCTCTTTCGTATTTAGCATATTTCACTCAGCATAAAGTTTACAAAATTATTTATGATTTTGTGTGTTTGTAGTAATTTGTTCCTCTTTATTGCTGAATAATATTTGTTGTATAATTTATACCACACTTTGTTTATCCCTTTTCCATTTGTGTTGTTTTCAGGTGTTGGTTATTATGAATAAAACTGCTATGAACATTCGTGTACAAGTCTTTTTGTGGACATGTGTTTTCATTTCTTTTGGAAAAAGACATAGGAGTGGAATTTTTTAGTCAAAGCGTAAATGTATGTTTACCTTTATAAGAAACTGCCAGTCCATTTTTCAGTGTTCAAGTTGGGCCAGTTTATAGTTCTCAGTAGGAATGTATGAGAATTCCAGTTACTCCACATTGTTACCAACATCCAGTATTGTTAGTCTTAATGGTGCCTTTTGATGAACAGAAGTTTTAAATTTTGATGTAGTCTCATTTATCTTTTTTCTTTCATGGTTATTGCTTTTGATGTCTTATTTAAGAGATTGTTACCTACCCCTAGGTCACAGAGGTGTTCTCCTAGTTTTCTTCTAAATCTTTTATAGATTTAGAATTTTTATTTAGGTCTATGATCTTTCCTGAGTTAATTTATCTGTGTGGTATGAAGTAGGAGGTAGAAGTTCATCTTCATTTCCCCAGGGATATTGTTCTAGCATATTTCTTCAAAATATTTTTCTTCCCTTTTAGTACTTTAGCTGAAAATCAGTTGACCTTATAAGTGTGAGTCTGTTCCTAGACTGCATTCTGTTCCATTCATCTATTTGTTTGTCCATATGCCAATGCCACACTCTTGATCACTGTAGCTATAAGTAAGTCTTAGTGTAAGCCCTCCATCTTTGTTCTTTTTCAAGATAGTTTGGCTCTTCTAGGTCCTTTGTTTTTCCATATAAATTTTAGTATTGGTGTCAATTTCTATAGAAAGGCATGGGCGTGATTATTATTGGGATTGAGTTGAATCTATAGATTAACTTCGGGAGAATATATAATTTGGGAAGAATGGATATCTTCACAAGTTTTAGTCTTCTAATCCATTTACATGATGTTTCTCTCCATTTGTTCAGGTTATCTTTAATTTAGTACTGTATATATACTCATGAAGAAGCTTGAAATGTATTCCTTTCACATTTAATTATCTAATGTCTGTATTTCATGGTTACATTGTAGGGCCCATATAACAGGGATTGTGTCTTGTGTTCATTATATCCCCAGAGCATATTGCTATGCCCAGCACATAGTAGGTGGTTAAGTGATTGTGCGATATTAATGTCTTGGCTCTTTAACTTTTGATAATTTTTAGAGTAGATAATTAATGAGTTTATCCCCTTTCATAGCTTTCCTTTAGGCAATATGTTTTATCAGTGAAGGGAATTTAAAAATTTTCTGTCAAACTAAGTCTTGCCCCATTTAGAGCACTGTCTTCTTTGCTGTGCTTTTACACCAAGAAAATATAATGCAAACCGGAAAGAGTTTATTGAAAATCCTAAACACTTGGCAGAAAATAATACTGACTGGAATTTCTAACTAGAAGATAAAAAAAAAATGTTTCATTTGCAAAATAATGAAATATTTATTTTACCTTTTGCCAGATATACAGACATGAAAACTAAAATTAAATGCCAATTAATATCAAGGAGAAATTAGTTGCTTTACTAAGGGGCCCTGAATTCACTTTAAAAATTCAATTCTATAAAAGGTCTAAGAGTATCCAACTCTTCTGAAGAGCCATTTACTTTAATGACTTTCAAATACAAACACTGTGGAAATAAAGATAATAATGAAGCCCACAAAATTTCATGCTTTAGTGTTTAGGTAAATTACTTGTTAAATTAAGAAGGTATTTTCTCTGGACATGGGTTTACCTCTCTCTCTAGCTCTCTCTCTCTCTTTTTTTTTTTTTTTTTTTTTTTTTAATAACAGAATAATGAAAGTTTACCTCTAATCTAGATGAATGCCAATTTCATTTTGGTCATACAAAAATTATTCCAATATTATGTTTACTGGGCTATATTAATTCATAAATAACCAATTGAATATGATAAAATAATTGCTCATTATATAAATACTGTTACCAGAAATTACTTTGACTCAGATTTGCACATGAGAAAAATATATGTCAAAGATGACCTACTTTTGTGGAGGTAATCAAGGATATGTTTATATGCTTCCTTTTGCCAAACCATGATATAAAAAAATGACCCAATAAATTCATTACTAAATGGTTACTCCAAAATACTTCGTTAAAGCTATTCAGTTAACATAATTGTTTCACCACAGGCATTCACTTAAAATACATGTATTTTTTTAATAAACAAAAAGTTGCTGTACTAATCTAAAGAGAAAATACTGTAGTTTAAAATGGATATTTGAAGCTTTATTCTTTAGGACAACTTTTATTTTCCTTTTAGTAGACAGATGGGCATCAGAAAGGTCATAATAGGAGAAGCATCACCATGAAATAAATTCAGATTGATTTACTGAGTAGACTTCATTTGTGCAAACAGAAAGCAAGTTCCTGAAAATGAATTTAATGGTCAGAAAAACTTAAAGGCCTAATACCTCAATCAATTCTTCTGCTTTCTTTTGGGATGAGCACAAATAGACCTCTAAAAGTATATTTTTAAAAAGTGAATTCATGCAATGCTGCACATTTGTGGTTCTATTCAAGAAACTTTGTAGAATTATTATTACTATTTCAAAATCAGTATAATATATCTGAATTTTTAAAAGGCTACAAATACCTTTTAAAAAGCAGAAAAACACACAAAACTGCATCATGACAATGATTATATCACTTATTACATTTAAACTTGAACTGTTTATAAAGGATTTATATTTTAAGCCTGTTTCTCCTTTATCTTTATAATTACTATACTTTATATACTTTATTATACTTTATCCTATATTTGCTATCATAAGTATTCTTTTTTGAAAAATTACTCTTTAACAAAATTGACCTGGCTAACTCTTAATCATATTTCTCATCTCAGCTTGGACAATATTCCTCCTGGAATCTGATTTACTAAAGCTAAATTTGGTGCTCTTCCTATGTACTTGCTCATCTCCCTAGACTTCCCTTAATATCATGCTTTTTCCATTTCATTGTTATTATTTATTGTTCTCTTCATCACTAGAGGGTTGATTCTGAGAACAAGGCTTGTGCCTATCTTCTTTCTCTTTTCTTTTTTTTAAAATTTACACATGTTCATTATCCATTATACGTGTACTCTCTGTTACCCCCATTTCTATCTCCTTGTAACCCTGAATCTGTTTTCTGTCTCTGAGGATTTGTTATTTTGAGACATCTTTTATAAATAACATCCTACAATATTTATCCTTATGTGTCTTGCTTATTTCATTGAGCATATAGTTTTCAAGATTCTTTCAGGTTGCAACATATCTTAGAACATCATTTTCTTATTGATGAATAATATTCCATTCTGTGTATGTACCATATTTTTTTATCCATTCATTTGTTGATGGACACCTGGGTTGTTTCTACCTTTTGACTATTATGAATAATGCTGCTTATAAACATTGGTGTACAAGTATCTGAGACTCTGTTCTCACTTTCTTTGGGTATATACTGAGGAGGAATTTCCGAGTCATTTAGTATTTCTATATTTAACTTTCTCAGGAACCGTCATATTGCTTTCCACAGTGGTTTCAACATATCACCTTCCCACCCACAATACACTAGTGATCGAATTTCTCCACATCCTCTCAGACACTTGATTTTCATTTTCTTTAGGAATAGCCATCCTTATGGGGGTGAAATGGTATCTCATTGTGGTTTCAGTTTTTACTTCCCTAATGGCTAATGATGTTGAATATCTTTATATATGCTTATTGGCTATTTCTTTATCTTCTTTGAAAAAATGTCTATTCAAACTATTTGCCTATTTTTTTAAAACCTTGCTTTGCTATGTAACATTTGTTACAATTGATGATAGCACATTTTATCAGGATTCACTTTTGTGTAGTGTAGTTCCATGGATTTTTTTAAAAACTTTTATTCTGTTACCATATATACAATCTAACATTTCATCTTTTAATCATATTAAGATATATATTTCAGTGCTGTTAATTATGTTCATAATGTTGTGCTACAATCACCACCATCCATTATCAAAACATTTCTGTCTTTCCAAATAGAAACCCTGGACATTTTATGCCTAACATTCCCTATCCCCACCCCATCCCTCGGTAAACTATATGCTAGTTTCTGACTCCATGAGTTTGTTTATTCTAATTGTTTCAAATCAGTGAGTTCATACAGTATTTGTCCTTTTGTTCCTGGCTTATTTGACTCAACATGATGTCTTCAAGGTTCATCCATGTTGTTTCATGTATCAGGACTTTATTCCTTTTTATGACTGAATAATATTATATTGTATGTATGTGCCACATTTTATTTACCCATTTATGTGTTGATGGACACATTTGGGTTGCTTCCATCTTTGGGCAATTGTGAATAATGCTGCTATGAACATCGGTGTGCAAATATCTGTTTGAGTCCCTGCTTTCAATTTTTTTGAATATCTATGTAGTAGTGAGATTGCCTGGTCATATGGTAGTTCTATACTTAGCTTTCTGAGGAATTGCCAAACTGTCTTTCACAGTGGCTGCACCATTTTACATTGCCACCAGCAATGAATGAGTATTCCTATTTCTCCACATCCTCTCCAACACTTGTTATTTTCTGTTTTTTTAAATAGTAGTGATTTTAGTCGGTGTGAGATGGTATCTCATTGTGATTTTGATTTGCATTTCCCTGATGGCTAATGATGCTGAGCATCTTTTCATGTGCTTTCTGGCCCTTTGTATATCTTCTTTGGAGAGATATCTGTTCAAGGCTTTCCCCCATTTTTTAAATTGGGTTGTGTCTCTTTTTGCTTTTAAGTTGAAGGATTTCTTTATGTATACTGGATATTAATCTTTTATCAGATATGTGGTTCACAAATATTTTCTCCCATTTTGTAAGCTGTCTTTTTATTTTCATGTTAAAGTCCTTTGAGGAACAAAAGTTATTTTATTTTATTTTGATGAGGTCTTATTTATCTAGTTTTTCTTTTGTTCCTTATGCTTTGAGTGTAAAATCTAAGAAACCATTGCCTCACACAAGGTCCTGAAGATGTCTCCCTATGTTTTCTTCTAGGAGTTTGATACTTCTTGCTCTTATATATAGAACTTTGATCCATTCTGAGATAGTTTTTTTATATGTATGAAGTAAGGGTCCTCCTTTTTTTAACAAATGGAGATCCAGTTTTCCTAGCACCATATGCTGAAAAGACCCTTCTTTCCCAACTGAGTGTTCTTTGCCACCTTGTCAAAAATCAGTTGGCCACAAATATGAGTATTGATTTCTAGCCCTCAGTTTAATTCCATTGTTTTATATGTCTGTCCTTCTGCCAGTACAGTGCTATTTTGATTACTGTGGATTTGTGATAAGTTTTATGTTTGAGAAGTGTGAATCCTCCAAATTCATTCTTCTTTATCAAGATGGATTTAGCTATTCAGCATCCGTTACCCTTCTGTATAAATTTGATGACTGGCTTTTCCATTTCTGCAAAGAAGGTTGTTGGAATTTTGATTGGGATTGCATTGAATCTATAAATCGCTTTGGGTAATATTGGCATCTTAATGATATTCAATCTTCCAATCCATTTACATGGAATAACATTCCATTTATTTAGGTCTTCTTTAATTTATTTTAGCATTGTTTTGTAGTTTTCTGTGGACAAGTCCTTTACATCTCTGGTGAGATTTATTCCTAGAAATTTGATTCTTTTTGCTGCTGTTGTGAATGGAAGTTTTTTCTTGATTTCTTCTAATTGTTCATTGCTTGTGTATAGATGCATTACTGATATTTGGGTATTGATATTGTATCCTGCCACTTTGCTGAATTCATTTATTAGCTCTAGGATCTTTGTTGTGGATTTTTAAGGATTTTCTACATTTCTTCCTTTCCAATTTTGATGACTTTTATTTCTTTATTTTGCTTAATTACTTTGGCAAGAACTTTCAGTACATTCTGAATAGCACTGGTGACAGTGGACATCCTTGTCTTGTTCCTAATCTTAGAATTAAACCTTATGGTCTTTCACCATTAAGTAGGATGTTAGCTGTTGGCTTTTCATATATTCCTTTTATCATGTTGAGGGTGTTTGCTTCTATTCCTAGTGTTCTAAGTGTTTTTCATCAAGAATATAGAGGGTTTTTGTATCTATATTCATAAGAGATATTGGTCTGTGGTTTTCCTTTCTTGTGGTATCTTAATCCAGCTTTGGTATGAGGGTGATTATGGCCTTGTAGAATGAGTTAGGGAGTGTTCCTTTCTCTTCAATTTTTTGGAAGAGTTTGAACAGAACTGGAGTTAAATTTTCTTGAAATGCTTGGTAGAATTCTCCCTTTGAAGCCATCTGGTCCTGGGTTTTACTTTGTTGGAAGGTTTTTGATTACGGATTCAATCTCTTTATTAGTAATTGGTTTGTTGAGATCTTCTGTTTCTTCTTGAGTCAATGTAGGTAGTTTGTGTATTTCTAAGAATTTTTCCATTTCATCTAGGCTATCTAATTTATTGGCATACAGTTGTTCATAGTATATTCTTATAGTCCTTTTTTAATTCAGCAGGACAGTATTAATGTCCACCTTTTCATTTCTGTTTTCATTATTTGTATCCTCTTTCTTTTTTCCTTTGTCAGTCTGGCTAAAGGTTTACAGATTTTGTTGATCTTTTAAAAGAACCAACTTTTAATTTTGTTGACTTTTTCTATTTCTTTAAATCTCATTTATCTCTGCTATAATCTTTATTTCATTTCTTCTGATTGCTTCGGGTTTAGTTTACTCTTTCTTTTCTAGTTCTTCCAGTTTGGAGATTAGGTCTCTGATTTGAAGTCTTTCTTCTTTTTTAATGTAAGAAATTAGTTATAAATTTCCATCTCAGTCTTATCTTCAGTGCATTCCATAAGATATGGGATGTTGAATGTTGTATTTTCTTTTTCATTCACTTTAAGATATTTCCTAATTTCATTTCTGATTTTCTCTTTCACACATTGGTTGTTTAAGACTATGTTGTTTAATTTCCACATATTTGTAAATTTTCCCTTTTTCTTTCTGTTATTGATTTCTAGCTTCATTCCATTGTGGTCAGAGAATATACATTATTTAAATTCAATATTTTTTAATTTATTGAGAATTGTTTTGTGACCCTCTGCTCATTTTTAAATTGGGATGTTTATCTTTTTTTGTTGACTTGGAAAACTTCTAAATATGTTCTATATATTAAGCCCTCATCTTCTGCATGGTTTGCAGTAGTTTTCTACTATTCTTTAAGTTGTCTTTTTTGCTTTATTGATAATATCCTTTGGTGCACAAAATTTTTAATTTGATGAAGTCCCATATATCTATTTTTTATTGCTAATGCTCTTGGTGTCATATCTGAGAATCCATTATTGAATCCCATTAATATTTACCCTTATGTTATCTTCTAAAAATTTTATAATTTTAGCTCTTATATTTATGTCTTGATACATCTATATTTACTTCTTGTGTATGTCGTGAAGTAAGGATCTAACTCATTCTTTTGCATATGGATATCCATTTGTTAGACCATTCTTTCCAAATTGCATGTATCTATCATTCTTTTTGAAAATCACTTGGCTATAGATGTGTGTGTGGATCTTTTTTTAAATTTTCAATTCTGTTCATCAGTCTATATGTCTGTCTATGTGCCTGTACCACACTGTTTTTAAAATTTATTTATTGTTTAATGTTTGTCCGCTTTATTAGAGAAGTTGTGGGTTTATAAAACAATCATGCATAAAATACAGGATTCCCATACATCACCCACCACCAACATCTTGCATTGGTGTATACCATTCTTTTTTAATTACTTTAGCTCTGTAGTTCAATTTGAAATCAGGAAGTGCAAGTCTTTCAATTTTCTTCTTCTTTTTTCACAGTTGTTCTGGCTATTCGGTACCCTTTGTAGTACCATAAGAATTTGAGGTTTGGCTTTTCCATTTCTGAAAAAAAAAGGCTGCTGGAATTAGATAGGAATTGCATTGAATTTGTAAATCACTTTGGATAATCTAGACATTTTAACAATATTAAAATTTTCAATCCATGAATGTGGAATTACACGTCATTTGTTTAGGTCTTCTTTAATTTCTTTCAACAGTGTTTTATAGTTTTCAGTGTACAATTCTTTTATATCCTTGGTTAAATTTATTCTAGATAATTTTATTCTTTTAGATGCTATTATAAATGGAACTTTTTTCTTAATTTTCTTTTAGGATTGTTCATTGCTAATGTTTCAAAAAGCAATTTTTTTTTTTTTTTTGGTGCTGATCTTGTACCCTGGCACTTTACTGATTTCATTTATTTGCTGTAGTAGTTTTCTCATGGATTCTTTTGGATTTTCTATATATAAGATCATGTAATCTGCAAACTGAGATAGTTTCATTGCTTCCTTTTACCTTTTATTTCTTTTTATTGCCTATTTGCTATGGCTCGATGTTCTTGTACAATACTCAATAGCAGGGGTGAAAGTAGGCTTCTTTGTCATGTTGCTGATCTTTTCTTTTCTTGTGATATCTTTATCAGACTTTTTAATTAGGGTAATTATGGTCTCATAGAATCAATTGGGAAATGTTCCCTCATTTTGAGAAAGATTGGTGTTAATTCTTCTTTAAATGTTTGGTAGAATTCACCAGTAAAGCCATATGATCCTGGACTTTTTCTTTAGTGGACATCTTTGATTATTGATTCAATCTTTGTACTTGTTAAAGATTTGCTTGGGTTTTCTATTTCTTAATGGGTAAATTTAGGTAATTTTTGCATTTCTAGGAATTTTTTCTGTTTTGTCTAGATTATCTGATTTGTTAATGCACAATTGTTCTTAGTATTCTTTTATGATCTTTTTTCTTTTGGTAAGGTTAATAGTGATAGCACCATTTTTATCTCTCATTTTCATTGTTTTCATCTTTTCTCTTTGTCAGTCTAGCTAAAGATTTGTCAATTTTATTGATTCTTTTGAAGAATCAACCTTTTCTTTTTGATGATTCTCTCAATTGTTTTTCTATTCTCTATTTCTTTTATCTGTGTTCTTTTATTTCCTTTGCTAACTTTGGGTTTACTTTTCTTTTTGTAGTTCCTCAAGATGTTAAGTCAGAATATTAATTTGAGATATTTCATTTTAATATAGGTGTTCATAGCTTTAAATTTCCAACTGAACAGTGCCTTTACTGCATCCCATAAGTTTGGGTATGTTGTATCTTCATTTACATTCCTCTGTAAATATTTTCTAATTTCCTTTGTAATTTCTTTAACCCATTGGTTATTTAAGAGCATGTTGTTTAACTTCCACATATTCATAAAATTTCCAGTTTTTCTTCTGTTATTGATTTCTAACTTCACTCCATTGTGGTCAGAGTTGCTTTGTATGATTTCATTGTTTTTTAAATTTATTGAAACTTCTTTTGTGCACTAATATATCGACTATTCTGTAGAATGATCCATGTGCACTTGAAAGGAATGTGTATTCTGCTGTGGTTCTGTGAAGTATTCTGTGTATGTCTGCTAGCTCTATTTTGGCTTATACTGTTTTCAAGTTCTCTATTTCCTTCCTGATCTTCCTTATAGAGGTCTATCCAGTATTGAAATCTCCAACTTTTATTGTATTACTATCTATTTGTCCCTTCAGTTCTATCAGTGTTTGCTTCATATATTTTGGGATCCTATTTAGAGGTGCATATATGTTTGTAGTCATTAAATCTTGTTTAATTAACCCTTTAATTGATATATAATGTCCTTCTCTTATCTTATAGCAGTTTTTGTGTTTTTGTTTTTCTCTCCTTTTTTTTAATTAGAGAAGTTATGGATTTACAGAGCAATCATGCAAAAAATACAGGAGTCCTATAAACCCCCCATCACCAACATAGGTGAAACATTTATTACAATTGTTGATAGTACATTTTCATAATTGTACTATTAATTAAATTATATGGTTTCACTTAGGATTCACTGTATAGTAGAGTTCCATGTATATTTTTTAAATTTTTATTCTCTTACCATATATACAATCTGACATTTCCCCTTTTAATCAAGTTCAGATATATATTTCAGTGCTCTCGTGTTTGTAGTGTTGTGCTACCATCACCACCATCCATTATCAAAACATTTCTATCTTTCCAAATAGGAACCCTGGACATGTTAAGTCTTAATGTCCATTCCCTATCTCTACCCCTTTCCCTGGTAACCTATATTCTAGATTCTGACACTTTGAGTTTGCTTATTCTAATTATTTCATCTTAGTGAGATCATACAATATTTTATCCTTTTGTGCCTGGCTTATTTCACTCAACATGATATTTTCGAAGTTCATCCATATTGTTGCATATATCAGAACCTAATTCCTTTTTATGGCTGAATAATATTCCATTGTGTGTATATATAACATTTTGTTTATCCTTTTATCGGTTGATAGACACTTGAGTTGCTTCCATCTTTTGCCAATTGTGAATAATGCCACTATGGACATAGGGTTGTAAATATCTGTTTGAGTCTCTGCTTTCAGTTATTTTGGGAATCTCCTAGTAGTTGGATTGCCAAGTTATATGATAATTCTATACTTAGCTTTTTGAGGAACTGTCAAGCTGTCTTCTACAGTGGCTGCATCATTTCACATTCCTAATTCTTCACACTGGACCCTCAAGCATCAGGCAGACCAAGGGATACCCATACATAAAACAAAGAAAACCAACAACAAAAAACAGTGCACTGCCTTTTTATGTCCCAGTGGATGCAGATGAGAGGCCAGAAGCTGCTGTTGGTGAGAAGGCTGAAACTGAAGTGAAAACTGAAACCAGCATTTGCACTGGAACCTCAGGGATCTGCCAGACCAAGAGTACCCACTCACAAAGGGAAAAAAAGTGACCAAATAGGTGTAATGAGTGGGTGTCAGGAAGCTGTTGCTGCCCAGAGGGCCGAAAACAGGGCCAATCTTTGCACTGGTCCTTCAATGATTTCTCAGACTATCCTTGACCTTCAACCCCAACTTTGGAGGTAAAGTTTTCTCTGTACCCCCTGGTCCCAGCCAGTCACTCCCAGAAACTGGGCTGCATTGCTGCAGCTGCTTCCATTTTCACAGCTGTTGCCACAGGCCAAGGAATGGAGGCTGGTTACTGGTTACCATTTTCATTTACAAAAGCTGAACCCTTGGCAGCCTCTTTCTTTATAGGGTACTCCCGTTGTCTACTCAGGTTTCAGGATTACTACCTACTCAATTTCAATCCTGTTTTTCAGCTCATTAATTTTTCTGGTGGAGGGAGCAATCTGTATAACTTCCTACTCCATCATTTTGCCTGTGGCATTATTTTTCAAAGTGTTTTTTTGACCTATCATGTGTTTACATTTCATATAAGATAAATATAACATAAGCTCATTCACCAATTTATTGAAGGTAAGACAGTTTTAGTAGACTTAAAGTAGATTTTCATTAAAGTTTAAATCCCTCTTGTAAAAGATACATAATGTTACTAATAATTATGTATCATAATATTTTTGGTCCAGTTGAAGAGATTAAACTGCCTATTGGCATGCCTTATTTCTTTTTTAATAGATAAATAATAGCTGGTAGAGGAATTAAGTATATATCTTATACCATATTAAACAGTAATAACAGTGTAATGATACTGCTGCTGCTATTAACAGTAACATTCACTGAATATTTTCTGTGTGCCACATAGTATGTAATCCATTTTATTGAAATATTTAATTGAATACTCTTTGAGGCCTATTATATGCCCATTTACAGGTGCTGAATCTGATGTGTGTAGAGGTTACATAGCTTGCCCTAGGTCATATTACTATGAAAGTCATCTTCTATATTGAACATGATCGTATTATCATACTAGAATTACTCTAAAGAAGCAACTGGACTTGGTAGATGGTTTTTGATATAGACATAATATTGGATTTTTAGCTTCTGTTCTAAAAATAATATCACATATTTTTGAGATAACATCTCATTTAACTTGGCACATTTTAGAGCTAAATTGTTTTGATAGGCCTATCAGGACATTCTGTATAACTCTTTTAAGATATGGGCTTAAGGTGAATGCTGTAAGCCAGTTCATTCATTATTCCTTTTGTAAAGTGTTTGTACCAAATGCATTGCTCCTTTTTGAGAACAGTTTATCTCTTCTCAAGACAACATTGCCCCATACATCTAAATGAAATAAGGATTGTTTTAAAGAATAAATGTGAATTCAGGTGAGGGTCTTGTATATTCACAACAAAATATCAACTCAGCCATATTTACATTTTAAGCTCACCCAACTCCCCCATGGACTCCATATCATTAAGATCCTGGTGATAGCAGTGGGTTTTATCTTGTTTTAGTCCATACTCAGTCTTAGTGAGGCCTTGTGTGCCTGAGCCTTGAGAGTTAGGGCTTTTCAGCATTTCTGCACCTTCTCACCCCAATATTGTAGGCAAACTCTGCTATGTATCTGTAGTTTGTCTTGATGGGAATTTTATACCCTTACCCCAGCAGCAGGTGACCTCTACTTGGTTTTATGGTAGAACGTTAGGTTCAAGATGGTTACCTTCAGATTCATCAGGAGTTTTTCTTTTACCCGTCTCCCATCTGCAAAGTGCTTTTGCATGTGCCATGTGTGCTGCCCTTTCCCCTGGGCCCTGGAGGTGGGTGGGGCTTTGTGCCTTTCCTCTCAGCAGCCACCATATGCCTCCTCTATTGCCTGTACTATTGGGAGCTCTCTGATTCCTTCCCTGCCCCTCAGATTTCTCCCGAGCACTTAGTGGAAGCCTGTGAGAAGGAGCTAGTGAATGAGTTTGAACTCCCATTTTGTCAGGAACCCAAGCTATTTCAGGCTGATAGGCTAATCCACATTGGCCCTTTAAAATTTAGCTGCTTTCTCCTCTCTTTGGTCACAGGGGATACAGTTTATATTCCTGTATTCTTTGGAGTATCTTGTACAATATTTTGATTTCAGTTTATTTGGTTGCCTTGCCACTTCAGCTCTCTGATGGGTTCAAGAAAAGTGATTTTGTAGTTTATCTGGCTTTTTGTTGTTAGGGATGTGACAATTTTTTTTTTGTTGTTGTTGTTGCAGATTTTTACATCTTAAAATAGAAGGATAAACTCTTACTTTACTCTGAAACCTAATAATACAAATTCTATTTTCAATTAGCACTATAGACATATGGTTAAAACCAGAAGTTTAAAGTATTTTGGAGTCAAAGAAATTACACACAATAACATAGGGAATTCAGAATCAGTTGATGTTAAAAAGAGTTGTCACAGACATGAGTTGTTCCTGAAGAGTCTCATAATGAACTTGACAGCAAAGGTTATATCACTAGTCTAGCCACAATCTGAAAATTGGAAGATTATGTTCTTATTTTGAATAGGCTTTAATGTTTGTCTCAGTTTCCTTTCTGTGAAAACAAATACCATAGAATGGGTTGACTTAAAAAACAATGGGAATTTACTGGCTCACAGTTTTAAGGCTAGGAGGAGTCCATAACTGAGGTGTCAGTAATGTGATGCTTCTTCCTAGAAGACTATGGCATTCTGGGGCTGGCTACCAGAGATCCTTGAGGCTCCTTGGCTGCTCTGTCACATGGTGATATCCTGTCCTCTGTCTTCTGGGTTCCAATGAATTTTGGCTTCTTGCTTCTCCCCTGGCTTCTCCTTCCCTGTTCAATTTCCATTGCTTATAAGAACTTCGGCCATATTGGATTAAGGCCCACCCTCATTAAATTTGGGCACACATTAACTAATAACATCTTCAAAGGTCCTTTTACATATGGGTTCATACCCACAAGACCAGGGTTTGGGGTCTGAACATGCCTTTTGTGGGGGACATGATTCAATCCTCTAACTTGTTTTGGATAGGCAAGCCACCCTAAACCATGGTATTGTTTGTGTTAACAGCAAGTACATGAAACTCTCACTCTAACATTGAAAAATAAACTGCATACATGAAGGAAAATTACCATTAATTTTTGTTTATAAGAGAGAGACATCTTGGCCAAGAGCAATACAATAACAAATAAATTAAGAAAAAAGGATCACTTGAATTTTCATACACTATCATTGTCAGTATCATTTTTCAAAATAAGCCTTTCATGATAGGGGATTATTTTGTTGTAAATGGGGCTATAATTATTTGGGGTTTAAAAATGCATATAAATGGGAAAAAGTGTTAACTTCAAACAACAGCATTAAACAATGCATTTTAATATATCTAAAAGCATTTTGGAACCAATAGTTGAGAGACTGCCATTAAACTGTTTTTTAACTCTATAGTCAGTGAAAGCATGGGCATTAATGGCTTTTCATTTCATTGGTTATTGTTTGCCATAAATATCTTTAAACATAAGTTAATTTGAAAACAGCTTGATGGTAAAATAACAAAGGAAGACTTTTAAAGAAGTTACCTGAATTTTTTTTTTTTTTTTTTAGCAACTACATAGAATATGCAATAACAGGAAAAACTTAGAGACTGTTCGTTAATATCAGTGCCATTGCATACCAGGAATATGAAGCAGCCATTGCAACAGTCATCAAGAAAAATTTGCCTTAAGGATTGGTATTTTGATTTTCTGTGGTAGTAAATGGCAAATTTTAAGATGGTTTTAATAATTAAGGTTTTTGAGAAACAAATGAAATGGGAAGTAGTACTAAAAGGTGAATATACCCTAGTTTACTTGAGAAAATAGTTGGTCAGTGTTCAAATTCATGGTTGATTTTCATGTTTTGATTTTCCTTTATGAAGTAAAACAAAAGCCACAAAAGGGTTAAAAATATGCAAAGAATAAGCTAATGGTTCATCTAATCATTGACATATTCAGTAGATCGTTTTTCAATACTGAATATTTTAATAAACTCTTTCTTGCACCTACAAGATTGTTGCCATGAAAATGAAGATGGTTAGATGGAGGGAGTTGACCATTAGTATGGTGGATGCTCGTTTGACCCATGGTCTATTTACAAGTGATGAAAACAGAATTAGCAGTAAATTAAAGACCTGTAGAGGTCATCAGAAAAAAAAAAAAGGGGGGGGGGAGGGAGGGAGCAAAGAAATAAGGAAGGAGAGAAGAGAGAAACTTGGAATAATGGATCAAAGCTACTGTAAAGAATTAAAAAGATTTTTTTTAAAATTTTTATACATTGTATTTTAGTTTCCTAGGCTGCTCAAGCAAATACCATGAAATGGGTAAGGTAAACAAGGGGAATTTGTTAGCTTATGTTTTTTTTTAATAATCAGTTTTATTGATACATATTAATAAAGCAAAAATCCATCCAAAGTGTACAATCAGTGATATCCAGTGAAATCACATATTTGCGCATTCATCACTTTAATCATTGTTAGAGCACTTTCATTATTCCAATAATAATAAACAACAAACAAACAAAACTCATCACCTCTCAATCTCTCTATGCTTCCCCTCCGTATGTAGCTAAAATTCTTTTTTCTTCTCTCTAGTATATTTGTATTTATATTTTGTAAAAACAGTTTTATATGTGTAATATCACCCGTCGTGTTTTACATGAAGTTGTACTATCTTATACAGTCCCATGTTACAGTTTTTAGCTTTCCTTCTAGTAATATACATGACCTTAGACTTTCCCTTTCAACCACTGTCATACACATACAATAGCACTGCTAGTTACAAACACCATGAAATGTTTTAACCATTTCTATTCATTTCCAAAGATTTACAAACAACCTTTTTTAGCAATTCTGCATAGATAACCTTCAGCTTTCCATTCTTTACCTTCCTTCTATTTTCTGGTGACCTATATTCTAGTTATTAATTCCATGAGTTTACACAATATATTTAGTTCATAATAGCACAGTCATACAATATTTGCCCTTTTGTGTCTGGCTTGCTTCACTCAACATACTGTCCTCCAGGTTCATCCATGTTGTCACATGCTTCATGACTTCATTTCTTCTTACCATTGTATAATATTCCATCGTGTGTATATACCACAATTTGTTGATCCATTCATCAGTAGATGGACACCTGGATTGTTTCCAACGTTTGACAATCGTGAATAATGCTGCTATGAACATCAGTGTGCAGATATCTGTTCATGTCTCTGCTCTCAGTTCTTCTGGGTATATAGTTAGTAATGGTATTGCTGGGTCACATGGCAAGTCTATATTGCTATTCCTTTTTGTGTTCTTTGCCTATAGCTATGTCTTTAAAAGACATTAATTTTCTTCCTTAGGAACTACCAAACAATCCTCCAGAGTGGTTGTACCATTCTACATTCCCACCTACAATGAATACGTGTTTCTATCACTCCACATCCTCTCCAACATTTACAGTTTTCGACTTTTTAATAGCAGCCAGCCTAATAGGTGTGAAATGATATCTCGTAGTTTTCATTTGCATTTCTTTAATCACTAGTAATGTTGAACATTTTTTCACGTGTTTCTATACCATTTTTATTTCTTCTTTGGACAATTGTCCTTTCAAGTCTTTTGCCCATTTTTAAATTGATTAGTTTGACTTTTTAATTGATGAATTGTATGATCTCTTTTGTATATCATGGTTACTAAACCCTTATTGGATATATGATTGCCAAATATTTTCTCCCATTGAGTCAGCTGCCTTTACACCTTTTGACAAAGCCCTTTGAGGTGCAAAAGTATTTAATTTTGAGGAGGGCCCATGTATCCATTTTTTTGTGTTTGTGCTTGGGGTGTAAGGTTTAAGAAACTACCACCTACCCCCAAATGTTGAAGATGTCTTCCTACATTTTCTTCTATGAATTCATGGTTGTCGCTTTTATATTTAGGTCCTTGATCCATTTTGAGTTAATTTTTGTATAAGGTGTGAAATAGGGGTCTTCTTTATTTCTTTCTTGGTTACCCAGTTCTCCAGCACCATTTGTTGAATAGACTGCTCTTGCCCAGTCGGGAAGGCTTGACTGCCTTGTCAAAAATCACTTGAGTGTAGATGTGCAGGTTTATTTCTGAGTTCTCAATTCAGTTCCATTGGTCAATATGTCTGTCTTTAGGCCAGTACCATGCTGTTTTTACCACTGTAGCTAAGTAATAAGCGTTAAAGTCTGGAAGTGAGAGTCATCCAACCTTGTTTTTTTTAAAGATCATTTTGGCTATTCAGGGCACCTTACCCTTCCAAATAAGTTTGGATAATTGGTTTTTTGACTCCTGCAAAAAGGCTGTTGGGATTTTTATTGGGATTGCATTGAACCTGTAAATCAGTTTGGGTAGAATTGGCATCTTATTGATATTTAGTCTTCCAATCTGTGAACACGGAATGTCCTTCCATTTATTTATGTCTTCTCGGTTTCTTTTAGCAATGTTTTGTAGTTTCTGAATATGCGTCCTTTATGTCCTTGGTTAAGTTTATTCCTAAATATTTGATTATTTTGTTTACTATTATAAATGGATTTTTTTTTTCTGATTTCCTCCTCAGATTGCACATCAGTAGTGTATAAAAATGCGATTTATTTTTGTGTATTAATCTTGTATCCTGCCACTTTGCTGAACTCTTCTATTAGTTCTAGTAGCTTTGTTGTCAACTTTTCAGGAGATTCTAGATATATGATCATATCATCAGTGAATAGTGAATGTTTTACCTCTTCGTTTCCTGTTTGGGTTCCTTTTATTTCTTTATCTAGCCTAATTGCTCTAGCTAGAACCTCTAGCACAAAATTGAATAACAGTGATGACAGTGATCATCTTTGTCTAGTTCCTGATCTCAGTGGGAAAGCTTTCAGTCTTGCACCATTGAGTAAAATGCTAGCTGTAGGTTTTTCATATATGTACTTTACCATATTGAGAAAGCTTCCTTCTATTCCTATCTTTTGGAGTGTTTTTTATCAAGAAAGGGTGCTGTATTTTGTTAAATGCCTTTTCTGCATCAATTGAGAGGATCACGTGATTTTTCTTCTTCACTTTATCAATGCGGTTAACTACATTAATTGAGTTTCTTGTGTTGAACTACACTTGCATATCTGAGATAAAACCCACTTGATCATGGTGTATCATTCTTTTAAGGTGCTTTTGGATTCTGTTTCCAAGTATTTGAGGATTTTTGTATCTATATTCATTAGAGATATTGGTCTGTAATTTTCTTTTTTCATAGTATCTTTATCTGGTTTTGGTATTAGGGTGATGTTGGCTTCATAGAATGACTTTGGTAGCGTTCTTTCCTGTTCAATTTTTTGGAAGAGATTAAGCAAATTGGTATTAAATTGTGTTTGAATGATTGGAAAAATTCACCTGTGAAGGCATCTGGTCACAGGCTTTTTGTCTTTGGGAGGTTTTTGATTCTTTCAGTCTCTTCACTTGGGATTGGTTTGTTGAGGTCTTCTATTTCTTCTAGGGTCATTGTAGGTGGTTTGTGTGTTTCTAAGGATTTGTTCCTGTCCTCTACATTGTCTAGTTTTTTGGTGTACAGTTGTTTGTAGTATTCTCTTATGACCTCTCATTTCTGAGGGGTCAGTGGTAATTTCTCCCCTCTCATTTCTGATTTTATTTATTTACAACTTCTCTCTTTTTTTCTTAGTCAGTCTAGCTAAGGGTTTGTTGATTTTGTTGATCTTCTCAAAGAACCAACTTTTGATTTTGTTGATTGTAGCTGTTGGGCAGTTTGATGTAATTATGAATTCCAAAAATAGATCATGCTCTTAAACTGGTCTGCTAATATGGGCATGATTAAGTTATGATTAAGGCGTTAACTGGGCCACGTCAGTAGGGTGTTGAGTCCTACCCCTTGGTGCGTGGGGGAATGAAAGATAAAAGACATGGCAAAGGACAGTGTTGAAGCAGTTTTGATGTTGGAGTTTTGATGTTGGAGAGATGGCCCCAGGAGAAGAGAAGCGAGCCGTTCGCCTGATAGTCTACAGCTGACCTTGTGGAGGAAACAGAGGAGCTAAGCCCAGAGATAAATGCAGCCCCAGGAAGAGAAGAACCCAAGACGCCTGAAGCCTGGCAAACGCCGGCAGCTGTCTTGCTCCAACATGTGGCAATGGACTTTGGTGAGGGAAGAAACTTACACTTTATGGCCTGATAACTGTGGACTTCTACCCCAAATAAATATCCTTTATAAAGACCAACCATTTTCTGGTGTTTTGCATTAGCACCCCTTTGGCTGACTAATACATTGATTCTCTCTATTCTTTTTTTTGTTCTCCATTTCATTTATTTCTCCTCTGATCTTTATTATTTCTTTCTTTCTGCTTGCTTTGGGATTAGTTTGCTATTCTTTTTCTAGTTCCTCCAGATGTGCAGTTTAAGCTTAAATTTTAGTTTTTTTTCTTTTTTAACATAAGCATTGAGGGCTACAGATTTCTCTCTGTATTAGTCAGCCAAAGGTGTATTAGTCAGCCAAAGTGATTTGTGTCCATCCTCCCCCAGGCTAGGTCCCCAGCCGAAGTGGCAGGGCATGGAGTCACCACCCGACTGATACAGCTGAGGTTCCCTAGGCACCCGGAGGAGGACACGGTGGGCCATTCTTCGCATTACCACCTCTGGGCGGGTCCCTCCTCTGGCCCCGACACTCGTGACCGCCCCCGCTGACCCACTAACTATGCACAGCAGAGGCCGGGACAGTGCTCACAGGCTCTGGAACAGGAGGTCTCTGTGCCAGAACCACTAGGTGGGAGGACCCAACCAATCACTTTTAACCTCGTTGTGTCCTTACGTCTGAGATGGGTCTCTTGTAGACAACATAGACTGAGGTGGGTCTCTTGTAGACAACATATAGACGGCTCATATTTTTTATCCATTATATTAGTCTATGACTTTTGATTGGGTAGTTCAATCCATTAACATTCAATGTTATTGCTGTTAAGACATTACTTACTTCATCCATTTTGTCCTTAGAGTCTCTGATGTAATATCATTCTATTGTCTGTCTTTTTATCCTGTAGTTTACCCTTCCTAATAATTGTTATTTCTACACTTCTCCAAATCTCTTGCTCTTGTTTTTTCCTTTCAGGCTGCATCCTCCCTTTAATATTTTTTGTAATTCTGGTCTTTTGATTACATATGTTATCATTTTTTGTTTGTCTGTGAAGACCTTGAACTTACCTTCATTTTTGAAGGACAGTTTTACCAGATACAGAATTCTTGGCTGGCAGTTTTTCTCTTTTAGTACCTTAAATACATCATACCACTTTCTTCTCACCTCTGGGATTTCTGATGAGAGGTCGGCACTCAATCTTATTGAGTTTCCCTTGTATATGATGCTTTGCTTTCTCTTGCTGCTTTCAGATCTTTATCTCTGATAGTTGTCCTTCTGAATAGTAGGTGTCTTGGAGTAGGTCTATTCAGATTTATTCTGTTTGGGGTGCATTGTCCTTCTTGGATGTTGATATTTATGTCTTTCATAAGGGTTGGGAAGTTTTTGGTCATTGTTTTCTCAAATATTCTTTTTGTCCTTTTTCCACTTTCTTCTCCGTCTGGGACACTGATAACACTAATGTTTTCGTTTTGCATTGTCTATAATTCCCTGAGACTCTGTTCCATTTTTCCCATTCTCTTCTCTTTCTGTTCTCATGTCTTTTCCAGTTCAGATGTTCTGTCTTTGAAATCACTAATTCTATCTTCAGGCAATTCAAATCCACTCTTATGTGCCTCTAATGTATTTTTAATCTCATCCATTGTGTCTTTCATTCCCATAAGGTCTGGTACTTTTCTTTGCAGGCTTTCAAATTGTTCTTTATGCTCTCCCAGTGTCTTCTTAATTTCCTTTATTTCTTTAGTCATATTTTCTTTAAATTCTTAGAAGTGATTTAGGAGAGTTGTGTGATTATCACTGATTAATTGTCTTAAATTCTGTATTTCTTCAAGATATTTGATTAGTTCCTTTGGCTGGGTCATCTGTTCCTGTTTCCTAGTATGGCTTGTAATTTTTTGCTGATGTCTAGGCATCTGATTTGGTGAATTTTCTCTGATGGCCAATTTCTCTCTCTTTCCTATTTTTTTTTTTCACAGCTTCTCTTTGATACTTGGTTCAACTTATTCTAAATCTTTAATATTGCCTGGCTTTAGTTCTCACAATCAGAACAGGGACTTGCTAATGGAGAGCAGATTTTCTCCCAGAGATAAGGATTCAGAGAGAACCAGAATTGTTTTTGTCCATGCAGCTTCCAGACTGGCCAGCAGATGGCGCCGATCAGTGCACCTTTCCATGGAGGTGTTTCAGTCTCAGCTTACCTGTGTTCCTGTGTTGAATCTCAGAGTGGAGATTCAAAGTAGGCTCTGCTGGCCGAATTCACTGAAGAAAAGACCCTCGACTTCCGCTCCCTTTTCCCTTGAAACAGCTTGACAGGGAAGAAGTGGCTGTTCCCCTCTCAGTAGGCTGCAGTGAGCCAGGGTTTTATCCCAGCTTAATATCTTGGGGGTGGGGAAGGGGAGCCCCTCCCAGCTGCCACAAGAGCTTGGTAACTCATGTTTGTTGTTTCAGCTTCTTTGTCTCTCAAGAGCTGCTTTTAATTCACCATATGCCACATGTTACTTGATTTTGTAGCAAGAAATTTCACTGATCAACATAGGCTCTATCAGGAACCTGAAAATATAACCTCATTCCACTTTTTTTGCAGCATCCCATTCACCATTCCTAATTAATTGCTCTGCCATAACTCCAAAAGCAGAAGTGTATTTGAGTGTATTATTTTATATGAATCTGAATTTTGAAATATTGTGACACAGAAGTGATTCTTTCATTCTGATCATAATGTGAGATGTCAGAACTCTGATTCAGTTCATTTTTCAGAATGTGAGTCTCACTGCAGTAGCACATTGTCATTTAACCAGACTGTCAGAGAAGTATTTTTTCATTTTAAGTTATATTTTACATTATTATATTGAAACTAATATATTATGAAGGTAAATGGAATATTCACATTAATTTTTCATATACAGCCTAGGTTTAGAATTCTCTTGCTTGCTTCATGCCAACGGTTTATACAAGGTATATCCAGTTGAAGAATGTTATCAATGTTACAACATTGATATTGAAGGACTTCTCAGCAGGCTACCATTTATTTCTAGTAGGATGATCTGCAGGTGGCATATATTTATCATATGCATTGCCAAAATAAAATCTTGGTTTTTCAGAACTTATATGCTCCACCCCTCAATTATTAGAACTGTATTTCCATTTAGTCTTATAGTCTAGGAAGCACAGAGTAAAATTTTATAAAGTCTTATCCTTGAATTATCCTGTTTTATATGTAATTCAGTTTTGTAAACCAAACAAATCCTCTTTAGAAGTAGATGGATTATAAATTATTCTTTCAGCATACCTTAAATTTTCATCCTTACCTTTAATTTTCATTAACTTAAAGAAATGTGGATAAATGCTATTTTTGAAACTGTACGTTTTGACCTTTTCAATTCCACACATATGTTTAATTAGAATTATAGTGGAATTTTTCTTTTTTTAGTTATTCAATGCTGGATTTGAACTTATGACTAAATAATTTTTCAGAGAGGAATTAGTGATTTTAAAATTTTTATTATTATTTTCAGCAAGGCTAGAGAAGATCTACTAAAAACTCAGAAAGAACGTGATTTTCATCGAATGCACCATAAGCGCATACTCCAGGAAAGGAACAAATTAATTAATGACCTCAAAGGGTAAGCTGATAATATTTATTGCATTATTAAAGTATTATTTAGTTGACTATGGTAGAAGGTTTTAGCCAAAGTTATTCATTCAACATTTATTGAAGATGGACTAAGTATATGGCATTATAATGTGTTTAAAATACAAAGATGCATCAGTCTATGCCCTTTCTATCAAGGGACTCAGAGACTCTTGGGGTGTATGATGGGGGAGGGAATTAAACAGAAATTTAAGTCATTGTTGCTCTGCCAGCCAAGAGGGAGCAGTCATCTCATCCAACTTGGGGTATAAGAGGATTCATGGATATACTTCCAGAGGAACTGAATTCTAAAGTATAAATAATAGTTAGCAGAATGAGGGAGTGGGATCAGCACAGTACTCTAGTCAGATGATGTATTCTGTGCAAAGACACCAAGTCATGAAGGGATGTGGCATGTTCACTAAATTGCAAGCATAGAGAGCAAAGTGTAGATGAGGTCTGACAAGTGGGACATATCACGAATGGCCTTGAATTTATGCTAAGGCTTTTAGAAATTTTTCTGAAGGCATTACTCTGATTTGCTTCCTCCCTATGCACTCTTCCCCCGCCCCCCCCCAAAAAAAAAACCCACCAACCAACCAAATAAACAAGAAAACAAGATTTTCTTAATTGAAATTTTCCCTTTCTTAATCTAGCTAAGTTCTGTCCAATAGAACTTTCTGTGATGATAGAAATGTTTGATATCTGGACTGTCCAATACAATAGCCACTAGCCACAAATGCTGCTGAGCACTTGCAGTGTGGTTAGTGCAACTGAGAAACTGAATTTCTAATTTTATTTCGTTTTAATTCATTTAAATTTAAATAGCCACATTTGGCTAGTGGCTGCCATATTGGACAGTGCAGCTTAGGGATGGTAATGAGAATTATTGTGTTTTGTAGAGGTAACCATCTGGCTATTCTGATTTCCTAGTCATCTTTAGGCTGACTCATGGAGTTTCAGAATCAATATAAATCTCAAACTTTGCAATATATTCAGAACTGAAGTTTTATGATTTTTCTTAAATTAGACCTCCATAATCATAGGCATAAATCACCACTTTAAAGGAGAGTCTACATTAACTTACAGAAAAAGGTCTTAGAGTATATACTGTTTAATATTTGACTTTAATCATTTTTTTGGTCTCATATTTGATCTTAATTTTTTTGTTCAGAAACATTGTTCTTTGTTCAGAGAAATTCAGGAAAACATGGTAAAAATTATTTGTTTCCCTTTTAATGTAAACATTCACTAGGAAACAATGCAATATACTAGAAAGAGGTTGGGGGAAGTGGATGTGGCTCAAGCAATTGAGCTCCCATCTACCATATGGGAGGTCCCAGGTTTGATTCCTGGGCAAGCTGGCCTGGACCGTGGAGAGCTGATGGCCCTTGCTTGTGCAAGGGAGATGCAGAGGAGAGACTGTGAGAGTGCAGCAGACCAGGGAGATGAGGTGGCTCAAGCAATTGAGTGCCTCTTTCCCACACTGGTGGTCCCAGGATCCGTTCCCGGTGCCTCCTAAAGAGAAAGATGAGAAGAAAAAGACAAGAAGACATGGAAAAGAACACAGTGAATGGACACAGAGAGCAGACAGTGAGCACAATTACAACAACAAGGGGCAGGGGGAAGAAAAAAAAAAAAGATATTAGATTTTGGAGTCAAGTAAACATTGGTTGGAAACCTGGCTCTACCACCTACCTTTTGGTGCCCATTGTAGTTTTGTGTTTCTTATGTAAATACATATGTGATAATACATTTTGGATTAATGTATATAAAGTACCTGGTACAGTGTCTGGAACATAATAGATGGAAAATACTTTGTACATACTCTGACACTGAAAGTATGTGTTTGATATACACTATTTCAACTAGATTTCTCTTTTATGTTTTTATATAAGCATAAAGAAAAGATAGCAGTAACCAGATAACTCCACTCTTTATGTGCATTGTTCTCCCCATATTTTTCATAAGTCTGTATCATTGCATTTGCCAGTGTTCCCCTTCTCTAGGATATTTTTGCAAGTTACAACATCTTTGATAATAGAACCACATCTTTTGCCAGAAACTTGTGTTCTACCTACTAATCAGGATGGTATTTTCTTTGCCCAATGGGCAGTAGGTGAACCAGATCCAAATCCTTATCTTTCTGACTATTTTCCTGGACCGCTCCCATATCTCGTGTTATTCCGGGTCCTCTGAGCAGCAGACAGAAGGACAGGATGTAACGTTCAGGAAATTATGGGAAATATCTATGAGACAAAATAGAAAGAGAGCCAGAGAAGTAGAGAGAGCCTTCAGACCATGATGGAGGTTTTTCTTGAGTGAAAGATAAAGGGAAAGAAGAAAGTTTGGGGAATCTTTTTAAAAAATGCATTGCAGCTCTAAGGAAACTTTTGAAAGGGCACTGGGGAGTCCTTGAGCCAAAGTTGTCCATCGAGGAGTCCTCTGTCTCCCATGAATGGACCTATCTTAGTATTTCTGCCATGCTCAGTCATTGGTTGGGAGCAGCCATGGAAAGCATGGCTTTGACTCAAATTTAACACATAGTACCTAGGCCCATCAGTCAATTCTGTGTCCTGTAGTTAGATATTGAGAGGTGCATTCTCAAGTTACATAACAATCAAATAAAAATTACATTAAATATAAATGGGCTAAACACTTAAATTAAAGAATTGATATTATCAGACTGGATTTTTAAAAAAGAACCATGTATATACATTTTACAAAAGATACATTTTAACTATAAAATCACAAATAGTTTAAAAGTAAAATGTTGGTGTGATGGTTTGAAGCTGTAAGTACTCCAGAAAAACATGCTCTTAAATCTAATCCATTCCTGTGGGTGTGAACCCATTATAAGTAGGATCTTTTGATAAGGTTACTTCAGTTAAGGTGTGGCCCAATCCAATCAGGATGGGTCTTAATCCTATTTCTGGAATCCTTTATAATCGGAATGTACTCAGACAGAAAATAAGCTATAGGAAGCAAGAGATTGGACATTGATGGAACCCAGAAGAGAAAAGAGAGGTCATGAGATGCCGTCACATGCCTTGCTATGTGATAGATGAGCCAAGGATCACTGGCAGCCAACCACAGGATTCTGTCCTTTGGAAGGAAAGCACCACTTTGATGCCACCTTGATTTGGCTTCAAAACTGCGAGCAAATAAATTCCTATTGTTTAACCTGATCCATTTCATACTATGTGCTTCAGTAGCCTAGTAAACTAAAACAGATGGTATATGACATATCATGGAAATCTTAAGTGTAAGAAAGTTGGAATATCTATATTAATGTCTGACAAATTAGACTTCAGGATAAGAAGTGTTATCAGAGAAAAGGGTCATTTCATATTGATAAAATGGTCAATTTATTAGGAAGACATAATATTAAATATGCATGACCCTAATATAAAAGCTTCAAAGTACGTGAAGTAAAGCATGATAAAACTGAAAGGAAAAATAAGTATTTCCAGAGTTATAAATGGAAAATCCCCCCCCCCCCCCGAGATGGCTCTCTTGTCTGTTTGCTCATTGTTTTTGCTCGTTGTTTTTGCTCATTGTCTGCTCATTGGTTTTTGCTTGTTAACTGTCTGTTTTTACTTTAGGAGGCACCAGGAACTGAACCTGGAACCTCCATGTAGGAGGCGGGTGATTGAGCCACATTTGCTCCCTGCTCATTTGTATTTGCTTGTCATCTTGCTCATTGTTTTTGCTTGTTTTCTGCTTGTTGTCTTGTTTGTCTTCTTTAGGAGGCACTGGGAACTGAACCTGGGACCTCCCATGTGGGAGGTGGGTACTCAACTGCTTGAGCCACATCTGCTCCCTAAATGGAGAATTTTAACACTCAGTTTTTAGTAATTGTTAGAAAAAGTGGACAGAAGTTCTTCAAGTCAACAGAAGACTTGAGGAACATTAATAATTCATTAAGCCTAGTTGACATTTCATGAATTCTACTTTGGATTTTCAAATGCCAATGGAACCTTCACCAAAATAGATCATATTCTGGGCCATAAAACAAGTCTTTATAACTTTCAGAAGATTGAGGTCATACAAGTATGTTTTCTCACCAAAACCAAATTAAATAAAAAATAACAAGATCTCTGGGCGATTTCCAAATGTTTGGAAATTGAGTAACACTGTTCTAAATAATCCATGGGTCAAGGAAGGAAATTAGAAAATATTTTGAACTGAATGATTGAAAATGTAGCATATAAAATTTGTGGGATGCAGCCAAAGCAGTGGTGATAGTGATATTTATTAGATCACTTATATTAGAAAAGAAGAAAATTTAAAACCAATCATCTTATCTTTCACTTAGAAGCTCCAAAAAAGAGCAAATTAAATGCAAAGAAAATAAAAGTGAAATAAAAACAAAATCAGAAATCAATAAAACAACAAATGAACAAACATAAAAATCAATAAAATCAAGCATTGTTTATTTGAAAAGATTATAAAATTGACCAAAAAAATGACTTGTACAAAAATGTTTATAGCAACATTATTCATAATAGCACCAAACTGAAAACAACTCAGATGCTCATCAGTAGAATATTGGATAAACATATTTTAGAATATTCATACAAGGGAAAACTACTCATAAGATAAAGAAATTAAGTACCAATACGTTCAACAACATTTAAGAATCTAAGAAACATTATGCTGAGTGAAAGAAGTGACCTTGAAAAGAAAACAGAGTATATGATTCCAAATATATGAAGTTCCAGGATCTTCTGGGATGTTGGAAATATTTTTTATTTTGATAACAATATAGATTACATGGGTGTGCATATTTCTCAAAACTCTTTGAACTGTAACACTTAAAATCTGTATAGTTTTTATGTAATTTATACTTCAAAGAAAGTAAAAGAAAATATTTTGAAGGCATTTTCAAATAAAACAGATTTTTAAAATTGTTTCTTATGTGCTGTGTTCAATTATTTCAGTTCAAATATTAAAAATATTTTTGCAGTTAATTTTTTAATATGAGGTTAATAAAACTTGTTTTCAACACCATCCTTCAGTTTATTTTGATGTGAATGAAACTTTTCTTTTTAAACATCTGTGGTTTGTAGCCCTTGTCTTTTGAAAATTGTTTCTGAATTGATTAAAGGAACTGCATTTTAAAAAATTTCAGTGAATAGTAACAATCTTCTGAGTACATACTTGAATACAGCAAAACTGCTGGTAAGAAATACAGAACTAGTTCACTTGTCTGGTGTGTTGATCTTTGTATGGTTATTATTTTTTATTCCTTGCATAGAAAAAAGGTTTAGATGGTAGAGGAATTTCACTGATTTAACTCAATTGCCTTTTAAGATGTGATTCTCCTTTTATTTTTCATAGGTTGAAGTTACATTATGCATCTTATGAGCCAACTTTAAGGGTGTTACATGAGAAACACAACACTTTACTGAAGGAGAAAATGCTGACCTCCTTGGAAAGAGACAGGGCACTTGGGCAGGTAAAGAAACAGTCAAAGCTATCTCAAAATGATTTTTTAACCATATTTTTTATAACATAAATAGAAATACTGTTTTTTTTCCAAGAGAAATTTTTAAAAAATTCTACCAATATTTTGAAATATTGAAAAGATACATTTGGAAACATTCAGAAAAAGTATTTTGCCCATTTTAAAGCTCTAAATATTACTAAATAAAGAATTATTTAATTGAAACAAATTTATAGGAGAATATTAAAGAATAGTGAGTGTAAAAAACTGAGTTATTATGGTCCAACTTGGGTTTAAATATAGCTTTTACAGCTATAACCTTTGCCTTTAGGCAAGTTACTTAAACACTTAGAGCTCAGATTTCTCATGTGTAAAAATGTAGCCACAAATGCCTACCTTTTAGGATTGTTGGTGAAACTTATATGAGATACAAAAACTCCCTGTAGTTTTCTTCTAAAAAAGCCTTGTTACTGACCTTATTCTCTGTCAATTTTTGCTAATGGATGACACCTCTTTTCATTCTTCTTGCAGGGTTTTTGCGTAGGCCTAGGGCAGTGATGAAGAACAATTGGTATAGCGTTTAAGAAAAAACAAAATATTTATGCGCTACATTAAAATATTTATTAGAAAATGTAAAATTGCAACAATGCTTAATATTCTTTTATTGCTTTCTGGAGATTTTCTTTTTTTTTAATTTTTAAAATTATTGGCTCTGGATGACATTTTCACTTATAGTGACATTTATATACATATACGTGTAGGGTCTGTGTATATGTGAGCTGTGTTCTTTGGGGCTTTTGATACAACTCATATTTCTAACACTAACTCATTTACAGCTAAAGAGAGTAGCATAAATCTGAGACTTTCCTTTTGGATAATTTAGGCATATACTTTTGTGGTTTTTGACAATGTTTAATGGCATCTAAAATACTAAGTCTGCTTGGATTTTTGTTGTTGTTTTCTGCCCCCTGCACTCCTCCTTTCTCTTTTTTAAAAAGCATGAAAGACTGTGCAAATACAGAGGCTGAGATTTTCATTTTTGACTAACCTTTCAGAGGCTACAAAAGCTTGCATGATGGTAATACTCTTCCTTGAATAATTGTATTAAGGTATACTTTGAACAAGTTTCTGTCTATTCTTGAGAGAAATTTTTAACTACTAAGATGCAGAACAATGCTTGCTTTGGCAGCACATATACTAAAATTGGGATGATACAGAGAAGATTAGCATGGCCCCTGCACAAGGATGACACACAAATTTGTGAAGTGTTCCATATTTTTGTTCTTCATGATATTGCAATTATGGATACAGACCATTATACATTTTGTCAAAACCTATAAAATTGTGCAGTGCAAAATGTAAACCATAATGTACACTATAGACCATGGTTAGTAGCAATGCTTCAATATATGTTCATCGGTTGTAACAAATTTACCACATTAATGAAAGATGCTGTTAATGGGGGAAAGTGTGGGAGGAGGAGGAGTGGGGTATATGGGAATTCCCTATATTTTCAGTGTAACATTTATGTAATCTAAAGCTTCTTTAAAAATAAAGGTAATTATGAACTAAATATACTGTATAAACTTTTGGAGTTAATAACTAGAATATAATTCAACAGAAAATACGAGGAGGGTAAAGAATGGAAAGCTGAGTGTTAATCTGTGCAGAATTGTTTAAAAGGTTGTAAATCTTTGGAAATGAATAAAAATGGTTAAAACATTTCATGTTGTTTGTAACTAGCAGTGCTATTGTATGGGTATGACAGTGGTTGAAAAGGAAAGTCTAAGGCATGTATATTACTAGAAGGAAAGCCAAAAAGTGTAACATGGGACTGTATAAGATAGTACAACCTCAAGTAAAACACGTATATGGGTGATATTGCACATATAAGACTGTTTTTTACAAAATATGAATACAAATATACTAGAGAGAAGGAAAAATAGCAGCCACATACAGCAGGGGAAGCATAGAGAGATGAGAGGTGATGAGTTTTGTTTCTTTTTTGTTTATTACTATTATTGGAATAATGTAAGTGCTCTGAGAGTGATTGGGGTGATGAATACACAAACATGTGATTACACTGAATACCATTGATTGTACTCTTTGGATGGATTTATGTTTTATTGATATGTATCAATAAAATTGAAAAAAAAAATCTAAAAAGGGAAAAAATGCAGAATATTTCTTATGCTTGACTTGTAATTTTGTATCCTTGAATGTTTGAATTGTATTGTAAATAATATTGCATAAAATGAGTTTAATAATAATTTACATTTTTATGGTATTGTATGTCAATTATTCAGAATTTCATCTCCTTGTTCCTTGGCAGGTTAGATAACCTGTCTATACAAACTTCCCCAAAGAGGCACAACTCTACATCCTGAGGTACTAGGAGCTAGATTGAGGCTTGCTGCTTCTTATTTCTGCCACAGGCCCAGCTTAGACTTTTGCTACCATTTTAGCTCTCCTTAGTCTCCTGTTCCTACGCTTTTCTATCATAAATAACCATTCCGTAGGTGAATCCAGCAATGACCTGGCAACACATTCCCAAGTGATCATGCATACTTTGGCATCTCTGACAGACCCAGTCAGACTGATGTTTCACTCCATAAGGATACCAGGGCCTTCCAGGCATCCAGCTGGCAAGTGCCTACACTAACTCTAGAACATTTATTTCTACTTTTGCACCGTGTCCAGCGCTAGATTTGCCACTGATCTGCTGTTTTGTTTGGGCTGAGTTATCTTCTTGTTAAGTTATCTTCTTGTTAAGTAGCCCTATCCCCTCTAACATGTGGGGGAAATGCAGAGGTGGGTCAAAGTCTATATTGAGATCATTTTAGGACACATATAATCTTTGGGCTTCACGTTGTTCCTCATTTGTGAGTCCCAGCTATGCTATAAGATAGCTATGTAAACATTCAGGTTATTTTACATATATGTCTGTTTTTTAACCAATTAAGCAGAGATAAAATTACTTGCTTTATGTTTTATATATATCCAAAATGAAAACATTTAAAAAATTAAAAGCACTCTGTTTATGAAGCATGTTTGACTTTTACACATTATTGTTCAGATGTATGAAGAGCTGTATCTTTATTATCTGCAATTGATTTTATTTAGTCCTTGAATCTCTACTCCTGCTGAAAGCAAAAGAAAATATAACCTGTCTATTAAAGGCTATCCAGATCTTTCCTGGACTAATATTGGTCTCTTTGAGTTTAACACAATGTATTTGAATGTTATTTAGCTAAAAAAAATTACTATCAGTCTTAATTTTATTTCTTCAAATGGCAACCTCCTCTCTTCATTCTTCACCAGATAGTTTCTGGTACAAGGGATGCTTAGGTATCCATATGGTCTGAAATCCATATGTTATCCTCTGGGTCTTCATTTTCAATGTAGTGTGACTGCTTTGGTCATATTCCTTGTGCTGAGATACATGGTCTTTGGTGGTTCTTTTAGGTGCAAATCTGACACACCTTTCTAAATCCCTGGCCCCTGCCACAGTATCTGTTTGTGAGGTCCTGACCATATATGGCCTCATTTTCCTGACCCTGGTCCTCTTTCTGGTCCAATACATCAAATGTTAACATTTCTGCATACCCTAGTAAAGCACATGGAGACTTTTAATTTCTCTATGCTACAATTATAAGCCATGGGCAATTTGGAAACCACTTAAGGCCCTTCTGTGTAGACCTACATTTTTCAATTGCTTCTCAAGCAACACCCGGAGAGTTACATGTTTTCCAGCACAAAGGGGAATATGGACTTTTTAAGGGACTAAATCTTTGAGAAGTTAGGAGTAATTTCACTCTATACATTGAGTATCTCCAAACTATCTGGCTTTGTGTGTCCTCTGCTTCCACCTAGCCCCACTTGGACTTTTAGCTTGAGAGGTGAACGAGGACCTCTTGCTTCTACTTCCTCTCAGGCACAGGGCCCTTTATAGTTCTTTGCTCTATTGAATGGAATATCTTTCTGTCCTCTATACTCTACATCCCCATTTGTTCCAGACAATGCTAATTCACACTTGTTCACAGGATATTTATTAATAACTACAACTTTTATCCAAAAAGTCCCAATTTGGAAAATAAATTATATTTTATTACTTAAATAGTAGGAAAATTCTAAGGAGCCTAATTTTTGATATGTAAGAGGAGGCTTTTAGGATTCAGAAATACCTATCATCTCTCAACCAATTCTACTGTTCAAGATGGTAAATTCACTATGAGTTGAGAAAGCCAGCTTTGAGTAGGAGATGCCATTGATGCCACCACTGGACTGCCGTTTAAGTTTCACTACAGGCAATCCTAATACTGGGCAATGGATACTTTTCTAGAACTGTTTTATGGCTGTTAATGGAAACTGGACATAGCAGTCATCATTATCAGAATGAATTTTGAACTTTACATAGTTCCTTCCACTACCAAATTCTCATTTAAAATAAAAAAGGTTTACCTATGATTGATGGAGCCTATGCAATAATGTCATTATCCTAGTTACAAGAAAGGCTTGGTAAGTAAGTATCTGATGTCTGTAGTGAAGGTAGAAGACTCATAATTTTCTAAACATAGGGTGTTCCAAGTTGCTTGGTAGCCAAAAATGACTGTCAGATATTCCTTACACCAGTCTAACCTAGGATAAATAGTGTATTTTCCAAATTAAGGCTGATAATATGTTCTCAGGCCAGTCAAGTCTCGAGATGTGTCATTAGAGGACAAGTCAAGGTAACCACTTAATGAACTGAACCTGTTTTGGTATCCATCATAGAAAAAATGATTTATTGCCAACCAAGGCTTTTTCCATGTTGGAGTCTACCTACCAGGGGCTTGCGTGGTTTTGATTTCCTACATGTACCAAAGTAGGGACCATCCAGGTTTTCTTATCAGCTTGTCCAGATGTGGGACTCAAGAATAAGAGGGAAGAGTGAGGTTTAAAAGCTGTTACAAGTCAAACATCAAAAAAGGAGTCTGAGTATTCATTATAGAACCAACCTGAAAAAACTTGTACTGGTCAAAGCTGGAACAATTTGAGCAGCAAAATAAATAATAACCCAAAGTATAATGTAAATATACATTAGTCCATAATACCCATGAGTGCATAATATAAATAAATGATTGAAGAGAGAAATCTCCTATCCAGAATAATTCCAAATGTGGATGTGCCTTCCCTCAAAGAGGTGGAACTTAGGCATTGGCTGCACTTAATGACTTGCTTCCAAAACTGAGGTAAAAAGTCACTTTACAGTGGAGAATCATGACAATTCCTTAGCCAGGTTAATATCATTGATAAGTCATGTTGGTAAAATGTACCCCTGACTTGATGTGATAATAATGGTATGTCTCTGTGGTCTTCCTCTCCAAACTCCATACTTCCAGTCTAACCATGAAAAAAATATCAGACGAACCCAAAGTGAGGGACAGTCTACAAAATACTACCTGACTGGGACTCCTCAAAACTAGCAAAAGCAAAGAAAGAATGAGAAACTGCCCCAGTCCAGAGGACACAAAGGAGATAAAACAATTAAATGTCAGGTGGTATCCTGGATGGGATCCTGGAACAGAAAACAATTACTGGAGAAAATTAATGAAATCTTAATAAAATATGGTCTTTAGCTAATAATAACATATCAATATTGGTTCATTACTTGTAACAAATGTCCCATAGTAATGTAAGATGTTAAGAATAGGAAAAATGGGAGGAGAGGTAATATGGGAACTCTGTACTATTGTGCAACTTTTCTGTAAATCTTAAACTATTCTAAATAAGAAGTTTATTTTTAAAGTTATAATCCATTTAGCCTCCAGGAATAGATATAACTCTATCACTCTTTTTGCCCCAGGCATTTTACGAGCACTAATTTATAGGTTACTATTTATTATTTGCTCTTTTCCATTAATGAAGAATGGTTGCTACACAGTAATAGTAGAAAAATAATTTGTTTATCTTTATATAATTAAACAGATGGTATTTTGTGTTGGTGTAGTAATATACAATGAGGGATGAGATGGATTTTTTAAGGTTGAATTTTAAATTTGCCTATTGTTTGGGAAATGTAGGTAAAACCTATGTCACCAAACTAACAAATGTTCTTAATTAAAAAATATGTTTAATAAAACAAGGAGTACCTTTGGGTAGAAAAATTAGCTAAGAATTTTGGGCATAACAACAGCCTCTTCATATTTTACTTCCCAGATAATAGTTACCTCATATTTTATCACCATAAAGATGAATTGAGTTGTTGTGAAGCAATTTGAACAGAGAAGAAACCTTTTAACATATAGATATGAATAGTTACCGTTCAAAATGTGCAATGAATATTAATGATTTGGGAAACTATGTTGTGAAATACATGTTTCAGAAGCTTACCCACAATAGATATGAAATAATTGCATGTGGAATTGAATTTAAACTTAAAATACTTATGTTTTCCTTTTGTTAAAATTCATGTTTGAATTTTTAAAAATTTACAGGAATTAATCCAAGATAAATTAATATTTTGATATCTTTCAATTAATATTTATACATTGCGATTTTAAACCTTGTTTGAGTCATTCAGTAAGTAACCGCATATATTTGGATTTTATTATTTAGATTTCTGGACTTCAAGCAACACTGCGACACATGGAAACAGGGCGTAGTTGTAATATTCCTGAAATTAGAGGTAAAGTAAAATATGTTGAAATTCTAATTTAATATTAGATTTGGCAATTTCTCAACCTTATCAGAATTCACTGTTATAGAGATATTGAAGAATGAAGAAATGGTACAGTACCTGTTTAATTAAAATTTTAATGAAAAGATTAGAGAGAAAATATAGACATGATACTGTGTAAATTATTTTAAAGTATGAGCTAACAATAGTGGGAAGACTTCTACTTCTAGCCATTATGAACTAGCTTGTACCAGACAACCCTTCTGCCTTCTCTCCATAGCAGCTCTAAAAGTAGGCTATATATATATGTATGTATATGTGTATTTGCTCACACACACAAACATACATATCTGAGGCAACTATTATTAGGCATTGGACAACAGACAGCACAAATCACAGAAGGAAAATTTATGAGGGTAACTCCACCATTGCCATGCTATCTGCCTGGGGAAATTTCCTAAACAAGCTGTATGGAGATGGAGCTCAAGAAGAGCATGGCAGTTCTCCTGAACTGAAAAGAAAAAATCTTAGTTCAGGGCTGATGTAAGCAACTAGAATCTGTAGCGAAGGAGACCAGAGAGGAGGTACCTGCAATGAGGTCAGATGACCTGCTCAGATGATTGCAAGGGAGTTTACTATGAGTACTTAGTTGATTGCTAGGTTAGACATACACAGACAAGACTACCTGAGGCTTGCCATAGAAAGAAGATTTTAAGGAGCTAAGAGGGAACCAAACATTCTAAAGACCAAGCAGTGATGGAAGACATTGGAGTTTTGCTCATGTATAGGTGCAGAGACCTCTTTTAACACCTTGTTAATACCATGTTAGCATTCAGTGTTCTGTAACTATCAAAGCCCCAAATAAAACTCACACAGGATTCTTATGGGAAACAGAGTTTGCCATTTGAATCTTGTCAGTAAGAAAGCTTTGGGAAACATTTAGGATCCATGGAGCTAACAAAGCTTAAAACTAAATGTAGAATTTCAAGATGAACAGCAAAAAATTGAACTGCTTGCTGTAACAAAAATCAGTATCCTTCAGGGTAAGATAATACTTCAGCATCTTTATATTCTATCATCTACACTGTCAACTATATAATTAAAAGTTCCAAGATATATATAGAAATAGGAAAATGTGACCTGCAATCAAGAAAAAAATCAATAAATAGAACCTGCCCTGAGACGGCCCAGATGTTGGAGCTAGAAGATAAAAATGCGAAATAAGCTATTATAAAAATGTTCAAAGACTTAAAGGAAAATATAGTATTAATACATGAACAGACAGGGAGTCTCAGCAGAGAAATGGAAACAAATAAATAGAAACTCTAGAACTGAAACTTTTATAACTAAAATGAACATTTTTTTTTTTTTTTTATATACTTAGCAGATTGGAGATGACAGTGAATTGTCAGTGAATTTGGAGAGTAAAAAAATCTTTGATTCTAATGTAGAGAGAGAAAAATGTTGAAGAAAAGCTTGCCTATTTAACACATATATTATTAGAATCCCAAAGGAGAAAATAATGAGAACAGGACAGAAAAAAAGACAGATAATGGTCCCAATTTTTCCAAACTTTATGTAAACATCATTTTATAGATAGAAGAAAAGCTGTAAACACAAACCCCAAGAAAATCACACTTAATCATATCATATCCACACTGTTAAAAAATTTTAAATGAGAACATCTTGGAAGAAGTAAGAGGGAAAAAATATTACATACAGAGGAACAATAATATAAATAAAAGATAATTTCTCATCCGAAATAATAGAGACTAGAAACAAAAAATTAACATCTTTAAAATGTGGAAACATTTTAAATTCAGGATTCTATATCCAATAAAAATAATCTTCAAAAATTAGGGGGAAATACAGACATTTTGAGATAAATGAAAGCTCAGAGATTTTGTTATAAGTCAACTTTCAGTATGGGAAATACTAAAGGACTTTCTTTGGTTCAGAGAAACATGTCCCAGAAGGAAACTGAGATCTACCTAACTGAATGCAGAAAATTAGAAATCTTAAATTCTGCTTAACATAAAGACTATTTTTCCTCTTCTTAATTTTCTTAACTGAAAACTGACTAATTAAAACAAAAATTATAGCATTATAAGGTAATGCCTATAAGGTATTTCAAAATAAAATTCAAAACACAGCACAAAATGTAGGGGAAACCATGATATGGAATAATATTTTTATAAAGTTCTTACATTTGCAAAATAGGAAGAGTTTAGTGTAGTGGGGTATAATATTAATGTTATGTAGAATCTGATAACTTAAAGATGCATATTGTTAGTCCTAAAACAACCATTAAGAAAATAATAAAAAGAAGTATAAAAGTCCAGTAGAAATAATAAAATTGTATGTTTAAATCAAAGCCAATAAATAATTTTATTAAATTTCATTAACTAAATGTTGGATGGAAAACTTAAATCAACTATTTAAATACTTGCATTATGTTTCAGTAGATAAACATTCCAACTAAAGGGCAGAAATTATGAAACTGGGTTAAAAATGACCATAATTCAACTTTACATTGTTTAAAAGAAATGCAATTTAAATAAAAGAATAAATAGAGACAAAAAGCAAAGGGACTTAAATAGATAAAACATGTAACCAATGATCATAAAAAGTAAAGTGGTTACATTAATATTAGACAAATAGGCTTTCTCCCCCAACCCCCCCTTCCTGAGATGGCTCCTTCATTTGTTTGCTCATTGTTTGGCTTTCAGTGTAGAGAATTACCAGATATAAAGAAGAACAATTCATAATGATGAAACGACAATAAATCAGGAAGACATAACAATCCTAAATGCATATGCAACTAAATGACAGAGCTTCAAAATTCATGAAATAAAGCCAATAGAATTGAAGGGAAAAAATAAATAAATCTATAGATATAGTTGAAATATTTTAACTCCCCTCACTGAGTAATTGATTTTAAAAATTAGATATTAAACCAGACATGGACTGAAAAATACTAGAAACCAATTTAACCCAAATGACATTTATAGAAAAGTATACACAACAAACTGCAGAATATACATTCTTTTCAATTGTACATGGAAGTTTCACCAGAATAGGCCAGGAGTTGGCAAACTTTTTATTTAGATGGCGAAATTGTAAATATTTTAGGCTTTATGGGCTGTACAGTTTTACAACTACTCAGCTCTCTGTTTTAGTGCAAAAAAAGCCACAGACAATAAGTATGGATGTGGCTGTGTTCCAATAAAACTTTATTTGCAAAATAAAGAGGTTGGCTGGATTTGGCCCACATGAAGTAGTTTGTTGATCCCTGATCTAGGCCATGAAATATTTCTCAGTATATTTCAAAGAACTGAAATCTTACAGAGTATGCTTCTTTATCACAAGGGAACTAAGTGAAAAATTAATAACAAAGAATATCTGGAATATCGCTCAAATACATGAATTTTAATTAATCCATGGATCAAAGAAGAAATCACAAGAGTTATTAGATTTTCAAACTAAGTGATAATGAATACAAAGTATCAAAATTTGGGGTATACAGCTAAATCAGTTATTAGAAGTTATAGTTATGATTTTATGTTTTATTAGAAAAGAAGAAAGCCTTAAAATAATATCTAAGTTTCAATATTAAGAAGCTTAAAAAAGAAGAGTGAAATAATCACAGATTATCTAGCAGGAAGAAATAATAGGAATAGAAATCAATAAAATAGAAAAAAAAATTAGAGAAAAATAAAGTTAAAATTTGTTTTTTAAAAAGGGTTAATAAAATTGAAAAAAACCAGAAAAATTGTTATGGATTGAATCATGTCTCCCGTAAAGACATCTTTGTTCAAATCCTAACCCCTGGTCCTGTGGATGTGAACCCATTTGCAATAGGATCTTTGAAGATATTATTAGTTAAGGTGAGGCCCAACTGGATTAGGGTGAGCCTTAATTCAATATGCCTGGAGTCCTTTTAAACAGAGGAAACTTGGATACTGGAGTAGGAGATGGTAGATGGATGTCGTGGAACAGAGGTAGAGATTAGGTTATAGACTGAGAGCAAGCCACCACCAGAACACTACAGACTTAGGAGAAAGCAAGATCCTGCTGACACCTTGATTTTGGATTTCTGGCCTTCAAAAGTGTGAGACAATAAATTTCTGTTTAAGCCAACCAGTATGTGGTATTTGTTACCACAGGTATGGCAAAGACTAATGAAGAAAAATGAGAAAATCAAATTACCATTATCATTATTCAGAGAAAGGATTTTACTATAGATACCACAGATATTAAAAGGATATTAAGGAATTTGATAATCAAATTTAGACTCATTAGTTTGATAACTAAAATGAAATAGACAAATTCCTTGAAAAGTGCAGCTTGCCAAAACTTACTTGAGCACAATAGCAAGTTTGAATAGCCCTGTATCCATTAAAGAAATTGAGTTATAAATTAAAGCAAAATAAAACAAAAATCTTCCCATAAAGGAACCTTCAGTCCAGATGTTTTTAGTGGAGAAATACCAGTCTTACACAACTCTTTCAGAAAACTCTCAGCAAATTATGAATAGAAGGCACTCTTTTCAATTCAATAAAAGAGCCTTTGTGGGAGGGAGAATTTTACAATGGCCCTCATGATTTTAGCCATCCCCCTTCTGTCCTCAAGTTCGTCCTGTGAACATGTAACTTTATATGGCAAAAGGGACATTATGTGAGTGGTTCTAATCTAATCCCAGGAGCTCTTTAAAGCAGAGAGTTTCTCAGGCTAGTAGCAGGAGAAATCAGAGAGACTTAAAGCATAAAAAAGATTGGATACCTGTTGTTGGCTGTGAAGATGAAGGGGTTAGCAACCCTTGACCAGCAGCCATCAAGGAAATGAGACTCTTAATCCTACAACCACAACAACCTGGGTGAGCTGGGAAGCAGATTCTTCCTTGTAGCCTCTAGGTAAGAGTCAAACCCAGCTGATACATTGAGTTTGACCTTGTCATAACCTAAACAAAGAATCTAGCTGAGATTCTAAGTCTTTAGATTTTCAGAACTATGAGATAATGGGCATTATTTAAGCAAGTAAGTTGGTGATAATTTCCTATACAACACTAGAAAAATGGTATAGTCATGTATGAAAAACTGCTACTGACATCATACTTAACGGGGGAATATTGACCACTTTTCTCTTTAGGTGAGGAACAAGATTAGGATGTCTGTTCTCACAACTTCTCTACAACATTGTAATTGAGGTCCTAGACAGTTTAGTAAAGTAAGAAGACAAGATATAAGCATAAAGATTGGGGAAGAAGGACAAACTATCTCCATAGATGGTAACAGGAATTTGGATATAATGTGATTGGAGAATGGCTATTTTTCTTTGTAATTAGTTCACCATTTCATTGTCATTTCATAAACCATCTTGCATTTTTGGGACTGAATTTCGAGACCCCACTTAGAGCATTTTGGTTTTAATTATATTTTAATACTTTTCAAAATGCATGTATCAATGTGACCTTGGTTTACGTATTTTTTGGTTTAATCATTTTTGTTATAAAAATTACAAATATTATTATTAAGAATAAATTGTATTATTTTATAGTTGGTCAAAGTGGTGAAAGAGAGAATGTACCAGAAGGTCCTACTCAGAAAGGTCTTCGTGAAGCCAGGGAACAAAACAAATGTAAAAAGAAGATGAAAGAAAACACAAAGGTATGCAACTTGTTTTATTTTCTGTTTGTTTATATTTAACTCTCAGAAACTCTGCAGATCCATGCACTTATATGATATTATTATTTACTTGAAAAGGAATTTAGAAATTATATATTCTAATTTATAGATGGAAAACAGAGGCCCACAAATATTACTAGTTGCTAGTAACTAGTTAGTAACTAGTTTACTCATGAACATAGCTTATTAGTGACAGAAACTATTGAATGCATCACTCTGCCACCTCCTTCACCCATCCCACCCCACCCCACAGTCACAGCCATCCCTTCTCACAAGCTTACCTCTCTGCTTAAACTTATCTCTTCCAAAATAAATCACTCACTATTCATCTATTGTTTGTGTCTTTCTCTCATGCTATATTTTCAAATTTTTCTAAGCCTATTTAAAAGTTGAATGTAATTATTCCCCATTTAAGAATATACTTATATATGAGTGACTTGCTCTGCAATCAGGCTATTAGGAGAAACCTTCTGTATGATTAAAGAATATGGTGTTAGAAATGTCTAGTCAGACAGATATCAAAAATGAAGAAAAGAAGGAAAATTACATCTAACCTGTGAGCTGTTTAGTTTGTTGTTACGAAAATTGCACAAAACTCTAGCTGAGTTAATGAATTTTCTTATAACTTAGTAATTACCTTTAAGTTTTAAGATATCCAGAAGTTATTTAAAATATGAAAATATTTTAATTATAATAGCATTCTACTAATAGCAATTCTATAAGAAGAATAGATTTTAATGACTTCAAATACTTTGTTTTATACCTCTGTTTTATAAAGTAAAAATCAAATAATCAAATAAATTATTTACCTAGTTAATACTAATAACTTTTTTTTCTCTAAAGTATACATTGGAATCTGGTATCATATAAAATATGTGAATAAAATACAGAGTAAACACTCTTAAATTATACTGAAATTTTGATAATAATCCATTTTTCTGTGATTTCAGATTAGTATTTTACTTTTCCTTTATTATTACTATTTATAGATTTGTAGTTTTTGAGGTAGAATGCAAATCAGAGTTAAGGATTTGTAGGTGATGGTGATAATATTAAGGACATTATCATCTTCTAATAGGCATTCTCTTTCATGGTAGCAAGTCATGCTTAGAAATGGTTTGCTGTTCCATTCACTTAGTTCTTATGGCTTGTAAAAATTTATGTTAGTAATGCAAGGTTGAATTTGTATGGGACTAGCAAACTATTAAAATATGGAACAAGTACATTATATATTTATTCATAGCATATTTTTTCAATGTTGTGTTAAATTATCAAATGTAATACCTACAGCATGTTAGAAAAATTTAGTCCTTACAAAAAGGGTTAAAGTATAGAGTAAAACGAGTCTTCTTCCCTCTCACTGAGTAATCATTTTTAGTAATTTTTCTCTGTTAATTTTCTATAAGTTCGTTTATAACAAATACCACACATTGGCTGACTTAAACAACAGTAACTTATGGTCTCACACTTTTGAAAGCTCAAGTCCAGTATCAAGGTATCAGTAGGCCATGCTTTTTCTGAAGTCTGTAGTGTTCTGGAGGTGGGCTGCTGACAATCCTTAATTCATTCTCTGCCTCCATCATGTGGCCATCTGCCTTGTTCTGTCTCCTTTTCCAGCTTCTACTTCTGTGTCCAACTTTTCTTTGCTTTTAAGGACACCTGTCATACCAGATTAGGCCTGCCCTTTTTCAGTTTTGCCTCATATTAACAGTATCTTTGATGACCCCATTTACAAATGAGCTCACACCAACAGGACCAGGCATTTGGACTTAACCATTTCTTTGTGGTGGGCATGATTCAATCTATCATAGTGAATATTATAATTTATGGCTGGGTCTATTTCTATTTCTAGTCTATTGACTCCTCTTTGGAAATAAAGAGACATTTAGATTTACTCCACTGCTTTAAGTTATATTATTATGCATATTGTCAGGGTTGATAACATTTACATTTGTAATGTGGTTCTAATTCTCTTTTCTGTGGTGTGTCTGTAGTTGATACTAAAATTTTAATCCCATAAAAACAGCATTTAGATATACTGTGTTTAGATTAATATGATTGATTGCAGGCCTCATTAATGTGATTAGAACCAGAAAGAAGGAAAGAGAATATCCAAAGCACATAAGTCCAGTGATTTCTCTTTTAAATACCACCAGCCTTTGCTACTTCCTTGGGTTATACTCGGCTGCCTTGTGCTTATTTCTCATATTGTCCTTTCATGCATTGTTTTTTTCTGTTTTCCTAGACTACCTCCTTGAGTAATCTTCAAAAGGGACCTAGGGAGAGAAATTATCTCAGTACTTTCACATCTAAAATATCTTTGTTTTATATTTCATTGTGTTGATAATTAGCTAGATATAGGGCTTTAAGTTTAAATTAATTTTCCATCAGAATATTGAAGACATTATTTCATTGCCTTAGAGGATACCAATACTCACTGTTAGCCTGATTCTTGTACTTTTGTAGACAACTACAAAATACCATATGCAATATAATATATCAGTACTATGAACAAGTAGGGCTTTGGGTGTAATTATAAAAGCAACTTTATTTATGTGACGTGCTTGTCCCTTAAAGCTGCTTAGTGGAGGCATTTCCTCCATCCCTCTGGATGAAAACTTAGTGTAGTCCTCCTGACTTTTTAATTCTTTAGGTTGCAAAACACAGTCTTAGGTCAGCACTAAAGATGTCCAGTTTTGTGTAGTATCAAAGCTCCACATCTGAATTAAAGTTAAATCCTCTCCCATATATCCAGCCTCTCCATATTTCCCCCATAGTCTCTTTATACTTTTCCCCCCATCAGATTGCTCTCTTGGGTGTCTTTTAAAAGAACAGAAGACTTTAGGGTAATACTCCGACTGGCATCACATTCTGATCTTTGGGTTTCATTATTAGTGGGAAAGGGAGTAGATAATTTTTCCCCAGCGTAAGCTCAGACTCTTAAGCACCTGTCCACTGTGACTTCCAACTGCAAAGAACAGACATCAAGCTCTCTTGTTTGTTGCCCTCACACTGGATTTGAGTCTGATAGTCCCCTCCTCCCCCTCTTGGAAGGATGGGACTTAAATGAGGACTTTCTATAAAGAAATACTCATTCTCTCCATTTCCATTCTTTTGATCCTCCTACATCTTTGATATGTGTGAAAAGTTTAAAAGAGTTAACTGGTTTTAGTTAAATCCTTTTAAATTTTTGCAGATGATCTAGCACGTCTTTTGGAGTACAGCAAGTATTGAATCTTAGTGCATCTGTTAAACTTCTTATTTAATATCCTACTAGTCACCTTTCTTTCCTTATAATCTTTTCATCCCCCCCCCTTTTTAGTTGTTAAATTTCACCAAAGAATGTAGCTAGATGAAGCTTTTATATATTTGCTTTTTTGTGTTTTATCCCTCAGATAACACACAGACCTTTTTAATATTAAAATTGGCATACTCATTTAGCTCAGGGAATTTCTTTTCTATTATTTATTTGAATCCATTGTTTCTTTTCACTGTTTCTGAAACTTCTAATTGATAGACTTAGACTTCTTCAATCAATATTTCATAAACCTTTTCTCCCATTATTCTTGTCTCTTGTTTTCATTCTGATGTATCTCCTCAATATTGCCTTCCAGATTACTACTTTAGGATTTGGTTTTATCAAATTTATCACCCAGTCAATCCATTGAATTTATTTTTATTTTCAAAATTCTGTTCTTCATTTCCAATATTTATTTCTTATTCTCCAATTGCTTCTTCTTTGGAGAAGCATATTATAATTTCTCTGATGTAATATTTTTTCAATCACTTTGAAAAATGTTAATTGGGCCTTTTACAATATTATTTTCTGCTCCCTGATTTTTCTTCTCTATATTTTCAAGAGTTCCTCTATCTTCACCCTTATCATTTATGTTGTTTTTTTTTTAGTCTACTGCCTAGTAATTCCTGGTTGAAAATTCGTGATTTAAGGACTGGATTGGATTAAAAAGCTGTTTTTGATCAGTAATTAGAGATATTTAGTTCTTTGTAATAATCAAAATTCCAAACTGGAATGAGTTTTTTCTGCACTGATGAATGTGTGAGGGCTGACTGTGGGCTCGCTGTTAGTGTATCTGAGGGCCACTTGCCAGGGGCATTGAAGCAGGCAGACAGGGAGGCTGGGCAGCCTGGAGCATCAACAGTGGCTAAAGGAAATAGGCATTTATGGATATTGGGGTTGAAACACATTAGTATGTTTTACCAATGCTACTTTCCTTTCTTCTACCTACTCTCACATCTTGTGGGGAGCAATTGTGTTATTTCAGACTTTGCTTTTTCTCTTCAGTTCCAACACTGATACATGTATCTCCCAATATAGTTTGCCTAGTTTATGTAGGGAGAAGTTCTTGGGTTTTAGTCTACCTTTGAAAGAATCCTCATTTTCCTTTGTATAAAAGTGAAGAAGAGATAGGGAAGGAGGAATGGTGTATCTGCTTTTGATATTTTGGTAGCAGTTATTTAGTAAATATCTAAATATTTTGTTAGATCTTTCTAACAAAATAGCTTTAATACAAGGAATTTGCTATGCAGGTAAAAGAAGAGCTAAGATGTCAAATAGGGAATGGTAAGACAACACAAAGATTGGAACTGGCAAGACACTTCCATTGTTATTAACCATTGTTTGTGCTGGAAGTACAGTGGAAGACAAGTGTTACCAGAATCCAGAAGTTGGGGCCATTTGGTGGACATTAGTTCTGTATAGGAAGGGGCTGTCTAGTAGGAGGAACTGGAGCCCATGGAAAAAACGAAGAGCATGGGAGAAAGAGCATGTGAGTAAAATAGATAGTAAAATAGATTAATAGTACAGTCCAGTTTTTTTGTTTTTCAGCACCTATTTTTACCCTTTGAACCATACAAAACTTTATGCTTTTGCTTTACATGAAGCAATTATATATCATAGAAATGAAAAGGCCCTCTCCCTTTTGCCAACAAGTGAAGACACAGTATTCTATCAGTATCACATCCATATATAAAGTGAAAAATCTCCAGGCTCTTAATATTATAGAACCATGAAGAAAATGTGGCTCTTATAAATTAATCTTATAAAGTTAAGCTCTACCAAAACTTGTAACATAAAATTTCAGTGGAAGAAGGATAAAAGAAGAAATAATTGATTAATATCTATGTAACAAAAATATTCATAGAAGAACAGTCTATTTCCAATAATGATGTAATATGATTCTTCTTTTAGCACTCATTCTGTGTTTACCTTTTGCTTAGCTAGCACCTTGGTTGATTGGGGTTCTTCACCTGGTGAGTTGACTCAAATCTTCATTCCTGAGGGTTTGAGTACTTAGTGGTCCTGCCATTTTGTATTGCTGCCGTCTTGATTGATATTAACCATTCATCATGGAAGTTCTAAGATACACCTGAAACTTTCTGGTGGATTCCAGAAGTTCCTTTTTTAATATATTGTTTAGCAGAAACCCAATTTGTACTGGGTCACTTAGAGCCAATCTGCCATAGAGATCCTTGAATTACTAGATGCCAAACTCAGCTTTCAGTTTGATGGTGCTTTCTCTATGTGCCATGGTGTAAGTGTCCTTCCCTATTGAACTAAGCCATTTAATAGCATAGCCTAGGATTGTTGGGGTGGGACACAAAATATTTATAAGTTGGTTATTAAATGTAGTAATGAGGGCCTATTTTTACTCCTGTGAATGTTTGGTTTCCATGACTACATTAGGAACACCTTGCAGGATATTATTTTTCAGTTCGCACTATATCTGAGTTTTTTAAAATACTTTTTTTTATTGTAGTAACATGTGCAATTCAAAATTTCCCTTTTTAGCATTTAGTTGTATTAATTATATTCATGGTATTGTGCTACCATCATTAATATCTTTTATCCCAACTTTTTCATCATCTCAAACAGGGACTCTGGACCCATTAAGTAATAACTGTCTCTTCCCCACCTCCCACCTCAGGCCCCTCGTACCTATTATAAACTACTGTCTGTCTCTAAAAATTTGCTTCTTCTAGCTATTTCATATAAACAAGATTATATAATATTTGTCTGTGTCTGGCTTATTTTACTCAACATGATGTCTTCAAGATTCATCCATCTTGTGGCATGCATTAGAACTTCATTCTTTTTTTATGGCTGATTAATATCCATTGCATATATATATCACATTTTATTTATCCTTTCATATATTGAAAGACACTTGGGTTGTTTCTGTCTTTGGGCTATTGTGAATAATACTGCTATACCATTGGCGTACTAATATCTGCTCAGGTTCCTGCTTTCAATTCTTTTGGGTATATACAGGAATGGAATAGAACTGAGAGTCAGAAATAAACCCATACATCTATGGCCAACTGATTTTTGACAAGGGTACCAATTACATTAATTAAGGAAAGAACGATCTCTTTAACTATTGGTGCTGGGAAAACCGGATAACCACATACAAAAGAATGAAGTTGGACCCCTACCTCACACCATATACAATACTCAACTCTAAATGGATCATGGGCTATGTATTAGTCAGCGAAAGGGGTGCTAATGTGAAATACCAAAAATGGGTTGGTCTTTATAAAGGGTATTTATTTGGGGTAGAAGTCCACAGATACCAGGCCATAAAGTGTTAAGTTTATTCTCACCAAAGTTCATTGCCACGTGTTGGAGCAAGACAGCTGCTGGCATTTGCCAGGGTTCAGGCTTCTGGGGTTCCTCTCTTTCCGGGGCTGCATTTCTCTCCAGGCTTAGCTCCTGTTTCCCCCACAAGGTCAGCTGTAGACGATCAGGCGAACGGCTTGCTTCTTTTCTCCTGGGGCATCTTTCCAACATCAAAACTGCTTCTCAAAAGACTGCTTCAACTGTCCTTTGCCTTGCCTTGTATATTCAATTCCCCACCCACCAAAGGGTGGGGCTCAACGCTCTAATCCTAACCTAATCATGCCCAGATTAACAGATCAGTTTACAAGCATGATTCAGTTATATTTTTGGAATTCATAATTACATCAAACTGCCACATTCCACCCTCTGAATTCCAAAAATACATTACAATATTTAAAAAAACTTAAATCAGTAACAATCCAAGTACAAAATCATATCAAAATCATTTTAAAGAAATACAGTTTGTCTTCAGGCAGAGTCCCATCTGCTATATAGACCTATGAATCTTACAAAACCATTTAACTGCTTCCAATACACAAATGGAAAGACAAAAGATAAACATTTTCAATATTATAAGGAGAAATTGGGATGTTAAACATGAGTCATGGATCCTCTACAGTTCAGTAAACTTGCAGGGCATCCTCCATTCGATTTCAAAGTCTGAGAGTCATTTTTAAGAAGATGTTTTCTTTTCCTTGGGGCCACATGGGAACCCACCCTTTCCACAGGCTTGCCCAATGGCCATTTTCTTGGTTCCACCCTCATCAAGCATCTGGGTGTCAACCAAGCTCCAGACCTCACCCTCCAAGAGTGTTGGGGTGATTGCCACACCTTACCCAATCTTTGGGTTAGAGTCTTAGCCCCCCTAGTACAGTGAGGTGAAGACAACACTCCCCCTAACCTTTGGCATACAGGCTCAACCCTCTCAGAGCTATGAGTTGACCACCTGGCCTTCCCTAATCTTTGGCATACAGGCTCAACCCTCTCAGAGCAATGAGTTGACCACCTGGCCTTCTCTAATCCATGGGGGACAGTTACACCCCTCTCAGACCAATGGGGTGTTGACCTTAACCGCCCTAATCTTTGAGGAATGTGCTCCAACCTCCCTGCACCCTGGGGTGGCAAAACTCTCCCAGAACATCGGATGGGGACATCCACCCTCTTCAACTGCTGGGGAAAACTCACCCTCTCTGTATATATGGGAGGGGCTCCTCTCTTGGCCCAAGGAGATGTTTTAATCCCAGATCTCTGCTTCCACGGTTTTCTTCTTAAAGCTTTTTCTCCTTCAGTCTCTCATTTCCATGTCCTCTTTTGTCTAAGCTGACAGTGGTTTTGTTCATACAGCATTTTCAAAAACTTTGTTGGTTTAGTATGCAGGAAGCAGGGGTCCAAGCCATCAGACAGTAAGACATTCCACAAGTCTTTCCGAGATAACTGCATCTTCAATTTTGAGTTATGAGTTCCAAGTTTAGTAAAGTCTTCAAATAGGGCATCTTCATCTGGGAATTTGATTTCCAGAAACGTGGAAGTTCCAGAATTAGTTTCTGTTTTCTTTGTGCCCAAAAGTTCAGTCCTTAGTGTATTTCGCTCATCTAGTATTTTGCTATAAGCTTCAAGGAGAAGCCAAGCCACATTCTGAGTTTACCTTGGAAAGTTCTTTAGCTAAATGCTCTAGTTCGCCATTTTCAGATTCTGTCTTCTATATAACACCAGGAGTTAATCTCGTTAAGTTCTCTGCAACTTTAAAACATGGATTGTCTTTCCTCCAGTTTCCAATAACAGTTTCATCATTTACTTCTAAGGCATCATAGAAAGTCTTTTTAGCGTCCATATTACTATCAACAGTCTCTTCAAAGTGATCTAGGCCTTTTCCATCAAGCATTTCACAATTCCTCCAAAAAATATCCCTTACCCATTTATAAAACCGTTCCAACATTTTGGTATATGCAAAAGCAGTACCCCACTCCTGGTACCAAATTCTGTATTAGTCAGCGAAAGGGGTGCTAATGTGAAATAACAAAAATGTATTGGTCTTTATAAAGGGTATTTATTTGGGGTAGAAGTCCACAGATACCAGGCCATAAAGTGTTATGTTTCTTCTCACCAAAGTTCATTGCCACGTGTTGGAGCAAGACAGCTGCCGGCATTTGTCAGGGTTCAGGCTTCTGGGGTTCCTCTCTTTCCGGGGCTGCATTTCTCTCCAGGCTTAGCTCCTGTTTCCCCCACAAGGTCAGCTGTAGACGATCAGGCGAACGGCTTGCTTCTTTTCTCCTGGGGCATCTTTCCAACATCAAAACTGCTTCTCAAAAGACTGCTTCAACTGTCCTTTGCCTTGCCTTGTATATTCAATTCCCCACCCACCAAGGGGTGGGGCTCAATGCTCTAATCCTAACCTAATCATGCCCAGATTAACAGATCAGTTTACAAGCATGATTCAATTATATTTTTGGAATTCATAATTACATCAAACTGCCATAGGCCATAAGAGCTAAGACCATAAAACTCTTAGAAAAAACAGATTTAATAGTAATGTCTTAGCTATTATACCAAAAGCATGTTCAACAAAAGAAAAACTTAGATAAAATGGACTTCATCAAAATAAAAAACTTTTTTTAATATCAAAGGACACTATCAAGAGAGTGAAAAGAAAACCTACAGACAGGGAAGAATCGATTGCAAACCATAAGCCTGATAAGGGCTTAATATCCAGATTATGTCAAGAACGGCTACAACTCAAAAACAAAAAGATAAATAACCCATTTTAAAGATAGGCAAAAGACTCAAATAAACATTCTGCAAAGAAGATATACAAATGGCTAATCGTCACATGAAAAGATTCTTAACACAATTGGTCATCAGGAATTGTTTCTTTTGGCTAAGCTCAAGTGTAGTAGCCAAAAGAATTTTAACTGAGATTTTTTTTTTAAATTTATTTATTTTTTATTGTGGGTAAAAATTAAAATTTTCACAATACATACCAATATTTGTAAAATGATATATAAATATATATGCATATATGTGCATTTGCTTATAAAAATGTTATTTATATATATATAAATATATTTTAAGAGGTGCTTCCACTACCCTTCCAGGCCATGTGTTTCTGGGTGATGAACTGCCATTGTTAGCTCACTATTATAATTCTTCAGCTGTAAAATGCATTCTTTATTCAGAAGCATTTATTATATGGAATTGCATGATAAGAGATAAGGCAATTTGTAATTATATGGATAATGGTATATTATGAACAGTGAAGGCATATCTGCAATCTGGAACAGTATCTCCAATTGTTGGTCTATACTTTATCAAAAGTTTACAATAATCCACATTCATTCTCCAAGATCCATCAATTTTTGTTCAGACTATCCTGGCAAGTTAAATGGGGATGTGATGGGTGCTTATCATCTGTATATTTCATTTATGGTGGTGCTGATTTCTGCAATTATAACAGGAATGTGCATTGTGTTTGGTTTACTCTTTGTTAGCGATAGGAAGATATAGGGCTTCCATTTTACCCTTCTACCATAGTAGCACTTACTTCATAAATTAGGGAGCAAATGAAGAGATTTTACTAATTGTCTAAGTATGTCTATCCCAAATATACAACCAGAAACTGGGAAAGGCTTACTATTAAGCAGACTTGGGTCAAAACACCATTTATCTCGTGGCTATCAAAAGCTACCAGTTTGACTAGTAGATGATGTTTTTGTTCCCCCAGGAAAATGAAATCCATTCAAAGCCTATGTCAAATTGTTTCTGAAAGGTCTGAGATAACAGTTACCCTTGTAAATGGTCACTGTCCCTTTGGCTTGGAGGAAGATTTCTAGTCAGATTTCTAGTTAGATTTCTGTTTTCCTGAAAATACTCTGCATGATACAATGAATATGTACTTATCATGGGAAACAAATCACTGATCCCTTTAAAATGAAAGTAAATATAATAAACCTGTCACCAGGTGGCTGGCTGGTTCCGCTATGGAAATTTGCCATAATAAGTGTTCCACGTTGGATTTTGTTGTTGGCATATTGGACATTCAGCATTGGGAGGTAGGCAGATCAGCTTTCCTTAGGGGAGTCTTGTTTTTGAGCCTGTGCATAGTCTCAATCCTTGACGTAATGGCTGCATAGTCCCATTGAAGAAGCAGCATGGGAACCAAGGAAAAAGGCCTATATTCTAAGTTTATATTGTCCCTCTAATTATTGTGAAAGCCTCATCTGCAGTGGATGTCTTTTAGTGAGTAACCATGGGATATAAATCTTGCACTTTGCCTATGCTGAGAGGCCCAGTTCCAAATTATTTCCCTTTAACTTATCACAAATTTTTCAAACTTATTCTTTCTAAACTCCTGACCAATCAGCCAAACTGATAGCCACTGCCCATAAATAAGTGTAGTTCCATCCCCCATGCCATTTCCCTTCCATTAAAAATAGATGTCCAGATATACTGGCCAAATTTCCAGTCACAGGGAGGTTTTCTGTTCACCACTGTCTTTTAAAGCCAGCACTCAGTAAGGTTTTAATGCAGCAACCATCCACTTCTAGCCAGTGTGGCATATTGTGCAGGCCCATCTGAAAAGCAGGTTAGAATTTTTTTTTCTTTCTCCATTATCTGGTCATCGTGAACCTCCCACAAAGACATAGGTATAGTAAAGGGATGTGTGGTACTGAAATAGAAGTAGAGGTTTGGGAGTCTAAGCCACCTTCTCATGCAGTTTACCTGTGTCAGAAAGATTATTATGTGAGAATCTTTATTTTGGCAAGTAAATGCAGTATAAAAAATTTTCCTGAAAAAAAAGAAGCTGGTAAAAACAAGTACATTTACAAATCATTGTAGAAATACAAAAGTTAGTTAAAATTCTCAAAAAAGAGAAAAAAGCAAAATGTGTCCAATTGTATAAAGGCTCTTTCCTTTTAGGAAATGGGAATGAAGACCCAGTTTTTTGTTTTTGCTCCTGAAAAATATACGCAATAACTTAGAAAAACCAGTTGAGATCAAATGTGAGCCCACTGTCTGTACCTGCCTATTTTTGATCTGAGGAAAGTTGGTGACCAGTGCAAGACAGAACAGATGGTAGGACAGCCAGGAGTTCTCCATCTGGAGTTCATCATCCTATATGAACCTTCAAGTAAAAACTGAAGAAAAAGAAACCCTTACTGAAGTCTGAGCTCTGCAGTTGACTGACTGGATTTCTTCCATTGTAGTGCTCAAAATAGTTTACTTCTTGGCCAGATTTTAATTATAGTTGTTCCTTTTAAGATAAATTGTTCCTTTTTTTCATGTCCAGAATTTTGCTTTGGAGGATCCAATAGCATTCCTAGTTCACAATGAGAAGCTCAGGTCATGCAGTGACTAGGTGCTTTATTTTATTTTATTTTATTTTATTTTATTTTATTTTATTTTTTTTTATAGGATTTCTTTTTTATTGCAGTAAATATACAAAATGGTTACCATTTTAACCATTTAAAAATGTACACACTTCAGTAGTATTAAGTACATTCACAATGTTGTACAACCATCACCACTAAACCCATAACCATTAAGCAGTCACTCCCAGTCCTCCTCATCCCCACTCAGCACCTGGCAATCACTAATCTGTTTTCTGTCTTGGTGAATTTTCCTATTCTTGATATTTCATATAGTCCATATCTTACATTTGGTGTATTTTTCCCCACAAACCACCCTATTATTAACACAATGTATTAGTACTGTATATTTGTTATAGTTTATGAGAGAACATCCTCCTATTTATTTTTCTGAGTCCTTAATTGGGGTAGCAAAAGTCTAAGTTATAATTATAGAAAAGTAAATCACCAATTTGTGGCAAATACATTATATGCTTCTCTCTAATTCTATATAATAATATATTCTATATTTCATAGCTCTAATCACATAACCCATCAGGGAAGCAGGTAGAGATTGTAGAAAAGCTAACCACAAAAATTGATCTTTTTTTTTTTTTTTTTTTTATTATGGGTAAAAATCAAAATTCTCACAATACATACAAACATTTGTAAAATGATATATAAATATATATGCATATATGTGTATTTGCTTACAAAAATGTTATTTTTTATATATATATATACATATATTTTAAGAGGTGCTTAGATTACCTAAAATATTATACGGAACCCACTCGGATTCCCATGTTGCCCACCTCCCACACCTCCCACCACATCCAACACAAACATCTCCCATAGTGTGGCCCACCAACCTCAATGAACTTACACCTCCTGGAGCCTTGCCACCAACCATAGACCACAGTTCACACTGTAGACCACACTCTCTCCCACTCAGTTCTGAGTGGTGTGTGCTGATTTAAAATGGCCTACATCCATTGCCACAACAGTACTCAGGACAACCTCCAACTCCCAAAGAAACCCCTGTATTTCAACTGCTCATCCCCTCCCTACCCAAAAAACTGTCAAGTGGCCACTGGCTCCACCTCATTGTTATAATTTCTTGCATTGCAAGAATCACCATATGTGAGCAAGAGAATACCATCAAGTCCACTCTAGTCCATAGTTCTTCCCCCAATCCAGAGGCGACTGGGATGGTGATGTCCACTCCAACTCCAAGTGAGAGAGGGCTTATATCCCATGGATATGGTGGGTGGGATGATCCTGCCTGCAGATGCAGGCCCTCTCCATTCCCTGGGATGGCCATTTCCCATCGTTGTCTCCTCACCAGGTGACTTGGATGAGTCCATTGAGCTGTAGGGTAGGAGTTGCAGCTCCACCTAGATTTCATGCACACCTGGCACATAGGTAGGTGGGAGGCTCCAGTCTCTGGAAGTATACCTAAGAAACTCCAGCATCACATGTAGGTTTGAATAGAAGGGACTGGTGAACCATGTGCAGGGAGGACTTATTTGAGTCTAATTCTGTCACTCTGAGGAGCACAGATTACAAAATAGAACCCACTGATAAGGCATCAGTCTCTGGGGCTATCCCCCCTTATATAAGACCAGGGTGTCTCCGGAGCTCTCAGGAACCCCACTGAGTGGGGTGATAGGCACTTAGATGTTCTATGAGCTCCTACTGAGGTGTGCGTAAGGGTTACCTCTGGGATGACCTCCCGACTCTCTTTGAAGTCTCTTAGCCACTTGAACTCATTTGTCTTTACCGTTTCCCCCTTTTATTCAAGGTCTTTTTCCAGTTGTGTTGCCAGTTGGCACTTGGGAAAAGTTTTCAATTAGCAATAATCGTGCCTCGGATAAACCTCATTGGCTAAAAAATTGATCATTGTAACAATTGAAACTAGGTGCTTTATGTCCTCAGTCTTTACCAGAGCTCAGGAACATAGTAAAGAGCTGACACCTAAAAGGAGCATAGATAAAAATAGTTATCAACAGAGATGGGCACGGCTTTTTTCCAGAAGTCTAGAGGTGAGAGTATAGTTCTCCTATTAGGGGTTGACATAGGCTCCATACAGCAGCCTTATTGTCCACAGATAGTTGAGCACCATTGGATCTGCTGGGTCATAAGGCCCAAGGGACAGGATGGCTTGCATCATACATTTATTGGTCCAACCGGCATTTAAACTATGTTCTTATTTCTTCAGGATGGAAGATACAAGATGCAGCAACTTGCCTTTTATTTAGAAGGGTTATCTTAACATTGCACAAGGCTTTAGAATTTCCTTGGTGTTTATTTCTTCTCTGACACACTTGTGTATTAATAAGACATCTAGGATACTTGCCACTTCTTGCTCTACAGATCCATTTAGGATGCTTTCATCACTATAGTGGAATGTCAGGATGATCAGAATTACTATATTTTGACAGAGAGCAGGGGTGCTTACCTGGCCCTGAGGCAAAGGAGTTAAGTTGTACTGCTGGCTTTGCCATTGGCACACTTGTTTTTAATTATCTGCACTTATGGAAATCAAAATGAAGACATTCACCATATCAGTAGCTTCATAAAAAGTGCTAGAGGATGTGTTGAACTGTTCCAGTCAAGATACCACATATGCTATAGCCCACATGTTCCAGATCCTGAGATGATATTTTCAATTTTGTACCATTTTTTAAAATTGTTTAATTGTTGTACAGTAGAAATTTCCTGTCTCTCTTGTGTTGGGCTTGACAACCTCCTTTCTTAGTGAGCTGACATACTGAATAACATATGTGTAAGTGCTTTGCTTTGTAAACTGTGAAATCATTATGTAAATCAAAGGTATTTATATTATTAATATTGCTGATATTATTGCTATTATCATAAAAATGTATCTCCTGATGATGATGCTAAGATTGTAGAGTATTTAGTATCTTTCTGAATCATCTAGACTTAGCTTCTTGTTTTGCTTGTCCTTAGTCTTCTCATAATGAAGTCTAGAAAGAATTTAAGGGTATTATGAGTTGTCTTGGATGTCAAAATAAGTTGTACATTTGTTCAGGTTACAGATGTTGATCAATATACGTAAAGATTATATGAATAAACTTGAATTGTTGTGGTATGCACTCATGAGTATATGTAAAGTCTGAATGGGTTGCCCCAGAGTTAGCAGTTGGTTCTCATTTCATGTTTACAGGACCTAAATTCTTCTGATATTCCTAAAATATATTTTCCCTTACTCAAAACAGTCTCAGAATTTTTGGATATTCCTGTTTCCCCAGGGTATGGGTACTCAAGTAAAGAGCCATTGGTTCCTTTGGGAAAGGAATGTCGGATTCATCATATATACTTACTGTGGCATTGCAAGATTCTTCTTCTTAGGGCTGCCCTCTCCTTTAGACAGTAGGTTTTGGATTAGTAAACTGGCTCAGATCTAGAAACCAGGCAAGAGATTGTCACTTTTTATGGGGTGGCTGTCCTCAGCATCCCTGTAATCCATCCTTGATTTCTTGTGGTTGTGCAGATGGAGCATTACCTTTGTTGGTATCCTATTTTTTTTTTTTTTTTAACCTCTAAGGATGTCTGTTATATTCTATTAATCCGTTTCCTTAGCTCTATGTAGACCAGGCTCTCCTTGCTGCTACTCTGATTTTGCTGCTCTTTACCATAATTTTGCCCACCTGCTTTTGACGCTTAAGTGTACCCATCTGGCTCTCTTTACCAGGATCCTATCATCCCTCTTGCTTTCAGGGAGCCTAATAACTTCTCCTACCATCATCCTAGAGGAGAGACAGCTTCTAGGTGATGTTGGTACCCCTCACTAGCTTTCATAACTGTTGTATCCTCTGGTCATCCTGTGGGCATCGTTATCTGGTGAGTGTTTTAGCCTTACATAGTATATCTACTTTAGGAAGCCCATTCCACTGAGTCTTTTGATACTAATTGCATTGTTTGTCATAGTTTTGGCATTTCTACTTCATTTAGTTTGGCCATCACTTTGTCCAAGCTTCCAAAGGCTTCTGGTTAAAATGGGGTTCCTTGCCAGGTTGTTAACTCCTGAATCATAGTACTCCCATATTGATAAATTTTCCCTTGTCAAAATTCATGTTCCACCTCCAGCCTCAGGATCCAGTCTGATGTGTACTCTCTTGGGCACTCATAGTACGTGCTGGCTAGGCCCTGCTGTTCCTTTGGGGTATAGTTTTTTCTCTTAAAAACTAAATACTTCCCTAGCTAGATTATATTGTGACTTAAGTGGCTTTTGGTCTACTGGCCAGAAAGGAAGGTTGGGGATACCTTATAAGATGGGCATATGTTGTCTTGCAAGGCAAAGAACTCTGGATTGCCTGTGGTCAAGTGAGAAGTGCTTCCCAAAAGAGCAGGCTGTTTCTACAGGTTCAGAGAGTTCAGGGAGTCTGAAGATTCAGAATTTTCAAGTGCACTGTTCCTGATTTCTCCATAACAAATCTATCCACTATATATTCCATGCTTTTCTTCAAAATTATGCTCTTCATGTATAAATAAAACATTAAAAAAATAAAATATTTCACAAGCATTATAGGTGGCATGAATGAAAAAGAGGTGTATTCCAGAACTTCCAGAATTCCTTTTGGAATTCAGAGTAATTTTTTTTCTCCATAAAATCCATGTGATTAATAGAGTTGGTTTCCCTGAAACGATTTTCCTAACTCGTAACATATTTTCAAATATCCCTTTACTGATGGCTTTCAAACCTACATCTTACTATACAATAACTTTACACCAATATTTTTTAGCTATCCACAAGAATTTCATTTTGTGTTATTACCATCACCTCAAAATTAATGTGACAAATCACAAACCATCTTATTTCACAATGAGACTAATTTCTTTATCTTTGAAATGCCTTCAGATTTCATTTGCATTATACCATTTCATTCATTTCAAATTGTGGCCTCATCGTTGATCCTCTTCCTTTCATTGTCTCCCAGGCTCCCACTGATGCTTCTTTTACATTAATTGACAGGTTTTGAATGTCTTTGTAGGAGGGGCTTAGAAGTTAAATGCCCAAGTCTTGAAGTTTCATTTGTAGAAACCACCTGTTGCTCTGCTACTGTTTTCCTTCTAATTCTCAGTCCAAGCAGGTCTCCATGGATTAGTCTAACAGCCTGTTACAGTAATCCAGTCTACAGAGAGATTGTGTCTCTCTGACAGTCCATTTTTTGTGGTATTAGATAGCTTTTCCTAAAAGATGCCTCTATAATATTCTAATATTTCTTAGGCAATTGTTTTTTTACTTCTCAAGCCAGTTAAGTGTCTGGATTCCTGATATGGCATGTTAATTTCTATATATATTTCCAAAACACTATAAAATTTCCTTTTATTTATTCTGTGTATAAAGTAGAATTAATGAGATTGCATTTTAAAGTCAATTCTTATGATTTAATCTATTTTCTCTCAAATTAAGGAAATTATTTGATTGAACACTGGGAAAACAGCTTTCTTCTGAAAGTCTTTAAGCCAATCAATGGCTTACTAAAATAGTTTTTGTAAGGATAACTATATACTACAAAATTAGTTTCCTTCTACCTGTGAAGTATGTTTTACTCTAAAGTAAAGGAAATAAGAACAATTATGTAATGAATTGGGTACTTTTTGTAATCACATAAATCACAGAAAAGAGAAAAAAATACCATTTTTGAGATTTTGAATGGTGATTATATATGTGAGCATTTTAATGTGCCAACATATTTATTAAAGAGAAATAGAAGAATTCCAGATATTAAAAAGTAATATTTACATGTAGAATTTCTTCACTGTAGAGGACAAAAAGCATCATATGGTACCCATTGTAACTCAAATTCATTGCTTTAATGACCTCTTGCAGAGTTAAATTTAGTGTTAGATTACAATTTTTATATATAAAAAATTCTACCCCTCACCTTGTGTCTTTAACTGTGTGTTCAGTGTTCATGCAGAAAAGATGACAAAATAACATCGACAAAAGTATTTCAAGAAAAGTGGGGAGAAAATTAGAAAACATAAGAGACTGTGAAGTTTTTCCTTCTATTCTTACTTTTGCTTCCTTATTTAATTCTTAATTTCTTTTGGGTTGGAGTATAGACATGCTTTTTAAATGAAAAAATTTCACTAATGGAAAGCCTTAGCTACACTGTTATGCTTCTGTCTGGAGAACAGATTTATGTTCCTAATACCCCTTTTGGATTTCTGCTGGATATCATGTTTTAAAGCATTGTAAAGATATTATGAAGAAAATAGGGATAAGTATTTCTTCTCCAAATGGAGGACATGTTAGGGAGGATGTGTAAACATTACTATGTACAACACAATTTCCAAAATATTTTATATCTTAATAATTCCAATCGTGTCAAAGATTAAAAGAAATAATACTTGTTATATTTTGGGAAATATTCACATTATCTTCATTTTAAATAAAATTTTAAAATCTTAATAAAAGAGCAATTAAAACACCCATACTAAATTTATTAGATTGTTTACCTAGGCAGAAGCTGGTTTAGTAACAATTATTCAGAGCTTATTATAAGACAAAGCTTTAGCCAAAAGTTTAGATGTTTCCCTTAAAAATAACTTTAAATAGCAATTAATAATTTAAGATACATTATTTTTAATAATTTAATTTAATGTTTACTAATCAATAATACATGTTATACGAAAATGGCTTTTCAAAATTTAGCTTATGCTACAAATATAGCTATTAAAATAAGAGCTTTCTCATAAGCTATGGATGAGTTTTCATATTTACTTATTCATCTTAACTTCTTTTAGGTCTTTAGAAATGATATATAATTGTTTTTTTAGGGGCACAAAGGAATATTGTGTGTTGGCCTACATTTAATACTTGCATAACTTATCCTTGAATAAGTGTACTGTCATAATCTATTTTTTCCCCAGCATAGCATCCATTAACATCTTGTAGCATGTACTTTGGTAAACGCTGTTTTTGAGTATGAATTGTTTTAAACACCAATCTGGATTTGAAACACAGGTCTGCCATTTGTTACCTGCACAGACATGGACAAATTACTTAACTTCTATGTTTCTGCCTCTATAAACTGGGAAGAATAATATGCCCATCAAAGGATTTTGTCAGGATTTAATGAAGAAATATATATAGAATTGTTTTAGTTTGCTAAAGGCTGCCAATGCAATGTACCAGAAATGTGTTGACTTTTATAATGAGAATTTATTAGAGTAAAAGCTTACAGTTACGAGTCTGAGGAAAATATCCAGATCATGGCATCAGGCAAAGCTTTCTCCCTGAAGGTTGCCTGCAGGTGATCCTGGTTTCCTGCCACACAACAAAACATAGTGCCTGTCTTTGCCTTCTGCTCCAGACTTAGGTTCTCCCCAAGCTCAACTGTGGGTGGTAAGGAACATGGCAGGACTTAATGATGGCCTTGGTTCCTTTCTCCCCGCTCCTCTGGACTTCGTTGCTAGTTCTGCTTCAGGCTGTTCTGTCCGTGGCTTTTCTCTCTCCTTGGTATGTTGATTTCAACTTATGGAGGCTTCTCTCTGTCGTTGCCACTTTGTTCTGTGTCTGCAGCTTTTATTCCTCTGTTGATAAAGGACTCCGATAAAAGGAATGTAATCAAATAGCCATTAACTGATCTAATCAAAGGTTCACAATATGTTCAATGTAAGCATTTTGCCTATTACAGAATTGATATTTGAGAAATGATAGTGCTTCTGTAGAGTTATTTACTGGGAAAAGAAAAAATATGCTTAATTATTAATGGTATTTTATTCTTTTTTATTAAATGTGGCATAGATGACACTGAATGGAAGTTTATTAAAGATTTCCAGATTCATTACTTTTTAGCAGTTTTATTCATTTCATTATATTATGGCATGGATAATCAGTCTTTTGATTGTAGGGATAGTTTCCCTAATTCAGATTATATACAGAGAGAAATATGGAGATAAGAGCATTGTCTTATCCCCATATTTCTTTTTGGAGTCTCAGCAGATTCTCATCGACTGCCACAGTAAACAGTGCCTCAAACAGCAGAGTTCCTGAGGGCTCTAGAGACATCTAGACAGTATAGGCAGGACAGACAATCTCAGGAATTTGGCACCCTGTCAGTGGGCCTTACTTCTGAATATGTGCTCCCCAGTGTAACAGAGTTAGACTCATTTACAATTTCCCTGCATATGACTCTAATGCCCCTTTTATCTGAACCTATAATTAGCACTATACTCATTAAATATATGCCCCAAAGACTTAAATCTTTGGTCTGATCATATGCCATTTGAGCCCTGAATCTCCGCAAGAGTTGCAACACTTACTCTCCAGTTCATTGGACTTGCCCAGGACAACTAACAAAAGGATGATGATGGACAATGCCCATCCCGAAAACAGAGTATCTAAAACTACAAGCAAGACAGTTCCATCCATCTGCCCCATGGGATCTAAGCCCCTTCTCAGTCAGAAACAGAGTAGGCATCACCATCTCCAAATCCTCAGACATAATGGGGGAATGCAACTATGGACTTATGATTATTCTAGCAATGGACAAACTTATATCATTGCTATAAAGGCAGTGGCCACCAGGAGTTCTGAGGGGAGGGAGAGGGAAGAATAGGTGTAATATGGGGTACTTTGGGGATATTAGAATTGTCCTGCATGACACTGAAATGATGGATGCAGACTGTTATACATTTTGTTAAAACCTATAAAATTGTATGGTGCAAAGGGTAAACTATAATGTAAACTATAGTCCATGGTTAGTAGCAATGCTTCAATATGTGTTCACCAATTGAAACAAATAATACCACACTAAGGAAAGATGTTGTTAACAGGGGAAAGCGTGGGAGAGGGAGAGGGTGGGATATATGGTAATCCCCTATATTTTTAATGTAATATTTATGTAATCTAAAGCTTCTTTAAAAATAAAAAAGGTAACTCAAAAAAAAAAAAAAAAAAAAAAAAAAACAAGCTAAAAAGGAACATTATTGTCGCTAATTCTGATGCTCTAATGTTTGCATGTCCCCTGTTACATGTTTGAAAATGCTGTTATGCTCATAAAAAATTGTATACAACTCTCAACATCTTCAGTGGCTAATGTATATATTGGTTCATTTAATGAAAAATGGAATTGTATTTAGTATCTTTATCATGATATCTGCCAGTGGTTATATAAAATAGATTACCATTTAAATATAACCATATGAAAATGTGAAGAGGAAAGAAAAGGTCCCTTCAATTCTGATATGATGATTTACATCATCATATTGTGATATGCCACACTGGCCATGATAATGGTGTTCTGCAAGAATAGTTAAACCACCTAAGTGCTGATACCTTGCATTTGTTATAGAGACTTTAGTTATATTTTGTACAGTATTCTTCAATACTGCTATGTAGTTATTGTTGTTTTTTGCCTAAAGTATCCTTTGACTCTGGCATCAACCAAGGATCCAGCTGATAGTTTGCCAGTAATTGTGGATAATACATCAGGCTGATAAATATTTCTATTTATCACACATAAAGTTACTAGAATGGGAAATTAGAATTTAGAAATGTAGATGGTATTAAAAAAATCTATAGTCATGTATTAAAAAGTCTATAACCATTTTGATGCTAGTAATTAATGATATTGAATTTCTTCAACAGTTGAAATAATTCATTTAAAAATCCCCGAAGAAATATATTAATCAAAATATTTTTCATAATATCATGCCATGTTAAGTATATATAAGGATTAAGACAACTTGTTTATAATTCTATTCTGAATAGAAAATCAAATAAATAGAAATGCTTATTACACTAAATGATTTCTGCTTACATAAGGGAAGTAAATATGAATGAACAAAAGCAATTAAGGGATACTAATTATTCTCAGGTTTTAATTCTATTTATTTTGAATTATCCATGCATAACATGGATCATTAAAAAACACAAAAATGAGATTATAATGGGAAAAATATCAGGATTTTACAACGTTTTGAAAACTTTAGTCAATAGCATCTAGTCTTTTCCCTTTAGCATCTATATTTAAAAATAGACATTCAGGAAAAATTATGGATTTGTTGATAAAAAATACCATACTTAAAAATGAATATGTTAAAATATAAATAATGTATGTTTTAAAATATAATTATATAAATGTATTCATATAAATATATAAATATTTTATAAGTACAGAAATTATATATATAAATACAATGTATGGAACATGATTTGAATTTAGTCTTACGAACTTTCTAAAATTTGATTTGGTATTTTGCTTCTAAGATTCTTCCTTGTTGTATGTAGCTGTAGTTCATTTCACAATATTACTTTTACATTCTATTATTAATGGACAATCCCAGTTTTCCACAGTCTTGGTCTAATAAACCGTACTGCCATGAATATTCTTGTACATATTTCCAGGAGCTGTATGCAAAAGTTTCCATAGGACATTTTCCTAGGAGTGGAATTGGTAGGCCAGTGGGAATAGGATTTTACCAGATAGTATTCTTTTACAAACTAATTGAACCTATTTACAAATCCACAAACAGTGCCTATTGCTCTACATCTTTCCAGTAGTTGGTATAATCAGGGTTCTTGATTTTTACCAATCTAATGGGTAAAAAATGTCACATTGGGTTGTAATTTTCTGATTAGTAATGAAGTTGAGCATCCTTCTTTTGTTTATATGCCATTTAGAGATCTGCTTCTGTAAAAGCCATTTTATAACTTTTGTCCATTTTACTTTTAGGTTGTTGCTCTTTGAAGAATTTTTGAAATGTATTTTTGATACTCATCTTTTATCAGTTATATGAATGCAGATATCTTTTTCCGGATGGTGGCTTATATTTTCTATTGAAGTATGTTGTATTTAATGAAAAGGAGATTTTAATTTAATATAGTCAAATTTATCACATTTTAAGGGATATTTTCCTACCCAAGACAAGAAAACTATGCTTGTATATTTTCTTTTAAAAAATATTTGTTTATTATTTTTTTCTCTTTATCATATATTTCAGTGTGTAATTCCTAAAAAATGGACAATCTTTTATATAAGCAAGTATAGTTTTTAAAAAACAAGAAATTAATATTGGTATACTATTATTTAGTCTATAGAACTTATTAAGATTTTGCTAGTATTCCACTAATGTCTCTGTAATTTGTTCGGCAGAGGCATTTAAGGAAAATTTACTACCATTATTTAACTTTTTATTTTGAAATATTTTTAAACTTAACAGGACAGTTGCAAAAATAATACAAACCCCATGCAGAGAACACCACCATACCCCTATTCCCTCCACATACACAGATCCACCAATTTTAATATTTGCCACATTTGCTGTATTCTTTTGTGTAATCCATATCTCTCCCTCTGTATATTTAGCAATACATTTTCTGAACACTTGAGTGAAGGTTGTATATCTCATGCCCCTTTAGCACTTAATACTGCCATGTATATTTCCTAAGTACAAAGATAGTCACCACCTTAACCACCTTAAGTGCAGTTATCAAACTCCAGAATCTTAACATTGATATAAAGCTTATAGTCTATATTCTAATTTTTTCATATGTCCTAATAATGTCCTTTTGAGCATTTTATTCTCCCTTTCTAGATCCTGTCCAGGATCATGTATTACATTTAATTGTCATTATCTCTTTAATTGTTCTTTCTTTCTTTGTTTTTTTTTTTTTTTTTTAATTGTGGGAACATATTTACAACATAAACTTTACCATCTCAAGCACTCTCAAGCATACCATTCAATGGGATTCATTATAGTCACAATATTGCACTACCGTCACCACCTTCCATTACTAAAATTTTTCCATTTCTCCAAACAGAAAGCCTATGCCCATTATACAGTAACTCTCCTTTCCCCTTGCCCTCCACCCCTGGCAACCTGTATTCTATGATCTTTCATATTCACTAATATTATCTTTGTAATTACCATGGGGCTTAGATACCAACTAAACTTCAATAGTATACACAAATTATGTTCCTATTCCCTTCTGTCCACCATCTTTCTTTAATTCTTGTCACAAATTATACGTTTACATATATAGTGGTTCAAAACCACTGATTTATCATTATATATTATACATTTACCTTTTAGATCCTGCAGGAAGTAAAAATTGAAATTACAAACCAAAATTACAATAGCACTGGCATTTATATTTACCCATGTCATTACCCTCTCTGGAGATCTTTATTTCTTCATGTGTGGTCGATCTATTTCTATTGTCCTTTCCTTTCAACCTACAGAACTCTCTTTAGCATCTCTTACAGAGCTAGTCTAGTGGTGACAAACTCCTTTAGCTTTTTAAAATCTGGGAATGTCTTAATCTCACCCTCATTTTTGAAACACAGTTTTGCTAGATATAACATTCATGGTTGGCAATGTTTTTGCTTTCAGCACTTTAAATGTGTCATCTGACTGCCTTATTGCCTCTATGGTTGCTGATGAGAAATCAACACTTAATCTTATTGAGGCTGCTTTGTACATGACCCCTTACTACTCTCTTGTGTCTTTCAGAATTCTTTCGTTTCCTTTGGCATTGGGCAGTTTAATTAAATATGCTGCAGCATGGGTCTATTTGGGTTTATCTTGTTTGGAGTTTGTTGAGCATTTGGATGTGTATATTCATGACTAAATAAATTAGAAAAGTTTTCAGCCATTATTTCTTGGAGTTTTCTCTCTGCTCCTTTATTCTCCTTCTGGAACTCACCAAAATACATATATTATGCTTGATGGTGTCCTGCATGTCAGGCTTTTTTCACTTTTCTTCATTCTTCTTTCTATTCCTCAGACTGCATGATTTAAATTGTCTTATCTTCAAATTCTCTGATTCTTTCTTCTGCTAGATCTAATCTGCTCTTGAAACCCACTAGGAAATTTTAAATTTCTCTGAGTGTGGTCTTCAGCTCTGCTTAGTTCCTTGTCATATTTTTAGTTTCCTATTGATATTTTTTTTGTGTCCATCTATCATTTTCCAGATTTCCTTTAGTTCTTCGTCACTGTTTTCCTTTAGCTTCTTGAACATGTTTTGGACTATTTTTTAAAAGTCTTTGTTATATCCCAGATCCAGTCCTCTTTTTATGGATGGTTCCTAATGACTTAATCTTCTCTTTTGCCTGGACCATCACTTTCTGTTCTTTGTATGTTTTGTAACTTTTTGTTGAAACCTTGACATTTGATATTTTAATATATTATCATGGGAATTTAAACTGAGTCATATGTTCTTTGTGTATCTAGTTAGTATTAAGGCAGAGCTTTCCTTGATTGCCAGGAGCTAACAAAATAAGGAGCTAACAAAATTAAAAAAAAAAAAAAGGAGGGAAGGGAAAAAACCCAAAACACCTTTCCTAGTCTTTGCAGATTGACCTGTGTGAGTGCTATCCTTCGGGGATTTTCCATACAGTCAGTTTAGAGAATAGCTCCAGGCCTCCCTGATCTGTCCTGCACATGCATCTTGCCTTGTGCATGTCTGTGTTGTCCTAGGAATTCCCCATTTATAATGTTCAGAATATCCCCTCTTATCTAGGAAACAATTTCCTTATTGTCCAGGGCACTGCACTATATGACCTACAGCCATAAGTTTCTTGACTCATACAGTACAAATTGACTGCTTTCCCAGCACATTCTGTGGGAGTGTTCTGTGAACTGAGTTCTAAATTCTGGGATGCTGAGTCCCTCAGGCCAACCCCAGAGAGATTGGCATGACATACATGCTTCCAGTATGTGCATAAGGGTTAAGCTACTCCCTCTGGAGCTATCTGCACTCAGAGCATGAGCCGGCTTCTCTCCAAGCTGGTGACGGGAGAGGGAAGAGCCAGCCAGGGTAATGAGGTCCTACTACTTTTTTTTTTTCTTTTAGGAGTTAACGGGGATTGAACCCAGGACCTCGTACATGGGAAGCAAGCACTTAGCCACTGAGCTACATCTGCTCCCCAGTGAGAGTTGGTTTTTTCATTTGTTTGTTTGAGTGTGGGGATTGAGCCTGGGATCTCTTACATGGGAAGTAGGTGCTCAACCACTTGAGCTGCATACACTCCTGATCTTAACTTTAAGTAGCCTTTCTCTTGATTTGGTGTGATCTCATCCTGTTACTGCAGTCCTTTAACTGTTTTCTGGAGGTTTGAAAAAGTCATTTCTTGCTGGTTGTTCAAAGCTTCTATGGAAAGATGGAGGCCCATCTCACTCCACCATCCTGAATGGCGTGATACTCCATAATTTTATAAAGCTTAACTTTTAATTTTGAGATGGTTGTAAACATACAACTGTAAGAAATAATGCAGAAAGATTCCTGGTGCTCTTTACCAGTTTTGCCCAATGGTAGCATCTTACGGAACTGTAATACAATATCACAGCCAGATTCTTGACACTGATATAGTCAAAGTTTGGATCAATTCCGCCACCACAACTATCCCTAGTATTGCCTGTTTATAGCCACACCTAACTCTTTTTGCACTATTCACCCGAATTCCTAACCCCACGTCTCACTTCACTAATCTCACTTCAAGATTGCTATATAAATAGAGTCATACCCTATGCAACCTTTTGGGATTGGCTTTTTCACTCAGCATAATTCCCTTGAGATTCATCCAAGTTTTTGTGCATATCAAGAGTGTGTTCTTTTTTATTGCTGAGTAGTATTCCATTGTTGTTAATTCTTCTTTAAATATTTGGAGAATTCTCTGGTAAAAACACCTGGGCTGGGAGATTTCTTTTCTGGGGGCTTTTAAACTACAATTTCAGTTTCCTTAAAGACTAATCAATTTGATGAATCAACCTATTTCTTCTAATTTGTTGAATTTATGAATATAAAGTTGTTTATAACAATCACTTATCCTTTTTTAACTTTTTAAAATTTATTTTATTTTTAAATTTTTAAATTTTTTTATTTTTTGAAAAAGATACTTAGATTATATAAATGTTACACAAAAAATATAGGGATACCATATGCCCCAATTCCTACACCTCCCACAACCTCCCACAAAAACATCCTTCATTAGTGTGGCACGTTAATTGCAATTGATAAACACATCCCGGGGCTTTGCCATTAAGCATGGATCAGAGTTCACATTGTAGACCACACTCTCTCCCACACAGTTTTGCATGTTACATGATGATATAAAATGGCCTATATCTGTCACTGCAGTGTCACTCAGGACAATTTCCAAGTCCCGAAAAACCCCTGTATTACAACTGCTTTTCCCTCTGCCTGCCCCCAGAGCCTCCAGTGGCTACTGGCTCCACCTCAGTGTTGTAATTTCTTCCATTGCTTGAATCACAATATGTCTATAGTAGAATACCAGTAAGTCCCTAGCTCTTCCTCCCATCCTGAGAAGTCTGGGATGGTGATGTCCACTCTAATTCCAATTGAGAGGGTGTTTATATCCTGTGGGGAAGATGGATGGGATTATCCTGCCTGCAGCTGCAGACTCTCTCCATTCGCTGGGATGGCCATTGTCCATCATCATCTCCCCGCCAGTTGTCCTGGGTGAGTCCAGTGGTCTGTAGAGTAGGAGTAGCTGCTCCATCGAAGTGATAGAGTGTAGTTGCATATTGAAGGGATAGGACAAGAGGGTAGTGATATTATTGGGTTGGGTGGTGCAGGGTTGACAGGTGGGTAGATTGGGAAGGGTGGGTTAGAAGGTCCAGGATACTGTGGGGAGGCTGGGAGAGGCACCAGGTGAACACTGGGGATTTGTGGGTATGAGGTTGAAAGTACAGAGGTGGGAATGCTTTTATGGCAATAAGACAAGGAGGAAGGGTCAGTGGTTTAGGGTGTTGGTTGGGGGAGCATTTGGGACAGGGCGCACCTGGAGCAGACTTCTAGGGAGTGTGTGAGTGTTCATTCTGTCATAATGTGTTGTATCAGTGCATGGATACCCACATAATGAGCGGGAAGGAGTTGGACTCCCATTTTCGGGAGGACCGATTTGTTCAGAAATAGACAGGCGGGAGTCTCTCGAGCAAGGGCAGTTCCTAATAGGGGAGGATAAACCATTGTGTCAAGACCTCTTGTTGCATGTAACTATGAATCTTGTCATCCAGTGAGTGAAGCCAGGGGGTCGTTGTGGGCCCTGGGGGGATGGGGTGGGAGGAATAGAATAGATCAAACGGGGTATTTAGTGGTCGGTGGATATGTTCTTCATTACCATGCAGTGATGGACACAGGACATGGTAAATATCATCAAAGTTTATAAAAGTGTAGGGTCTAAAATGTTAACCATAGTGTAAACCATTGACAATGTTTAGTAGCTATGTTTCACTATTTGTATATCAGTTATAACAATGCTATCATCCACATATGAAAAGGTATTAATATGGGGGGGGATGTAATGGGGAGGATGTTGGATATATGAGAGTCTGCTGTATTCTGTGAGTGACTTTGCTGTGACCTAAAACTTCTTTGAAAAGAAAATGAAAAATAATGAGACCTTGGGGAATGAGAGGGGGAAGGTGCCACGGTATAGAATGGACTCCAGATATTGCAGTGGTGAAAGGCAAAAGGTCAAAAAACTTTTTGTCTATTTTTTATTTTTTTTAATATCCCAATCTTTTAATTTAATTTAATTTTTAGCTTTTTAAAAAAATGTTTATGTATTTTATCTCTTACATTGTCACAGTGGGTGGAGAATCACTCAGTAAATGAGAGAATACTGAATTCCCATCCTGGAGAGCTCTGCCACATTCTCTAAGGAAGCAGCAACAGTCCCCCAAGTGCAGGGGCAATGACTGGCAGGGAGGATGATCCACTGATGGGCCCTTGATATTGATGACTAGCCGTATGAGTCTTTGCTCTTGAAATTGAAACATAGCCTATTGTTATGGGGTGCCTAAGGGTTGTCTCCTGAGAGCCTCCTTGTTGCTCAAATGTGGCCTCTCTCTAAGTCAAACTCAGCATATGAATGCATTACCTTTCTCCCAGCATGGGACATGACTCCCAGGGATGAGCCTCCCTGGCACCAAGGGATTGCTACCAAGCGCCAACTGGCAATGCGACTGGAAAAAGACCTTGACTAAAAGGGGGAAAAGGTAAAGACAAATGAGTTTATATGGCTAAGAGGCTTCAAAATGAGCCGGGAGGTCATCCTAGAGGTAACACTTACTCACATCTCAGTAGGATCTCATAGAATTCCAAAGTGGATATCACCCCAAATAGTGAGGCTCCTGAGGGCTCTGGAGACACCCAGGTCCTATGGTTAGTGTATATAGCTCCAGAGTTTGGTGCCTTGCCAGTGGGCCCTACTTTGGAGTTTGTGCTCCTGAGAGTGACAGAATTGGACTCAAATATGTCTTCCCTGCACATGGCTTATCTGTCCCTTCTATTGAAACCTATACTTGGTGCTGGAGTTTGTTGCTGTATGGCCAGAGACGCGAGTCTTTGGGCTGTCCATGTGCCAGCTGGGTCCGGAACCTTGGTGGACTTACTATCCCTTTAATGACTGCAGAATCTGTAGTGATTTAGCCTCTTTGATTTTTTATATTTTTTATTTGTGTTTTGTGTCTTTTTTTGTTTTTTAGTCTTGCCTAGGGGGTTATTGATATATTTTTTCAAAGATCTAGCTTTTTGTCCCATTGATTTCCTCTGTTGTTTTCCTACTTTTAATTTCATTCATTTTGCTTTTATCTTCATTATTTTATTTCTTCTCCTGGCTTTGGGCTTATTTTTTCTATTATTTTTCTGCTTTCTTGAGGTAAGAATTTAGGTTTGAAACATTTCCCATTTTCTGATGTAAGCATGTAGTGCTTACGTACTGCTTGAGCTGTATCCACATATTTTTGATATATTGTATTTTCATTTTCATTGAATTCATTGTATTTTCTCATTTAATTTGAGACTTTCTCCTTGATTTCTGATTTGATTCCAGTATGGTCAGAGAACACCTGATACCTCTTGTTGCTAGGTTGGTTGTCAGAAAATGCCAGCTCTAGCTTGCTTTCTTCTGTTGGGTAGGAAGTGGTGAGATGTTCTGCCACTCTACTGTTCCTGGTGTCTCTAATCAGTATGCTTTCTTCCGTCTGCCTTTCTGAATTTCCCTTTGGTTAACTCTTGCATTATTTCCCAGATTTATAGTTGTACTTAGCAAGGAAGAGCAGGGAGAGATGAGTCTACACCATTTTGTCTGGACTGGAAGTCTTTTCATAGAATTTTGCTTTCCAAATTTAAGTATTTAATCTACTTGTAATAGATTTTTGTGTGTGGAATGTATTAGGAATCCAATTTCACCTTATTCTGTGCTAGTAACTGCTTGTCTCAGAACAATTTATTATATGGTTCTTCATTCCCCAGTGTTCTGCAAGTACTAGTTCTTTCATTTAACTAGTTTTCATTTATATATATGAGTTTGCTTCTAGACTTTTAAAAAATTTCCATTGATGAATTTGTTTATTCCTGTGCCAGTAGCAAATTTTTAAATTGTTATAGTTTTTAATAATTTTGAAAACGTTTTAGGGCAATTCCCCAATCTTATTCTTATTCTTCTGTAGTGGTTCAGCTATTCTTTTCCTATTATCCCTAAGTTTTACAATAGGCTTGCCAAATTCCTAAAAAAAAAAAAATCTTGCTATTTTTTATTGGAATTGTTTTGGGTTTGTAAATCAATACAGAGATAACTGGCATCTTTTTATATTAGATCTTTCAATGCATGAATGAACATGGTTTTTCTCTCCATAGATTTGAGTTTTCTTTAATGTGTTGCAAAAACCTTTATATAATTTTTCCATCTTGTTCATGTTTTGAACAAAGATATAATTATAATTTTTGCTATTGTAAATTGCATTTTTGAAAATAAATAACTCGTCCCTTTGTCGACTTTGAGGCTTCCTTTAACAGAAATCATGAGGGAGCTTTTGAGTTCAGAGCAAGTTCAGCCCTCCATCAAACTCCACACCTCTGTCATCAGGAGTCAAGAGGGAACTCTCAAACTTGGAATAAGACCGCACCTCTGCAGGCTATCATTGACAGGAGACAACAGAGTACCTGAGCAGTCAAAATAAAACCATCCATCCTCAGGACATCGTGCCTCTGTCAGCAGGAGACAGATGGGAGACCCAGAGAAACACATGCTCCTGGACTGTCTCCCCCTAGCCTTCTCTTTCCTGAACACCTACCCACACCCTTATCTGTGTTCTTTCAGTCTCAGAATCCCAGTTCTCCCATTTCATCATTTATCACAAAACTCTAAGCCTCCTATCCTATCACAGCCTCCCTAAGCTTCCGTACTTTGATTTTTCTGACTCTCCGTCTCCTTTTCCTTTCCTGACTCCTGAAATCCTTTCTTTGTACTCTCTGGACTCAAGATCAATAATCAGCAAAATCTTCTATATTTTCAGCCTCCATTGTGACTCTTCCCTTCACCTTCTGTGCTAAGGGACAGCTAGCTTCCCCCTGATGAAAGTTTCAACTGCAGCCATTAGAGTTCTGGTAAATGGTCAACCAGCTCTTTGGGGAAAAGAAAAAGTTCTAATTTTCAGTGTTTTCCAGTTTCCATGCTATCACAATGGCCCTTCAAGTTACCATCTTATTTCACGGAATGTAGAATTGCCAAGTGATGTCCACAGTTGGTTCTCCTGAGCCAGTATGAGCCAAGTTCAGTATAACCCCTGCCTGTAGCATTCTGCAGTGTTGGTGTTCTCTCCTATACACAACTGTTTTATTGAGCCTGATGTGGGATAAGTTTCCCCTTTTGCTTCTCATTGCTGCCTTCATTCCCTTTTCCTCCACTCCTTCATCAACATACATTGCCTCGAATCTCATATCAACAGATTATACTACTTTTTATTACAGATACCTCTTTTTGCATCATTTAAAAACTATTAATCACTTTCTTAGAATGATTGTTGTCATAATTCTTGGTGATGGAAACATTCACTTAGATGATCCTCCTTCTAATGCTCTGGACTCAGTTGCTTGATAGCCTCTCTTCCAGTGATCCTGTTCTCCATCCATTGTCAGCCACTTATTTTTATGATTGCTTTTATGCCATGTTATTGCCAATAGCTACAATAAATTTTCATTTCCTTTACTGTTTGCTCCTCGTCTCCCCAATTTCTACGTACTGAGGGTACATAGGCTTCAGTTCTTGATCTCTTCTCTTTGCTGTATCACTTCCTAGGTGATCTCTTCTAGCCTCATAGCTTTAAATTCAGCATATATTTTAATGACTCATTAATTTTTATCTTCAATTGGGATCTTTCCCTGTTCTTTTGTTTTATGTATCCAGCTGCCTACTTGACACCTACTATTACATATCAATTCCTCACTAAAGTGGCATCTTCTACAATTTTCTCCATCTTAATTAATGGATACTGCATCCTTCCAGTTACTTAGACAAAAAATTTTGAAGTCATCTGTATTAGTCAGCCGAAGGGGTGCTCATGCAAAATACCAGAATTCTATTGTCTTTTATAAGGGTATTTATTTGGGTAGACGGTTACAGTTACCAGGCCATAAAGCATAAGTTACTTCCCTCACCAAAGTCTGTTGTCATGTGTTGGAGCAAGATGGCTGCCAACATCTGCAAGGGTTCAGACTTCCTCTTCCTCTTAAGGCTCTATGGTCCCAGCTTCTTCCAATATCAGCTATAGGCTGTGATAAGTCTTGTCTTTTTTCTGGGGCTTGTTTCTCTCCAGGCTCAGCAGCTCTGCTCTCTCCACAAAGCCAGCTTTAAACTATCAGATGAACGGCTCGTCTCTCTTCTTGGGGCCTATGCCTGGGGCCTCTGCCGTGTCTAATGGTCCCTTTTCTCTTTCCTCATGTATCTGCTTCTCTTTTATTTACTGCCTGGGGCTCCAGCTAAAACTCTAACTAACTCATCTGCCTTGTTTTCTCTGAGTTCCTGCCCAACAAGGGGGTGGGGACTCAACGTCCTACTGACGTCCCAATCAAAGCCTTAATCATAATTTAATCAAGTAAGAGTGTAACTTCTGAATGCAATACAATTTAATGTTCCCAGAGGAACAGACCAATTTACAAACATAATCCAATATCTGTTTTTTAGAATCCATAAATAATACCAAACTGCTATATCATCCTTGAGTCATTTTTTTTTTCTTACATCTCATATCTGATATTTCAACGTTTCTGTCTTTGAAATATATCCAGGTTTCCATCCTTTCTTACCACCAGCACTGTTGCTCACTGGTCCAAGCTGCCATCATCTCTAGCTTGGATTATTGTAGTAGTCTCCTAACTGGCTTCTCTGCTTCTGTCTGTGTCTCCCTTTAGACTCTTTTGAACACAGCAACCCCTTAAGATCCTCAGTTTAAGATCCTTTTAAAGCATAAGTATGCCCATGGCATTTCTCTGCTGAAAACTTTTTGGTGGCTTCCTATCTTACTTTACAGGTGAAGCCATTATACCTTCTGAGGTCCTGCATGGTCTGGCCCCTTTTTACACCTCTGACCTCATCTCTTACTACTCTCCCCTTCCTTTACTCAACTGCAGCCACACTAGCTGCCACCTTTTTGTAGAACACTCCAGGAATGTCCCTGCCATGAGTCTTTGTGCTTGATGTTTCCTCTCCAGGGTTGTCTTACCTCGCTTCTTTTAAAGCTTCACTCAAATATCTCCTTTTCAGAGAGACTTTCCTTGGCTACAATTTTGATGCTGCTCCTCCCTCTCTGACACTTCCTTGGCCTTCATGCTTTATTTTTCCTTTTTACGTGTCTCACTATCTAATATATAGATGTTGTACTTACTAACTTGTTTATTGTATCTCTTCTTAAGTAGAATGTAATGTTTTATTCACTGTTCTATCCCCAGTGCGAAAAACATGGCTGGAAAAAATACCCCATAAATATATGTATTTGAATGAATGCATAAATGGAAAAAAATGTGTTCTGTTTGTTCCTGTTGTATAAATATGCCACTTAATACAAAGTTACTAAACTCTCCATTTCTGTAATTTGTCAGTAGATTTTTTTTTTTTTTTTTTTAGGTAATGATATCATCTTTGAACAGTGATAGTTGTGATTTTCCATTTCCAATTCTGGAAAATTTTATTTCTGTTTCTTATCTTTATGCATTGTCTAAGGACTTCCAGAAAATGGCTGGGATATTCAAGGGTAGGCATTCAATGTTTCAACATAAAGAGTGATATCTATTGTAATCTTTAGTAAATATTCTTTATCAGTTTAAAAAATTCCCATCCCTTGCATGTTTGTTACATTTTTTTGTTTGTGTTTTCTCAGGAATGAGTGTTAATAACCATATAAATGAAACATGTATCATGAATGTGTATTAAGATTTTATTTAATAATGAGTGAGTTTTGAATTTTCTTTTTCTTAGGTGATCATATGATTTTCTCCATTAATGTTTAAATAGTAAATGATATTTATGAATTTTCTAATGTAAATATTCTCTTCTATTCCTGGGATAAAACTAATTAATTCATCATGTACTTCCTGATTTATATATCACTGGATCCAGTTGACTTGTTTCTAAAGGATGCTATCTTCTATTTTATGAATAAAATTGATCTGTAATTCCACCAGTTATGCACTTTTTAAATAATGTTGGTGTCAACTTTACACTGGTTTCATAGAGTGAGTTAGGGAATATTCACTCTTCTTCTATTCTTTGAAAGTTTTAACATTATGAAAAATATATTCTTTGAATGTATAATAAAAGTTTCTATAAAACTAATTGGGGGATGGTATGAATTTGTGGGAAGATTTTATACTATGGATACAGTTTTTAAAGAATATATAAGACAATTATAGAAGTTATTTCCTTTTGACACAATTTTGATAAGTTATAAAAATATTTATATGAATCTGACCATTTTGCCTAAGTTTCAGATTTACCAGCACAAAGGTATTCATCATTTTTTGTCTTAATATTTAATGGATATATACTTATATCCTCTTTTTATTTGTTATTTGTGATTCCCCCCACCCCATTCTTTGTCTTCTGCCACCACCAGCCCCATTGCTTCTCTCAGTATTTCTGGAGATATATAAATTTTATTGGTATTTTTGAGACTCCAACTTATTAGTTTTATGATCCTTTATTTTAAGTCTGCTTTTTCTTTCTTTTTTTCTTAATATACTTTTTAATTTTTAAAAAAAGATACTTAGATTACATAAATGTTAGTTACATAAAAAATAAAGGAGATGCCCCACTCCCTACCCTTCCCCCATTTTCCCACATTAACAACATCCTTCATTAGTGTGGTACATTTGTTAAAATTGATGAACACACTTTGGAGCATTGCCACTAAGCATAGGTTATAGTTTACCTTGTAGTTTACACTCTCTCCCACACAATTTTGTAAATTATGATATGATATAAAATGGCCTGTATCTGTCATTGCAATGTCATTTAGGACAATTCCCAAGTCCTAAAAATGCCCCCATATTACACCTGTTTTTCCCTTTCCCTCTATTCAGAACCTCCAGTGGACACTGCCTACACATCAATGATGTAAGTTTTTCCATTGCTAGAATCACAATGAGTCTATAGTAGAATACCAGTAAGTCTGCTCTAGTCCTTCATTCATTCCTCAATCCTGAGGATTTTGGGATGCTGATGCCCACTCCACCTCTAATTGAGAGGGGGCTTAGATCCCATGGGACAGATGGATGTGACTATCTTGTTTGCAGTTGCAGACTCTCTTTGTTCCTTGGGATGGTTGTTGTCCATCATTATCTCCTTGTTAGTTGTCTTGGGTGAGTCCAATGAACTGGAGAGTAGGTGTTGCAACTCTGTTGAGATTCAGGGCCCAGCTGGAACATGGATAGCCCAAAGATTTAAGTCTCTTGGATATATACCTATCCACTCTAGTACTAACTATAGGTTTGAATACAATGGGCAAAAGAGCCATGTGTAGGGAAACCATAACTGAGTCCAACTCTGTCATACTGGGGAGCATAGATTCCAAAGTGGGGCCTACCGGTGGGGCACTAAACTCCTGAGCTGTCAGCCCTGCCTATAGTGTCTGGATGTCTCCAGAGCCCCAGGAGCCCTGCTCTTTGAGGCAATATTTACTGATCCTGCTGAGACGTGCATAAACATAACCGCTGAAATGACCTCCCGACTCACTTTGAAATCTCTTAGCCATATAAACTCATTTGTCTTTACCTTTTCCCCCTTTTAGTCAAGGTCTTTTTCCAGTTACATTGCTAATTGGTGCTTGGTAGTAAACCCTTGGTGCCAGGGAGGCTCATCCCTGGGAGTCATGTCCCATGCTGGGGGGAAGGTAATGCATTTTATATCCTGAGTTCGGCTTAGAGAGAGCCCACATTTGAGCAACAAGGAGGCTTTCAGGAGGCAACTCTTAGGCACCCTATAATACTAGGCTAAGTTTCAATTTCAAAAGTAAAGGTTCATAAGTACAGGCATCAATATCAAGGACCTGTCAATGGATCATCCTCTTTCACCACTCACTGCCCCTGTACTTGGGGGATTCTTGCTGAGAGAATGTGGCAGAGCTCCCCAGATTGGGTATTTGATATTTTTTTGTTTTTTGGTTATCGTGTGAATCTCCACCCACTGTGACAATGCCCATGAACACTTTTATATGCCTTATAGATATGCATCCCCAATCACTCACACCCCACACAATGATCCTCTCCTATCACAGTTCTAGCCTTTCTATGATCCAAAACTTCTTCAAAAATGAAGCCAAGAAAATAAACAAATACAATTAATAGGAAATTGAAATAATAACGATAGTTTTAAAAGCGAGACATAAAATATAAAAAATTAAAAAATTTTTTTGGAATAATGAAAAATGAGAAAAATATTAAAAAATTTTTTTGACGTTATGTCTTTCATCACTGTAAGATCTGTTGTCTTTTATGTACAGTTTATTTTCTTCTATTTATTCCCCCAGTGTCTTATTTTTTTCATTTTGTCTTCAAAGAAGCTTTAGGTTACAGAGAAGTGATGTACAGAATATAGGAGATTCCTATATACCCCAACATCCTCCCCATTTTCCCCTTTCCCCTATTAATAACATTTTACATGTGGATGGTACATTTGTTACAATTGATGTACAAACATTGAAACATTGCTACTAACCATGGTCAATGATTTACGTTTTGTACCATCAACTTTTATAAATTTTGGTGAAAGTTCACTTGGCCTGTATCTATTATTGCAAGATCATGTAGTACAATTCCATTGCCCCCAAAATGTCCCATGTTCCATCTATTCCATTCCTCCCCCCCCTCCCTTCAGGACCCATGGCAACCACCAGGCTTCACTCCTTGAAGAACAAGATTCATAGTTACTTGCAACAACATTGAGGGCTTGATGTACTGGCCTCTCCTCCACTTATAGGCATTGCCTATGCTCTCCTGCCCCTCTATTTGAGAACACAAAGACACTCCTGCCCCTCTATTTGAGAACACAACAGGACTCCTCAGGATGGGAGTCCAGCACCTTCCCAGTCATTATGTGGGTCTCCACCCACTGATACAACCCACTATGACAAGATGAAGACTCACACACTCCTAGGGGTCTGCCCCAGGTGTACCCTGTCCTGCATGTCCCCCACATCCAGCACCCTAAAACAGTAACCCTCCCCTTCCATATTTGCCAAAAGAACATTCCCAACATTGTAGTTTCAACCACATACCCACAAATCCCCAGAGTTCACCTGCTCCCTCCCCCAACTCTCCCCCCAGTTGCATGGACAGCCCAACCCACCCTTTTTATGATCCTTTATTTTATGTCTGCTTTTTCTTTCATTATTTTTTGCTTTCATTTTTATGCTCTCTTTCTGCTTATAGTCTTTGGACTTATTCTTTATTTATTTCCAACTTCTTAAGTTGGATTCTTAGCCCATTAATTTTCATTCTTTCTACTATTCTAATATAAACATTTAATGTACATTTCCCCCTAAATACTGTTATACCTGCATCCCACAGGAATTTATATATGGCATTTTTGTTATTGTTCAACTTTAAATATTTTAAGATTTCCATTTTGATTTCTTCTTTATTGTGTGGGTTATTTAGAGTAGTTTAAAATTTATAAATGCATGAGCTTTTAGCTTATTATTTCTAATTGAAATAATTCATGGTCAGACAACCCGGTTTGTATAAAACCAATTCTTGAAATTTGTTTAGACTTGCTAAGGCAGAGAATGCTAGTTTTCCACCACAATATGTTTTCCCATTTTTCCATAGTTATCATGATTTAATTGGGCATATAGATACTGTATTTCTAAGCCTCCTTTATTACCTGGATGTGACCATGATACTGAATGTTGCCAGTGGACTATATGCTAATTTTTGTGTGTCTTTGGAGTTACTTTTTAGAAATACTTACTTTTTTCTCTCATTTTCAAGTAAGGCTACTACTTCCCTAAACAACAGTGTTTGAGATGTGCTTTATATTTGGGTTGCTCTCTTGCACCTCTGCCATGGAAATGAAAAGAATATACCTCAGCTAGTGTGTGATCTAATGAAAGACACGAGGATCGGTGCTACCATAACTGGACCCAGTTCCTTATCAGCTGACCTCTATCTTACCCAATGATTCATAAAGACAAATACTTATTTTTGTGTACCACTGAAGTATTGTGGTTGCTTATTATGTAACGCTAATAGAATCCATGGTGTGGCCTTAAAGAAGCATCAGGCTTCATGCTCTTTCCCTTCAATTTGTTATGGAACAAGGATGTGCTTGTAACTCATCTTTAACCTTTGAAACCAGGACAATGTCTCTAAGGATTGATGGACAATAAATGGAAGGAATCCTGATCCATAGTGCTCAGCTGTGCATCAAATTTACACACTTACCTTGAGAGAGTTACTTGTGAAAAGACTGTTTCCATTTTTCCAAGCCACCTATTTTGAGATCTCTTGACTTCAGCAGCTTAGGTTTATCCTAACAGTACAAGTATTTTATCATCTAATACGGTCCTTTTTTTGTAAATGTGTATGCTTGAGATGAATGTGTATTTTCTAATTTTGGGGTCCAGAATTCCAACACAGTTTGATATTGTATAATTTAGATATACTATATCTGTGCTATTTTTGTCAATAATTGAGGGAGTTGATGGATTCATCCAACTTTTACTATGATTTCATCAAATTTTGCTTTATGTATTTGAAGCTATTTGATTAAGTGTACTTAAGTCTAGAATTGTTATATCATCAGGTGAATTTGAACATTTTTCATTTTCTAGTTACTTTAGCTGTTTTTAGTAATGCTTTGTCTTGTGGTCTATTTTGTGTACTTTAATATAACTACCTCATCTTTCTTTGATTAGCATTAGCCTGGTGTCTTAGTTTGCTTGAGCTGCTATGACAAATAGCATACAATGGGTTGGCTTAAGTAACCAGAATTTGTTGGCTCACAGTTTTGGAGGCTAAAAGTACAAATCCAAGATGTAGGCAAGGCCATTCTTTCTCTCAGTTAGTAGCATTCTGGTGGCAGTCCACTATCATATGTCGATGTCCTTGGTCTCCTGCTATGTCTTTTTCTGACTTCTGGCTTCTATTTATAAGGCTTCCAGTAATACAGATTAAGACCCACACTGTTTCAGTTAGCCACGCCTAAATAGGATCTTCTAAGACCCTACTCACAAACATGTCCATACCCTGACTTACTGAACATATTTAAAGATACTGTTTACAGATGGGCTGATACTGATGATTCAAATTGATTAAGTTGGATTTTAAGTTTGGGTCCGGGTACAGGTCATGTGTGACAGGATGGGAAGCAGAGGCCATAATGCATGGGAAAGGCGTTTGTTATTTATTGGTCCCAGAAAGAGGAGGTGGTGCCATGAGGGGTCGAAGGGAAGTGTTATCAGTTCAGGTAGCTCAATCAGCAGGTGGGGAGCACAGAGGCAGATCTAGAGGGACCCATGGGTTTGTGCCTTTATCATGGTACAGTAGTGGAAGTTAGTAGATTTCCTGTAGGAGTCAAGGATTGGTTAGTTTAAAGCAAACACATGTGAAAAGAGAAAAGAGAGTGGGAGTCTGGGGTCAGTGAGGATGGTTAGCTTATCATTTGGGACCAGCTATGGGTTTTGGATGAGGTGTGTGGGTGGTATGGATATTGACCGCAGATGTGGGTTTGGGCTTTGAGGAAGCTTATGTCCCAGGGCTGGAAAGCTGTTCATTAACTAGGCCAAAGGTCAATGTTGAGGCTAGTGGATTACGCAAAGTAAAATTGATGCCAAGGCAGCACACAAAAATTTTTAACAACCAAATGGGATACATTATTCAAACTACCACACCTGTTATATTTTTTCTATCCCTTTATTTCCAATATTTCTGTGATGATGAGTTTAGTTGTTATTGCTAGTAAATAGCATATAGCTGGCAATCTTTTTCCTTTATTGTTGATTTTGTCCATTCAAGTTTGTTGAAATGTTTTACATTTATTGGGATTACGGATATACATGGAGTTGCTTCTACCTTCTTACTATTTGGTTTATATTTATTTTGTCTTTTTGTGCTTTTATTTCTTTTTGCTGTTTGATTTTTTAATTTTTCCTTGTTTGATCTATCTGCCATGTATTTTTTCTTTCTCTCTTAATGTTTACCTTTAAAAATTTAGCAGGCATATGGAATGCAATATAAATTTAATAACTAGACTAATACAAAGATCTTCAAAACTTTTATCTCTAATCAAAACACTGCTAATTTAAATGTTATTTTTGTCCTGATATTTTAGTTCTATGTTTTAGCATTACAAAATTGGCATTATTGTTATTATTTTTATGATGATTATTTTTTCTTGAAGTACCGGGGGACAAGGATTGAACTTGGGACCTTGTATGTGGGAAGCCGGCACACAACCACTGAGTGTGTTGTTTTTGTTTCTTCAGGAGGCACTGGGAACTGAATCCGGGACCTCCCATGTGGGACGCAGGTGCTCAACCACCTGAGCCACATATGCTCCCTGTTACTATTTTTTTAAAGAGAATTTAATTTTAAAACAAAGGATGTTTAGAGTTATCCAAAATTTTATTTTTTATTTTTTAATTTTTTGTAATAAAATTTATTTTTAGAGAAGATTTAGATTTACAAAAAAATTACCTAAAAAATATAGGGAATTCCCATATCATATCCCCCTCCACACACACATACATAGTGTCCTATATTCTTAACATCTTACATTAGTGTAGTGTATTTGTTCCAGTTGATGAACCAATATTGAAGCATTGCTACTAACCAAAATCTATAGTGTACATTATGGTTTACACATTGTGTGTACCGTTTTATAGGCTTTGACAAGTGATAATGTCATGTGTCTGCCATTGTGGTATCATGCAGAACAATTTCACTGCCCTAAATATGCCCTGTGTTCAACCTATTCATCCGTCCCCCTCCCTTCTGAGATACGTGAAAACCACTATCTTTATGTTAATATTAAAGTTCTTCCATTAACACAAGATAATAACTACAACAATAAATCTACATTGGTCGGTGGTTACAGTTGCCCTTATGTTTGTTCATTCCTCAATCTTGAGAGATTTGGGATGACATATTCCAGAGATGTTTGCCATTTTATTTGAGAAAGTTGGAGGGCTCCCCCAAGATGGAAGTTTAATATTTTGTTAGCTACTGTGTGAGCCTCTCTGTCTATAAAAAACACATACCTTTGACAACACAAATACATTCATATCCATAGAAGTAATTTTTAGATGCATTTTCCCCATATACCACCTCACTATCAACACTTCATACTAGTGATGTACCTTTGTTATAGATCCTGAAAGAGCAGTTATATATATATGTACATATATATATATATTATTTATGTATTCTTAACCACAGTCTTCAGCCATCACAGAGTTCACTGAGTTATACAGTTACTTATTTTATCCTCTAGTTTCCTTCTAGTCTCATCAGTGTCCCAAATTTCCCCTTTCAATCATATTCACACTCACATTTCAGCGCTGTTCATTATATTCATATCACTGTGCCACCATCACCTCTGTCCATTTCCAAACAGTTACAATCAACCTAATTATAAATTCTGCACTAATTAAGCATCAGCTCACCAAACTCTACTCCCCTTCTATCTCCTGATAACCTGTCTTCCAGACTTTACATCCATGACTCTGCTCATTATACTTAGTTCATATCCGTGAGATCACACAATATTTGTCTGGCTTATTTCATTCAACCTAAGGTCCTTGAGGTTCATTCATGTTGTTGCATGTGTCAATATGTCATTCCTTCTTATAGCTGAATAATATTCCATGGTATGTATATACCACATTTTATATATTCATTCATCTTTTGATGGACATTTGGGTTGCTTCTATTTTTGGCAATTGGGAATAATGCCGCTATGAACATTGATGTATAAATATCTGTTCGTGTCCCTGCTTCTAATTTTCTGGGTGTATACCTAGTAGTGGGATTGCTGGATCATGTGGTATACTTAGCTTCCTGAGGAACAGCCAAACTGTCCTCCATAGTGGCTGCACCTTTGTACATTCCTATCAGCAGTGTATGAGTGCTCCTATTTAGCTACATCCACTCCCAACACTTGTGGTTTTCTGTTTTTTTTTAATAGCAGACAGTCTAGTAGGTGTGAGATGATATCTCATTGCAGTTTTGATTTGCATTTCCCTAATAGCTAGTGATGTTGAACATCTTTTCATGTGCTTTTTAGCCATCTGTATTTTCTCTTTGAAAAAGTGTCTGTTCAAATCTCTTGCCCATTATTTAAATGCATTGGTTGTTTTTAAATTATTGAATTGTAGGATTTCTTTATATATGCTAGATATTAGACCTTTATCAGATATGTGGTTTCCAAAAATTTTCTCCCATTGAGTAGGTTGCCTTTTCACTTTTCTTGACAAACTCCTTTGAAGCACAAAATATTTTAATTTTGAGGAGGTCTCATTTATCTATTTTTTTCATTTGTTGCTTGTGCATTAGCTATAAAGTTTATGGAAACACTGCCTACCATAAGATCTCGTAGAAGCTTCCATACATTATCTTCTAGAAGCTTTATGGTCCTGACTCTTGTACTTAGGTCTTTGATCCATCTTGAATTAATTTTTGTGTAGGGCGTGAAAAAGGGATCCTCTTTCATTCTTTTGGATATGGATATCCAGTTATCCCAGCACCATTTTTTTTTTTTTGAAGATTTATTTATTTACTTTATCCATTTTAAACACCCCCCCTTCCCCATATGCTGTTTTGTGTCCATTCGCTGGGCAGTTCTCTGTGTCTGTTTTCTGCCAACTCTTCTCATCCTCCTCCTCCAGTCTTCACCAGGATTCAATCCTGGAGACTTCTGATGTAGGAGACAGGTATTCTGCCGCCTGCGCCACCTCGGCTCCTGGCCTCCGGAGCTTTCCGGAGCATATCGTCTTGTCTCTCCCCTGCATCTCTCTTGTTGCGTCATCATCTTGCTGTATGGCTCCCAGGGCCTGGCGGCTCACCAGCGCACAGAGCCTGGCAGCCCATGCGCCTTCTCTCTCTCTATTTTTTATTTTACCGGGAGGTCCCGGGGATCGAACCCAGGTCCCTCCATATGGCAGACAGACGCCCAGCCATTTGAGCCACATCCCCCCCCAGCACCATTTTTTAAAAGAGGCTATTCTGTTCCAGTTGAGTAGACTTAGCAGCCTTGTTAAGTATCAGTTGGCTGCAGATGTGCGGGTCTATTTCTGAACTCTCATTTTGTTTCATTAGTCAATATGTCTATTCGTGTGCCATGCAGTTTTTACCACTGTAGTTTTGCAGTATGCTTTAAAGTTAGGTAACATGAGTCCTCCCACTTTGTTTTCTTTTTCAAGATGTTTTTGGCTTTTTGGGGCCCATTAATCTTCCACATAAATTTGATAATTGGCTTTTCCATTTCTGTAAAAAAATGCTGTTGGAACATTTATTGGGAATGCATTGAATCTGTAAATCAAGTTAGGTAGAATTGACATCTTAATGTCATGGATGTCAATCCATAAATATAGGATATTCTTCCATTTATTTAGGTCTTCTTTGATTTCTTTTTGCAATATTATGTAGTTTTCAGCATACAAGTCCTTTACATATTCAGTTAAGTTTATACCTAAATATTTGATTCTTTTAATTGCTATTGTAAATGGAATTTTTTTCTTTATTTCCTCCTTAGATTACTCTTACTTAGTGTAAAGAAACACTACTGATTTTTCTTTTTTTAGGAGTTACTGGGGATTGAACCCAAGACCTCGTACATGGAAAGCAGGTGCTTAACCACTGAGCTATATCTGCTCCCTAATGAGAGTTGGGTTTTTTGTTTGTTTGTTTTTATTTTTAGGAGGTACCTGGGATCGAACCTGGGACCTTGTATATGGGAAGCAGGTGCTCGGCCACTTGAACTACCTCTGTTCCTAAAACACTACTGATAATTGCATGTTGATCTTATATCATATCCTATCATTTTACTGAACTTGTTTATCAACTCTTATAGCTTTGCTGTAGATTTTTCAGGACATTCTATATATAGGATGATGTCATCCACAAACAGTGAAAGTTTTACTTATTTCTTTCCAATTTGGAGGTCTTTTATTTCTTTTCCTTGCCTAAGTGCTCTAGCTAGAATTTCTAACACAATGTTGAATAAGAGTGGTAAGACTAGGCATACTTATTTTATTCTAGATCTTAGAGGGATAGCCTTTAGCCTTTCACCATTAAGTATGATGTTAGCAGTGGGTTTTTCATATATGCCCTTTATCATGTTGAGGAAGTTTCCTTCTATTTATAGTAGTTTTCTACATGTTGCTGTTTTTTTTTTTTCCCAAGAAAGGGCGCTGGATTTTTGCCAAATGGCTTTCTGCATCAATTGAGATGATCGTGTTTTTTTTCCCTTCATTCTGTTAATGAATTTTATTACACTAATTGATTTTCTTATGTTGAAACACCCTTGCATACCTCAGATAAATCCCTGTTAATCATGGTGTATAATTCTTTTAGGATGTTTCTGGTTATTCAGAATCCCTTACCCTTCCAAATAAATTTGATAATCATGTTTTCCACTTATTTTTAAAATGCTGGTAGAATTTTTATGAGGATTGCATTGAATCTGTATATCAATTTGAGTAGAATAGACTTTTTTTAATTGAGAAATGACATCTTAATGATATTTAGTCTTCTAATCGGTAAGCATGGAATGTTCTTTCAATTATTTAGGTCTTTTTTTGTTTCTTTTAACAATGAGTTGTAGTTTTCTGAATAAAAGTGCTTTACATCATTGGTTAAGTTTATTCCTAAATATTTGGGTTTTATCTGCCATATTTTATTTTCACCACTCTTTTGACACTTTCAGTTACTTTTACTGATATAATCTTCATTTCTAGACTCTCTTCCAAGCCTCTCTCTTCTGTCTTTTCTTTTTAGGCTGTGGCACACCTTTTAGTATTTCCTGCAAAGCTGGTATCTAGGTTACAAATTCTATCAGTTTCTGTTTATCTGTGAATATTCTAAACTTGCCCTCATTTTTGAAAGACGATCTTGCCGGATATAAGATTCTTGGCTAGAAGTTTTTCTCTTGCACTATCTTAAATATATCATACCCCTGTCTTCTTGGGTCCATGGTTTCTCATGAGAGATTGGCACTTAATCTTATTGGGTATCCCTTATATGTTATGCATTGCTTTTCTCTTGCTGCTCTCAGAATTCTCTCTTTGTCTTTGGCATTTGACATTCTGATTAGTATGTGTCTCAGAGTTAGTCTATTCAGATATTTTCAGATGGGAGTACGTTGTGCTTCTTGGACATGGATATCTACGTCCTTCAACAGGGTTGGAAATTTTCTACCATTATTTCTTCAAATATTCCTTCTGCCCATTTTCCCTTTTCTCCTCCTTCTGGGATACCCATGACACGTATGTTTGACACATCTCTTGCTGTCCTTTATTTCCCTGAGACCTTGTTCAAGATTTTCCAATCTTTTCTTCATCTGTTCTTTTGTCTGTTCACTTTCAGAGGCCATTTATTCAAGCTCACCAATCCTTTCTTTGGCCTCCTCAAATTTGCTATTATATGGTTCCAGTGTATTTTTAATTTCATTTATTGCACCTTTCATTCCCATAAAATCTGCTGTTTTTCTATGTATACTTTCAAATTCTTCTTTGTGCTCATCTAATGTCTTAATATCCTTAATTTCTTTAGCCATCTCATTGAATTTATTAAGGAGATTTGTTTGAACATATATGATTAGTTGTCTCAACTCCTTTATGTCACCTGGAGACTTATCTTGTTCCTTTAACTGGGCCATATCTTCCTGTTTCTTGGTGTGGATTGTAATTTTTTGTTGGTGTCTTGGCATCTGGCTTACTAGCGTATTTATTCTGGGTACAGTTTTTCTTTTTAGTTTAGGGTTTCTTGCCCTTTCTCCCTTGCTGGTTGCATAGTAGCAGTCAAGGATGTAGTTGGTGCTATAAGCTGTGGAGGCTCAAGCTACCCTCATTGTCCCAAGGACCAATGAAGCTTCTCCCAACTTTCTCCTTTGTCATGGGTAGGGACAGAGCCACAGCTGTGTGGAATAATCCAACTCATGCAGGCCTAGACTGTAATTGCCCAGAGAGATTCATTAATCTTCATGCTCCTTTCTCCCCTTCCACAGTTGCCCCAGTAGATTTATGATTATTCAGTCTGTGCTAGGTAAATGTACCTGCAGTTACCTGGATAGGCTGGTGCAGGGCCCATCAGCTTCCTCCCTGCTAGAGGTGGGGCTGTAGCCTAGGGTAGGGCTCCAGGCCAATCTGGGTGAAAGAAACCGGTCTCCACCGTCACTGTGATTTTCAGTCAGCCCGGCTTCCCCTCATGTTAGGCATGGAGTTAAGATGGTGGCTACTGGCCTCTTTCTGTCTTGGACAGGCTCAAACTTAATCTGTTCTTAGGAGTATACTTTAGCCCGCTGAAATTTACTAATCAGTAGCTGAAGTTGGTGCCCAGCTGTCTCTTCCTTCCCCGTTTTGGGAAGTGGAGCTTCCAATTGCAGCCACAGAACAGCTCCCAAGGCGGCATGTGCCTCCAGAGGAGGATGGGCACCGGCCTCAGTGGCGTGGAGGGCTCTACTTACGAATCTTCTCTGCAGATGGGCAGTCTCCTCCTTCCATTCTTTCAAGGATGTTGCAGGATGCACTTCTGGTGTCTTGCAGCCCCCAAAATAAGTGCTCTAGATAGCTGTGGGTGATCACCAACTGCCCTGTAGCAGGAGCTGATTCTCGGAGTTATTTTCTCTGTTGCCATCTTGCTGGTTGTCCGTGATTTCTTTCTTGATTCATTGGTTATTAAAGAGTATGGTTTAATTTCCATGAACTTTCCATTTCTCCTTCTGTTATTGATTTCTAGCTTCATGCCCTAATACTTGGTGCTTTAGGTGGTATTACTTGAGATATATATATATATTTTTTTTTTTTCTTTTTTTTTAACTTGATATATTTTTAACACCACAGCACTTGGATAAAATATTTCTATGGCATACTTAGATAAATGGACAAGGCTCTTCACTGATGGAAGAGACCAGTCCTTGGGCAAACCAACTGGGAAGCTCTAATTTAGGAAGATGCACAGATTAATTAGACATCATATCTGTAGTCAGAGTGCTTGATATTTTAGGCATGGGGAGATATCTTTGTAAAACAATAGTTTACAAGATGATATGAGGTAATAAAGCCCAGAAAAAAATATTAATATAATTCTGTGAATATTAAGAGAAGGAAAATATAATCCCAGTATTTCTGAAGTTCTTGGAAGATAATCCTCCCTTATTAGAGCCCTTTACTTGATTTCATGAAACCATCAGACACATAAGGCCCATGAACATCATATCTTCAGGCGATGAGAGTGGGAGTAAAAAAAAAGGAATGAATTGTTCTGTGTATAGATTAATTAACTCTCTATTTTTATGCCCTCTTACTTCTATTCTAAAACTTACTGGATTTTTCTTAGTCCCAGACTGTGGATAAGCTTATCAAGTTAGCTGTCTCTTACCCCTCCCTATCATTCTAGGCTATGGTTTCTCTCATTGCTCCCTCAGTCACCATCTTCCAATCACCCTCTCTCTTTTCTTAATACCCATTTTTTCATTCTCTTTATATTTAGAGGTTATGTCTTTATAGTTTCTTTTACATTAAATATTTTAGCCATTGTACTTTCCACTTTCCTTCTCATTCTACAATGGCCTTTCCCCTTAAGTTGCTTATACAGAAGATTATTTTATTAGTACTAATTGGGGTCAAATAAAAATAAGGGATTAGGAGGAAGATGTTTATAGGAAAGGATCATGTTCTAAAACATATTTTCATGGCACTTAGGACCTAGGTACTTGAGAAATAATGAGGTCCTGTGACAATAATAATGGTGTACATTTTAAAGTGAATGTTGTTTTTCTCTTTAAATAATTGTGTACTAATATCATTAGCTACCTTTTTTCTTAGAATAGAAATATTTGCATTGCGTGCATACTGCTTATTGTTATATGAACTACCTTGTGGCCTGGCATATTACAGCATAGGTTTTGAATTGAAAATATTATTTAAAACATGTTGAATATAAAAAATGAAGAGAGTTTAATAATATAAGAGATCAATGTGAACAAGTCATGTTAAGGGTACATCCGTTTTCAACTGCCGCAATAACTTGGACTCTGTGGGACTTTCCAATTTTAATGTAGTTTTTTTATCTACTCATAAGCAGATGAATAGATGACAGGTTGCATTTATAATAATCCCTATGGATAATGTTGCTTTCAGAGTTAATACAAGATAAAATTAAATTGTATATTTATTTTCTCAAATGTTAAGCAATTTAAAAAGCAATATACATTGTTTTACAATTTCATTTATACTATATCTCAATGCATTGTTGCTTAGCATGTGACATAGCTCCCACTGACATTTGTAACACATGTCAGAATGGCAGTGGTATTTATTGCTTTCCTTTGGAATTTACTCTTTATTGAGAATAAACCCTGGATAAATGATGCATTTATCAGATGATGAAGGATAAAAGCAGTGATATGTATTGTTGGGAAAATCTATCACATGGATACTGTCAGATCATCCCCAATGAGTTTGCATATACATTAAATCCTGTATTTTTCTTCTGAGATTGCCCATTTTTGAGATGACTAAAGGAGAGAAGAATAAAATGAAGCAAATATAATTGCATTATCACTCACAATGTTCTTGTAAGTTGGAAGATACATGTACACATTTTCATGTTAAAAGACAAAGGCTAAGAAGAAATTTTGGAATTTACACAGCAATGAATGATGTGAATAAAGGAGATATGCTGGTTTCCTAATACTCTTGATGGAACTACATAATTTTCCCAAAATAAATCCGTGAAACCATATTTTGGGTTATTGTTCTTCCAGTTCTTTTGAATAACCTAATTCTCTATAGTTCCCAGAAGCAATACATATTTGCTAAAGTATGACTTCTGGATTAATTTTAGTAACTTTTGGTTAGTCTTATAAAATTATTTTGACAAATTAATCATACTTTCCCACAGGCACTTTAAAAAAGGAAGTTATAGCCCTAAACATGCATATACACATACACATGTACAGAACCACCAGTCTGTGTATTTGATACACAAATAGGGAAATCAGGAATTGTACCAGATGTCACTCAGCCACCTCCCTCTATCCTCTACCACTTTATATATACACAAGTATGCTTTTCTCTCATTTCTGTCTCCAAGACGGAAGACTCCTGTAGGTTGTGCATTTTACTCCTTGGCTGATATGGAGTTAATGGTTCCTTTGGATCGAGACTCAACCCTGTGATATCTTTTTCATCTTGGGGCAAGTCTGAGGCCTAGCATTTGATCTCAGAGTCTTAGTCTCTGGGGGCAGATAGAATACCAACCAATAGCCTCAGTCTCTGATGACAATTCAGAATTTCTAATGACTTCATCTCCCTGGCCCAACTGTTCTCTCTTAGAGTAAAGCTATCTTCTCACGAGTCCTATTTTTCCAGGGCTGTTACATCAAAAGCTGAAGACTTGCCTCTCTTTGGCTTACTTGTTTTCTCACAAGACGTAAGCAGAGGAATAGGGTTTTGCTATTACTAGTTGTGACAGTTTGATATTGTTTATGAATCCCAAAAATAGATATTGGATTATGTTTGTAAACTGGTCTGTCCCTCCAGGCATATTAGATTATATTGGATTCAGAGGTTTCACTTTTACTGGATTAAATAATGATTAAGGCTTTGATTGGGCCACGTTGTAGGAAATTGCATTCCTGCCCCCTTGGTGGGTGGGGACTCACAGGGAAATAACATTGCAGAGAAGGGAGGCTGGAGTTTTGAGCTGGAGCCCAGGAAGTAAGCACACAAAGGAGCAGAGCAGCTGAGCCCAGAGAGAATCGAGCCCCGGGAAGAGAGGAACCCAGGAAGCCTGAACTCTTCATTGGCAGCTATCTTGCTCTAACACGTGACAACAGACTTTGGTCAGAGAAGTAACTTATGCTTTATGGCCTAGTAACTGTAAATTTCTACCCCAAATAAATACCCTTTATAAAAGCCAACAGACTTCTGGTATTTTGCATCAGCACCCCTTTGGCTGACTAATATACTAGTTTAACATCTTTAAATGATTTGGTGAGACATATCATTCTTCTCTCTGGGTTACATTGACTAGAACAAAATTATCTCTTATTATACATTTTGAACCAAAACATTCTTGCTACCCAAAAGTTGAACATTCATCTGGCCTTAGCTTCTATTTTTTTCTCCAAAGGTAGAATTGATTATGCAGATGAAAATTCTAATTTCCAGACCAAAGCTTGCTTTGCTTACTTCATGCTTAACTCCTATTAGACATAAACATAAATATTAAATATTTAATAAATCATTTAATTGTAGGGTTAGGTTACATTAAAATTAATGATGGAGTATAGCAGGGAGGTAAAGAGCAAAGATTCTGGAGGGAGGAACAGTGATTGTACTCAGGTGCCAGTTCTGTCACTTACTAGCTCTGTGTGCTTGGGTCAGTTAGGTTCTCTATATCTTAGTGTCTTCACTGTTAAAAGGGGCTAACTGTTGTACCTACCACATCGTTGTTGTGAAGCTTAAATGAATTAATATAAGTAAAATGTTTAGTGCCTCTGTCTATTGTTAGTCAACATTACTAATTTATTATAATGACTATAATAACGTTATTAACTCTAGACACCTTGTATATGTTATTTCACTTTGATCCTTCCAACAATCCTGAAAGAGGAGACATCATTGTGATATTGTAGATAAGGATACTAAAGCCCAGGAAGTTTCAGTAATTTGTACCCGATCATCCAGTCAGCTCAAATCCAAGATTCTTTGCTTCCAAAGCCTTTGCTCTCTCCTCCAATATGCAGTCTTCCTTCATTTGCTCAGTTTTGTTATAATGAGGATCATCAGTGAAAACTGATATTAGCAAAGGCATCTTATGATTACAAAGCATTTCAGCTGTGCACATATCCTAACTTCCTTCACAGCTAGCTCTACAGGTGAATGAACTTTAGGATAAAATATGGGAGCTTGAAGGGTACTTTCCCTGACAAATTTAATTTCCATATACCCACTCTAGAGATAGAGGAAAAAGGTGTGTGTGGAGGGTGGAGCAAGGGATTATTTTAGGAAAAAGTAGGTCCAGTCAGGATGCTACAGTGGATGCTTTGAAGCATGAAGGGGCAGTATGTGAAAGGATGTTGGGAGAAGGAAACAAACGGTGGGCAGGAATATGAGAAGGGAAGTTCTCAAACACATTTCATCTGCTTCATAATGTGATTTAGGCCAAATATATATTATCAGCAGGGATAGAAGAAGATGAAATGACTTTTTAAAGTTGAAATAATTTCTATGCAAGAATATGTCATTTTACCCTTTTAGACTCAACAATTAAAATTTATATTTAATCAGATTCATTCTTAAACCTGACTTTATGACCTCATATGCCAAGATGGACACAATTTTTTTTTCTTTACAGTGTCATATTAAAATATATTATTATAACACTCTCAATTAATAAAATGAGTAGTCTCTTCATAGATAATTTACTGAAGAATTTGTGTATTTTAAAAATATTAGAGCCTATTTTAAAGTATATGCCTTTATTCTTTAATACCCCATATTTAATAACTTTGAAATGTTAATTTTCTGATGCTTAAATGACTCTATGACTTGAGAAATACACAGTAATTTATATACTGGGATGAGGTTGTTGGTATTCTGTTGCATCCAGGTGGGGACCCACTCTAGAGATGCTACCCACAGTTTTCACAGTTTTTCAAAGACTTCCTTATAGATTTGAGCTTTGTGAGTCAGGGGTTTTAGGGGGTTTTGCTCAGGACTCAGGAAGGAAAATTCTGTCAGGGCTGAGAATCAGGCCTCTGAGTTACATTCATTTTTTCACCACTGGCCTTGGGGAGAATTTATAGTTCGGGGAGTTTTTGAAAAGAAGTAAGACTTGTGTTCTTCACTGTCAGGAATGAGTCTAGTGTTTTGTCAGGAATAAGGGATTTACTCAAAGGCAGGGAGATAAGAATATGTGGTCATACTATACTTATGCATATCCATATTGATGTGTAATCTTATTGCAACAAAAGTTATATACTTAACTTTTACTATACTATAAACATTCTGTTAACATTTTATATGATTTCTCAGTACATAAATCAATTAATGACTTTTAGAAATCTAAAATTTATTTCATATGTAGTTTCTGAAATCTTACTTTATTAAAAATGGTGGTTTTCATTTTCCAATATAAGGGAACAAGGCTCCCTGGAGAAATGGCTGATTCTAGGATTGAGAAAAGGAAACATAAAAGATAAGCCTGGAGCATCTTGCAGTACCAGAAGGGAAGGGATAAGCAAACAAAAGGATGGGGGCTTACCAAAGGGACATAGGAATCAACCTGAAGGACCTCCGAATAGCTAAATTTGTAACAATTTGAGCACAAAATAAATAGTATGGTATTGGATTATAACTCAAGTATAAACCCATGAATCAATACTGACATAAATATAAATAGGTGATTAAATAAATAGGGGAGAAGGAACAAATCTTCATTACAGAAGAAATCCAAAATAACATTGGACCATCTATCCATATCAATGTTGTTTTACAATACTATTTTATTTAGCACATTCGCTTTTGACATTTAAGCTTTTTCTCTATTTCTTGTTATTGTAAAATAATTGCTACTGAAATATCTTTGCACATACATCCTTACTCATCTATTTTTGCATCAGGATTCTGTGGTTCTAAGTAGCAGAAACTCAGGCAACTTAGTAAAAGCATAACAATGTTTTGGAAGGAAATGAGTAAACTCATACTGATAAGGAAAAGTCACTGCAGCCCTCCCCCTCCCCCTTTTTCTGACAAGAATCTCCCACCTTAGAACTGAAACCTGCACTTCTGGCTCTGTAACCCTGCCCGCTTGATTTTGTAACCTGCAGTTCTGCTTCTGTAACCATGCTTGCTTAGTTACCTAAGGTAATGGAAAAATTCCACCTGCCAACTCGCTAGCCAATGAATGGGAGCCTGCAGACCCCAATAAAAACTCCAGAAGACTCGGGCTAGGGGCCCAGAATTTGGAAACCGAACTGTCCTCTGGGCCCGTGTGTGTAATAAAACCTGGTTCCTCCGCTTCTCTGAGTGCTGTTTGGGTTTCTCATTGCGACAGCCACAACATTTGGTTCCCTGACCAGGAAACCCAACTGTCTGGGCATTCAGAGGAAGTCTCAGCCTTCCAGGGGAGGCCAACTAGATTCCATTCTCCAGCAGCTTGGAAGAACTCTAGCTGAAATACATAAAACTGTCCTGTCCCAAAACCTCATCCCCTTGAGATACCCAGTGCACCCTCATCAGCCAGGGGACCAGGTCTGGGTCAAAGACTGGAGGAAAGAACCCCTCCAGCCTTCCTGGACAGGTCCACATACTGTAATCCTTGTAACTCCCACTGCTCTTAAAGTTGCAGGTATCAACCCCTGGATTCATCATTCCAGGGTCAAGAAGGCCCATCACAATAAGGAGCAGAACAGCTGGGCAGCCCAACCCGTACCCTACCACCCCGAGAGTGCAAATCACCCGAGATCCTCGAGCACCAACCCTGCCGAATGCCAGCTGAATGGACCCCTGCTCCTGGTGGGGCCTGTGTTTATGCAGCCTGATCGCCTTGGTGTTTGGAATTGGACTCGGGGCTGTTTGGAATTAGACTCGGGGCTGTGGACTGTTGTGAATAGAACCCTAATTGCTATAGCATACTGGTGCATAGTAAGATGTTTCTGTGCCTTAAGCTGTTTTTCCTTTTGTCCTTCAGGGCTGATGCCAGTTCTCAGCCCTGCTCCAGTTGTTACAAGACTGCCCTTCTCTCAGCAACAGATAGGTTGAAACAGCTCACAGGGAATACTAACCCTCCTCTGGGGCTGGGGGCCCAGGATTTGGAAACTGAACTTTCCTCTGGGCCTGCGCGCGTAATAAAGCCTGGTTCCTACGCTTCTCCGAATGCCGTTTGGGTTTCTCATCGCTACAGCCGCAACAATACAATTTAAGAAAAATTTGAAGCACTAGGTCTTGTAAAGAAGAGACACCAAGATAGTTTCTAGGATCTAGGCAAGAGGAATTAGAAGATACGGTTTTACTCTTGGGATGACTGTGTCTGTTGTTTCTCAGTCTTTAGATCAATCAGCTCAATATTTATCTTCTACAGAGAAGATATTTGAATAGCTTAGTTTGGGTCATCCTTGGGAAGGCAAGATATCTTGAATGCCTCCCACCAAGACTGTATACTAATATAGTAATAATCCCACCAAGCCCATATGACTCCTGAAAGAAGGGGAAATGAATTTTAGGCAGCAAAAATGAAGGCCTTTGCTACATTACTGTAGCATAACTTCCTCTAAATTTAATTTCTATGTCTAGCAGTATATACATGTAAAATTTTATATTCATTGCAGAATTGATCTCAAGAAAAGATATACAAGTTATCTTCCCTCTATAAATGAATGTCTCCATATTTCCATATATTCACCAATGTGTGGTACCATATCTGTCAACAGGAGAGTTGATAAAATATTTCTATTTTAATGAGAATGTCTTTGATTGATAAATTGAAAGAGTTAATATGTTTTTTGGCCGTTTACATTTCTTCTTTTGTGAAATGCTTGCACACGTGCTTTGTTCGTTTTTTACCTATGTGGTTTATAAATGCTTACTGAATAAGGATTTTAACCTTTGTAAATATTTTTAGCAGTGTTCTATTATTCTTTTAATTTAGTTTATGATGATGTTTACCATAGAAGATTTTAATTTTGTCAAATGATCACTCTTTTTTGGGGGGGGATATTTTTGTATTTTCAAAGAAAATTCTTTCCCATCCAAAGATACTTGAAGTAATCACAAAAATTTTCTTCTAGTATGTTTATGGCCTTATATTTTACATTCATATCTTTTATATATCTGGAATTTATTTTGACATATTTGGTATGAGGTTGTGTGAAAGTTTGAGATTATTTTATGACTCCCCGAAAGTGAAAGTGTATGTTTGTAAACTAATCTCTTCCTCTGGGTGTGATACACTTTGATTGTATTAAATTCGGTTGTGGAAGCTTTGATTAGATTACTTGATAAGATTGCTTTAGAGGAGGGGTTCTTAATGGGGGGTTCACAGATCCCCAGGGGATCCTTGGAAATATTTCAGGGGGTCCATGAGCTTGAATTGAAAAAAATCAACCTATTATCTTTATTTTCTCTGACCTCTAAAATCTAGTATTTCCTTCATTATGAATGTATGTAATAAATTACAGTAGTCATTTCATGTCACATTACAGCTGTTGCATATCTTGAAAAATCGCTTATGCTATCCATACTTGGAAATTGCAGTAGTTGTTAGACCCGACGCTAGTTGAGTGTCATAAAACTATCTGCTGCTGCCTTCTGAGAAGGGGTCTGTGGTTTTCACCTGACTGGCACAGGGGTCTGTGGAACAAAAATGGTTAAGAACTCCTGCTTTAGAGCTTTTGATTACACTAAATCAGTGAGGCATAACTCTGGTTAGGTCCCCTCCCCCTTGCTGGGTCTGATAGAAATGGACTACAGACAAGGGAAAAAGGGAGCCAGCATATTTTTGATTCTGCAATGAGAGAGACAGGATTGCTTAAACATGAAGCTTCCAAGAGGCTGGGCCTATGGAGCAGCTCAACTGGAGACCAACCCTGCTATATGCCTGATAGCTTACAGCTGAGTCTGGGAAGAGATCAGAACAGCTGAAATTGATATAGGAGGTCTGGAAAGCACCAAGCCCTATCCCTATGCCAGCTTGCAGCTGAAATCAGGAAGAAAGTGGAGCAGTGGAGTCTGAGAAAGCAAGCCTGGAGAGGAGGGCAGAGACTAGGCAGAGATCACCTGCTATCTTGCTTCAACATGGCAGCTGACTTTGGTGAGAAAGCACCTCTTATTGGTGCCTCGAGTTGGACTTTTCACAGCCTTAGAATTGTAAGCTCTTACCCCAAATAAATACCCTTTATAAAAGCCAACACATTTCTGGTACTTTGTATTGGTAGCTCTTTGGCAAACTAAAACAGGTTGCAATACATTTTTTTTTCCCCTTATGACTAGCCAATGATTCATTTTTCTCCAGTCATACAGAATTTGACCAAACGTTTCACAAATTTTGTCTTATATATTAGCGCTATTGACTACTTTCTATAATGATGAAGTTTTTATCCTTATTTTTGCTTCTCAGATTAGAAGACATAACTTTTTCTTTTACTGCCATCGTCTCTGAAATCTTCATAAACTGTTCTTTAAAAGGTTAACTATGGTTTATGTATCTTCCTTTAAAAGGCCATACTCTATGAGATCTTTTCTTTGATATTTTGCTCCTTGTATGAGTAGTCAATTTTTTTTCAGTATGAATTGAATTAAAGATTGAATTTCAAATGAATCTTACTGGATTCATGGCACAAAGCAATGAAAGGAAGGACAACATTGCTACTCTCCAGGGATAATTGCTATATTGAATTATAAGGATATTTTCCATGGTATCTCACTTCTAGTTGTCAAAGCTGAATATCTTGTTTGTTTTATAACAGTTGTTTAGAAAAGATTGTTGCTCTGTCAAATGGCTATAATTAAGACATCCTGTGCAAATTTAATTTCCTTTACTGGATATAAAATTATTTAAAAAAATAGTGTATCTTTTTCTTTAGGTGGAGATTTTGAGGGAAATAGTACTTAATGGAAAATAAAAGCCCATATCTTACTATATAGTTAAATCAAACAAATCATTAAAAGCTGATATAGAAAAGCAATGAGCTAAAAGCATGTAAAGATAACAATTATTTCGTTTAGTTGGGCAGACTTTTTCATCCATAAGCAACTCAATATAATTTAGTTTAATATTACTAAATCTAAAAGACTGATGTAATTATGTATCATTGCACCAATTATTTAGGAAGAAAAACAAATCTGAACTCACTTGACTACATCAAATTATTTTAATGTGCTCCATCAAATAACATGTATGATTTTTGTATTTAGGGTTAGTGTTAGCAGACATTAAGATATTTGTCAAGGCTCTTTTTATCATCCTAGTACTACTTGCTAGCTGAATAATCTTGGACAGGTAGCTTAAACTTAGTATTTAGGACCAGCTCACTTAGTATTTAATTACCTGTCTCCCTAGATTTGCCTTTTTTTCCCTATTTCCTTTATGTTTTTTAACTCCTATATTCTGATTAATTTAGCTGGCTGAGAGCTGCTAAGTCATTCTCAAATTTCTAGTCACTATAGCTGAAAGTATGTTAGACTTGGAGTCAGAAGCCCTAACTTTAGCACAAACTGATATTTCTTAGCTGACTAATGTTAGTCACTTAATTGCATTTTGCTGAAGCTTTCTCATCAGTGATGTATAGGAGGTAAGTAGAACTAAATTGGGCCATTGAAAACAAATTCTAGAGGTTTTCAAACCTGAAGTAGTGGAGAGAAATGTCCATGCTTACTGGAGGCACTAGGTAGGGATTGTGTGGAGTAGGGACCTTTAAATGCATAGCCATGTGTGGCGAGGGCCAGTGACACCAGAGATGCGTGAAAGAAAAGTTTAATACTCACAGGTCCTGGAACAGAGAGATGTGGCAGGCCTCTCAGAGCCGTGTGGGGAGCACGTGGGTTCAGCCAAACAGGCAGGGAATGAAGGTTACAGTGGACCTGGAGATTGTGCCTTTTGGGGAGTTTTTAATTGACTTTCATGGGTCACAGACATGGTTAGAACACGGGGAGAGAAGGAGAAAGTGTTTATCTTAAATAAGCAGGTATCTGGAGTGGTCACTGAGGGACAGGACCTGAGATGCTGAGGCATCATGACATGCAAAGCCCTTACGTTATTTTAATCCACCACGGAGTGGGATGAATGGCAAGACAAGCTTTGCTTTTTTCTTAAAACAGTCAAACTGATTTATGCCCCATATGGCAAGCATTTAGAAAGATATGTAATATCTGTAATACCATCACAAAATCTACATTATTTAACACAAAATTGCTTTTAATATACTTGCATTGTCAGATTATTTTATTCTTATCCAGCCATTAAACTTGTATCAATGTCTTGTCCAGCCAAGCAGATTATGAGTTTTTGAAGATAGGAAATACATACTATATAGTTCTTCATGTTACCTCTAATACATAATGGCATATAATTCATAAATTTTGAAAAATTGAATTCTATGAACTTGCTTTTACTTTCTTTAAAAATATGTATATTTTATTAATAGCAAATCTTTGTCTGAAATGATATTCCTTTCAAAATCCTATTTAATTCTTTTTCAAATACCATTTGAAAAAGAACATTTGCATGAATTGTCACTGATAGCACCTACTGACTGTGATCTCTCACAGTAAGCTTGATTTACAGCCTTTTCATTCTCATTATTGCATATGACACTGTGTGCATTATAATAAAGAACTAGGCTGGTCTTTGTCCTTGGTTCCTGGGAGGTAACCTTTATATCTTAATTTCCCATCATAGAAGTGTCTTTTGTTATTCATCCTGAGCCCAGGATCAAGCTTGAGAATTCATGTGCTAATGAGATGGCTCAGGGTGGGGCCAGCCACACCTGTAGTCTATTGGGTTCCCCTGAACACATTAGAAAGACTAACCCTGCTTGGCTGGGGTTTTATCTTTGTCATGTGTCATGTTAGTCCAACCTTCCCAACCTCTGGAAGGGGAGGGGGCTACAGATTGAGTTTAATGAAGTGGGCATTAATTCCACCAATCCTGCCTACATAATGAAACCCCATATAAACTCGGTACATTTGAAGCTTTGTGATTGATAAGATACATCCTTGTGCTATAAGGATGACATGTTCTGAATCCCCATGGGGAGGACACGGAAGCTTGTGTTTGAGATCCTCCCAGACCTCACCTTAGGTGTCTGTTTTTGTTTCTTATTTATAACCTTTAATATCCTTATTTATATCCTTTTAATATAATAAAACTATAATTATAAGTAGAGCACATTCAGTGAGTTCTGAGTCATTCTAGTGAATTATTGAACCCAAGGGGCTGGTGAGAACCCCTGGATTTATAGAATGTTTGTTAGAAGCACAAGTGACCCTGGGTACCCCCAAACTTGTGGCTGGTGTCTGAGTGAGAGCAGTCCTTTGGAGGGATTCCTTTAGCCTGTGAACACAGGTCTGGCCTCACTCAGAGTAGTTAGAGCAAGAACGGAATTGAAGTTACTGCAGCCATTTGCAGTTGGTGTCAGAAGCTTTTGCAATCTACGTATACTATGCAAAAATGAGAAACTTCTTAGTCTTTAAGCATTGTGATGAAGAGAGTTAGAGTTACACTGGTCATAACTTTCTCTTATTAACCTAGAGACCATGGGCAAATTATTTAATTTCTCTCACCTTCAGTTTTCTCATCTATAAAATCAGGATTATGTTATCTCACATTTTTAAGAGGGTTAAATATTAAACATTTCTGCAAAGCATTTAGCCAAATGTGTGGCACATAGCAAGCTCTTAATATTGCTACTATTACTAAAAATCTATATTTTAAAATTCTGTCCTTAAAAATATTTTATATCTTCATTTTTTAAGCTTTGTGTTCTTGCTCAAACCCAATTTATTCTGCCACAACTTCTGCCATTTTAAGGGTGACTTAACTGTTTTCATAAGTGATCCATCAGTACCTATGTCTTATGGGTCCTTGACTCATTCTGCTTCAGTGAGCTTTACTTTTATACTCCAATCTCACAGTCAGGACCCCATATGTTATTTTACATGTTCAGACAATTTTGGATCTTGAGTTTGGCAAACCTTTGGCAAGTAGTAATTTACTTTATATCACAATGCTTTCCTTGACCATTACTTTATTTTATTTCCCTCACTATTCCTCTGCCCACTTTGTGGCTAAGTAGAATCTGTAGGCACTTTTCATTAGTTAATGCAGTATATAGCTGCAATGTCACTGTGAATCCAGGTTCTTTTGGTTGCTAGTGACAGAAGCTTATTTGAAACTAGCTTAAGTAAACCCCATCTCAAACTAGTTTTAGTTATAGCTAAAAGTTGGGAAATTGTTGGTTAATGTAACTGAGAAGTCCAGGTGTCAGTGCTGTCTTTAGGGATGGCTGGATCTGGGGAACTTAATGCCATCATGTTTTCTTTGTCTCTCTTCAGTTCTTTTTGTTTCACTCTCTGTCTCCCTATCTCTTTACCTTTTAATTTGCCTCAATATTTTGGCTGTTTGCACCTGATAGGTTTTATTTTCAGACAAGTGCTAAGAAGAAGGCTGCTGACCATCTTAATCTTACAGATATCAGAGAAGAGTGAAAACATTTCCTGGTAGCTATGACAAATGTTTTAATGAGGACTCTGGTTAACTCTGCTGAAGTCATGTGCCTTAAAATATGTGTCTTTGAAATAAAAAATGGCCAGGAGTGGGGAGTACTCTGATAGGCCATGACTGGTTCATGTGTCAAAGCTTTGAAGAGAGAAACTTGATGAAAACTAGTGGTTGCCATACTGTAGCCTGTGAGCCAAATATGGCCCACTACTTATTTTCATATATAAGGTTTTATTGAAACATAGCTACACCCATCCATTTATGTATTGTATGTGGCAGTTTTCACACTAAAATGGCAGAGTAGATTGCTTAAAGAAGACCATATGACCTGCAAAGCCCAGAGTATTTACAGTCTAGTTCTTTAAAGAAAATGTTCCCTATTGTTTGTTAGAATTCTAAGTTTACCCCCTATGATAATCCCTTACCCTTGAATATAGGTGAGATCAATGAATTTTTTTTGGGAAATACCTCTATGATTATGTTATCTTATATAGAAAAAGGAATTTATGCAGGTATAATTAAGTTTCCCCAATCAGTGGAGATAATCAAGAGATTATCCTGGGTGGGCCAGACTTAATCTGGCAAACTCTTAAACAATTGTCTGGAGTTCAGAAATGGAGGAATTCAGAGAAACATTATCCTGCTGTCCTGGAAGAAAGCAAACATTTATGTTAACTTTATGGGGAGGCAGTACATGTGACAAGGGATTTTGAGTGGCCACAAGGAGCTGAACATGGTTCCTGGCTGACAGCTTGTAAGAATATGGGGACCCCAGTCATACAGTTACAGGAAGTGAATTCTGCCAACAACCAGTGAGCTTGGAAGGATACCTAAAGATACTTTGATTTCAGGTTGGGGAAATCCAAAGCAGAGGACCCGGTTAACTCACATCTAGTCTCCTGCCCTGTGGAAACTGAAATCATAAAATTGTATTGTTTTTAAGTCATTAAGTTTGTAGTAATTTATTAATCAGTATCATAAAACTATTACAGATTTTTGTACTCAGAATCGGGGTACTGCTGTAACAAATAATGTAAAAAGGGGAGTGACTTTGGAAACAGGCAGTGTGTGGAATCTAGAGAAATTTTAAGGATATGATAAAATCTAAATTGTCTTGAACAAACCATTAGTAGAAATATGGATGTTAAGGACCCTTTAAACTGTGAAGATGGCCAACATTGCCTGAGGTCGAGATGCCAGAATTGCCCTGGAGATCCAAAGGCTTAGATAGATTGGAATGTTAGAATGAATTTACATTTAAGACCTACCCACCCATGCCAGGAATGTCCAGAGGACACACCTTTCACATGAACTGTGAGAAGTAAATTTGTGAGGCTAACACTATCTTCCCTGAAGAGCTCTGTAGGTCAGATATTACCATGGGAACTGCTATCATGGAAGTAGAATCCTTACACACTGCGGGGCTGATCGGATTCTGGGCCAGCAGTAGCCAAGTGGTGGCCCTTAATCTTGAAAACAGGGTGGGCATGACTACCACAATGAACAGCAGACTCAAAGCATCATGAAGGCTGACCTGGCTATAGCCACTACCTCATGCCAGGTTGATTACATTGGACCACTACCATCATGGAAGGGGCAGTGATTTGTTCTAACTGGAATAGACATGTACTCTGGATATGGGTTTTCCTTACTTGCACACAATGCTTTTTCCAAAACTACCAACTGTGGACTTCCTGAATACTTTATCCACTGCCATGGTATTCCACACAACATTGCTTCTGATCAAGGAACTCACTTCACAGCAAATGATATGTGAAAATAGGCACATGCTTATGAAATTCAGTGGTCTTACCCCATCATCCTGAAGCAGGTGGATTGATAGAACAGTTGAATTGACTTTCAAAGACTCAATTACATTTCCAACTAGGTGGTGATACCTTGCATGGCTGTGGCAGTGTTCTCCAGGAGGCTCTGTATGTTCTAAATCAGCATCTGCTCTATGGTGCTTGTGGCAGTTTGAAATTATTTTATGAATCCCAAATAGAGAAATACTCTGTTTGTAAACTAATCTATTCTTCTGGGTGTGATACCCTTTGATTGCATTAAATTCAGTTGAGAGGTCTTTGATTAGATTACCTGATAAGATCACTTTAGTGTTTTGATTGGACTATGTCAGATCAGTGAGGCATGATGCAAGGTGAGCCTCTGCCTCCTTGCTGAGTGTGATATAAACGGAAACATAGACAAAAACTCTCTTAGACAGACACAGGAAAAGAGAGCCTTGCCATATTTGATCCTGCTATGTGAGAGAAAGGAGAGGCTCAAGCAGCTGAGGCCCCAGGGAGAGATGAGCCATTTGCCTGACAGCTTGCAGCTAAAATGGGGAAGAGAGCAGAGCAGCCATGCCTGGGAGAAGAGGCCTGGTAAGAGAAAAGTCCTATATCTGGTTGCCCTCAACTGAGCTCTGGGAGCCTGGAGGGGAAGGCAAAGACAGTGAGAGATGGCCCACCATCTTGCTTCAACACATGGCAGCTGACTTGGGTATGAAAGCACCTCTTATGGTGCTTTGAGTTGGACTTTTCACAGCCTTGGAACTGTAAGTTTTTACCCCCAATAAATACTTCTTTATAAAAGCCAACATATTTCTGGTTCTTTGCATTGCAACCCTTTCGCAAACTGAAATAGTGCTGTTTCTCCCATAGCCAGTATTCACGTTTCCAGGAATCAAGGAGTAGAAATGGGAGTGGCACCACTCACTATTTACCCCTAGTGATCCACTAGGAAAATTTTTGCTTCCTGTCCCTGCAGCCTTAAGCTCTGCAGGTATACAGGTCTTAGTTTTAAAAGGAAGAGTGTTTCCACCAGGAAATACAACAATGATTCCATTGAACTGGAAGTTAAGAGTGTTACCTGGCCACTTTGGGCTCCTCATGCCTCTGAATCAACAGGCAAAGTAGGAAATTACTGTACTGGCTGGGCTGATTAATCCTGACTATCAAGAGGGGAAATAGGACTACAACTATACAATGGAGGCAAAGAAAAGTTTGCTTGGAATACAGGAGGTCCCCTAGGGTGTCTCTTAGTACTAACATGCCTTGTGTTAAAAGTCAATGGAAAAAAAAAAAAAAAAAAAAAAAAGTCAATGGAAAATTGCAACAGCCCAATCCAGGCAGGACTAACAATGGCCCAGAATCTTTAGGAATGAAGGTTTAGGTCACCCCACCAGGCCAAGAACCACGGCCAGCTGAGGTGCTTGCTGAGGGTAAAGGGAACATGGAATGCGTGGTGGAAGAAGGCAGTGATAAATATGAACTTGAACCACGTGACCAGTTACAAAAACAAGGAATGTAATGGTCATGAATATTTTCTTCCTTGTTTTGTTATGAGTATGTTTGTATATGTACATAAAACCAATATCTTTGTTTTCTTCCTTATCTTTTCCTCTCATCATATGACATAAGCTTAATTAGTTTCATGTTGTAGTATTTAAGGATGTCAAATTTAAGAGTGAATATTACCCAAGGAGGATGTGCACCCTATTCTGGAGGGATTTAGTGTATTTCTGGTTGCACGCAAGGCAGTTGAGTATTGTTAGGGGGAAAAATATATATGTATATATGTGTGTGTGTGTGTGTGTGTATGTCTGTTACTGTTTTTATTTAGAGAATAAGTATGGTTTAAGGTGATGTGTATGGTTGCTGAGTTGTCAAGGGATTGCGATGGTTAAGCCAATGTGTCAACTTGTGCAGGTAATGGTGCCCAGTTGTTTCGTGAAGCAAGCACTGGGATAATTGTAAAACAAAGGCATTTCATGGACTTTAGTGAGTTGATTGCATATATGACTGATTACATCTACAATCATCTGAGGAGATTGCCTTCAGCAGTGAGTGAAAACTCATCCAATCACTTAAAGGTCTTAAAAAGAGAAGTGATTTCAACATTCAAGGAGTGCATTTCCATCTCTACTTCAGAGAGTCCGCTTCTCCTGGGGAACTCATCAGGGACCTTCATTGGAGACCCTGGCTTGTAGCCTACCCAATGGAAATTAGACTTGTGCATCCCCATGGTCATGTGAGACAATTTCATAAAATCTCATACTATTTACAGATATCTTCTGTTGGTTTTGTTTCGCTAGAGAACCCTTATAATATGCATATGAAGAGAGCAAAATTCCTTTATTTTTGAAATATGTGGGTAGGACTGTGCCCTGTGGAAAAAAAGGTTATTAAAATTGACCACATGGAAAGTTTCCTTGAAGAGTTTGGTTTGAGAATTAACTAAATCTTGAAGGATAATTAATCTGATATATAATGATATGCATAATTTTTATTGTATTGCATAGTAATTAGGCATTAGGTAGTATGCATTTCATTTTGATTTCTTTTAATGCATTTGTGCCACAAATCCAATCATTTCTTTGTTCAGCTCAAAGAGAACTATATAAATAATTTACCCAATGTCTGTGAAGTACTTGCATGAATCTTACCTCATTTATTTAAGTAGATAACATATCTATTGCATTTCAAGATAATCAAGGAGATATTTAAACATTTCATGTAAAAATGGGAATTTTAGTTCTGATAGGATTGAAGACCAGCACTTCATATTATTTCCAGGTAATTTCCCCCATACCCATAGATTCAGTTACCATCTATGTGCTTTTAATTCCCAAATTTACATTTTTAGCTTTGATCTTTCCTTTAAATCCAGATATGTTTAACCAGATAACTGCTTAACTGACCCTTCACTTGGATGTCTCAAAGGCATCTCTAACTCAACATGTCCAGTGTGAACTAATGCTGTCTCCCACCCCTAACTTGGTACCATTAGAGTGATTGTCATCACACATCCATTCATTTAGACAAGTGAGAACCCTTGGAACCATCCTTGGAGCTCTATTTTTCTCCTCCCCCATCCAGTCCATCACCAGATTTTCTTTTTTCTTTCTTCTTTGTTTTATCTTCTCAACTCTCTGTAAATATATCCATTTATTTCTATTTCTACTGCTGTAATCCTAGTGCAATCACTTTCATCTTTTGCTGGGAATATTGCAATATTCTCCTACCTGGTCTATCTACTCAGGAAACAGAGTGATCTTATAAAAACAACTCTGTTCGTGTCACCTCCTTCATAACTTCTCATTGTTTTTAAAACAAAGACAAAAATCATTAAGATGGCCAATAGGGCCATGGAAAGTCTGGCCCCTGCCATTGCTTACTGGCCTCTTGCACCAATTTCTTTTGCTTTGTAGGGACTACTTTTGGGTAACATGCCCCCTCCAATGACAGGAGGTTTTCATATGCCAGAACCCAACTTACGATTGCCTGCCTTTGAAAGATAATTTATTGCAGCAATTACACTAAAAAAGTTATTTTGTAAATAATTATATTTTCTGTTATTATCATTTAAAATAACATGAAAAAATATACCTTATAAATATTAGAATTTGAGTTTTCTTCTTCAGAGATGTTTTAAAATTAATACTTTTTAAGTTTCTAATTACTTCCTATATATTCTTCAAATATCAGCTCAAACATCATTTCCTCGGGGAAGTTTGCCCTGACCTTCCAGTTTACGTAACATTCCTTTGTTATCTCTGTCTCTTTTTGCTCATTTCTATATTTCCAGCTTATCATAGTGTCTGGCTCAAAATAATAAGTGATTTGTGAATGGATGAATAAAGAACTATTAAGTGAGATAGCTGGGATTCAAAAATCACATCTGATACTAAAACTAATATTCAGCAGTGACAATATTTTTAGCACACTATAAAAATAAATTACCATACTGAATGTTCAGAAATTTTCCTGAATCTACACAATAGCAAAACATGAATCCTTAGTTTAATCTGACTGTTTTCATCATTCATGATAATAATTAATGGCGAGTGATAGTGAGAGAGATGGTTAGTGCCTATGAAGAATTTTGGAGCATGAGACTTTTAAGGGCAGGCCCTGTGGACTTTTGTCTGTGGAGCTGACTTTGAGAGGAGGGCAGAATGAGGCCTGTATTAGTCTTCAGGCTGCTAAAACAATTGCCATACAATGGGATGATTTAAAGAATGGGAATTTATTGGCTCACAATTTTGAGACGAGAAGTCCAAAACTGAGGCTGCAGCAAGGCAATGCTTTCTCCCCAAAGACAGTGGCATTCTGGGGCTGGCTACTGGCAAAACTTGGTGCTTGGCTTTTCTGTAACGTGTGCAATGCTCATGGCATTGTCTTCTCTTTTTCTCTACCACGTTCCATTTCCTTCTGCCATTTGCCTGGTCCCTGTGGCTTCCTTTCATTCTGTGTCCAATTTCTTTTGTTTATATGGACTTCAGCCATATTAGATTAAGGCCCACCCTCATTCAGTCTGGGCATACCTTAAAGGTCCTATTTACAAATGGGTTCATACTCACAGGTCCAGGTGTTGGGACTTGAACATGCCTTTTAAAGGGGACATGATTCAATTCCCAACAGTCTCACCCCCTGGACCCCCAAAAGGCATGTTTTTACAGTGTACAACACCCTAAAAGCCTAAGTCATTTAATTAACATTGCTAGGTACAAAGTCTCATCAAAATCAGTTATGGGTGTATTCCATCCTAGGGCAAAATTCCCTCTGCCTGATGGACGTGTTATAAAGGTAATATTTTTCATCTATCCAGTTACTAGCAGTGTATTTAGAAGAGTTCAAATTCTTTGTGTACTTTTCTTAATCATTCCCTTTGTTGATATACAAATGCTTTCAAAAGTCTTTAACTTTACCTCCCATTTGCTACAACCTAGAAGAAGACAGACATTTAATTGTGTACACTTTGATCCCAAGCCCTACTAAGGGGGCTCTATTAAGGGTGTATGGTTAGGGCAAGAATATCAGTGGTTAGGAAGTGCAATTAGTAGAAGGAAGACGCATGTGCATTTGTCTGAATGCTTGTGATTTAGCCATGGAGGGAATGTGGGTCCCTAAATTGAAGTCATGAATGGGTTGGAGCCAAGTTATTATTACAGAAACAAATTTCCTTTCAGTTATGCCCCATAATATCCAAAAGAGCATGTGGGCCCAATACCAAAACAAACAAACAAAAAAAGAAACAAACAAAAAAACACACACCAAAAAATCTAACTTTTAATGGATTAGTGGGTAAAGATAATATCTGGGAAATTGTGGAATTTTTTAAACCTTTCTCTTCAATTTACCTTTAAGCCATACTAAGTAAGTCTTATATGGGCAACAGGAGGTTCTTCTTTGGTCTCTTTCTCTACCTACAACTCACATGCATACACCCTGGCCAAGATATTTCTTGGAAGGGCTGTGGTGAATCATCACTGCCATTAGTATGAATAGGGACAAGTCTTTTAGATTCTTCAGAGATGGAATATTTATGGTCACATTATAAAACTTTCTCTCTCTTATATTGTACATGTAACGCTCAGTGAATTTCTGATACATTGTTTTGTAATCAAAGTCTCTGTCTTTTGGACTTTTAAACAAAGACACCCAATTGAAAGTAGAAGCTACTTCCTACTTCAGAAACTAAGATGACTGTATGTGAGAGAAGCATATTTAAAGAAAAAGATCAAATTGAAGCAGGAAAGAATAAGAGGTCGTAGGATTCATGAATCAGAAAGGAGGAAATATAAATTCCTAGAAGTAGAATATTAGGCAAAACCAAGGGTTCACTACATTACATGTTCACATCTAAGTAATCTATTTTTTTAAAAAGATTTATTTTATTTATTTAACACCCCCCCCCATGTGTCCATTTGCTGTGTGTTCTTCTGTGTCTGCTTGATTTCTCTTTAGGAGACACCGGGAACTGATCCCAGGACCTTCTGATGTGGGAGAGAGACACTCAATCCTTTAAGCCACCTTAGCTCCCTGGTTTGTTGTATCTCTCACTGTCTCTCCTCTGTGTCTCTTTTTTTGTTGTTGCGTCATCTTGTTGCGCCAACTCTCCATGTGGGCCAGCTCTCTGCGGGGGCCAGCTTGCTTTCACCAGGAGGCCCCAGGAACCGAACCTGTGACCCATATGGTAGATGGGAACCCAATTGCTTGAGCCACATCTGCTTCCCAACATCTAAGTAATCTTTATCCCTGAACTTTTGTTTCAAAACACATCTTTTTAAAATTAAAGTATAACATGTATCTAGAATAATAGCAATATCACAAAGTTATAGCTAATCCCTCAAGGCATGTCCAAATCCATATTTCCTCCCAACTCCCTCACATTAAGAACTATCCTTAGTTCTAACACCATTAATTAAGTTTTGCCTGTGCTTAATTTATATAAATACGTAGAGTATGTATTTCTTTGTGTTACGCTTCTTTCACTCAAAAATATGTTTGTGAGGTTCTTCCATGCTGCTATATGTAGTTATAGTGTGCTAGTTTTTGTGCCGTTTAGTGTTTTATTGTATAGATATACTACAATTTATTTTTCTATTCTAGTATTGATGGACATTTAAGTTATTTCCTTCTTGGAACTATTGCATGTAATGCTACTATGAGCATTTTAAATATATCTTTTTTTCCCACATGGATCCTTGTATCTTCTAAAGTTTTGCTTCATAAAGGTAATTGCTATCTTTAATTTGTGCATATATGTTCATAACTGCTATGTCTTTGTTATGGATTGTGGTTTTTATCATTAAAAAGTTCCCATCTTTGCCATATTTAATGGCAAAAAAAATTGCTTAAATTTTACTTTGTCTGATATGATCATTGTCACTGTTTTCTTACTCTTTTATTTGCCTGTTATACCTTTATCTATCTCTTTATTTTTAGCTTTTTTGAATCACTTTGTTTTTGATGTGTTAATAGCATATAGCATATAGCTGACTCTTGCTTTGTGATACAGATTGAAAAAATATTTTTAAATAAGTGAGTTAAACTCATTTATATCTATTCATATAACTAATGTGTTTGGTCTCAACTCTGTCATATATTATCATATGTGGTATATTTGCTGTTTTCTATTGTAGGTGTATTCTTTCTCTTAAAAATATTTTTTAGTATTTAGGAAATTTTGTCATTTCGTTCTAATGGTTACCTTTGAATTTACAGCTTTTAAATGCCTTTATTTCCCTGTTTTCTTATTCAATCTTTTAAAATATTAAATGTATTTTATAAATAATATATATATATATATATATATATTTTTTTTTTTTTTTCTTCTCTATATCCTTTCATTCTCCTCTTCTGCCTATTCCATGGTTCCAAAATTATGTTTTGAGGTACTCTGGGGCACCACAGCAAATTCATAGGGACACTGCAGAATATTTTAAATTTTCAAGGGAAACAGAGCTATGTCTGTTGGACGCCACACAACTGCTAACATGAGGTGATTCATCTTTAGGTCATGCTACAATCCTTTCAATGACATCATATCTTTGGGAAGATGGACTTGCAGTGATTGCTGTGATAAAAAGCAAGTACTGCATGAAAGTCAATGTGGAACTGGGAATGGGGTGGCAGTGTCCAATCTGATTCTGAAATTTGAGAAATTGTGCTCTGCTCAACAGACCCACTATCTGATTAGCAAGCAATTGTTGTTACTTAAGATTGAAATAAAAATACTTTTTCTTTCAGTTTATGTGTATTATTATTTTTTCAAATGTGCTACTGTTTTGTTTGGATATAAATACTTATTAAGTTGTTGGGACCTAGCTGCTTAATAAACAGGACTACGTAAGGTTTTTGTTTGCTTTGTTTTGGTCTACAGAGGCCTGGAAAAATTATTGAGGCCCAAAGGGAACCATGAACTGAGAAACTTTGGGAACCTCTGGCCATTTCAACCATCACTGTCATTCCTCTACTATTTCTGTTTTTCTCCCTTTGTCCGCATTTGGTTGCATCATTTCTGATTTGTCATTACATATGCCATTTGTACATTAGACTCCCCCCCTTGTCCCACCTTTCTTTTTAGGCTTAGATTTATAATAAAAGTCCTTCAAGAAGGACTTATAGGTATAGAATTCCCTAAATACCTCTATGTTTAAAACTGTTTTCTATAGTCTTTATGGGTAGCTTGGCTGCATATTAAATGCTTGGTTCACACTTTTATCAAGTTTCTTGAAAATGCTGCTACATTGTTACCTTTCCTAATTTTTTGTAAGAGTACTTTTTTCCTTATTATTTGACCTTTTAGCCTGGAGACCTTGAGGGTTTTTTTATTTTTTCTTAGAAGTCTTATGGTTTTCCTAGGATATGTCTCAGAGTTGATATTCTGGGTTAATTTTTCCAAATTCTCATTGGGCTTCTTTCAAAGTGTAGGTTTGAACCTTTTGTTGTTTTGTTTATGGAAACTTGCATTGAATTTTACTTTAAATATCATTTCAATTCCATTGCTTTGGGCTGCTTCTCTAGGGAATACCTTATTCAAATATTATTTCTTCTTTACTTGTCTTCCATTTCCTCCACATCTCTGAAACTTTGCATTTCTTTCTTTCTCTTATTTTCACTCCCTTGGTTGTTTCCTACCTTTCTTCAGTATCTCTTAATACATTTTCATTTGAGTCTAGTCTCTCTTAGGCACCTTATAATTTGTTTCATTTCTGAGACAATTTTTTCATTTTCTTCCTTTTCTTTCAAAAGTTTAGTTATTTATTCCTGTTTTTAGTTTTTTAATTTCCAATTAAAGGTGATTTTTTTCCCTAAAATGCTTCTTAGAGAGTATTAATTCAGTTTTGAGTTGTGTCTTATAGTTTTCTTTTGCCTCATGGTTGTTTTAGTGAGGGAATTTTCATCAGTTCATATGTGATAGGTAGTGAATCTATATGGATTAATTTTTTCTTCTTTTCATTTTGTGGATTTGAGTTTGTTTCCAAGATTCCTAATTAATTAATGACCTCTTCTGTCTGCAGAGCAAAGCTGTTTCTTTAGTGAAGTTCTTTTGGGGGAGAAAGGAGTTATGTGTCTTCCAGTACTTTAGTTCTTTTTTGTGTTGTAGAATCCTAAAGTTTTCCCTTTTCTCATTTTCCCCTTTAACTATTCTTTGCCAAAGAACACATCTACCTTTTTAATTATTATTATTTTTATTCTTCTTCCTAGAAGCTATACCTTTCGAAGACTGACACTTATCATTGCATAGATTTGACTATTTTATTATTTGTGATGAACTTACTCCTTAATCTTTCTGGAGATGGTTATTCCTTGCTTCCTCAGTTTTTCTCAGTCTGTTTTTGTTCTGTACAAAGGGTTGCCATAGGGTGGAGTGTGAGAGATTGCTTTCTGGAATTTGGCAGTTTTTTCCAATTTACTTATAGTATTGTAAAGTTTGGGCAGATTAATTGTTTTTGCAGTAAATATTGTAAGATGTGTCCATATATACCATGTCTGGTTCTTTAAATATTAGAGATTTATATTTTGAAGCAATATGCATAAAATATGGCTACCCAATTAACTGAATCTATTAACATTGTGAATGCTCCTTTTTTCTTATTTTAGACTTGTCTTAAAGGCTCCTTATATTATTCTAACCAAACCAGCTTTCTTTTTGGTGTTTGCATGGTATATACTTTTTCATCATTTTGTTTTTACCATTTTTGTATTCATATATTTGGTTTTGTCTCTTAAAAAGCATACAGTTGAATTTTGCTTTTACTTTTTGTCTGACATTGTATTTACTTTGATAGAGTATTTGTCTATTTATATTCAATGTAATTAGTTAATGTATTGGACTAAATTTTCTTTTTATTTGTCTCTCATGATTTTATATTCCTTTTTTTCTTTATGGCCTCTCCTTTACCACCATGCTTTTATTACTATTCCATTTTTCCTCTTTACTAGCTTGGTAATGTGTAGTAGACATATTAAAGGTTACTACCTGAATCCTTTGCTTGTCAAATTCAAATACTAGTACAAACTAGGACTTCTACCTCTTCCAGGATTTTAGAAATTCATTTACTCCATTCCCATTGTTACTATTGCTACTGTTGTCACATATTTTTATTTTTACATATTTTCAAATTCCACAAGACTTCTTTATTATTGTTAATAGTCAGTTTTCTTTTAGATATACTCATATTTACCCATTTTATTGCTCTCCATTACCTCATATACTTATGAATTTCCATCTGAAATAATTTTCCTTTTAACTGAAGGTTTTTTGGTTTGTTTATTTAATTTCCTAAAATGTGGACTTGGTTATTAAAGATTCTCCCAGTTGGTTGTGTGAAAATGTCTTCATTTTATCTCCATTTTAGAAGATATTTTCACTGGGTACACAGTTCTACGTAGGCAAATATTTTCTTTCAGCATCTTAAAGAAATTGTTCCATCATGTTCTGGCTTCCCTTTTATCTGTTGAGAAGGTGGCCGTCATTCTTACTATCGCTCCTTTAAATAAAATATATCTGTATTTGCCTCTGGCTGCTTTTATGGTTTTCTCTTTAGCTTTGCTTTACAGCAGTTATGTTATAATATATATATAAGTATGATTTTCTTTATAGTTATACTGCGTGTGCTTTGTCTTGCTTTTAGAATCTATGCCTTGATGACATCAGTTTGGAAAATTCTCATCTTTTATAACCTCAAATATTGCTTCATCTCCATTTTTTGTCTTTAACTGGGACACTAATTTACATTTTCATCAGCCTATTTTTTTTTTTTTTTATTCCCATTGTATCTTATCTTCTTTCCTATATCCTTTAAATCTTTTTCTCTATTCACCAAGTTGTTTCTTTTGGATTGGACTTCCAGTTTACCAATTAAAGTCTTTGACTGATTTCTTCATTATCTGCATTTTGTAGGGGCTTTGGTCATAGTGTCTTGTGTTTCATCTAGTTGTTTGTTCTATTTTGTTTTTGTTTTTTTTTAGTTCAAAATATTGTTTACCTTAAAATTAGAGGGCTAATTTGACACCTAAGAGTGATATTAACTTCTTCCAAAGTGGATTTATATTTACATCTTGGAGGCAGATATATTAAAGGTACTAGTAACTTCCTATCACCTTAACAATCCAGTTAGTGATTGAGATGATTCAAAGTTTAGCTTCAGTCTCTGGAAGGTCAAGGCTATTTCTCGTTCATCCTTACTCCTTGGAAATAGCTCTCAGATTCTTGACCCAAGGACTGGAGTGTTTATTAGAACCTATCTTTCAGCTGTCTCTCAGCTCCAATTTTACTCCTCCTTTTCTCAGCTTCTTAGCCTCCTCTATCAGAATTGGCTGGCTGCAGTGAAAGCATCTGGGGACAGTGAGCTCCAAAATAACAGGCTGACCTCTGTTGGTATCTTTCTTCTCGTAGATTATGATCCCATTATTCTTTGCTACATTGTTAAAAGACTTTTTTTGGTTTATTTATTTATTTAATTTATTGGTTTATTATTTTTTTTAAATTTGTTGAAGTGATTTATTTGAGTCTGGAAATTATTCTGTTCTTTCTTTTTTCATTTTTTAAAAAAATTATGGAAGTATATCATTCATACATGAACATACATAAACAATAAGTATATAGTAAAAGTGAACTTACAAAACAAACATACATAACATCATACAGGGCTTCCATTATCACCCCATCATCAATACCTTGCATTTTTGTGACACATTTATAACAAATTCTGAAAGAGCATCATCAAAGTATTACTACTAACTATAGTCCATATCTTACATTTGATGTATTTTCCCCCAACCCACTCTATTATTTTTTTTGTTCATAAACCGTACACTTTAAAGTGTACAATCAATGGCATTTGGTAAAATCACAGAGCTGTGCATTCATCACTTCAATCAATATTATAGCATTTTTATTACACCAAAAAAGAAAGACAATAACAGAAAACAAACCACTATATTACCCATATGTTAGCACTACTAATTACAACCCTATGATGTGCTTTCACCTTTTCTATTCATTTCCAAACATTTAGAAACAACGTTTTACCAATTCTGTACAGATTAAACCTCAGCTTTCTATTTTCTCTGGTGACATATTCTAGCTATTAACTCCATGAGTTTGCTCATTATATTTAGTTCTTAATAACAAACTCATACAATATTGTTTTGTGTCTGGCTTGCTTCACTTAACATAATGCCCTCCAGGTCCATCCATGTTGCCATATGCCTTATGACTTCATGTCTTCTTATAGCTGCCTAATATTCCATCATGTGTATATACCACAGTTTGTTTATCCATTCGTCAGTTAATGGACACCTGGGTTGTTTCCATTGTTTGGCAATCGTGAATAATTTTGCTATGAACATCAGTGTGCAAATGTCTGTTCGTGTCACTAGTCTCATTTCTTCTGGCTATATACCTAGTAGTGGTATTGCCGGGTCACATGATAGAGCTGTAACTAACTTCCTTAGGAACTGCCAAACAGATTTACACAATGGCTGTACCATTTTATATTCTCACCAGCAGTGAAAGCATTCCTATCTCTGTACATCCTCTCTAACACTTGTAGTTTTCTGTTTTTTTTTTTTTTTGATAGTGGTCATTCTAGTAGGTGTGAAATGATATCTCCTGTAGTTTTGATATGCATTTCCCTAATAGCCAGAGATGTTGAACATTTTTTCATGTGTTTTTTTTGCCTGTTGTATTTCTTTAGAAAAATGTATATTCAGGTCTTTTCTTCTGCCCTTTTAAAAATTGGGCCACTTGTCTTTTTATCGTTGAGGATCTTTTTATATATCATGGATATTAGACCTTTGTTGGATGTGTGATTTTCAATTATCCTCTCCCATTGAGTAGGCTGCCTTTTTACCCTCTTCACAAAATCTTCTTCACAAAGAAGTATTTAATTTTGAGGAGGTTTCATTATCTATTTTCCTTTTGTTGCTTGTGCTTTAGGTGTAAGGTTTAAGGGACCCCCACCTACTAAAAGTTCTTTTAGATGTTTCCCTAAGTTATCATCTAGGAGTTTTATGGTCCTGGCTTTTATGTTTAGGTCTTGGATCCATTTTGAGTTGATTCTTGTATAGGGAGTGAGGTAGGGATCTTCTTTCATTTTTGGTAATGGATATCCAGTTTCCTCAGAACCATTTGTTCAAGAGACTGTTCTATCCCAGAAAAGTGGACTTGGTAGGCTTAATAAAAATCAGTTGACCATAGAAGTGAGAGTCTATTTCTGAATTCCCAATTTGGTCCCAGTGATCAATGTGTCTATCTTTATGCCAATACCATGCTGCTTTGACCGCTATAGCTTTACAAAACTCTTTATGGTTAGGAATTGTGACCATAAAAAAAAAAACAAAAAAACACTTTGCTTTTCCTTTTTAGGATGGTTTCGGCTATTCAGGACCCATTTCCCTTTCAAATAAATTTTGTAATTGACTTTTCTATTTCTGTAAAGTAGGCTGTTGGAATTTTGATTGGTATTGTATTGAATCTATAAATCAGTTTGGGTAGAATTGATATCTTCACAATGTTTAGTCTTCCAATCTGATGAACACAGAATGTCCTTCCAGTTTTTTAGGTCTTCTTTGATTTCTTTTAGCAGTATTTTATAGTTTTCTGAATACATATCCTTTACATTCCTGGTTAAATTAATTCCTAGATATGTGAGTCTTTTGTTGCTATTGTAAATGGAAATTTTTTTTCATGATTTCCTCCTCAGTTTGCTATTACTAGTGTATAGAAACACTACTGATTTTTGTGTTTTGATCTTGTATTCTGCCACTTTCCTGAACTCATTTATTAGTTCTAATTGCTTTGTTGTAGATATTTCGGGATTTTCTAAGTATAGGATCATGTCATCTGTGAATAGTGAGAATTTTACTTCCTCTTTTCCAATTTGGATGCTTTTTATTTCTTTTTCTTGCCTAATTGCTCTAGCTAGAACTTCTAGCACAATGTTGAATAACAGTGGTGACAGTGGGCCCCCTTGTCTTGTTCATGATCTTAGAGGGAAAACTTTCAATCAATATGATGTGGCTGTGGGATTTTCATATATGCTCTTTATTATGCTGAGGAACTTTCCTTTTATACCTACCTTTTGAAATGTTTTTTTATCAAAAAAGTATGCTAGATTTTGTCAAATGCCTTTTCTGCATCAATCAAAATGATCATGCATTTTTTTCCTTCAATTTGTTAATGTGGTGTATTACATTGATTTTCTTATGTTGAACTACTCTTGAGTACCAGGAATAAAACTCACTTAATCATGATGTGTAGTTCTTTTAATATGCTCTTGGATTTGATTTGCAAGTATTTTGCTGAGAATTTTTACCATGTTCTTTAGAGAGATTGGCCTGTAATTTTCTTTTCTTGTGGTATCTTTATCTGGCTTTGATATTAGGGTATGTTGGCTTCATAAAATGTGTTGGATAATTTTCTCTCCTTTTTAATTTTTTAGAAGAGTTTAATCAGGATCAGTATTCATTCTTCTCAAAATGTTTGGAAGAATTCACTGTGAAGCCATCTGGCCCTGAACTTTTCTTTGTTGGAATATTTTTGATGACTGATTCAATCTCTTTACTTGTAATTGGTTTGTTGAGTTCTTGTATTTCTTATAGAGTCAGTGTAGGTTGTGCATTTCTAAGAATTTGTCCTTTTCATCTAGGTTGTCTAAATTGTTGGCATACTATTTCTTATAACATCCTCTTATGATCCTTTTTATTTCTTTGGGATCAGTAATAATGTCCCTGCTCTGATTGCTGATTTTATTTATCTGTATCTTCTCTACTTTTTTCTTTGTTATTGTAGCTAAGGGTTTGTCAATTTTATTGATCTTCTCGAAGAACTAGCTTTTGGTTTTGTTGATTTTTCTCTGTTGTTTATTTGAGTCTAAAAATCCATTTATTTCTACTCTAATCTTTGTTATTTCTTTCTTTCTATTTGCTTTGTGATTGGTTAGCTGTTCTTTTTCTAGTTTCTCCAGGTGTTCAGTTAGGTCTTTGATTTTAGCTCTTTCTTCTTTTTTTATATAGGCATTTAGCACTATAAATTTCCCTCTTAGCACTGCCTTCCTTGTAGCCAATAAGTTTTGATAAGTTGTGTTCTCTTTTCTTTCATCTTGAGATATCTACTAATTTCTCTTGCAATTTCTTCTTTGACCCACTGATTGTGTAGGAATGTGTTGTTTAGCCTCCATATATTTTCAAATTGTCCCCTTTCCCACCTATTATTGATTTCCAGCTTCATTCTATTATAATCAGAGAAGGTGCTTTGTACAATTTCATTCTTCTTAAATTTATTGAGAACTGTTTTGTGGCACAACATGTGGTCTATCATGGAGAAGGATCCATGAGCACTTGAGAAGAATTTATAACCAGCTGATTGGGGTGCAATGTTCTGTATATGTCTGTCCAATTGAGCTTGTTTATCATAGTGTTCCAGTTCTCTGTTTCCTTGTTAATCTTCTGTCTAGTTGTTCTATCTATTGATGATTGGCATGTTGAAGTCTCCCAACTATTATTTTATAGATGTCTATTTCTCCTTTCAGTTTTGCCAGAGTTTGCCTCATGTATTTTGGGGCACACTGGTTAGATACATAGATATTTATGATTATTACTCCTTTCTCATGGATTGTCCCTTTTATTAATATATAATGGCTTTCTGCATCTCATCACTTTTTTTTTTTTTTTTTTCCATTTAAAGTCTGTTTTGTATCTGACACGACTATAGCTATCCTTGCTCTCTTTTGGTTACTATTTGCATGAAGTACCTTTTTCCAACCTTTCACTTTCAGTCTATTTGCATCCTTGGGTCTAAGGTGAATTTCTTGCAGACAGCATATGGTTGGCTCATGTTTTCTTATCTATTCTGTCAGTTTATGTCTTTTGATTGGGGAGTTTAATCCATTAACATTCAATGTTATTACTGCAAAGGCATTTACTTTCTTCAATCATTTTATCCTTTGGCTTTCATATGTTGTTTTAGTTTGCCAAAAGTGTGCCAATGTAAATTACCAGAAATCTGTTGGCTTTTTAAATGGGGATATATTTGGGGGTAAAAGCAGTTCCAGGCTATGAAATGTCCAAATCGAGGTATCAGCAGACATACTTCCTCACCTATTGATCCTGATATATTGCCACGTGTTGAAGCAAGATGGCCGCCGACATCTGTGAGATTTCAGCCTTCCCCTCCAGGCTCACCATCTCCTCTTGACTTACTCTGTGGGCCCAGCATCTTGGGGCTTCCTGCTTAAGCTATCTTGTAGTTCTCTCTTTCCTGGCATAAGGCTTGTCTCTTAGGGCTTCTGTCCTTGCAGTTCAACTGTGGGCAAAACTGGAGTGTTTTCTCTCACATGAAAGTTTCCTTTTTCCTCTCTCTGTCCATCTGTGTGAATCCATTTAAATCAGACCCAGTAAGGGGGCTTTTCTCTTAGTTCCTACTTATTTCTGGATATTTTAAACTCACTGTTGTATTTGAAGGACAGTTTTGTCAGATAAAGAATTCTTGGCTGACAGTTTTTCTCTTTCAGTACCTCAACTCTGTCATGCCATTGCCTTCTTACTTCCATAGTTTCTGAAGATATGTCCCTTGTATGTGATGTTTCACTTTTTCCCTTGCTGCTTTCAGAAATTTCTCTTTATCTTTGGCATTCTGAATATTATTTGTCTTGGTAAAAGTCCACTATTTGGATTATTCTAATGGGAGCATACTGTGCTTCCTGGACAATCATATTCATGTCTTTCTTGAGAGTTGGGAATTTTTTGGTCATTATTTCCTCAATTACTCTCCCTACCCCTTTTCCCTTCTCTTCTCCTGGAACTCCAATAACAGGTATGCTGGTGTACTTTATGCTATCATTAAACTCCCTGCTCTATTTTATTCCTTTCTTTTCTCTTTCTCTTCATCTCTTCTCAATTTTAGCTGTTCTGTCCTTTGTTGCTGATTCTTTTTTCCATAATTTCAAATCTGCTGTGTGCCTCTATTGTATTTTTAATCTCACTTATTGTGTCTTTCATTCCCATAAGCTTTGTTATTTTTCTATCCAAGGTTTCAGATTTTTCTTTATGCTTGCCCAGTGTCTTCGTAATGTCTTTTACTAGCCCTGTTGTCCTTCAACTCCATGATTTGATTTAGGAGATTTTTATAAACCTCATTGATTAATTGTTTCATGTCTGCTGTCTCATCTGGAGCTTTGATATATACCTTTGCCTGAGTCTTATCTTTCTTTTTCTTAGTATGGCTTGTAATTTTTGGCTGACATCTAGGTACCTGATTATGATGCTGAGTTTACACTGATATTCAGTTCCTCTCTCTTGCCTAGGGATTTGCTGTTAAGTAGCTATGTGCCAGCACTGTTCTTTGATTCTTGGTTCAACTTGTCCTAGATATTTGGGATTTCCCCTGTTTGACTGCTCAAACCAGGGCTAATGACCTTGTAATGGTGCAGGCCAATTTCCAAGGCCCTTGGAGAGGGGACAGTAGAGGCACCTGATTGCCTCTTTTCTATATTTATTATTATTTTTCCCTTCTTTTCATGCACTTTTCTGATCTGCCAGCAGATAGCACTCTTTGGCAGACTTCTGAGCTCAGACCCCATTTATTAGGGGGGAATGCATTCCTTGTAATCTTGCCCAGGTGGGTGGCTCAGAAATGATATCCTCAGGGCATGCCAAACTTTTTCTGAAGCTGTTTTCCTCCCTTGGCCAGCCACAGCCTCTTTCCCTCTGAGCCCTCAGCAACCAGCCCAGGGAAGTAGGGAGGGTGTTTGAGAAGGCAAATTATCTTGGGCTCCCTGCTGGCTTTCAGGACAAACTCACCAGCTGTGGCTCCACTCTGCCTGGAAGTGTGTGACCCCTCCAGTGCAGCAGAACAAGTTCTCTGGCAAAAATCTGATTTTGCTATCGGTTGTATCCTTACCTCTCCCCTCTCTAGGGGAAGAGGACTCCTGCAACCCCTTCAGTCTGCAGCCACCTGCTGCTGTTTGCTCCAAGGATGAGAGGATATGCACCAGCAGCTGCTGCTGAAGCTTTACTCATGGGATTTTTCTGGCCAGCTGAGATTCCTTTCTTTCACCCCTCACTCTTTTGGGTGGTGTCTAGCCTTTCCCTGGTGTCCTAAGCCCCAGAACAGACCTCCAGACAGTCTCCATCTTTCCCCTGGTTATTTTTTTTCTGAGAGAGAAGTGATCTCTCTGCTTCTCTAATCTTTCATCTTCCTGGAAGTCCTGTTGGTTTATTTTTGACCAGCTTTTCTAGTTGTTCTCATCTTGAAGGTTGTTCCAGATAAACTCTTTCATTATTACTATAAATCTCTTATTTGAAGAGAAATTTTTATAATTGTAAAATTTATCACCTATTGGATAATTTTAAATTAGTATATTTCTCTTTAAAAAGGGTGACATATTCTTGGCCAGACTTTTCAGTGCCTCCAGTGTCTGTAAAAGTCCAGTGGTTTTATCTGGTCCTTCATGTTTCTTCCTGGTCTTCCTGTTACTCACCATTCCAGCCTTTCCATCCTTACCTACTTCTGTCTCTATTTATTTTCACTTGGATTTTAGTTTCTTAATCCCATATTCCATCTACCTCTAAAAATACCTGTATTGCCCAGTTTTTATTTTTCTAGAGTCCAAAGTCTTTTACTGATTAATGTATGTTTGCTACTATCTTCTTCAAATACCATTTTCTGTCTACAAGGCTATGATTCCCTCCAAGCTTTCAGTTAATTGGTCTATTTCCCTAGAACAGGCCTCATGTCAGTATGTCAGGATAGATCCATATCCTGGTCCTTACTCCTTCCCAGGTATCTCACTCAGATGAAAATTACTTGGCTGTGGAAAAATGTGCTTCACTCTTTTGTATGTGCCTGGTAATGTTTCAGTGATGAAGCAATATTTTGGCAGTGTGATTAAGCTCATTTTGACCCTTATGCAAATGTTTTCAATCATTGAAAAACACATCATCTTGAATTATTGCTGCCTCATATTTGGTTTTGTTTAGAAATTATAGTACATTTGGCATATGTGTACATGCCTGGAAATCAAAAGGTAGGACTTGAATCGGACTTTCTGAAAGGTATTACTAAATTATAGATGTGTAATGGCTTAATAAATTGTATTTACATAGTGTTACTGTTGGTCATAGTAAATCAGTAAATGCATTTTTTAGAGCCACAAATCTTTAACACTCATTACCATTCCATAGTGCAAAATGAATAATGTCTCTAAGTCATCTTTTATAGGATTTACCACTTAGTGACTGAATTAGGGAAATAGAATTCCTAGGTAAGTCTATGCACAAAAGTATAAATCATAGTGTTATTTTTATGCAATTTCTACCTCACACTCTATTCCATGAATGAGATATAAACACATTGACTTTTGGGAGGACCATTTTTCACTAAATAGGCATTTATAGAGTACTTTTTATGAGTAAGATAATATGGTAGAGAGAAAAAAGTGAATGTTATATGCTACTTGTCTTTTAGGTACTCATAGGTGAACAAAAGGATTGTATAATAACACAATTGCAATAATCTGTAAAATGTACCATTCTACATTAATAATGGATGACACACAAAAAAGAGATATTTATTATTACTTATTTTAAGGTATTATATAGGCTAAATATAAGGCATATATAGAGAAGCAGTGGAAGATGGAGAAAACATCTTTGATCATCCCCATAGGCAGCCTTGTAGACCAATCCTAGAACTCTGAAATTTACCCTGTGGAAAGTAGGGAGTCATTTGATAGTAATACATAGATGGGTGCTATGATGTGATTATATATGCCTTTTAGTAATGCCATTTTATGTGAGGGATTTATTACGTAGAGACACATGTTGGAGGCTGCAGCGATACCTAATGTAGGAAATAGTGGAGATTTATACCAAGAAAGGTATAGGAGCAGAAGGGATGTGTTAGAGAGATTTGGCTCATGAAGGATTAGAATGATTAGAATGATGCCAAATTTCAGGCTGCAGGTGAGTAGTGGTACCATTAATTATGGTCATGAGTACAAAAAAATGGAGCTGATTTTGGGGGGAGAGTTAAAAAAAAGAGTTTAGCTTTAGACAAGGGAGATATCTGTAGAACATACAGATATAATTAGATAGAAGAAGCAAATATACAGTAGGGTAAGCCTTATTAAAATAATACAGAAGTAAATATGGAATGAGAAAAGAAAAGGGAATTTATAGATTCTGGAGAAGCTCAGTGTTTAAGGGACAAATATAGATAAGTGGCCTTCTGATGACTAAACTAAATTCAGTGACAACATCTGGAAAGGTCAGAGAAACTGATGGCTAACGTTAGATTACATGTCATAAGTGAGAATTTGTTAAATATTGAAAAAATATTAAAAACCTTGGATTCTGGTTATGACTTAATAGGTTTATTATGAGAGCAATTCACTTAAGACACAAAATGAATAGAAGTCAAGGACATTCTGTTGTGTAAATTTCAAGACATTGGCTTATCTTACCCCATGCTATACAAGACCACTTCTAAATAATTTATGGACTTCTGAGATGGGGGATGTGGTATTCCAACAGTCCAGGCTACAGGGCCCATATGGCTAAGCTTCCCAAATTATATTCATTCACCCTAAACCATAAAAGAACTCAGTAAGATCCCTGGAAATAGGATGGCATCCCATTCTAAGTTTTCCCAAGATGGTGGATACAATATAAATCACCAAGTATATTTGAGAAGATAACCTGTTAGCTGGGATTATGTCTCAGGAGTAATATAAAAATTAAATAACAACAAATAAGTACATTTTTTATTTATCACTGTGAACATGAGAGTTCACAATGATGATAGCTAGAATGTTCAAGAACACTCCGTCGTCTTCCCTACTGCCAAGAATAACCATTTGCCAGCAACAGTTTCCAACACATTCCCACTCCTTCTTAACCTGTTCACTTTTTCTTTCTTTCCATAGCATTTTTGTCCTATTACTTTCTATGTGATTTCCTTAATGTATATAACTATTGCTTATTTTGTGTCACTCTGTGTTTTAGTCAGCCAAAGGGGTGCTCATGCAAAATATCAAAATTATGTTGGCTTTTATAAAGGGTATTTATTTGGGGTAGAAGCTTACAGTTACTAGGCTATAAAGCGTGAATTGCTTCCCTCACCAAAGTCTGTTGCCACATGTTGGAGCAAGATGACTGCCGACATCTGCAAGGGATCAGGCTCCCTCTTCCTCTTAAGGCTCCGTGGTCCCAGCTTCTTCCAATATCACCCTTAGGCTGGGATAAGTCTTGTCTCTCTACTGGGGCTTGTTTCTCTTTGGGCTCAGCTGCTCTGCTTTCTCCACAAGGCCAGCTATAAACTATTAGGTGAACAGCTTATCTCTCTTTGCAGGGCCTCTTCTGTTTCTAAGGAGCCATCCCTATTCCTCTGTGTTCTTCTCCTGTGTGTTTACTTCCTGGGGTTCCAGCATCCAAAACTCTAAATTCTGTCCTTTGCCATGTCTTTTCTCTGTGAGTCCCCACCCACCAAAGGGCAGGGACTCAATGTACTACTGACATGGCCCAATCAAAGCCCTAATCTTAATTTAATCAAATAAAAGTGAAACCTCAGACAGAGCAGTTTACAAACATAATCCAATATCTATTTTTGGAATTCATAAACAATATCAAACTGCTACACTCTGATACATTGTAAACTACATGGAGGACAGGGACATTTTTTCTATTTGTTTGCTGATACATCCCAGGCAGTTGACATAGTAAATGAGGACAATGACTCAATGAACACTCCTGATTCTGGCTTCCTTTGAAAAATCAAGTACTACCTCTCAACACTGGGCTTCCATTCCTACATCCCTAATAGAGGAATATAGGTTGCAAATGAATGCCAACTGCTGCTTTTAGGCAAGTCATGTGTACCTTAGTCCTTTCCAGTTGCCACTTCCCTAATTGTCTCCCAGGGCTGAAGCTTATATAAATTGGCATTAATCTTCACATTTCTGCTTTTGTTTTTCTTAGACTAGAGTCATGAGGAAAGTTAACTCATTCTTGTACTCATGTCTTTATCAAAAGTGAGAACATTGGATCAAGACAGAGTAAGGAAGTTTTATATGTTTACTGAAAAAAAATGGGGAGAAGATATCTTTATGTTGAATTGAAGTTTTTTGGTCTTAAGTATAGAAAATGTGTATCTTCTTACATCTGTCTAATTAATTTATTTCAATTATCTTTCTGATGTCTGTCTTTTGAGTGGCTCGTCTCTGCTCTAAATAGTTGCAACAGCAACCTTATTTAAAATTCTAAGAAGGATCATTGAAGTCTATTTTAACAGAAAGAGGATAAACACTATAGAAGATCATATTAATAGCAGGTACCCTGAGCAACTTTGAGTAGAAATTAGTTATATTGCTTTGGAACTTCCTGAAGTTGATCATCCCTATTGGACCTTCACAGACAGTGGAAATATCAATTAGCTTATGATATCATTTCAGTCATAGCTTGCATTTATATGTGGACATGTAAAGCAAATAGATGCCAATCCTTCGGGGCAGAAGTATTAGGCATGTTGTCTAAGCCTCTAATACAAATAACCTACCTTTTACAATAGTTTTGAATTGCCTTTGTGGAGTGGAAGCAGATAAAACCAGTCAGGAGAGATGTCAATAATCATCCATACTTTCTACAACAAAACTAATACAAAAAATCCTTGTCATTTACCCAGAGTTATGCCATAACTTATATAGGTGAATGTATGAATTATTAATGTAGAAAATCCATGACAACAGGGGCCACCATTCTCAAAAGCTGCTCCATTTATTGACTTTTGTCTAAAGTACTGACTAACATGGCTTCAGCTTCTGACAGTGACTGAAATAGTCACTTGTATCATCATTAGAGTACACTCATTTCTGAACCATCATGTGTGCTATGTACCTTCTCTCTGTTTCATTTACTCTCCCTTGGAATGTTTTTATGTTGGCAATACTTTATGTGATTGTGATAGTGCTAAACAAAAATTATAATATTTTTCTAGAATTAAAATGTAAGATATAATTGGCACATTTAGATATTTGCCTTATTGCATAACAAGCTTTAGCAAAATGAAAAATTGAGCAACTTAAAAATAATTTTTATTAAATTGCAATTATTAACTTAACAGCATTAAAGTTGGGATAAAATAACTGAGCTAAATGTTGCAATTTCATTTACAAAAATGCATGCTTATTATTTACTTTGGAAGCCTGCCAACTAGAGAACATATTAGGCTGAGAATGCAATTAGACATGTCATCCCATGCAGCAATTTCTCACAAGACAGATGTATCTTCAAGCAAATTTAACCTTTATAAGGCTTGTTTTTGGTCTCTGCTTCATAGAGATTACACAGTTATTTATTTTAAATGGAAACTATGGTGAGAGGGATGAAATCTAAAAGTGATTGAAATTTCCACTTCTATCAATTTTAGTTTACATGCTGTTAGGTGAGGGGATTTAATAAAGGCTTACAGAATCTTCATTTACTTTCAAAGAAAACTGCTAGTGGAGAATTGCCTTATTTTACAAACATAAACAGATTATTTTCTTTACTAGTAAATGCCCAATCCATTGATTTTTGTCATTTATGTGTCAAATTTTTTTATGCTTACATTTTTGTTTTCAAATAAAGTTTAAAAAACTGTTATAACCATTTTCTCACAATAATTATCTGACCTGATTTAAAACTGTTAGCAAAATAAACAACTGTATTTTAATAGCTGCCCATAAGCAATAACTAGATAATGACCCCATGACCTCTCTGAATCCTGCTTCAATTTTGATCAGCATCTGCTTCGGCTCCTGGGATTATGGGAATCACCAGGATGGCTTCCAGAGAAGGATAAGTAACCCAGCTGTGTACTCTTTGTGCCAGTAATAGAAGAACTGTGCCAGCTAGCCCTCTCCAGGAGTGTGCATGGTGCATTTGGGCATTTCCAGAAGGAAAATTTTAGTTAAGGGAACAAAAATGAATTGGATCATTTTTTACAATTTTTTAGAAAAAGTCTGTGAAAGAGTTGTAGACTTCAGTCTTCACTTTAGAACACAAGTTTTTAAGTTTGCCACTGTGGTTGATTTTTTCTTTTTAAACTAAGGGGACATCAGAGCATTATGTAAATGCTTTCTTTACTTGGGCATTACTGAAGGTAAATAGGAATCTCTTGACTTGGTAATGAGAAGAGAAAACGAGACTTCCCAAACTTCTCAGCATGGTCTTGTCTACACTGGTTTGAAAGTTTTGTGTCTTGCACAAAAAACTACAACTCCAATATCTCAGTGGTTTCAAACAGCAAAACATATTTCTTACACATACAACATGGTCATCATGCATGTGCAAAGGGGCTCTGCTCATCGTAGTTACTCAGGAACACAGGCTGATGGAGAATTGCTTGAAACATGCTTTCACATTACCAGAGCAAAGGAAAAATGGTGCAGGGCATGTGCTGGCACTAAAAGCTTGCTCCCACAAGTGCTGCATGTTGCTTCAGCTCACATTTCTTTGGTCAGAGCAAATCACAGGGCCACTCCTGGGTTCAGGTGAGCAGAAAAGTGCAATTCTATCACATGGCCAAAGAGAGAGCACTGACATTTGTGGACAGCATCAGTACTACTAAACTCAAAGTTGAATTGATCTCAATTTAAGAAAATGTAGGGAGCTAAAATCAGTAGTGTTTGCTGGGTTTTGACAGTAGTCAGATTGAAAGCATATTCTCATTTAGTAGGTAAGAGAGGTGCCATGATTATTCTAATGCCTATGTTTATTTTTGTTAACTAATAAAATTTGAATTGATGTATAATTATGTTCTTTGTAAGTAATTAAGAACCCTTGGTGGAACATGCAATTTGAAATATCTAATTATTTCCCCCCACAGAACTTAGTAATATATGAGAAAAAGGCTGTATGAATCATGCTTTTGATTAGTGTAGAATTGTGTAGCCAAGAACCAGATTGTAACAAAAGTGGCAAAGTGCATTTATATAAAAGGAATGATATTAAATGAATAAACCATTTAGAGAATTTGCTTAAATTCTTTAAAATATGTTATGTGTATATCATACATATATTTATCCCACTTTTCTAAATGTTAAGAGCAATTTAAATTCCTTATAGAAAATATAGAAATGAATACAAAATTAAATTAAATTTAAAACATCCAGAGGTAGCTACTATTAATAGTTTGACTTACATTCTTCTAGTTGCATATAAATATGTATATACAATTTGTACATTGGTACAAATTGTATATACAATTTGTACATTTGGTACAAATTGCCAAATTTAATTTATATGAATTTATATTACTACCAGCAGTAAATGAGAGCACCTGAATCAATGTACCTCACCAATATTCTCATTTTTAAAAGAAAAGTCTACCAATTTGCAAATGAATACTATCTCATTTGTTGGTTTAATTTGTTTTTATTTGATTATTAGTGACATTGAACTTTTTACTTTGCTAATTGCTTTATGGGTAATTTTTTTTTTCATATTTGTTGTCCCTTTTTTCTTCTAAGGAATTAAGCTTTTGTGATTGATTTTAAAAGCTCTTAATGAGTAAGGCAAATAGCTTATTATTATATGCAAAATAGTTCCTTACAGGTCTTCTTTTTTTTTTTTTTATGTTCAGAAGTTTACAGAATTACATACTCAAATGAAACTGTCATTTAGTTTATGATTTCTTCTTTAAGAAGGGCTTTCATACTCTGAGGTCATATAAATATCTATATGTCCTTTCTGGTTCTTTTACATTTCTTTTTAACATTGAACTCTGATCCATCTGGAATTAATTTGGGAGCAGGGTAAGATGCAGTATTCTACCTTTGCTCCCCAAATAAGTTTTCACAAGTATTATTGAATAATCCATAATGAGTCTTCTGGAGACTTTAGTAATAAAGAATGTAGTTCTTGCCCCAAAGGAAACAAACATACAGATCCTTATTGGTATAGTTATGATAATGTTCTTAATAAATCTGATTGTAGCATTTCTAGCCTATAGCAATTAGAAACAGCAGGATAAGGGCCCTGATCAAGAAAATGGCAAAAATAGGCAAATTTATTATAATTTTAAAGAGATAGAAAAACTAAAAGTAGACAAAGTTGTATTATTCAGCAGTGGTGTTCACTAATTACTGAGCCCTTAGGAAAAAAGTTTCATTATCCTCACACTTTTGTGTTTAAAAATTCATTTAAAAATGCTTAAAAACAACAGGTCTTGATGAGAGCACTGGGAAGAGAATATGGCATAATGGAATCAAATAAAGCTGGGCTTTAGTTTGAGCATCTTAACCTAACAAATACATGACACTGAGAAAGGGATTAAGTTTTATCCTGGTTTTACCCATCTGTAAAATAATAAATGATAAATGATCACTATCCGATAGTGTTGTAATAAAAGTGACTCACAATGCCAGCATGTTCATCCCTCTTCCACCTTCTCCTCACCTCTTAGGCCCTCTTCCAGGTAAATTTCCCTGTTTCTGGAAATTCTGAAGTGATGTGGCATTCTCCTTAGCAATTTCTGAAGACCTTGACTATTTGTTTTTACTATCAGATACAGAAGCCAAAATGATTCTTTTAAACTGAAAAAAAAAGGCAGCTCTTTTTTTTTTTAAAAACAATTTATTGAAGTATATCATTCATACATGAACATACATAAACTATAAGTATTCAGTAAACATCATGAACTTACAAAACAAACATGCATAACATCATGCAGGGCTCTCACACATCAGCCCCCCACAAACACCCTGCATTGTTGTGAAACATCTGTTAACAAATCATGAAAGAGCATCGTCAAAGTATTACTACTAAGTATAGTCTGTATCTTCCTCCCCTATACATTTTTTTAAAGGATTTATTTATTTATTATCCATTCCCCACCCCACCCCCCGCCCCCCGGTTTTGCTGTTTCTGTTTCCATTCGCTGGGCAACTCTCTGTGTCCGTTTCCTGCCCTCTCTTATCATCCTTCTCCTCCTGTCTTCACTGGGATTTGATCCTCGGAACCTCCGATGTGGGAGAGAGGCGTCCTACTGCCTATGCCACCTTAGTTCCTGGTTTTTTGGCACGTCTCGTCTTGGCTCTCCCTTTTGTCACTCTCCTGTTATGTAATCATGTTGCTGCATGCCTCGTGGGGCCTGGCAGCTCACCCACGCACGGGGCCTGCGGCTCACAGTGCACGGGGCCTGGCATCTCACCCGGGCCTGGTGGCTCACCCACTTGCAGGGCCTGGCAGTGCACCCGCGCACGGGGCCTGGTGGCCCACATGCATTCTATTTTTCTCTTTTTTTATTTTTACCAGGAGGTTCCAGGGATTGAACCCAGGTCCCTCCATAAGGGAGATGGATGCCCAACCACCCAAGCCACATCCATTCCCCTGCTATATCTCTTAAGATTGACCCAAAATACCCAAAGTTACAGTCTTTTCCCATACAGAATGATCATATAATAAATCAGGCTTAGTTTATCACCAGCATTCTAAAACACCAGACCGAGGGAGAAAAACTAGGTCTGGGGACACATGCATGGTTTCTAATATAGCGAATGTTTAGCCTACCTTGATTATCACAAAATCAGGACAGCAAAAAAGGCAGCTCTTAAATATTTATTTGTACTATATCAACGGACCTTAGTTAACAGGGTTCAGGTCAGAAGGCAAATACTGACACAGTTACTGGAGCTGTGGGACAAAGAAGAAACAGCTTAAGTTTTGGGGCCTGGAAGATGGAATCTGAATGCTGGGGCCACCACTGACCAGTTATATTGCCATGGGAATATCATTATCCTACCCGAGATCCATTTTTTTTTTTTCCATCTGTAAAAGAGGATCACAGGGATTGGAAATAATGTGTATATTGTTAATTAAATGCATGATAGCTATGAGTTTTATCATTAATAGTAATCTTAGCTATATAAACTTTCACTGTTCTTTTTGTCCTTTCACAAGTTTTAGTGATAAAGTTGCTTAAAATCAGGCTAGTTATGTGAATAACAAATTATTGTATATGAAAAATGATAAAAGTGAAGAGTCTTTTTTTCTTTATAAAATAGTAAGGATTTTTCAGTTGAGTTCCTTTACTGGGACACGTTTTATTATGTACTTTTGATGGTAATTCAGTGAGATAAATAATAAAAGAGTATAATGAATTCCTGTTTATTGTAATTATTTTTACTAATATTAAGTCATTTTCAGTATCATAGAGATTAAAATATTGAATGTACCTGGTACACAGTTTATCACTTTTCTCAGGTTCTGATTCTATGGTACATATGTTGAACCTATCATAATGTTTACAGGTATGCTTTATGAATCTTTTATCTAAGTTTGCTAAACTTTGAAAAATGCGTTGTTGATCAAATAAATCAGTGCTTCTCAAACTTTAGGGAACATTAGAATTACCTGGAGAGTTTGTTACAAACACAGATTCCTGGGCACCATTCCCAGAGTTTCTAATTTAGTAAACCTGGGGCAAGGCCAAAGAATTTGCATTTCAAATACCCAGCTGATGTTGATGATTCTAGTCAGGGCATTCTTTGAGAACTGCAGAAATTGACTAATAGAAGTAGAGTTTCCAAAGAACATTTATTATTATTGAAAATAGTAAAAATATATATCTTGCTTAACTTTAGAAATTGTTTTTCTAAGCATGGCAATTTTTGCTTTGGCCTTTAATACTATTCTAGAAGTGTTTCTTCAAATAATAACTCCTTCCATGCAAAACACTGAAAGTATAATTCTAATTGTGGTTCCCAATATTTTAAAATCAAGTGAAATTTCTGATCTTTGTTCTATTAGTCTGGTTTAGTATAGAAATATACTTTGAAAATGTGAAGTAGTTGGTGAAGTAGGTGAATCATAAAGTGAGAGTTTATTAGCTGTATGTTTTGTTTGTATTAGTCTTTTTGTTTCAGCCTAATTTGATATGAATCAAAGTAAAGAAGGCCTCAGTGGTAGCTTTAAAATACATTAAAATGTTTTTGTTTGATATAATCATGTAGTAGAAAATTTGAAGAATTATTAGATGCTTTAGAAGTATTAGATCAAAAATACTTAAATACCTTTGTGAAAATGGTATTTTGCAAGTACAATATTCTCCCTACAATCTAAGAACACAATCATGTAAACAAGAAAAAAGTCAAGAAATTGAGCAAATACATAAGTAAGACAGACTTTCCCTGACTCACCTCATTTTCATGCTTAGATTGTGAATGTCAATGAACTCAATCAAGTCTTGCTGAAAATGTCAGCTGTCAGTCATTTCTAGGTAGTGATGTGTGGAGCTTGTCAGGAGGTAATGGACCACCTGAGTGATGAATAAAATAACGAGGGTACAGGGGCCCAGACAGAACTTCTTCACTTCTGGTAAATTTTTCTCCCAGTGGAGATTTAATATAAGAAGAGAATTAATCACATTAAAATAGGATTTAATGGGTATTTATTTTTAAAATGTTATCTTGAAACATTCATCTTTTAACTTTGTATTATTTTTTTAATTTATGTAAATGGCCAATGATTAATCATTGTCATTTCCCTACCCTATATTGGTTAGTGTAAGCAACATTAGCTACCATAAGAGAGAAATTTCCTAACCCTAAATGTTTCACAACAAAGGTTCGTTGTTAATTTGTGGGAAATGACTCCTCTGTGTGGCTGTTCCCATAAAAGGCATATTCAGGTCCCAAGCCCTGGTCCTGAGGATGTAAATAGGATCTTTGAAGATGCCATTTTTTAAGGTGTGCGCAAACCGAATGAGGGTGGGGCTTAATCCAACAAGTCTGAAGTCCTTATAAACAAAGAAAATTGGACATGGAAAAAAGAAAAAAATCACAGGAAGAAGCCAAAAGTCAATGGATGTGGGGGAGAAAGGAGAAGACATCAGTATGTGCATTGCCATATGATAGAAAAGTCATAAACTAAGGATTGCCAGTAGCCAGCATCAGAATTCCACAGTCTTTGGGGGAGAAAGCATCACCTTGCTGATACTTCAATTTTGGACTTCTCTTAGCCTCAAAACTGTGTGCACATGGGGGCATTTTCTGGATGTTGAAATTGTCCTACATGATATTGCAATGACAGATACAGGCCATTATACATTTTGTCATAACCTATAAAATTGTGTGGGGCAGAGAGTAAACTATAATGTAAACTATAGTCCACTGTTAGTAAGTGGTTTAATATATGTTCATCAATTGTAACAATTGTACCACACTAATGAAAGATGTTGTTAATGTGGGAAAGTGTGGAAGGGGGAGGGGATAGGACATATGGGAATCCCCCATATTTTTTATGTAACATTTATGTAATTTAAAGCTTTTCTAAAAAAAGAAGAAACAAAACAAAACAAAACTGTGTGCCAACAAAGACCCATCGTAGGTATTTGTTTTAGCAGTGAAGAAACTGAAACAGTGGCATCCACCCATTCAGTGACTCAGGGATATGGACGGCCATTTTGTAGCTACACCATCTTGAATGTGGGGAATAGAGAGATGGTGAACCTTGTGGGATATTTAAAGGCCAAGACGAAGTGGTTATACTATTTCTGTTTACACCCCATTTTTCAGAACTTGACCATTTTAACTTAATTTAACTGTAAGGGAGGCTGGGGACTGTAGAGGAGCTAATAATAATCTCAGCTACCCCTGCTAAACTTGTTTTATATTGAACAATTACTGAAATCTAGGTTTTTAACTATATAATATTCAGTTCAGCCATAGATAAAAAATAATAGCTATCAATTGAGAGCACTTAATATAGGTAGGACTGGTTTATTTACATCATTGTTTAATTTGAAAACTTTAAAAAAGATTAATATATACATATGGCAGAATATTCAAATAATTTAAAAGGTATAAAATAAAAAGTAATTTTCTTCTCACTGCTCGGATATCTATTTACTATATCCATAGTTAATCACTGTTCATGTACATATATATATTTTCTGAAAATGTTTTATACATATGTTAGCACTTTGTGGATCCCTTTTGTTCTACAGAAATAGAATGAATACATACTGTTCTGTAACTTGCTTTTTAAAATTAATAATATATCTTATAGATAATTCTGCATGAGAGTGAAAATATTTAAAAACTAGTATAGCATGGGCACTTTCCAGTCAAAATGGATGCTAGCTGTAGGGTTAGAGAAAGACCTTGGAGACCCAGATGGGGCTCGGATTACTTTAGTTAGTACATGATGGTGTAGGAGTGTGGTGGTGGTCGGGAAGTCCCCAGGGAAGGGGCAGGGTTAGTGGGAGGTGAGAGAAGCAAAGGGAAGGTGCTCAGGGTATCAGCTGTTTACCAAGTAGCACAGCAGTCTTTCAATATTTTAACAACTAACAAGGCTATCCTGGAGCACTAATGTAATATTAGCTCTGCATGTGCCTCATTCTAGTTAATGTAGTAGACAAGAATAGTACTATAATTTTAAAAATAAATCAGTGTCCACTGATGCACACTTAGATTGTTTTTAATTCCTAAAATTATAAGAAATATTGCAGATTAGAAAATAAAAACAGAAACTAAAAAAACAAATAAAAATAAAGAAAAAAGAAACCTTGTATGTGCCATTTGGTGAACATTTGTGAGAATATCCATAAGGCAAATTCCTAGCAGTGGAATTGCCAAGGCAATTTTTATTTTGATAGATATTTCCAATTTGCCCTTTGATGAGGTTAAGTCAGTTTACATTCTCTAAATATAAGAGCGTATTTGTCCATATTTTGGCCAAAAGCTGGCATTCTCATATCACATTATAATTTTTTTCAATTTGGTAATTGAGTGATTGAAGGAATATTCCACTCTTATTTAGTCATCATTTTCTAATAGTTGAAAAGTCAGTATATATGGAGTCATTTGGATTTAGATGTGTCTTTTGCGTTTGGATTAACTACTTAGTCTGTTTATTCAACTGTAAAATGGCTGTACTATAAATTTCAAAGTGATTTTGTCTGGTTTGTTATTCCAGATAAATTTTAGGATAGTTTTCTTCGGTGTTTCAAAACTTACAATGAAATTTTTGTTTTAATAAAATTAAATATTAAAATCAATCTTCTTATGAATTAGCATCTTTATAATATCTAGGCTTTCTGAATCCTTAATAAATGTATATTACATCTGGTTTTTCTTCATATATATCTGAATGAAGTGTACGTTGCTTTCTTTAGGCTCAGCACATTTCTTGTTAGTGTTATATTAGGTATTTTATATCTAATTGTTGCTAGAGTTAATGGAATGTTTTTCTTTTATATCTTCATTTATTGTAAATATGAAATTTACTAAATTTTGAAATTTGTACTATATTTACAGTAATATGGCCTCTTTACAGTTCCTTTTTCCTTTTGTCTTCATACACACATCCATTATCTATATCTATCTGTCTAATCATCACAATATCTGAAACTGAGGATTATTTTTATCTCCTCTGTTCTAATAGTTTTATTGCTTATTCCTGCATTTTAGCATCTTCTTTATAGTTTTGGTCTAGCTTTTTTTGTTGCTTGAGGTTTTACCTTTATGCTTGTTTTCTTCATGAGACTATAAGTCCTTGGGGTGGAAGGATTGTATTCTACTTATATCTGTGACCTGGTAACTAACATAGTTCCTGATACAGAGTCGACAGATGTTGATTTAATGCCTTACTAATTGGTTTGTGTAATTCCCATGGATGTTAGTTCAGTGGAAAGCAAAGAACAAGATAGACAAACAGACCCCACTCAAATCACATGGACCCAGGGCTGTGGAGAAGCCTGGGTACTTGAGAGACTCATGTGGAAGGAGGCCAGACAGCTAGCTTGCCTTCCCAATAGGGATAGATACATGGGGTGCCTACCTGATACAGCACTAAAATGGAGAGAGGTACCCTTCAGGTCTTTCAACTTTTGGTTACAAAGAGAAAGACTATATTAAATTCTGACTGGTCAGTGAGGCAGAAAAGGTCAGTGGGCTCCTTTTATCATTAGGACAGTGACAGACAGCCAACAGTTAGTTGGATATGGAACTGAGACTTTGACAGGTAAGATCATATTAAAATCTGCCTCAAACAGTATCCCAGGTGGGTATTAAACCTGGAACTTTGATTAAGACAGAATTATTTTATAATAAATCAATAGAGTATGAAACAAGTTATAATGAATTTACTAATCAGTTGAAATTAACATGTGCCACTAATGGCAACAGTAATATAAATAGTGATGGAAATAGCTAATGTTTATTAAGAATTTACTAGGTGCTAAGCATGTGATGAATATTTTACAGAGATTATCTCACTTAATCCTGACAGCAGCCTATGAAACAGGTATGATTTTGTTGAATTTTACAGCTAGGGAAAGTACAGCTTAGAGAGTTTGCTAAACAGCTTGTCCAGGTTTATACATCTGTATGTGGTGTAGTTGAATTGCTAAGGAAACCCCTGGTTTTCAAGCCTGGATGAATTTTTAATAACATGGGGACCTTTAAAATAAATACCAATGCCTGAGCTTAAACTTCTGAATTTATGATATAATTGGTCTAGGGTGGAACCCAGTGATATTGATATATTTTAAAAAGGTGCCTGGTGATTTCATGTTCAGACAGTGTTGAGATTCATTGAACTATCAAAGCTTAGCTTTGACCTCCAAATGTATTTTGTCAGTACAAAGAAATGGTAAGGGTTATGTAGCTTGAAAAATTAGTTTTAAGATTTATTTCACTTCCTCTATCCTCTATGCATTGTTCTCATTTATGTATCCCTCTTTTACTTCACTGACCCTGCCCTTTTAATTGGCTATTGTTTGTGGAATATTTCAGCTTACAGGCTAGTGATATAGGGGTCATATGTGTTACCTCTGCAAGTACATCTATGTTGAGATAGGATTACTGTTATTAGGACTTTGTTCCTCTTGTAAATCTTCTTTTAAATAGTTCAGTTATTTTTTCCTGTGTTCTCAGTTACACCAAATAGGCTATAGGTCTTAGCTAATTACGTTTTATTGATTGTGTCATTTTATTAGTTTTATGTAATGATTGGCTTAAGAGTGTTTACAAAAGTTGATATAGACATTAAAGTTATGGTTCCAGATATTTTCATGTAGTAAAAAATTATGTAAGACCGGTTTCTGATCCATCTTGCTATATTTCCAACATCATAATTTGCCCTTGTGCCATTCCCCACCCAAGCAACATCATCAAAAAGAAGTACCATCATACCAATAAAAAATGGGCAAAAGGCATAAATGTACAATTCAGAAAACAATGGAGTGCAATAAAGAGATAAACTTAAAAAATTAAATATACTCTATTAATTTAAGAAATGCAAATTAAAATTTCAATGAAGTAGTTTTATCTATCAGCAAATTTTTTCCAAAGACTTTTTACCTTTTAGATATTATATAATTTCCATGCTCATTATTTTTATTGTCCATGGTCTCCTGTTAGAATATGATCTACAATGGAGGGAATTTTGTTTATTTTGTTCAGTGATACCTTGTAAGAGCTGAAATCAGTGTCTGTCATTAAATGGACACTTAATAAATATGGCAAAATATATAATTGTTAAATGAATAGATTACTTTAATATAGAATATAGATGTGTGTATTGTGCGTTTTGTGTGCATGTGGTATATGTATATGGGTATATATACACATCATTAAAAAGGATATGGTGAATTCTACACAGTACTATATGATTGGCAGGAGTATACACATTGGTACATTTCTGAAGAGCAGTCTGTCAAGATGTATCATATTTAAAAAAAAATAGTCATTCCATTTGAATTATCATTTATTCATACTTCTAGAACTGTATGTTAAGGAAATAATCAGTGAAGTCATATTTATAGAGAGAAAACTGTTTATAGCATTGCTATAAAGGGGAATACAAATAGCTGGATGGTTAAATAAAATGACATTTAACATTCTTTTTTCAAAACAGATTTAATGATGTAAAAACACAGTGATATACTGTTAGATGAAAACTGGAGGATTGATAATAGAGTATCCCAATTTTACAAAAAATGAGAGAGAAGAAATTCAGTAATTATACAAAAGAGTCATTAGTAATTACATCTGGGTGACGAGAACAAAATTGACTTTTGTTTTCCTTTGTAAAATTTTGAAATGCATGGAATTTCTATACAAATATTTATTACTTAATCAGAAAAATATTATTCCATTCATGAAATTTATTAGAATGTACCACCATGAGGGCAAGACTTTGTTTTCTGTTTGTTCACTGATGGATTCCCCATATCTAGAATCATGTTTGGGATAAAGTAGCACTTATAAATATTTTTAGAATAAATCAATGAATGCACAAATACATGATATGACTGTCTGTAAAGGCAGTTTTACAGAGTTAAGTGTTAGGGGATTGATTATTCCTTTTTCTTGTAGAGTGAAGCAGTTAATCCCTTTGTCATTAAGTGTTGAGAGAATGTCTTCTCTCCACTGAGGAGAGATTACTTTCTCATGGACGGAAAATGATCTTAGATCTCTAGTTAGAGTTTGCTTGGGAGCAAGGATAGTGAATTAGATGCGAGTTCCAGTGTATGTAAGATTGAAAATGGTTATGACCAAATCTTTTAATTTCAATAAGTATTTTGAAATTACTCCTCTGTCCTCAGATTTAAAGATGGAAATAATAATCAATTAACAAATGTTATTATTTATTACCAAATGAAAGCATTTATTGTCTACCATTTATAGATGACAAAAGGGGTAGAATAATCATCACAGACTTTGCTGACATTACTCTTGGTGATGGAAAGTTTATTGACAATGGCAACTGACCAATAATATAAGACAATGCTATACTGTGCTTCTTTGGAATTCAAAAAGGGGATGTTTTCAATTAATTTTTAATAAATAGCATGTGGATTAAAATAAAAATTGGTTACTCATTTAGATTGTACACACCTTATCTAAATTTTTCTCATTTTTGTATATTTACTGCAAACTAAAATACAGACTGAATGACTTAAAAATAAGTCCTGGTGGAATATTATAATAATATTGATGTATTTTGTATTAAATAATGCAGAGTATCAATGTGTACAATATTTAACACAGAACTTTTGCTTTATTTTTTTTCTAGGATTCAGAATTTCCTCTGGATATACAACCAAATCCAAACCTGTACTCATGTAAAGAAAATCTTTCTCCATCAAAATTTGACTACAAATTGAACAACATTTTTAGACTGCATGAACTTCCAGTGAGCTGGTAGGATTCTTGATGTTTTATTAATGCCTTTAAGATTTTATTATCATGTCTAAATTGTGGCGATCTTGTAGCCATTCATGGCGGGAGTGGTTTGCTCTTAGTTTTGTTTCCAAATTGCTACTCATAGCAGTGAAATAATCTGCTTACAGCTGGTACAATAATCTTAAAACTAATTTGTTTAGGCACTTGGTGGCAGTACAGACTAAGTACAATATTGTGCATATTTATTGTAGGGGTTAGGTTGAAGTTCCAGACTAAAAATGATACATGAATCATTTTAGAGAGGTTTGTAGAATTTATTTTAAAGATGGGATGTCTGCAACTATGCATTTCATTTGTTTATTTTACTCACCAATTTTATCAATGCATGTTTCCCCCCCATAAACTAATCCCCCTTTTTATTTATTTTGAGGTCTGCAAATTGTTGAACTGTTTTTAAAGGAAAAGCTTATTTTATTATTACTTGACATTTATAGAAATATATTTGCTCATGAATCTTCATACTTGCATTCACAGGAAACTTGTAAAATTTAGAGCACTATTAGTGAAATTTTTTGAATAATATATTTCTGAGGGCATCTGTATATATACATTGAGTAATATAGTTCTATGGTCATTAAAATTTTAATAAGTGGTCAGCTTTTGTTGATACTCATGGATACATCATTTTGATTATGTTTTAGGTAAGTAATATTATTTTCTGGCCTTTTTTTCTGTACTCTCAAATTTATGTCAACAATCTTCAAGAAATATAAGAATTATACAAAAATGTATGGTAAACTTTGTATAATTACTCCTGTTGTACTTAAATTGATGAGGATTGATGTTTCAGAATAGGATGGCAATCAAACTTACATATATTTACCTGTAAGGAGGATTTTTTTGTGTTTTTGTTTTTTGGAAAATTTCCTTTGCCCTTAATGGATGTAGATGTAATCTACTTTCTAAACCCTATTGGTTTGATTATTTCTTGGTTGCAAGAATATTGTCCATGGTATATTAATCAAGAACATGGTAAATATGGTCTTATCTGTCATGACTAAAACTAGCAGATTAATGAATTGAAAAAGTCTGTCAATAAAGAGAGCTGTAAAAATTATACATTCACACCTTAAGTATTCCATTTCAGCTTAAATATGTGCATGTGCATTCATGTTAATCCTTTGCTGTAAGGCCATGAATTTTTCTTTTGATTATACTAATAATGCATCATCTACAATTTCAATTTGTGATTCTTTTTTAACTGAAGCAAGAACTTTAAACACTTGGAAGGTGATCTCTACACTTTTCCATAGCATTAATTTAATTTTCATTGAAAGCAATTCTCTTTATCACATTCACATTTCATCATCTTAATTAATCTTTAATTACATTACATTAGTAAACACAACTGTGTTATGTTGTTAAGGGGGATTAAGGGAAAAGATTCTATTAAAAGAAAATGGGGAGAAGAGATAGAGGGAAATACTTAGTGCTAGTCAAAGACAAAAATCTGAATCTCAGCTTACTTTATTTCCAGCCTTTGGAAAGACAGTGGTCCTGATAAATATTACTGCAACCCAGGGAATAATTTCTGTCACATTCTGTACTCGTTAGCCCATTAGGAGAGAAGGTTCTAGCAGTGAATTAGGCAGTAGAAAAATGAGAAAGAATAATCACTAATCTTCTGGGGTAAAATACCTTAAAGGAAGATTAAGCTGTGATTTTGGGACAACTCACAGGCATCTGAGCCTTGTTTTTGTCTTTCTCCATTTCTAATTTGTCTGTTTCTGTCTCTTTATACACATCTATTTCTTCTTTTCCCATTGTTTATTTCTCTCCGACTTATTTCGTTCTACTACCTATTTCTCTTTATCTGACTTAACTAGCCATAATGTAAAATTCAATTGTAAATTTTTAGTGTTCCTCAAATAGTGTTATATTTTTTATTCTTAAATTTAAAAGTAAATAAACTGAACAGCCCGCCCGCCCCCGACATCCACAAAACCTTTAACAAATGTTTATTGACTCATTTATGTGTTTCTTTTAGGAAGGAAAAAAGATTTTGTTTGATAAGTCATTGTAAGTTTATTTATTTTGGTTTGATAGTCACTTATCATCAATGGAAACAAAGTTCTGCAGCTATGTATATAGGATCCTTAACTTGATCAAAATAATAATCATAATAATAATGGTGGTGATAATGGTAATGGAAAGAATATCAATAATAATTAACTATGTTTTACTAAACATCTCTGAATGCCAGCATTCAGCTGCTTTATTCACACTTTTTCTGACCTTGATATTACTATTAGCAAATTATTATTCTCATTTCACAAAAAATAAAAATGAGGCTCAAAGATATGGGAATCACAGAGAAAGAATTAGGTCTGTTTAACTCAAAAGCAAACTATAAAACAATGGATAAGCCACACATTATTTTAAAGAAAAATACTAAGAAATTAATTTTTTATTACACTTGGGCATACAGTGTTGCCAGTAACATACAACTATGTGACCTATGATTTAGGCCAAATTCCTCTATTGTTTCCTGAAAAGTATGGCCTAAGATAGTTACTTTAAACTTAACTATTAAAATAACTTACAAAATTGCAGTTAAGTGCAGAATTCATTAATTATATGTTCTCTCTGGAAAATGCAGATTCATTAAAATGTTTTCTTTTCTTTTTTTTTTTTTTTAAACTATGTTTTTCTAACCAGGTCATAATAAAATAAATGCATATTAAATTCCAGATCATTTAAAAATTCTGAATATTTTGCTAATTTGCATTTCTATAGAGTAAAGTTTCTTAGGTCAAAAAACCAGAAGGATTTTAAATCAGATTAGTTAAGAGAGTTTTTTAAGCTCTGTTTTAGGTGGATGTCTTTCTCCTACTCTTAAAGATGGTTCCCAACAGCCTAGAAAATGTATTTTAGTAACTCTCAGTAGTTAAAAGAAAAAAATCCCTTTCTTGACTCCGTACAGTGTCCCCCCCTCCCCCATCAAACACTTGCTATTTCTCATACCCTGCTCATTGTCACTAAAGTTTGGCAAAAGTGCTGACTGAACTAATAGCTTCCACGTGTCCTTCCCGTTTTCCCAATCAATAGAGTCACCTTCCTTTCCTCTCCTTTGAAATTGTTCTTGTCAGAGTCATTAGCCACTTCCCTCACTTGTTACCAGTGGTCATTTACCTGTTCTCATTTTCTTCACCATTCAGCTGCAGTCAAACACAGCTGTCCATTTCTGCCTTTTCTCTCCTGACTCCCATTATTAGCATTTCCTAGGTTCTGGTTTTCCTTTTGACCTTCAGTCTCAGGCCGCTCAGTGTCTTCAGCAGCTGCTTCTCCTTTGCTAGACTTCCAGTTGTTATATGGCCCCCAGGCTCCATCCCAGTGCTTCACCTTTTTACTATCTGCACTCTCTTAGGTGACTTCTTCCATTCTCAGGCTTTAAATCAGGGGTTCTAAACACGGAATCCATGAGCTTGAATTGAAATTCAAAAAACCATTATTTTTGTGGGGACTTGTTGGTGCGGGTGTGCTATATTTATTAAATAATACACAGTGTAGTGTAGACTTAGTAAGGGGTCTGTGGTTTTCACCTGACTGGCAAAGGGGTCTGTGGAACAAAAAGGGTTAAGAACCCCTGGTTTAAATACTCTCCATATACTGATGATTAATGGTGATATCTCTACCCTTGACTTCTCCCCTATGCTGGAATATCTAATAAGCGTCTCTAAATTACTATGTCCAAAAAGAACTTTTGTTTACCTCTAAAAAACTTGTCTTTTCCTAATCCTCCCCATTTTCACAAGTGCACTCCTGAATGTGAATTTACTCAAGCTTAAAGCTTAGGAATCATTTTGGTTCTTCATTCCCTCACCTTCCAAACTTCATCAATACATTGACCAGTAAGTCTGATAGGTTTCTTCCTCCAGAATATATTTACAATTTTTCTATTTTACTATGATCATCTCTCATTTTATTGCCAGTCTACTAATTCATCTCACCCTTACCTCACAATAATTCACTGATTGCACAATAGTCAAATAGATCTTTTGAAAATCTTAATCAGATCATAAGATTCCCTGTTATACATATAGTAATGTCTTCCTAAAATCCAAATTTTTTACCGTAGCCTACCAAATGCTGTAAATTAAGACTTCTGCCTACCTCTTTGGCCATATCCCCTCCCACACTCTCCCTTGTCCAGCCCTGTAAGCTATACCAGTCTTCTCCCAATTCTGAAAATATGCCACGCTCATTCTTATCTCAAGGTCTTTACAGTAGCTCTTCCCTTTACTTGCAGTGTTACTTCCTCAAATTTTGCATATCTGGCTCATTCTTAATTTTTGTATCTCAGCTCAAATGTCACTTCCTCAGAGAGGCACTCCTTGAAATATGTAACAATATTTTACCCCTCACTCCTCTAGCCACTTTCAATCCCATTGCTTTATTTCATTTCCTTCATGGCTCTTAGTAGATAGACAACATAAATTTTCAAGTATTTTATGAAAAAAAAAAAAAAAAAAAAAAGAAACACTAAATGCTAATTTTTCTAAAGTTACATGTGGTGAATACTGGCTAGATATGTCCAATTTCCTCTTTCTGTGTCTGCTGGACGATTATATTCCCTAGCCTTTATGTAGTGAGTTTGGTTATGTGACTGAATTTGACCAAAGGAAATATGTGCCACTTCCAGGCCTAGACCCTGAGGAAATTCTCTGCTCTCTCTATCTTATCCTCATGACTGGAATCATGGTTAGGTAGAAGCTGGCAGACTGGGTAGGAGCCATTTCAATAACCCACTTACAAGGTTGTCCTGGACTAGGATGATAATAGTGGTATAGATGCTGATAAATGGTCAGATTCTTGTTATCTTTTGAAGGGAGAGTCAACAGAATTTTCTGATGGGCTAGATGTGAGGTAAGGGAGAGAGGAGTTAAGGATGACTCCAAGGTTTTTGGCCAGAGCAAATGAAGAATAGAGTGCCGATTAACTTGGATGGGGAAGACTAAGGGAGGGGCAGGTTTGGAATTTGGGGTTGAGCATCTTAAATTTGGGATACCTATTAAATTTCCAAGTGAACTTTAGTATAGATGGGACCCCTTAGACTATGCAGTAGAACAAACAGCACAAGTATGCGTGCTGCCCAGCAAGTAGTAGGTTCATGTCAGTTTCTATGCATTTCCATTCGAACAGATACTGGAAATAAAGATAAAGTGACTACAAGTAGCTTTTAATGTAAAAAATATAAATGTACTTTTTTTTTTTCTAATTTCATAACACTTTTTTTTTCCTATACATTTTTTTTAATGTGTATTTTTTTAAATGTACTTTTTAACATGGATCAATAAAAAGCTTAATTTCCCTTATTGTTTTGACTGTAAATTATGTATTTTCAAGAGACTGCTAATTATATTTTAAAATGTGAGTTTTCAAATTAAATATTTCCTTTTAAACTATAGGTTTTCATTGGTATTTTACAATATATATTTATAATAAGTTTCATTATGTTGTGATTTTCATGATTTTACATCCCACAAAGAAGCAAACAAAACATTAGAGCAAAGTATGTTTTAAATTTTGAGTTATCGAAAGAAAGAACATAGTTTCTTGAAGCTTCAATAAAATTCTCCTTATGAGGTTAATGATGACATGCAGCTAAAAAATACTTGTAATCATTACATATAGGCAGAAAACAGAATAATTAAAAACCATTTATACAATATAAAGATATGTTTTGTTAGTTTTGTTTTGAACTATTAAAGTACTAAGGTGTTCATTTAGCCTCTATTAAGTAATTGCAATGGTATGCCATTAACTTTTAAGAAGTGAAAGGTACATGAATTTACAGTAAATGGAAACATACATTTTAATGAGGTATTTATCTTTTTAGGTGTGTTCCATGAATAAATACATCATCAATTAGGAGCTTAGATTTTCAATTTATTTCAGATTGTCTTTACTGTCCTTGTACGTGTCTGTCTTCGGCTTTACACTGTTTGTTTAGACACTAAGCAGCTGTCAACTTCCAGAAGGTGTTCCGATTTGTTTTTTCAAGTCAACTTACCTCTAAAATTATGGAAAGAGCTTTTCACTGGTCACAGATGATGCACAAAGCATTTTAAATTCCAATGTTTCATAGACTCAGAGAGAGACCCAACAGTTGCCCTTCTGGGGCTGTAACAGTTTTTCATTCTGTTTTAATTATCTAGATCCACAGTAATAATCACAGTGACCTACAAGAAGGCATTGTTGGACATACTATAATTATATCGAGCAATTATATGTAGTGCCAACAATGTATAAAAATCCCACTCTTAACTGAGGTTGGTAAAAAATGAAACTATGCTTGTTTCCCTTAGGACATAGTTTCAGTTTTTGAAAAAACAAGGCATTTAGTTTTCATATAAAACTTTCTGGAGTATATTATTATGATAAGACAGGTATATGTCCATGGAATGGCAATATATTAATAAAATCCCTGTAGTTATGAAAACCATCTCTCATTCCAGCTTCTTCCTAGAAGAACTTGTAGAGCCTGGTCGGCCTCAGTAAGAAGTTTGGATTTTATTTTAAAGGAAAGGAAGGACATTACTATATTATTATTTTAGGAAACATGAGTATTTCCTATTGTCTACTGTGTAATAGGAAGGAAAATGGAATTAAAAGCAAAGGTTAACCTCTGTAATGTAGAATGTCAGGAGGATAGTTTAGGACAAATGCCAGTATACTTCTTTTTCTTTCAAACTACATTATATTTACACTTACATTCACAATTCACTTTAAATAATGAGAGATAGTGAAAATTGTTGAGGTATATGTAAACAATAGACCCATCAATTTAATCCATTACTTGATGGGTTGCCCTCATCTAAACTTTTCAAAATCTTGTCTTTAGTCCATGGTAAAGTCAATACATGTAGAGTAATTTCTATAATTTATTTTTTGCCTGCTGTTCACAATTATATGATGAATGGTTTGCAAACAGTAGTGCTTGAGCTTTTGGGCTAAATCTTAAATAATTTTAGCAAGTTTCTGTATGGCCATGACTGGTATGTCATTTTGGCTTTATATTATTAATTTTTCTATCAACAGTTTTTTATAATCTAATATAAAAAAATAAAACTTTTTATTAGACTTATCCACCCAACATAAATAACAATATATATGCTCTGAGTTCAACTTTAATTTAAAACTTCTGACACTATCCCAAGGCAATGACTATTCACATAGAGTACCTCATAAAACAGGACATTTCTGCCTGCATATCTTGTGGTCACCTAAAACCTAGCATGTCTCAAAGCCAAATCCATTCCCCATCACCCATACCTTCTGTGCTTCTTTTTATCATTGCAGTAGTGAGGCCTGGAGATTCAACTATCTATTGTGGACCTATGGGAAAGAGAGAGAGAGGGGGCCTGATGTTTTTTTCTGGCTCTAGAGTGCAGTTGGAGGGAGCAGGGAAAATGGAGTATAACTTGGAGTAGAGACTAAACAGTTTGTATTTACCCAGTGTTCCTTCTGCATATTTCCCTCAGAAGAAGGTAATGGGTGCCTGAGTAGGGATTTAGACCTTGTAGTTTCATCACAGGTCTCGTTCCTAATTGTATCAGAGCAATGTCTGGAAATGGGGAAGTATGTTTAAATAGTATATGTCAAAGAGTAATGAAAAATACAATTTATGACATAGAATGTAGACTTTTCCTACACAAATACATGTGTAGTTTTAGGGGGGTATGGGAGACCTTTCCTACAGGAAAAGAGGAATCTATAAATTTCTGATTTCATTGTGGAGTCCTAAAAAGTCTTTCAAAGCTAACTTTTGTGGTATCTGTGACAATTCTTGCAGCTGCCATTGCCAATGTGCAGGTTTTATAACTTTCATATTATTATGTAAACCAAGCTGAAATCAAAGATTCCTCAAGGGCATAACAAATGAATGGTAATTTAGTTATTATTTATCATAACTTACTAATAAAATTGAGCATTTCTTAAGCTGTTAGTGTTAATTCTAACAGAAATTGTGCTCGATGAATAAAAAGAATACACCTGTTTTTACATATATATTTAATGAAACCCAACAACCAACATATCATTACTTTTATTTCTGAATTGTTCTAGCTTTTCCTCCTAGTACTTTCTTCTGTAAATTATTGTGAGGGAACTTGATTATCTCTCCAACCTTATGTCCCTATACTCTATACTCCAGGTGCTTCAGCAGCTTGAACTCTCCAAAATCTAGTAGCTTAAACCAAAAATATTTGATTATTTCTCATGACTCTGTGGGTTGACTAGGCTCACCTAGGTGTTGTTCTCTTCTGTGTGGCTCAGCTGAGGTCATTCACTCTGCTGCACTTAGCCAGTGGCTGGGCAGGGCTGAAAAGCCCAAGAAAATTTACATGTTTGGAGTCTAGCTTCCCTCTTCTCCTCCCTCTCTCCTTGTGGGATCTCATTCTCTAGGACCTTTTCACATGGGTTTTCTTTTCATCTTTGTCTCTGTCTCTGCCTCTCTCTCTCAATATATTTTCTTTTTTCTCCCTCAGAATTGCCAGGACTACCTTACAGTATGGCTGCTGGCTTCTAAAAATTAAGAAGCATAAGTTGCTACTCCTTTTAGTCCTTGGGGCTGTAAGGGCCCAGAATGGAGCTTCTTGTTCTATTCTGTTGGTCAAAGCAAGTCATAAGGCCATTAAAGATGCAAGGGGAGGGAAATAGGCACCTCTTGATGGATGGAGTGGCATGTACATACAGAGCAGGAATTGACAGTGGCCATTTTTGGGGTTATTTATTCCTCCAATTCATAGTTGTCACACCCTTCAAAAAGTCTTCTCTGACCCAACACATTTGGATAACCTCTGCCTCCCATGTAATCTAACAGAGTAGTAGTCATTTCCTATCAAATCATATATTGCACGTACCTACTTAATATCTGAATATTTGAATTTCCTACTGGCTACAGGCTTCTTTAGGGAAATGACCAAGCCTTCTTCACTATAGTAGCCTTATGCATAGTATAACTTGTGGTACATAATTGACACTTAAAACATAGTTGTTGAATGAATGAATAAATGAATGAGCTAATTTCTAGAAAAAGGAGAGTCCATAGATTTTCTGTTCAGGTCACATGCACCAGAGATGGGTCAATATGGAAGGGCTTTAAGGACTTTTCTGATGGAGATATGAGTTAACCAGTTTCTCAACCTTAGATACTTTTTTTCTAATTGCACTCCCTGTTTCATGAAATTTTAGTATCACAGATATACCATATATATGATATGTCTGTTTATGTACTGCAGCTATTTGGAGGGTGTGGCAGTTTGATATTGTTTATTAATTCCAAAAATAGATATGGGATTATGTTTGTGAACTAGTCTCTTTCTCTCAGCACATTAGACTGTATTGGATTCAGATATTTCATTTTTACTTGATTGAGTTGTGATTAGGGCTTTGATTGGGCCACATGAGTGGGACATTGAGTCCTTGCCCCCTTGGTGGGCGAGGACTCAGAGAGAAAACTAAACGGCAGAGGAGTTAATTGGAGTTTTGGACACTGGAGGCCTGGGAAGTAAACACACAGGAGAAGAGCACAGAGGAATAGAGATGGCTCCACAGACACGGTAGAGGCCCGGAGAAGAGAGAGAGCTTGATAGTCTACAGCTGACCTTGCAGAGAGATCAGAGCAGCTGAACCCAGAAAGAAACAAGCCCCAGGAGGGAGATAAGACTTATCCCAGCTGATATTGAAAGAAACTGGGACCACGGAGCCTTAAGAGGAAGAGGGAGCCTGAACCCTTGCAGATGTTGGCAGTCATCGTGCTCCAGCATGTGGCAACAGACTTTGGTGAGGAAAGTAACTCATGCTTATGGCCTGGTAACTGTAAGCTTCTACCCCAAATAAATACCCTTTATAAAAGCCAACATGCTTCTGATATTTTGCATCAGCACCCCTTTGGCTGACTAATACAGAGGGTAACACCTTATTGTGATATATAATGCATTTTGCCTCTCTTCCACCCCAGGAACCAAATTTTGCCTTCTTGGAGGACAATACTGCCCTCGTTGAGAATGCATGAGTTAGGCATTTTGAGTGTTGATTACTTCAGAAAGAAGTTTTGCTTTTTGGCCACATTCACTGTGACTTTGCAGTCTTGTTTTCACAATGTTCCCTTGTAGGTCCCTTTAGTATAATTATAAAAATGTCATGTTGACATATTACCTTAGAATGTACCAAAAATACATCACTTTAAAAGAATGTTTGACAGTGAAGCAACTGCTCCCATTGTCCCTTACCACCCTATCTCCCCCTCAAGGTTTTATAAGGCAGCCTAAATATTCTAAGGTAAGATTGACCTTTTCATTTTAGAGAAACCTTCATGAAAGGGCTGAGGACCCATTCATGGAAGCCATAGGGAATGCTGCAGGGAAACCTGGGGTACAAAGTATTCCAACTTACCTTGTATGTGTGGGATTTTCCCCTAGTCTAATGCTACTCTTAAAATATAAATCATAAAATAAGAACTCTTTTGTGACAAGAAATAAGGAGAAATTGGTAAATAGGAAGTGAAATAATAAAGTCTGGAAGTTTAAGAAATTAAAATAAAAAAAATAAGGTAATGCAAGCATAAAACATCCTTAATGTCCAAAAATGGAAAAAAAGAAATAACAAAGAGAGATATTAAAATCAATGAAATCAATAGTATATAGACCTGAAAGTAGGCGCCAGCAAATAAAAGACTTAAACTAGAGGATTAAAAATAAGAATGGCTTTCAGTGTGAAAATGAAGATAATTACAGGCATTTTGTTTATATGCCACATAAACAAAAATAAATGTTAGAGGAAGATCAGACAGAAATATGAAGCCTAAAGATAAAAGAAATACATAGTGAGCCAATTGAAGTTGGAAAAAGGGGTAATTTAAAACAACCATCAAAAATCAAAGCAATTTGAGATACTAAAATAATGACAAGCTCCTGAGTTATAAAACTGCATGTATCTGCAAGAAAACAATGTAGAAAAATGGGAGACGAGGAGGGGTGTGAAAACAACTCTCTAGGCTAGCAAAGCTGAATCCTGGCTAAGTGACCCTTTGCCAATGCTCAAGATGCCCATCTCTGTAAGAGCCTCTGAGCAAACAGCCCTTTTACTCTCACTCTGACCTTGTATCCCTCCTGTCGGTGAGACACAGACTTGCCCATGTTGGCAAGAAATTCTGGCCTTTTGGAAGTCTCCGCAGCAATGTGCTCACTGCCTTGCACTCTCTTGCCCTCAGACAAACCAAAATAAAAACTTATTCTCATTCAAGGAAGAACATTTAAGTACTGCCATACATTCAAAATATCATATGTATCATTGGCATTTCAGTGTTCATTACCAGTTATAGGAGCAAATGTATTGTATAAACATAAGTAGGTCTTTCTATTTGACAACTGTGACCTTTAATTTCACCTGGACTGTACAGATTATACATAATGGATACAGATTGAAGAATGTTGTTTTAGAAATGAATAAAAGGATCAGTTTCAAAAGTACAATGTCAAAACTACTAGTTGCAGTAGAAATGAAGGTTATGTGTAAGTATAATTTCTTTACATAGTTAATAGGTTTTTATTTTCTATAATTTTTTTTTTTAATTATTTGAGAATTTTAAATAAGTTTTAGCTCTACTGTATCCTGGTACAGTGTCACTCTGAAGAACTTATCGTACCATGTAAATATGTTTTAATGGCCTTATATTTTGAAGGACTGTGTAGTTATGATACTGGTATTGACAATGTTGATTTTTTTCAATAATATTGTAAAATTTAAAGCAGTGTTTGTTTGATGAGGGGGTAATAATAACAGTTTTTAATTGCAGGAGAAATGACTAATTTTTACATAATCACATGCAACTTTTGGCAAGTTGTAAGTTTAGATATAATGATATGTGATTAGGTATAATATTTTTTTTCCAAAATGTAAATATTTTTATTAATTTGTGTTTTTTAATTCTAAGAATAATACATACTCTCCTTTGCAAAGTATGTATTATAAATACTATTTATATTTATATAATACTATATAATACTATATATTATATACTATAATATATAAATACTATTACTTTCAGAAAAGGCTGCCTTTACAAACCCCTACCATCTCTTACTATACACATAATTAGGATCAAATTATACAGACTGATCTGAACCTGATTTACACACTTAAGGCATTGTGGATATCCTTCCATGTTAACTATCCTATCATTGTTTAAATATCTGATTAATAAGTATGTAATGATTCGTTTAATCCCTTTATTATTTTATAAACAATATAGCTATGATTATACTTTTACATAGATAGGTCTGTGTGTAATTATCTGCTTAATTTGAATTTCTTTATTATTAATGACATTTTGCAGTTGGTTACTATTTGTATTAGCTCTTTATGAATGTGATATATTTCTGGGGTTAGACTACCTTATAGAATTAAACTACAGTGTATTTTTATGAATTTTCCTTTACTGCTCTTAATTTAAAGAACCAAGGACATTAAGGAAGAAACTAATTATTCTTGAGGCAATAATGTATATATATAATATATATATTATATAATTCAGAAACACCTTTAACTTTTTAGCCATAATCTTGTACATTTATTTTTTTCATTCATTAGAATACATATTGAAATAAAAATTGGAATATTCAATTAATATTTATAAAGTATATGTACCTCATATAAATACTATAACTCTCTGATATGATATGACAGATATAAATGCTTCCACTTAATAAATTGTATCCCAAGTGTATAAAACATTTTCTTGAACTCAATATAAAAATACATTGCATCCTAGCTAATTTCCTCTGCCTTTTGCACATATGGACCCAATGATCTTCCTGTAAATGTCACTCAAACCAGTATTGATTTGAAACCCTCCCTAACCCTCCCTCCCTTATCTCTGTGCCTCATGCATTGGGGATTATTAAATAAATTTTCTGATGGCCACTTCAGAGACCATCTACCATATGAGCCGGCTGAAATTCCAATCTTCTATCGGTATATGTTGGGACCTTTTATGTTGAGAGTGACAAAAAATACACCATAAGTTAGTTAAAAGGAATTATTGGATCAAGTAACTGAAAAGATTAGAAGTAAGAGTTGCTTTAGGTCAAGCTTGATTCACTGTTTTAAAGATATCACTGAGGACCTGATATCACTGTGTTTTTGTTATGTTTTTGTTCTTTTGTATCAGCATTATACTCAAGTTCTAAGCTTTCCTTTTTTCGTAGCAAAAGGCCTGAAGCAGTTTTGGATTTCAAATACTTTTATAAAACCATCCAGGGAAAGGTAGGGATCTTCTTTCCATAGCTCTCAAAGAAAGAGTGAATGGTTCTTCTGCACGTTTAGACAAATTCCTCCATATATTTAATTAACTGATTAAGTGCCATTCCAGAACTGAACACTGACCAGGGAGAATGACAATGATATTGTCCTAAGGCCGTCAAGACCTACCCTAGAGGTGGACATGGTGTTATTCTATATGGCTGATAATAGAAAGGGGGTAAGGTTTCCCTAAAACAAAAATTCGGGGGTTGTTACCATAGAGGAAAGGAACAGATGCTAAACAAATATCAACTATACTATAAAAGTTTCTATCCTTGCTATGCTTACCTGAAAATCAGTCACTAGGTATCTCTGTGTTTTTGCTTTATTATTTATTTTGAAGATCGTGTTCTTGTTATATTTAGCATTGAGTATTAGAAAGAAAGTTAATGTCAGAATCAAGCATTCAGCCATTTATTTGGCAACATTTATAAAAAATACCCAGCATATGCTCCTATGTTGCTATGTTCTGGACAGACCAAGGAAACAAAAAAATACTTTTCAGCATGCTCAATTAAGTGAGCTATGTAATAATGTACTACATGGTCCTGGAGCGTGGTATGTGCTCAGCACGTGTTGGTCTGTCCTTTCTGCCTACTTGGAATTCCAATCCTCTTCTTCTGACTTGGTCTTCTGTTCCTCTTGCCAGAACTCCAGCTCAGCAATGGCATGCTCTCAGAAACAGGGCCTCTCTTACCTATTGATATATCTTTAAGATAGTTTTTGCCTGGATGTATAAATATTGCTATACCAATTGAGACTAATTTTTGATTTCTGATGCTGTTTGGATATTGAGTTAACTTGTGGGCAGCATGACTAGCTCTCCCAAATGAACCTCTGCTGCCAGCTGCTTTCTAACTCCTCAGGCTCTAACCTGTGTGATTCCAGAAGGCAGGTCTATGTTCTATGTACTAGGAACGGTGTGAAGCAATTTACACGAATTACCTTATTTAAAACACCCAATACACAGACCTGTGAAAAAAGTCCTATTTTTAAAAATTTACGTTAGAGAAGTTTTAGGTTTACAGAAAAATCATGTAAAAAATACAGCATTCCCATATACCCCTGATTGTTGGCACTTTGCATGAGTGTTGTACCTTTGTTACAATTGGTGAGAGATTATTAAAATAGTAATATTAACTATCATCCATAATATACATTAGTTGTATTTTCCCCATATAACACCCTATTATTAACACCTTGTATTAATATCATACATTTTTAATAATTCATGAAAGAACATTCTTATACTTGTACAATTAACTATAGTCCATCTTCTACAGTAGGGTTCACTGTTATACAGTCCTGTTTTATCATTTAATTTTTATTCTAGTAACATATATGACCTAAACTTTTCTCTTTTAACCACATTCACATGTATAATTCAGTGTTGTTAATTATACTCACAGTAATGTGCGATCATCACCACCATCCATTTCCAAACCTTTAAAATCAACCTAAATAGAAATTCTGTATGAATTAGTCATCAACTTCCCATTCTCTACCCCTAATCTATCCCCTGGTAACCTATATTTTAGATTCTAACTCTACACATTTGCTTATTTTAATTAATTCATATCAGTGAGATAAAACAATAATTGTTCTTTTGTGTCTGGCTTATTTCACTCAGCATAATGTCCTCAAGGTTCATCCATGTCCTCTCATCCAGCAGGACTTCATTCCTTTTTACACCTGGATAATATTCCATTGTATGTATATACTACATTTCGTTTATCCATTCATCAGTTGATGGACACTTGGGTCGCTTCCATCTTTTGATAATTGTGAATAATGCCACTGTGAACTTTAGTGTGCAAATATCTGCTCGAATCCCTGTTTTTACTTCTGGGTATATACCTAGCAGCAGAATTGCCCAGTTATATGGGAATTCTATACTTAGCTTCCCGAGGAACACCCAAACAGTCTTCCACAGAGGCTACACCATTTTTTCCATTGCCACCAGCAATGAATGAGTGTTCCTATTTGTCTACATCCTCTCCATCACTTGTAGTTTTCTGTTTTTTAATAGAAGCCATTCTGATGGGTGTGAAATGATATCTTATTGTGATTTGATTTGCAGTTCCCTAATAGCTAGTGATGTTGAGCATTTTTTCATGTGCTTCTTAGCTATTTATATATCCTCTTTGGAGAAATGTGTTTTCAATTCTTATGTCAATTTAAAAATTTTTTTTGTCTTTTTATTTTTGAGTTGTAGGATCTCTTTACATATTCTAAATATTAAACTCTTATCGGATATGTAGCTTCCAAATATTTTCCCATTAAGTAGGTTGTCTTTTCACCTTTGTTACATAGCCCTTTGATGCACAAAGATTTTTAATTTTGAGGAAGTCCCATTTATCTGTTTTTTTTTCCTAAGAAGCCATCGCCTAACACAAGGTCCTAAAGATGCTACATTTTATTAGGAGTTTTATAGTCCTGGTTCTTATACTTAGGTCTTTGATCTGTTTGAGTTAATTTATGTATTTGGAATGTGATGATGGAGCACACTTACCCTGTGAGCCCTCGTGTGCCTGCTGTCTAGCTAGCTAGCTTATCTTTTTTACTGAAGTATTGCCTGCCCTGTGAGTGTTTCAAAAGAAAAAAAAAAAAAAGAAAGAAAAGCAGTTGTTTTAAAAGTTTTAAAAATGCCTTTGTCATTTGGCTAACTGATTTTACATATAAGAATGTGTTCTGGAGATTCATGCATATATTGTAAGAGATCATCATAAAATATTATTTTAATAGAAAAATATTAGAAAAGAACTCATATATCTAATAGTAGTTAAATTGATCATTTCTTTTTAAAGGAATTTTTAAGGAAATGGAAAAATGCCTATGGTATATAGCTGTGCAAAAAAATTGCATTAGTAAGTAGTTTATTTATTATGCTACCAATTTGTAAAAGATACACATGTATATTTAAGTTTGTATATATATATATATATATATATATATATATATATCCATCCATTGATCCATCCTTCCATCCATCCATCCATCCATCCATAGAATAGAAGGCTAAACCCAAAATGTTAACAATGGCTCTCTTGATGGTAGAACATGTATTTACCAGTTATGTCACTTTTACTATACTCCAAAGCAAACAAAAATGCTAATTTATTTTTTGTTTAATTAAATTATTTTTTTATTTTTTGGTGCTCTGACCAAAAAGCAAATTAAAACAAAAATTCATCTGATTTAAGAATTGTAAAAAGCATTATTTTTATTGAATTGATAAATGATTTTTATTGGGCATCTACGGTACACTTTTGTACTAATGCACTTATTATGTTGGTTTTTGCTTTAGCTGTGAAATCTACTTTTTAAGTATGTAGAAAGATAGACATCATTGCTACTTTTTGTTCAGTAACAAATCCATATGGCCAGCATGGATTCTTGATCATGTATGTCAATAACCACTGAAAATTTAGACGTCCTTGCTTTAGCATTTTATGGAATCTGAAATCCTAATTACTTTTATATCACTTCAAAACCTTCCTGGAGAGTTTTGGTTCATCCTAGTCTTAAGAATCTAGTGAAGTTTGTGGGGATTTAATGCTCAACCATAGCCAAGAAATAGCTTCCGTTTGATTTGTTTTAACAGAAGGGCTTGACTATGTTGAGATGAATTTAGTAAATTTAGTGAGACACTAAACATATTCTGTCTTTCACTTTTTAATACATTATTTTATTTCATTTACAGGTAATGGCTATATGTGTTTCTTTTTTTAATAATACATTTTTTTATTTTTTAAAAGATATTTAGATTACATAAATGTTACACAAAAAAATATAGGGATTCCCATATGTCCCACTCCCCACACCTCCCATACCCTCCCACATAAACATCCTTTATTAATGTGGCACATTCATTGCAATTGATAAATGCATCCTGGGGCTTTGCCACTAAGCATGGACTGTAGTTCACATTGTAGTCCATACTCTCTCCCACACAGTTCTGCATGTTATGTGATGATATAAAATGGCCTATATCTATCATTACAGTGTCATTCAGGACAATTCTCAGGTCCCAAAAAAGCCCCCCTATTACAACTGTGTTTCCCTCTCCCTGCCGCTAGAGCCTCCAGTGGTCACTACCTCCACATCAATGTTGTAATTTCTTCCAATGCTAGAATCACAATATGTCTATAGTAGAATACCAGTAAGTCCACTCTAGTCCATAGTTCTTTCCCCAATCCTGAGGATTCTGGGATGGTGATGCTCACTCCACCTGTAACTGAGAGGGGGCTTTGATCCCATACAACCGATGGATGGGACTCTCTTGCTTGCAGTTGTCGGCTCTCTCATTTCCTTAGTATTGTGGTTGTCAGTCCTCACCTCCTTGTTAGTTGTCCTAGGTGAGTCCAATGAACTGGAGAGTAGGTGTTGCAACTCCACTGAGGTTCTAGGCCCAACTGGCACATGGACACCCCAAAGACTCCAGCCTCTTGGATGTACACGATTACTTGTTTGGGCTTCTTCGTGTCTCTGACCCTCACTCTTCTGGGAGTTGATAAGCAGTGTCCTGATTTGCTGTGCCCCAAAGCAGGTCCTCATGGCAGTCTCTGGCTTTTTCTTTGTTGTTTTAGTGAGAGCTAAGACTTACATGCCTAACCCGTCGGCCATGTTCCCACAATCCCCTATAAGTGTTTCTGTAATATGCTGTCACCTCTCAGTCAGGCGTACAATGAACTTTGAAATTGAACTGAAATTCTTTAAGGTCCATGAAAGATATAGATTACAATTTATGTTAAATTTCACCATGATATGGAATATATGTGACTCTGGGTATATGTAACTGAAAACAACTTTAACGTGGATATTTGTTAGAGCTGAGGGATTAGGAGTGTGGGTTCTGGTGTTACACTGTCTGAACTCTATCATTTGCTTATGATGCAGCCTGGAGATAATAACGGAACTGCACTTAGGCGTCATTTTCTTCCCAATAAGTGTTTTTGACATGGAACACCTATTTTATAGAACTATGTGCGGATTAAGTGAGAAACATGTCATATAGTAAGCACTTAATATGATTTTCCTAGGTCTACCTAGTCATAATTAATATACGTTATCCCTATTCCTAATAATTGACTATATTTCCAAACCTGAAGCTCATATATGGTTAATTTTATTGCAAACAGAGAATAAAATACCTTAATAAAAATAATAAAATAAATGCTTTTTCATTTAGAGATGTTTAAATTTCCACACAAATAATTATGTTTTATAAGAACATCTCATTTCTTATAAATAGCATTTTTAGTTTTCAAAGTCCTTTTGGAAAAATGGTTTTCAGTATTAAAATATAGAAAATACTAAATGGGATAGGGCTGCATATGTGTGTGTGTAATGACTAATATAAGAAGCTCAACTTATTTTTTATAATAATTTGTCTCTTTCCCATAAAGCTATCTTGTTTTGTATTCAGATGTCTACACATTGACTCACATTCAGGCTTAGTAGACAGAACATTTTTATGTGATGTTATTAACTTTTTATGTCAACTAAACAAGGATAGACAGCTCAGGTAGGGAACTGGGCTTTTTTTTTCCAGCTAGAATGAATCTTTTGAAATATCAGTGAAAAAACTAATGTGATTTGGAGGCTAGTTGGAGAGGAAATACCGTTGTTTTCAGATTTGGAAAATATGTATAGTTAAGCAAATCGCTTAGGGTCTTCTCGATCTGTAATTATGCATTTTGATAGTTTGAGAGAAATTGGTTCTGAAAGCAAATTTTGATTTAAGAAATAAATGTTAGAGTTTTGCATTGCATAATTATTCTGATTTTTTTCTCTCTTTAATCCTGTAGCACATTGGAAAGGATTGTCCCTACTTAAAATGGTTTTTGTATTGCAATAGGTTTTTCACTGGTATTCCTTATACTTGATATAAAAATGCTTTCTAGCATTATATTTTAAATTTAAAATTTTCTACTATCAAGTTTAAATTATTCCAGTGATATTTTTTGCCTTTCACAATTGCAGTATTATATTCTCTTTAGGGTTTTATATTTATTCTATTTGTATCCTTGGTAGAAATGATGAAATAATGAGCCACGGTTATGTAAAATGGGGTACCTAATCTAAAAATGGTAAAAAGTAAAAGCATAGAAGTACAGTTTTTAAAACTTATTTTATATTAAAACATTTGTACTCATAATGCTTTGATTCTAAACTTTGTTTTCTTTGTGAGGCTTAACAAAGCATTATATAAGTGTTAATTTTTTCCCATATGGAGAAAAATGAAATAATATATTACATTCTTGATATTGAGAAGTATAGATTATATTTTAGCTAAATTAGCTAAAATGGCAACAGTCACACTTATCAGTATATCACAGTAATACTTAGAGTATGTTATTGCAATCGTGAAACAAATATTTAACAGTAGTGAAAAGTCAGTGATCTGTATAAATGCATATAAAAGGGAAAGAAGTTAATTTAAACAAAAAGCTAAATTTTGGGGAATGATAGAACAGTAAATTTACTGATTATGTTCCAAATATGTATTGTGTTATTTGAAATTAAAGAGAGACAGAGAAAGGGAGGGAGGGAGGGAGGGAGAGATAAAGAGAGAAGGAGAGAGGAGGGAGGAACAGAGAGAGAGAGAGAGAGAGAGAGAGAGAGAGAAAGAGAGAGGGAGGAAGGGAGGGAGGGCAAGAAGGGGGTGGGGGGAGACTCAAAACAAGGTAAACATTATCCCTTAAATTATATCCCAAGAAGTTGTTCTCTGAGCTCAATCTGCAGAGACCTAAACCTATCAGGTCATATGAGGGAACTGCTTTGTATATAATAACTGAAAAAAAGATAGAGGCTTGGGAGCTATTGATTAACATCACCTGGCATGGAGCCTGTCTGTATGAACTGGCAGCTTAACTAATAGTCCTAGTGATTCTGGTGGAAGGAGACTGGAGTGGCTATTTTACTTGAGTACAGGAGGGATGGGCCTTGGCTGCATAACCCAAAGGCGAAAAGCCCAGTGCTGTGCAGGTCGGGCTGACTACAACTTGTAGTAGTACCTACCTATTTTACCAAACACCACCAGGAATTTCTAAAAGTAAGTATTCCCTATCATATAGTATCCCCTCCTGCTGAACATGGGACACCCTCTTCATGGATGTTTTAGGTGTTTGGTAGGGCCTGAAACTTGATAATCAACATTGCCTTTAAAGGGACACAAACACTCAGACGTGGTCTTTATGGCTGCCTTTACACTAACCACTGTGATGTGAAGCTCCATCCTGCTACTGGTAATTCCCAATATCCACAGCTTTCTTCTCTCCAATCTGTGTTAATTGCATCAGCAGGGTTAGTTCTCTAGGGCCCTCAAAGTGCTCCTGTAACTTGCTGAGATTGGTTAATAGAGCCTAACTCTTGTTTAAGCTGTGGCTAGTTTAATCTATCTATTCTGTGACCCTCTGCTCCACTATCATGTATATATCTTTTATTTTGTAAGTTTTATTACTTAACAGCCTGTCATTTTGTCCTTAACTTGCTGTTTTGTAAAGAATTTGGCATGCACATTCTCTATGCTTCTCTGTGCTCTATACTTGCAAAGACTCATTCCAAAGCTCATGACAAGGCCATACACTGTGGCTGACTCATTCTCAACCTTCAGTTGATGCTCTCCCTTGAGATTAGGGACCTACAAGCTCTCCAAAAGTCTCTTTTTTATATATTCCATTTCTATATATGTCCTTAGGCAATTTGAGGTTCAGGGACTTACACAATAAAAGTTTATTTCTCACTCAAAATCTGGCCAATGAAGATTTTTCTATTTGGATAGCTTTTCTGGGCATCTCTTCTTTAAGTAATAACTCAGGGAATCTCAGGAATTTAGTATCTTTCTATTTTTGTAACACAGGCATCTTCAGACAAGTTGTCAACTGTGAATATGTCAGAAAGCCAGGGCAGAATGGTATCAGAAAATCCAAGGGAGAAGAGAGTTTCAAAAAGATAGAGTGGCCAATCTTTTGCAAAGAGGTCAAGTAAGATGAAGATTATAATGATGGCTGATTTTGGCAATTAGAAGGTACTTGATAAATTCAGGATAAGTAGTTCAAAAGAAATCATAGGATTATTCCTCACATTATGGTTTGTTGAGGAGTACATGAGAGCTAAGGAAATGGGCCTATGGTAATTGTTCATAATGCTGCCCTCCATGTAGTTGATTTCATTTCCTAAAGAAATGTTTCACTGTCAGAAAGTTTAGGCTAAATACAATGAGCACTGAGCTGTAAAGATAATTAAAAAATATTCAAATATTTTTATTTCAATTCATTAAAAGTCAATAATACTATTCAAATTTTAACATAATTTCAGTATATCTTATTGTAATTTTTCAATTTTTCTATTTTTAGGGATCTAAATTAAAATAAGTAATTTATAAACTTAAAATTATGATAGTGTTGCTATAAGTCTATGCTAATTACTCTAATAACATAGATAATTGATTATTATGCTTTCCTAAAATGGAATCCCATTAAGTTATTTACAAGGATGGATGTAATCATTTTGATAATATAAGTAATCTACGCATTTTTCTAGATTAATCACAGATGCTGTTCTAAAGCTGTTTTAGTGTAATGAATTATAATAATTCACTTATTATTAGCATCAAGAATCTTTAAATTCTCTTAATAATCATATTCAAATTTTACCATTTAGAGATATGTTTATTTTTATTCAGAATAACATGCAATAAGGTTTCTTATTTTCTAAAAAACACAAAACTTGTATATAATCATGAAATTAACAAAATCATATTTAAATTATTAAACAAATAGTTTACGTTTGGCCCTTTTGGCTGTAGAGCATGACTTGGCAGTTTCAAGGTCAAATTGCTGATGAACTTAAGGGCTGTTGTTTGAAAGACAGAATCAAGGAAGCCTTTTCAAGTGGATAAGGTGTATTTGAATGTGAGATAATTGATACCTACAGAATAGTTTTGCTTTCTTTGTCCCTCATTATGGTGGTGGCAGGGGTGAATTTTGAGTGGAAAGTCCTAAATATCTGTAAGAACCTGTATCTGAGAAGGTTATAGCTCTGCCCTATACTGGCACAACAGAATTTCCATTATGTAAAGTAATTGTTTTATTAGACAGCTTCAATCTGAAACTTAACAGTATTAATACCAAAGAAATAAGCGAGTCAATTAAATCCATAATCTTAGTTTATGTACTTCATGAAGATGTGGTTTTAGGTAGATTACTTTTTTTTTTTTTTTTTCCCCTGCTATTTTAATCTTCATTTTCCTGATTGTCAGTGAGGTTGAACTTTTTTTTTTTCTTTTTCGGTATATTTTTTGGCCATTCTGTTTTCCTCTTCTATGCCCATTTTTCTTAATGATTTGCAACAGTAACTTTTTTTTTTTTTTTTTTTTTAAATATTTTATTTATTTTTATTCATTTATCCCCCCTTGCTGCTTGTGCTCGCTGGGTCAGCTAACCACGCCGTGCGGGCGGGTTTGCCTTCACCAGGAGGCCCCGGGAACCGAACCTGGGGCCTCCCATATGGTAAACGGGAGCCCTACTGATTGAGCCACAGCCGCTTCCCGATTACTTTTGTTTATAACTAGATTAGCTTTTTAAAAATTCCTTTCTTTGGATTATTCTGAATATTATGCTTTTACAGTATACTGGTAGGCTTAATTCTGGCTAGGATTTATCTCTGCATTAAATAAAATAAATACACATCTGTAATAAAATGTGATGCTACCTTCATTTTAGTGGCATGCTAAAGAACACTTGAAAAGTACCTGCTTTTTTTTCAAGACTTAGATTTGTTTAAGGGTTTTGTATGATCAGTGGTTTCCTAGGGATGGAGAGCTGTTGAGTACAAAGGGGTATGAGGGAATTGGGGGAGGGGAGTGGTTGGAGAACATGACTGTATTTATTAATGCATACTTAAAAGGGTAAATTTTACTGTATGATGTCAATAAACATGACTTAAAAATAGTTTATGTTTATGAAAACCCATGCTATCTGAATTCTATTTTTAAAAGTTACTTAAATTAGGCCCTCTTCAACTCTTACTTGGACACAATAACCTGCTGATTTCCTAATTCCAATTCATCCTACAAAGTTACTAGATTCTTTTTTCAAAACAAGAAAGCCTATCATGTATCATCCCCAGTTAAAATCTCACATTGATTGCTTCCTGTTATCTAAGGATAAAATACATATTCCTCTATGATCTGGACCCTACCTCTCTCTCTAACTTCTCCTAATTGCTTTCAACAGGAGTGTTTCCTGATGCATGCTTGTGCATCAGCCATGTCCCTGACGTAAAATAAGATATGAAAAGTATTCTTGAAATATTAGCTGATGATTATTATTTTTTTTTACCCTGACAACCCTTTTCCTATTGCCTTATCCCAGGTGGAACAGTTTGGTTCTGTACTTCTACCTAGGGGAAGAAGTGAGACAGAAAAAGTAGGGGGGAAACAAAGATTATTTTCCTTACTTTTGTGTTTAAGCCTGGGCCTTTATGGAACAGAAAAGGCTCTTGGCATAGATAAAACACATCAGAGTAAACATGAGTTAAGAGCAGGGCTCACCCTCTTTTCCTTCACTTCAGATAATTTGGTACATCCAAGAACACAAAAGATCTGTTCTGTCTCCCATACCTAAGTATACCCCTTGGGATATGACAAAACCCCAGTAAAGAAATCACAGCATGGTGTGTCGAGGTAGATAGCCTCACGGCATTTCAGCCCTCCAGCATGGAGTACGAATTGCCAAATGAGTCCCGTCTTCCCAATAATGGAACAGAAGTAGCAGACAGAGAGCTTCTAAGCCAAAACTGGCGATGGGGACAAGAACCAAAAGCCTGCATGAGACTTTGTGATGATTAACAAATTATTTTAGTGATGCCTCTAAAGCCAGAGGATACTGCAGCTTTGATGGCCCCATCAAAGAGAAATTCAGTTAATACAGAGAAAGATAAAGAAGTTACATTTCTTACACACATGTAATTATAACCTGAAATTTACATCAGCTATGGAAATTTATACCTAGTTCTTTGTGTGTATTTAAACAATGGTATAATTTTAAAAAATCATCTCATAACTGAGGTCCAATCATTTTTTTTCTTTAGTAGGAGCCTATATGTTACTAAGGTTTGATAAAATGAATGTAAGTTCTTATGTAACATTTTGTTGTTTCTTTGACAAATTTATTACTTTTAGTTTTTTTTTTTTTGAAGGACCTACATTTTTTTACTTTTCCTTTAGATGAAGGACTGGTCTATAATTATTCATAGTTCTTTCAATAATACATTTGTACATTCATTTTTCATTAATTTTACAATATCTATTTAGCTATTAATACACATCAGGCATTATTAAAAGTGATGGAATTACAGAAATAAAGACAGTCCCTGTTCTCAAAGAACTCAAAATCTAATGGGGGGTGAAATACTGATAAAACAATATGATAACTACATAGAGGGCTTCCTAAAACAAGTGGTCATTTGGAGTAGGATATAAAAAAAGCTCCTTATTGGAGATGGCCTTTGAGTCTTGGGTTGAGATGAAAGGAGAAATTTTGCAGGAAAGTAATTTGATTGCTTTTTCATTAAACAGGAAAATGGATAAAATTTCAATGTCATTTTCCACATTAATTAATTTATTCAATGCTCCATGATCCATTATACCTTATTATATTAGAAACATTCCTGAAAGTTTTAGTATAAAGCTTGTAATTTTATGCCTACTCATCATGACTCTTAAATTTTTTTTAGACCTAACATTTTGTCCTTGAGCTATAATTAAAACTGTGCCTAAGAATTTTAACATTTATTCCAAGGAACAATCTCTCTTCACCAATGTAGGGTATCTTTGTATTTAATTCTGTAGAAACCATGCAAGAAAATAAAATAAAGGCAAACTAGTTTTCATACTATAGTGTAATTACCTTTGCCTTGCTTATAGGCTTCTCTTGGAAACTAAATCTTTCCAGTGAACACAAAACATTCCACAAATTTTGTTTTTATTAGTTACTTAAATATCTTGTGATTATTCTATGTAACTTTCCAAATAAATTATTGTCACAGCAGGGTTCTCTGGAAGAAGACACCTGGCTGGAGTTTGGGGTATGTTTATTAAGGATCAACAGCCAGTATCACCATTAGACTTTGGCAGATTGGGCCTCTGCTATCTTTTGCCCTGGACTTCAGAGGGTCCTGCCCTTTGGAGTGACTTTCTTGACATTTTTAAGTCCTTCTTTGTTATCTGGCAATTTTGGGAGGTGACAGTGCCATCTGCGGGGTGGGGTCCTTGGCGGGGTTCCCTGTCCCTATTTCTCCTCTTTGGTCTACTCTTGGACCATCAGATGCTGTGAGGAACTCCTGTACTCTTAACCTATGAGAACTTTTCAGGAACCCAATGGATGGTCCCTGGTACAAGGAAGTATCTTGTCCAGCTGTTTGCTCCTATTTGCTCATATGGTATTTCTTCTACAGGATCATGTGATTTGGGGCTGCCAGAATAGTGCTGATATGCTGATTTGGGGTGACTTCTCACTCAAATTAGACATAGGACAATATAGGGATCTGGGTGTGGGCTATGGCCTGTCTATGTATTGGCTCTCACCTGTCTGCATCCTGACTGCAGTGCCAACTCCAGTCTACAACATCCGAAGACCATCACCCCACCTGTCCTTGGGCTCAGCAATATGCTTTCAGCTGTCCTCCAGGGTGGCCAGGGTGGCGGGGCCATCTCCTTGAGCTTTTTAAGACCCCTGTTCTACAATGCCAATAGGCCCTTCTTGTTAATAGCCTTCCTTGTGTCCAATCAATGTGGTGATGTTATGTACTTCCAGATCAGTCTGAAGTCACATATAATGAGGGACTGACATTGTTTGCATGAATGGGACCACTAATGGGCTCCTCATGTTTCCTCCCTGATGGTTGCAGTGTGTGGAAGGCCAGCATGTGATCAACATTGAAAAAGATCACATTCTTGAAATGCACTTTAATTGGCCTAAAGAGTTCAACAGTAGTTATGTTTGAAAATGTGTTTTATGTTTACACCATTCCAATGCTATGATGTGAATGTGCTGTTTTACATTTATACTTTACCATTCCAAATGGTAAAGTTAGCATGATCACAAAATGAATTATTGTTCATACGTTTCTGCATGCTCTGGTTAAGACTCGCATTGTGGTCAGTTTCAGTGAAGTGCAGCAACAACCTTGAGAAGATCGTTGGTCATTAGTATTCATGATGGATGATATAGCATCCTGAGCAATATTGTGGACCTCAGTAAATAAATGGAATTAGGGAACTCCAGGGGCAAGAATATCTATATTGTTCAATATAAATAGGTTCTAAAGAGCTGTGGCATAGTGAGCAATAAGAAATAGAATTGCTCTCTTTTGCGTGTGTGTGTGGCAGAAGATAAGACATAAGCTAGGAATGGCTCATTTGAGAGTAAAGAACAAAGGGATGTTTCTAGGAGCTGATAGATGAGATGGATCCAAGACATGGTGAAGAAACTTTAAGTGCCCTGATTGGACAAGAAACAAGTATGTAAATACCTCTTCTCTGTCCATCATTCTCAGTTTTATTGATATGTTGTTGAATGTCTTCAAGATTCATCCACGTTATTCCATGTGTTAGCACTTTATTCCTTCTTACAGCTGAGTAATATTCCATTGTATGTATGTACCACATTTTGCTTATCCATCCGTCTGTTGATGGGCACTGGGGCTGATTCCAACTTTTGACAATGGTGAACAATGCTGCTATGAACATTGGTGTTCATATATCTGTTTATGTCTTTGCCTTCAGTTCTTCTGGGTATATACCCAGCAATGGAATTGCTGGATCATACAGAAGATCTATTGTTAGTTTCTGAGGAACCGCCAAACTGTCCTCCACAGTGGCTGGACCATACCACAGTCCCACCAGCAGTGGATGAGGGTTCCTATTCCTCCACATCCTCTCCAACATTTAGTGTCTCCTGTTTTTTTTAATAGCTGCCATTCTGATGGGTGTAAGATGGTATCTCATTGTAGTTTTGATTTGCATTTCCCTGATAGCAAGCGATGTTGAGCATTTTTTCATGTGCTTTTTAGCCATTTGTATTTCTTCCTTGGTGAAGTGTCTATTCAGGTCACTTGCCCATTTTTTAAATGGGTTGTTTGTCCTTTTATTTTCAAGGTGTAGGATTTCTTTATATATGCAGGATATTAGGCTCCTATCAGAATATGGTTGCCAAATATTTTTTCCCATTGGGTAGGCTGCCTTTTTATTTTCTTAATAACATCCTTTGAGGTGCAGAAGTTTTTAATTTTGATGAGATCCCATTTATCTATTTTTTCTCTTGCTGCTCGTGCTTTGGCTGTGAAGTTCATGAAACCATTTCCTATTACAAGGTCCTATAGATACTTCCCTACATTATCTTCCAAGGTCTTTATGGTTTTGGCTCTTATATTTAGATCTTTGATCCATCTTGAGTTGATTTTTGTATAAGGTGTGAGATGGTATTCTTCTCTCATTCTTTTGGATATGGATATCCAGTTCTCCAAGCACCACTTGTTAAAGAGGCCATTCTCTCCCAACTGAGTGGGCTTCATGGCGTTATCAAATGTCAGATAACTGTATATGCGAGGCTGTATATCAGAACTCTCAGTTCGGTTCCATTGGTCGGTAGGTCTATCCTTGTGCCAATACCACGCAGTTTTGATCACTGTAGCTTTGTAGTATGTTTTAAAGTCAGGTAGTGTGATACCTCCAACTTCATTTTTCTTTTCAAATATGTCTTTGGCAATTCGGAGCCTCTTGCCTCTCCAAATATATTTTGTGGTTAGTTTTTCCAGTTCCTTAAAAAATAGAGTGTTGACTTTTATTGGGATTGCATTAAATCTGTAGATTAGTTTGGGTAGGATTAGTTTGGGTAGGATAGACATCTTGATGATGTTTAGTCTTCCTATCCATGAACAGGGAATATTTTTCCATTTATTTAAGTCTTCTTTGATTTCCTTTAACAGTGTTGTGTAGTTTTCTGTATATAAGTCCTTTACATCTTTAGTTAAATTTATTCCTAGGTATTTGATTCTTTTAGTTACTATTGTAAATGGTATTTTTTTCCTGATTTCCTCCTCAGTTTGCTCGTTATTGGTGTATAGAAACGCTACTGATTTTTGAGCATTGATCTTATAGCCTGCAACATTACTGAACTCCTTTATAAGTTCTAGAAGCCTTGTTGTAGATTTCTCAGGGCTTTCTATGTATAGGATAATGTCATCTGCAAATAATGAAATTTTTACTTCTTTTCCAATCTGGATGCCTTTTATGTCATGTTCTTGTCTCAGTGCTCGTGCAAGTATTTCTAAGACAATGTTAAATAGGAGTGGTGATAGTAGGCATCCTTATCTAGTGCCCGATCTCAGAGGGAAGGCTTTTAGGATTTCACCATTGAAAATGATGTTAGCTTTGGGTTTTTCATATATACCCTTTATCATATTCAGAAAGTTTCCGTCTATTCCTATCTTTTGTAGTGTTTTTATGAGGAAAGAGTGCTGTATTTTGTCGAATGCTTTTTCTGCATCTATAGAGATGATCATGTGATTTTTTTCTTTCAATCTGTTTATGTGGTGTATTGCATTGTTTGATTTTCTTATATTGAACCATCCTTGCATACCTGGGATGAAACCCACTTGGTCATGGTGTATAATCCTTTTGATATGTTGTTGAATGCGATTAGCAGGTATTTTGTTGAGGATTTGAGCATCTAGGTTCATTAGAGAAATTTGTCTGTAATTATCCTTTCTTGTGGTATCTTTATTTGGTTTTGGTATTAGGGTAATGTTGGCATCATAGAATAAGTTAGGCAATATTCCTTATAATTCTATTTTTTGGAAGAGCTTAAGTAGAATTGGTGTTAGCTCTTCCCGGAATGTTTGGTAGAATTCAGCTGTGAAGCCATCTGGTCCTGGGCTCTTCTTAGTTGGGAGGTTTTTGATGACTGAGTCTATCTCTTTACTTGTAATTGGACTGTTGAGTTCATGTATTTCTTCTTTCATCAATGTAGGCTGTTTGTGGGTTTCTAGAAACTTGTCCATTTCCTCTAAATTATCATTCTTGTTGGCATATAATTTTTCAAAGTATCCTCTTATGATACTCTTTATTTCTATGGGGTCAGTAGTGATATCCCCTTGCTCATTCCTTATTTTATGTATTTGCATCTGTTCTCTCTCTTTCTTTGTTAGTCTGGCTAAGGGTTTGTCAATTTTACTGATATTCTCGAAGAACCAGCTTTTGGTTTTGTTTATTGTTTCCAGTGCTTTCTTATTCTCTATTTCATTAAGTTCTGCTCTAATCTTTGTTATTTCCTTCTTTGTACTTCCTTTAGTTTTAGTTTGTTGTTGTTTTTCCAATTCCTCCAAGTGTGCAGTTAGGTCTTCAATTTTAGCTGTTCTTTTTTAATATATGAACTTATGGCTATGAACTTCCCTCTCAGGACTGCTTTCGTTGCATCCCATAGGTTTTGATATGTTGTGTTGTCGTTTTCATAAGTTTCAAGGTAGTTACTGATTTCTTTTGAGATTTCCTCTTTGACCCACTGTTTGTCTAAGAGTGTGTTGTTTAACTTCCATATCCTTGTGCGTGGTCCTTAGTGATTTCCAATTTCATTCCGTTTTGGTCAGAGAAATTACTTTGTATAATCTCAATCTTTCTGAATTCATTGAGAGTTGTTCTGTGGCCTAGCATGTGGTCTATTTTGGAGAATGTTCCATGTACACTCGAGAAGAATATAAATCCCGCTGTATTTGGGTGTAGTGTTCTGTATATGTCTATTAAGTCCAGGTCTTCTAATGTATTGTTGAGTGCCTTAGTTTCTTTATTGATTCTCTGTCTAGATGTTCTGTCTAATGATGATAGTGGTGTGTTGAAGTCCCCTGCTATAGTTGTAGAGGCATTTATTTCTCCTCTTTAGGTGCGTAAATGTTGATGATTGTTCTCTCTTCTTGAGAGATTACTCCTTTTACTAATATGTAGTGTCCATCTTTGTCTCTTACAATAGATTTGCATTTAAAGTCTATTTTGTCTGATATTAGAATAGCTAGTCCTGCCCTTTTTTGGCTATTGTTAGCTTGTAAAATGGTTTTCCAGCCATTCACTTTCAGCCTCCTTGAATCCCTGGGTCAAAGGTGGGTTTCTTGTAGACAGCATATAGATGGATCATATTTTCTTATCCATTCTGCCAATCTGTGTCTCTTGATTGGTGAATTTAATCCATTAACATTCAGTGTTATTACTCATAACGAATTTCTTACTTCAGCCATTTTTTCTTTGAGTTAATGTATGTCATATGTTGTTTTGTTTCTCTTTTTGTCTTTTCAGTTGTTTTTAAACTCTCCTCCAACTCTCTCTCCCTTGTTTTTTCTTTCAACTTGTAGAGATTACTTTAGTATTTCTTGAAGTGCTGGTTTCTTATTGACATACTCTCTTAATTTCTGTTTATCTGTGAATATTTTGAATTCTCCATCATTTTTGAATGCCAGCTTTGCTGGATAGAGAATTCGTGGCTGGAAGTTTTTTTCTTTCAGTATTTTGAGTATGTCATACTACTGTCTTCTTGCCTCCATGGTTACAGCTGAGAAATCAGCACTTAATCTTATTGTGCTTCCCTTGTATGTGATGGTTCTCTTTTCTCTTGCTTTCTTGAGTATATTCTTTTTGTCTTGAGCATTGGACATTTTGACAAGTATATGTCTTGGAGTTGACCTGTTGGGATTTATACTATTTGGGGTGTGCTGTGCTTCCTGGTTCTGCACATCCATCTTTCTCAATAGGGTTGGGAAGTTTTCAGCCATAATTTCCTTCAACACTCCTTCTGTTCCTTTTCCCTTCTCTTCTCCTTCTGGGATGCCCATAATGCATATGTTTGTGCATTTTGTGTTATCGGTTAATTCCCTGAGTCCATGCTGGATTTTTTCTATCTTTTTGGCTATCTGTTCTACTATCTCTTTGATTTCAGCTGTATTGTCTTCCATATCATAATTCTTTCCTCTGCCTGTTCAAATCTGCTGTTATGTGATTCCAGCATCTTTTTCATTTCTTGGATTGTGCCATTGTTCACCATCATATCCATTACCTTTTTAAGCATGTTTGCAATTTCTTCAGTATGTTCTCCCAGTGTCTTCTTTATATCCTTAATCTCTTCCTTCACTTCTTTAAGTTGGTCCATGATAATTGTTTGGATAGCTTTGATTAGTTGTTCGATGTTCTGCATTGCTTCCTGGTTTTTATTTTGTTCATTGGACTGGTCCATGTTTTCCAGTTTCTCAGAGTCATTTGTATTTTTTTGTTTTGCCCTCTGGTCATCATATTGTCTTGATGGGTTTGTTCAGTTGATTAGCTTTTCTCTATGCTCTAGAGTTTTATTTAGCTGGTGGTTCTGCGTGTGAGTTAAGTTTTCTCTTTGGCACTTTTTCTTCTTATTTTATTTCCTTGCTTCTTTCTATGTTCCCTTGAAGGCAAAAGATTAGGGCCAGAGGAATCAAAAGATGTATGGAAGGCAGAAGGATAATAGTAATATTGATAAAAATTAGAAGAGGGGCCAACTGAGACTTAATGAGATGAATATTTAACTTGTGTAGGCAGTGTAGAGTAATAGGAAAAAAAAGTGGAGTCCCTACAATGGACTGGGAAAACAAATGGCAAATATATATATAGTGATTTAGAAGGCTAGAATTATGAGGAGGGAGAGAAATAGTAAAGAAAGGGTTGAAAGGAAAAAGTTAATACTAATAAAAGAAAGAAGAAAACAAAATAGATGGAATAGAAATTGACACCCTTAAGTTGTGGGTCTATGAAAAAATGTTGTATCTAAGAGCCACAACAGAAAGCAGAAGGCAGAAAGATGAAGGAAGGATAAGCGATAGTTTGGAATACAGAATCAATATAGACAGCGAGTGGGAAATTACTGAAGAAGAAGCACAGCAAAGAAGCGACAAGCTAGCAGCACCTAATTTTAAAAAAATGAAAGAAAAAAGAAAGGGGGGAGGAAAGAGGAAAGAAAAGCAAGAGACCAGAAATAAACAGAGAAAAACCAGAGATCCACACAGGCAAGCAATCAAACAGAGCTAAGGAGGGTCAATGATTCCCCTAGGGTCCACGTGGATCCTCTCTGCCTTTGTTTATCAATCATTTTCTTCGCAGGGTTCTATATGCAGGTCCTGAAACAGCTTTTAGCTATTAAACTAAATTAAAAAGAATTTATTTTTCATTTATTGAAATGACCTTCTCATTTTTTTTTTTTTTTTTTTTTTT
>JAKSZT010053929.1:23484472-23562703 GCA_026826555.1 Tolypeutes matacus | reverse complement strand
TTTTTTTTTTTTTTTTTTTTTTGGCGAAATACAGGACCCAAAATAATTCCTCCTCTAGACCAACCCCCTTACAGAAGGGACCCTAGCTGGGCTCATGGAAATTAATCAAGCACGTCCCACTTCCTGGACTCCCCAGGGTAGCTGTAGCTCTGATGTTAGTCAGTGCAGAGTGCTAAAGACGGCTGATTCTGCACCTTCTGGAGCCGAGCACCAGCGTCACCGGGTTGCTATGTAAATCAGTTTGACTGCAGATTCGCGTCTGCTCTCAGCCTGTTGCTGCTTCAGGTCGGCTTATCTGCTCCCCAAAGCTATGGGGCGGTACAGGCAGCCAGATCAATGTCAAAAAATAAAAATAAAAAATTCCCTTCCCTGTCCTCCAACAGAACCCTCCCTCTTTTGGAGAGTGTCCCCTCTTCCTGGCTCCACGGCGGCCCAGGGCTTATCCCTGGGCAGCTAGGCAACTCAAGTGCCTCCCGAACAGAATCACCCCTCCCATCCACCAGGTGCCGATTCGCTCCGGCTGTTCTGTTCACCCAAGGTCCAAGGGGCTCCAGGCAGCCAGATCCCAGAAAATAAAACTTTCTCACCCCGCTCGTGGCTCCATGTGGCCGTTTTATTTATTTATCTTTCTCCCTAACCGCAGGGCTCAGCCGTCTGTGCCAACCACCACCGGCAGGCTTAAAACTCACGAATCTCTACCGTTCAGTCCACTCCGTTGATCCGCGCAGATAGCTGTCCCAAGCTTCTCATTCCACGCGTGCACAGCACAGTCCCCCGGGCAGGACCCCATCCACAATCTGCCTTGCTCCGGGAGCTTGCAGCGTGTGCCCTCCTACACTAACGCCATCTTGGCCCCCTGTTTAATTTTTTATAATACTTCTTCCCCACACCTGTGCTTTAAAGTGTTTTATGTTTATATTTTTATATATGCACAATATATGCATACACACGTATATAAATAGATAATTTTTCCTTGTTATGAAATTTATAACCAACCAGGTTATATATGTATGTGTTAAAAAAACAAAGAATGCTACAATTATAAAACTAATAAAATAGCATTCTCTTGTCCCAATCCTCCCCACTTCAAATTCTCTTTCTCCAAATTCAACCAGTTTTAGCTATTTACCTGTTCTTTACTTTTACCTTTCTTAATAACCTGCTTTTTAACATTGCTCTTTTTTTCTATTTTAAAACTCATTTATTGGCTTTGTAATATGGAAGTCATATCTTACTTAAATCATCACACACTTCCCATCCCTCCTCCCACCCCACACACATTCTCTCCTGCCAACCTCCCAATTTATGATTATATCATAATTTTTCAGCATTCATTACTGAGTATAATATGACTATGGAGGTTCTGTTTTCAGTTGAATCAAATTGTGATAATATTTCCTTCTTTGTACACTGTTTTTCTGGAGTTAATAATAATGTTATTTTTTTCTTTCGCTTAATTTTCTAAGTACCTATTACAAATTCATCCTCAAACTTTTTGATCAAAGCGTAGAACTGCTTTTGATAAATTGGTTTCATTTTCTTTCCTCTTGGAAACAGACATCTCTCCTATAACCCTCTATCTTCCTGCTCTGATCTGGACCAGTTGCTCTCTGGACCTGCTCAACTTTAACCTCAGAGCCCCTTTATGGCAATCTCCTGATAACTTTCTTGGCCTCTCTCTATTGAATCCCGTGTCTTGTACATAATATTGTTTTTTCTCTTGATTTATCAGCTCATTTTGGCATAATGCATTCTCCATTATCTCATGAGAAAGAAAGCAAAGAATGTTTTGAGAGCTTGTATTTCTGAAAATATCTTATTCTTCACATTTGATTGAGCAAATTCTTAGGTCAAAAATAACTTTTTTTGAAGAATTGATACAGTGTCTTCTATCTTGAGAATATATATGGCATTTGTCAACAAGAATTCATAATAAGGGTTAGGAACCTCAAGAGGTCAGTATCTACAGTGTTTCTCTGGGTTGGTTTGTTTTTTTCCAGAGAAGACTTCTAACTGGGGCTACGGGGAGAAGGTGACTGGAGAATCTCACTATTCAGAATTTAATTTTGGTTAATTCTTCTGTTGTTGGCATTAGATTCTCACCCTTTCTCTTGACTGTGCTGATATCCCCGGGGCCAGATCCACTGTGGTTCAGTGTCTCCAGAGTGTAAACCTTTTGTCTCCTGCCATTGAGCAGGAGGGGCAGCTGCAACTGTATTGTACAGGTTGCAGCTGTACAGGTTGGAGGAGGACACCAGGGAGTCCAACTGCTGTTAATGGAAGCTTTCAACCAATTTGCCTGATTCCAGCTTTACTCGCTGCCTCCAATTCCCCATATTTCCCAGGACTCTAGGGAGAAAAACAGGCTTGGTTTTTATGTGCGTTATCCCTGCAAGCTGTTTGGTGTCAGCCTCTTCTGGGTTGCTAGATCAGTTAACATAATATTCACTTATATGCTTTGTAGTTTCCACAATTTTGTTGTCCTTTCTCTACAGCTGTTGCTCTGTTGTGTTCTCTTTGAGCTTGGATCTTGGTCTTTTATTTTCTCTTCGGCCTTGTGGGATTTTGTTTATTTACTTATTCCTTATTGTCATGTTGAGTTGAAGAGAGGAGTTAAACATGTGTATTAAAGGTACCATTTAAAGTACAACTTCTCATCAACACCTTAAGTGATGTTCTGCCTTTTGCTTCTTTGCTAAAGTATTTCTCTTCCTGAAATAGTGAAAACTGATAGCAGTAAAAAATAATTCTGATTGAACATGGTAGAGTGAAGGTTTTTTTAAATCATATTTTCTATTCTAAAAGCAGTCCTAAAAATCAAAATGACAAGAAACAATTCTCACAGAAAGTGATTTCAATTCTACTATAACTAGAAATCAACCACAACTCCCAAAAGGATACTATGAGGAATAGCTCAGGAAATACAAGAAATAATACCGGAAAATGTGCCAAATTGTATAAGAAAGGGTGCTAAGGGCACGCACATCTGTAAATTTCTTGCAGCATGAAGAATTCTTGAAAAATAAGCTCACTATAGATATGAGAGTCACACTAGAAGCAGGAACATGTATCATATGCTCTACTGAAAGTGCACTCAGGGTTATGGTTGAGAACCTTGAGAGAATCAAGCAAAATCAATAAAAATATAAAAAGAAATGATGATTACACTGTTGAAAGAAGTAAAGGGCCATGATATAAATATCAAACAAAGTAATTGTTGATAGACTGTAGCTCTTCAAAATGTAATAGAAGATGTGCAGCCTATTTGGGATTTTAATTCTTACAATGCCCAAGTTTTCAGTGGGCTGACCACTGAATCTTCTCCATAGCCAAAGGGCGTTCAGCAAAATCATTAGGCAATTTTCAGTGGGAGCGAAACTTCCTGTTATGTTGGAAATTTTTAGAGAAAAATAAGATTCTCTGTTTCTAAAAAAATATATTTTCTTCTTTTCTGGGAGGTTAGAACAGAGTCAAGTCTGATGTTTCAAGTAAAACCATATGATATTTTTAAGTATTATTTAATTTGCAGTGGGAATCCTGATTTGCTTTTTTAAAAAATAATAAGTATAACTTTTGAATTAATACCTGCAATAGGAATCAGTCTTGCCTAAATTCTAATCTTGAGTGCGTTTTTAAAATTTAATTACTTTATTAATACAGAATTCCACTGAAAATCATATATATTAAACCAGAAATCACTTGTTGCTTCCCTGCCCCAGCAACTTAGCTTCACTCCTCTATTTCACAACTTGGGCAAGATGAGCACCTTTCCTATAATCCTTAATTGCATTTAAATTGAAGAAGTAGCAGAAATTCTATTCTGATATGATAGCTACTTGGAAGATTTCCTTTCTTATTATGCAAGAAATTTACATAACATGTAACATATGCAATTCTAATAATGAGCATATATTTTAGAGTAGACTTAAATTGAACTTCATATGCTCAGACTGATATTACTTCTATGTGGGATTTAATCTTTTTTATTGATACATTAATACAACTATTCCTTACTTTGAAATAGTTGGAATGAAATAAATTTGTCATTCTAAATCTTGAATGCTTAAAATAGTTTAACATGACAAATGTTGTTGTCATGGATACTGTTCTTCATTTTAGGGCCATTTCAGAGATAGTAGTGGTGTGCTAAAGCCAGCCCTCCTCTGAAAAATAAGCCCTGATTTGTAGCATTTGCTGATTTCCATGGTTTAAATTCTCCTATCATGGCTGACTTTAAGCCGTTGAGCTGACATCACTGAACATAGCATTGGGAAGAGAAGTGCCTATGTGGTTCTGGGTGGCCTGTGATCACGTTCTAGCTCACAACTGGAATAAACTGATTAATATAATCAACTTTTAAATTTTCTTTTTTTTTTTTTTTAAAGTTTATCCACCTTAAAAAAAAAATCAAACAGAACAGAAGACTGAAGGGCTTACAATGAAAAGCAGCCATTCAAGCTTCATTCTACCAACCCTGATCCTACTTCCCACAGGGTATGCCTTTGAACCCTTTCTGTTTTTAATTCTGCTGGTTATTATTTTCCCCCAAATCTGAATACTTTTCTAATATGGCTACTCTTGATTTGGCAACAATACAAACACTTGCAAATCTTTTCACCTGGAAATTTTTTCTATTTCATAATTTTCTCTCTTCCATTTTCTCTGTTCTCCCCAGTTCTCACTAGTTGTATATAAGGTCATTTGGAGATATTTTATCTTTTCGTCCGTATTTTTGTTCATCTTATTTTGTTGTGCTTCAACCCTTCTTTTCATTTTTTTTTAGCAATCCTATAATTATATTTTTGTGATTTTTCTCTTATTTTATCCTTAGCATTGCCTTTAAAAAAAAAAAAAGTGTTTCTTGAATCTTATGATCCTAATTAAAGTTATTTATAATATTCTTTCATGTTTCCTGAATTATCTTTTCTTTTTTCTTGAGCTTTATCTTTTATACTTTTGGTTTTCTTCAAGTAGCTGTTGACTTTTGGTTGTCTATTCATATACAATAACGTGGGATTGGGAAGATTATGAAGTTTTCACACTAGGTCTTTCTGTAGAAGGAAGGCTGACTTGGAAAGCTTGTAGGTGAACAAAATGCTTAGGCTTTACATTAGGGTCTTTCTGAGGGCCTCCAAAATGCCAGAATGGAGAAGGTTTAAACTCTCGTACTCAGTCTGCCAGTTCTAGTTATCCTTAGGCAATTTGTTCAGTTTTTTTTAGACAATTTGTTCAGGTATTTTTAGAGTGTGTGTGTCTGTGTGTGTCTGTATGCCTGTGTGTGTTATCTGTGTTTCTCTTCCATGGCATGTGCCAGGTTGCATGTACTCTGCAGTTTAGAAATGGAGGAGAAAGAAGAATGGATAGAGATGTGGGATAGCATGTGGGAGAACAGACTGATGCAACTACCTGGATACGAACTGCACCATCCTTTCAGCTCCCCTGCCTTTCATCCCCAAGTCCTCCATGCTTTTAAAAATACAGTACCTGTAGAAACTAAACCCAGAACCTCTGTAGAGTTCTGTGAGGAATATATGTACCCTTTTCTGTTTCATTCCCTTTCTGTGCACTCTAGGATGTGGCTACCTTTTTTTGTTTCATCCATGAATATACTTCAGTCTGCCTTCAATGTCCCAGAAATTTTGCAACCTATCATACACTAAGGGTTCTTCATTTATTCTCATTGTTTATGGGTTTATTCCATATTTTTCCTGCAAATAATATGGATATATAATATTGGAACTTGGCATGAACATTCATCATCATTGGACCTATTGTACAGAGAACACATTTGGAATCTTATAATCAATGAAAAATCCCAAATCCCTCTTTGGGTGCTTTTCACATTGTATCTGGTACCTACACATTGTGATGTGGTTTTTGTTTTGTTTTGTTTTCTTTGATTTTGATTAGATAACTCTAGCTACATATTGAGTAATACCATCAGGTTTTTGTTTTGTTTGTTTTTTGTTTTTAGGAAAATCACAACATCAGGAAATTATTTTTCTCTAAAAGTGTACTCATTTTTAAAATTCTTGTTCTAAATTGTGTTTATTTTAAATTATGGCCACATATTATGAAATTTAGAGTACATTTATGAAAATCCTTTCATTGGAAAAGCAACATAAAGTATTATAAATTATTTCAATGTATTATTAGATATGATTTCTATTTTTATCACATCAAAATATATATTTGTATTGCTTAATGCTGCCTTAAGTAAAATAATCTTTAGTAAACATTTGTAGCCGTATTATTTTGGCCTGAACTATAACAGTTATTTCTTTAATTCTTTAATGAATATTACAATTTTTATATATTCTTATTTCAAAAAAGTAACTTGATCTTGGGAGTGGATGAGGGGACCCAAAGCAATTGACATATGAGGACAAATTCAATTTATTGACTGAGTTTCACTTTTTATTGGCTCAATTGTAATTCCAAAACTTGAATACTGTTTTATAATAAGATATAATTATATTTCCCAAGTATTTTAAACCAGACAATTCACATTTTACTCTATATTCTAACCATTCATAGTTATTTAATGCTTGTTTCTCTAAAGATTAATTATATATTTTAATGATATTAAAGGATTTATTCAAGAAATATATATTCATCTTTTCCAGTAAATTATAAAATTAATACAAGTGGACAAGAATATAAATATTATTTGCTTCATTTCCATATATAACACTATAAATGCACCTAGATTATTATTAGATTTGAGATTCTCAGGGTCATCGGGAATCTATCTATATATATATCTTTTATATGCTGTACCAGTTTGGCAGTTTGATATAGTTATGAATTCCAAAAATAGACATTGGATTATGCTTGTAAACTGGTCTGTTCATCTGGGCATGATTATGTTATGATTAGGGATTTGATTGGACCATGTCAGTAGGGAGTTGAGCCCCACCCTTTGGTGTGTGGGGTCTCAAAGGTAAAAGACATGGCAAAGCACAGAGTTGGAGTTTTTTCTGAGTTGGAGTTCTGATGTTGGAGTCTTGAGCTGGAGCTCCAGGAAGTAAGCATACAGAGGAGCTTGGTCGTAAGGAAGGAGAGAAGGCCTCAGAAAAAGAGACGAGCCATTTGCCTGGTAGTCTATAGCTGGCCTTGTGGAGAGACCAAGCAGCTGAACCTGGAGAGAATCAATCCCCGGGAAGAGAGGAACCCAGGAAGCCAGACCCCTCACAGAGTTAGGTGGGGGAAGTAATTTATGCTCTATGGCCTGGTAACTGTAAGCTTCTACCTCAAATAAATACCCTTTCTAAAAACCAACCGATTTCTGGTTTTTACATCAGCACCCTTTGGCTGACTAATACATATGCATATATACATAATACTAAATATGAAAACTAGCATATATATACACAGTGATATAAGAAAAATATAGTCACGTCTTTCTTATAATGGAAAACATAACTCACTTATGGGTATATGTAATATATTCCCTCTCCCCCTCTCTCTCTCTCTCTGCGCTTTCAAGGCCAGATTTAGCAGAACATTTAAATTCCTCCTCCCTCTTCCCATACCTTAGTATTCTTCACCACACTTTAGTTTTTATTGAGTGGTTAGGGTTACGCTGACACTTTTCAGGCTGAAAGTCAGAAACATTTATCTGCACTGACAAACAATTTGCAGGTACTTTCCTTGGATTGTGAGACACTTGCTCTAACACAATTCTCATTCTACTCTATGAAGCCCCTGCAACATTTGGCATCCTCTTACTGCTTTTGCATATAATGAAACAAATGGCAACAGAGGTTGATTGTAATAGATATATTTAAAAATTTATATAAAATTTTCTATCTTTGAAATTAAAAGAGTAATATGGGGGTATTTTGCATACGTTTTTTAGGAAGGAATATCATTAGTTTTCCTCTGACCATAAACATAATATATTTCTATCAGAAATTTATGAAAATAGGAGATAATAGCAAGAAGAAATAAAAAATATCTATAATCCTATTAATCAAACATAATTGCTTTTGAAATGTTGATATATTTCTTTAATCATATTATGCATAAACATGCATTATATATCCATAATGTTGGAATCATGTAGCTTATATTTGCAAACTTTTTTGTTTAATTTTGAATGGCACTTTATATGTTTTAGAATATACTCAATAGCTTGATAGTTCGGCTTGTAATGGATATCTGATAGTTCATCCTATATACATTCTGTTTTAATCTGCAAGACTGCTGAAAGCAATATACCAGAAATGGGTTGGCTTTTACAATGGGGATTTATTAGTTTACAAGCTTATGGTTTTGAGGCTGAGAAAAATGTCCAAATCAAGGCATCATCAGGTGATGCTTTCTATCCAAATTTCGGCTGCTGGCGATCCTGGACTTCTCTGTCACATGGCATGGCATACTCCCTTCTCTTCCAGCTTCTTGCTCCCATGGGTTTTTTCTCTCTTTGCCTGAATTTTATTCTCTTATAAAGCACCCCAGTAAGAAGATTAAGACCCACCTTGGCCCACGCCTTAACTGAAGTAACCTAATTCAAAGGTCCTACTTACAATAGGTTTACACCCACAGGAATGGATTAGCTTTATGAACATACTTTTTGGGGTCTATAAGGCCAATAAGGGGTCACAAGGGCCATAAGGGGTCATGCATACCAATAAGTAATCAACCTCTCTTGTTGGATATTTGTTGTTTTCATTGTTTATTATTATAAGTTACACCATAGTAAAAAAAAAAAAAAATTAAATCTTTATACACATTTATAGTGACTTTGGCTATTTTAATTTTTTCTTTTGCATTACCTTATCATGCCCTTAGCTATTTTTATATGTCAGTTTGTGTTTTATAATTGACTTACAAGAATGATTTTTTCTCACAATAGTATTAATCTTTGGCCTATCCTATATGTTGCAAATGTTTCCTCTTACTTTTTCAGTTGCCTTATAATGTGGTGATCATTTTTAATACACCCTTTATTTTATTTATTCTTTTTTTTTTTTTTTTTGAGGTATTGGTGTCTGGGCATTGGACCTAGGGACCTTGTATGTGGGCAGCTGGCGCTCAACCACTGAGCCACATCGGCTTCCTTGAGTTGGTTTTATCATTTGTTTTCCTTGTTGTTTTGTTTTTGTTTTTTCAGGAGGCACCGGGAATCAAATCCAGGACCTCTCATGTGGGAAATGGGAGCTTAACTTCTTGAGCCACATCCACTCCCCATATATACTTTAGTTTAAAAGGTCAATCTTAGTACAACCTCATGGAAAACTGTAAGTTAATTATGCACCCACCTTATTATCTAGCAACTTTACTCTTGATACATAGCCCAAATAATTGAAAACATATGCCCATAAAAGGACTTGTGAAAGAATGTTCATTTCAACATTACTCATAATAGCAAAGTATTGGAAGCAACCTAAATATACATAAAAAAGAATGGATTTAAAAATCCGTGGTATATTCATTCAGTGGAATATTCAACCTTAAAAGGAGTGAACTAAAGATTCATATAGCACTATAGATGACTCTCAAAAATATGCTGAGTGAGAAAAGATGACAAAAATAGTACATACTGTGATTCTAATTCTATGAAGTTCAACAACAGATATAAATGATTTTTGGGGTTAGAAATCAGAATGGTTACCTCTGTGAAGTAGGGAGGGGAAAGAATGGAAGAGACACAAAATAGTATACTTTCTGACACAGTGGTAGTGGTCTATTTCTCATTTGGGGCATTGGTTACAATAGTTTATATAATCAAAACACATGAAACTTGATAACATGGATGAATCTTGAGGACCGGATGTTGAATGAAACAAGCCAGGCACTGAAGGACAAATATTACATGACCTCACTGATATGAATTAAGCAAATTGAGTGAACTCACAGAGTTATATTTTGGAAGATAGGTTTATAGGAAATAGAAAGGCAGAAGAATGTTGTGGGCCAATGCCCATATGGGCAAAATCTATGATAAGGTGGAAGTGTGTAGTTGTGCAGTGGAGGAGCATGACAGTGGTGCGTTGATACTGTTGGGTTGGGCAGTGCTGGTTTATCAGGGGTGTAAGGTGGGGAGGGTGGGTTGAACTGTCCATGGAACTATGGCGGGGGGGGGGCTATTGAGGGAGAGAGCAGGTGAACACTGGGATTTGGCGGGTGCATGGTTGAAATTACAATGTTGGGAATGCTCTTTTGGCAATATGGCAAATGAGAGTTATTGTTTTAGGGTGTTGGATGTGAGGGACATTTGGAACAGGGCGCACCTTGGGCAGGCTTCTAGGGAGTATGTGAGTGTTCATCTTGCCATAGTGTGTTATATCAGTGGGTGGAGACCCATATAATGAGCGGCAAGGAGGTGGACTCCCATTCTGGGGAGGACCTCAGTGTTCTCAAATAGAAAGGCGGGAGTCTCTTGAGGGCACGGGCAGTGCCTAATAGGGGAGGACAGACCAGTGTGTCAAGCCTTCAGTGTTGCTGCAAGTAACTATGAATCTTGTCTTTCAAGGAATGAAGCCTGGTGGTTGCCATGGGTCCTGAGGGGAGGGGGAGGGAAGAATAGAACAGATGGAACAGGGAGCATTTTGGGGCTGATGGAAGTGTTCTAATGATCTTGCTATGATGGATACAAGCCATGTTAAATTATATCAAAATTTATAAAAGTGTATGGTCTATAATGTAAACCATAATGTAAACCATTGACCATGGTTAGTAGCTATGTTTCAATATTTGTGCATCAGTTGTAACAAACATACCATCCACGTATAAAATGTTATTAATAGGGGAAGGAGGAAAAGGGGGAGGATGTTGGGTATATGGGAGTCTTCTGTATTTGGTATGTGATTTTTCTGTAACCTAAAACTTCTTTGAAGACAAAATGAAAAATGTAAGAGACTGGGGGAACAAATCGAAGAATATGTCACTGTACATATAGGACAACATATCTTACAATGATGAAAGACAAAATGTCAAAAAATATTTTTAATATTTTTTCATTATTTTTTATTATCACAAATTTTATTTTAAATTTTTTTTTGTGTTTTATTTCTTATTTTTAAAACTATCATTATTATTTCATTTTCTTATTAATTGTATGTGGCTATTTTATTGGCTTCATTTTTGAACATATCTTGGATTGCAGAAGGGTTACAACTATGGCAGGGGAGGATCATTGGTGTGGGGAGTCTGTGATGGGGAATATATGGGAGGAAGCTCACCTGGGCATACACATAAGGCATATAAATGTGTTCATATGTTCATGGGGCATTGTCACGGTGGGTGGAAGTTCACACGATAACCGAAGGAATATCCAATTCTCATCCTGGGGAGCTCTGCCACATTCTCTAATGGAAGACCTAGAATCCCCACAGTACAGGGGCAATGGCTAGTGAAGGAGGATGGTCCATTGGTGGACCCTTGATATTGATGCTTGTGCTTATGAACCTTTACTCTTAAAATGGAAACTTAGCCTAATATTACAGGATGCCTAAGAGTTACCTCCTGGGAGCTTCCTTGTTGCTCAAATGTGGCCTCTCTCTAAGCTGAACTCAGCATATAAATACATTACCTTCCCCCTCACGTGGGACATGACTCCCAGAGATGAGCCTCCCTGGCACCGCGGGATTACTACCAAGCACCAACTAGCAATGCAACTGGAAAAAGACCTTAACCAAAAGGGGGAAAAGATTAAGACAAATGAGTTTATATGGCTAAGAGACTTCAAAGTGAGTTGGGAGGTCATTCCAGAGGTTATGCTTATGCACATCTCAGCAGGTTCTCAGTGACTGCCAAAGTAGATACTAACACAAATAGCTGGTCTCTTCAGGGTGCTGGAGACATCCAGACGCTATAGTCAGGGCAGATGGCACCGGAGTTTTGTGCCTTGCCAGTGGGCCCTACTTTGGAATTTATGCTCCCCAGTGTGACAGAGTTGGACTCAGTTGTGGTTTCTCTACACATGGCTCTTCTGTCCTTCCATTTGAACCCATAATTAGTACTAAAGTTGTTAAGTGTATGTCCAAGAGACTTAAGTCTTTGGGCTTTCCATATATCAGCTGGGCCCTGAGTCTCAAAGGAGTTACAACACCTACTCTCCAGTTTATTGGTCTCACCCAGGACAACTAACAAGGAGGTGATGATAGACAACTACCAGCCAGGGAGCCGAGACAGTCTGCAACTGCAAGCAAGAGAACCCCATCCATCACCCTATGGGATTGCAGCCCCCTCTCAATTGGAGGTGGAGTGGACATCAGCATCCCAGAATTCTCGGGATTGGGTAATGAATTATGGTCTAGAGTAGACTTTCTTGTATTCTACTATAGACTTGTTGTGATTCTAGCAAAGGAAGAAATTATATTATTGATGTGGAGACAGTGGCCACTGGCAGTTCTGAGGGAAGGGAGAGGGAAAAATAGGTGTAATATGGGGACGTTTTTGGGACTTGGGAATTGTCCTGAATGACATTGCAATGACAAATACAGGCCATTAAATATCTTGCTATAACCTATAGAATTGCATGGGAGAGAGTGTAAACTACAATGTAAACTTTAATCCATGCTTAGTGGCAATGCTCCAAAATGTGTTCATCAATTGCAATGAATGTACCACACTAATGAAGGATGTTGTTAATGTGGGAAAATGTGGGAGGTGTGGAGAGCAGGGCATATGGGAATCTCCTATATTTTTTAAGTAACATTTATGTAATCTATGTATCTTTTAAAAAAAGAAAAAAAAAGAAAAAGAAAAATTAAAACAAAAATACTCATGAAACTCTACCAGTTAGATTTGTGCAGCTTACTGTAGGTTATCATATTCAATAAATAAACACAATTGTGAGTTATCATACATTCATTTGTAGCTAAAATGGAGTAATAGGAAAAGGATTTATCTACCTACCTGAATTAATGGAATAAATAGGCAAAGTATATGTATAAATGGTTTTCAAGACATTGGACGTCAGACAATGGATGGGAAAAAAATGAGGTGAGCCCTACTATGGCCCTAGATTCCTCCCTGAAAATTCCAGACCATGGTAAAAGGGGGGAATCCAGGCAGAGACCAGACATCTTTTTGAGTTGAGAAGATGGAGCTCAGAGTCCAAAGAGGCTGAGATAACTAGAGTTTTAAGGGAGAGTATTGGAGAGTATTGAACTGCATATAGAGAGAACTCTAAAGGTCTATACAGCTTCCTTCTTGAGATCCAGTTGGAGTACTTATCATTGCATGCATGTGAGGAAACTGTTGAGGCTTATGAAAAAATGACTGAAAATGATTATAAACAATGATCCCCAGTGTTCACACAGAGCTGCTACTCCCACCAGCCAAATGGAAAACTTTGTCTTTCAGGGGAAATCTGGTATTCATAAAGGTTTTTCTTTCAGTGATTGGACCAAACTCTGCTCTTCAAAGCAAGCCTCCAAAAAGAAAAAAAACTTTTCCAGAGGAACTGTTTTAGTTTCCTTGACTGCTCAAGCAAATACCATGCAATGGATTGGCTTAAACAATGGGAATTTATTGGCTCACATTTTTGAAGTAAGGAAAAGTCCAAATCAAGACATCATCAAGGTTGTACTTCCTCCCCCAAAGACTATGGCATTCTGGGTCTAGCTTCCAGTATTCTTATGGTCCTGGGCTCCTCTGTCACGTGGCACAATGGCGCCCTTTTCTGGCCTTTCCCTTCTCTTCTGGGTTCTGTTGATTTCAGCTTCTGGCAGTTCCTTCTATGGCTTTCTCTCTTTCTGAATTTCATTCTTCTTATATAGGGCTCCATATATATAATAATGGACTAAGACCCACCCTGATTGAGCCAGGCCACACTTTAACTGAAGTAACCTAATCAAAAGGTCCCGCTTAAACTCACAGAAATGGATTTAGTTTAAGAACATGTTTTTCTGGTGTACATAAGCTCTGAGTCACCATAGGAATGTAACTGCATGCTAAAGCAAAGATCAATAATATTTCCAGAAATCAAAATGTATCCATAACTCAAGAAGGTAAAATCTCAATGTCTGGCACCACTCAAAAATTACCAGGCATGCAAGATGCAGGAAATTATGACCTGAGATGAGCAGAAGAATGTAAATCAATTGAAACTGATTCAGAAATGACACAGAATGGAGAATTAGTAGTCAGGGACATTAAAACATTTATTGTAATGGCATCATATATATTCAGGAAGCTAAAGGAAAGTTTAAGCATTTTAAGTAGAGACATGACAATGTAAAATAACAGACCCAAATTGAACTTCTAGATATGAAAATTACGATGTCTGAGATGAAAAATGTCATTTATGTCTATGCTTTCTGTTCCATTTATGCTAAGTCCATGCCCATCCTTAGATAAAATATTCATCTAAATTTTCTTGTAAATGCTTTCTGGTTTCAATTACATATTAAAATATTTATTTGTCTGAAATGTATTTTGTGAGATATGAGGTAGAATCTAATTTATTTTTCCCATGTTATTAAATAATATTCAGAACACTAATTATTGTATTATCTATTTCTCATTGATTTGAAATGCTAGCTTTCTAACATTTATCAGTGTGTGTATGTAAGTGTGTAAATTTACAATCATGTATCAAGAGAGGCAGTGTTGTGTAGCTATTAGGAGTGCAGGCTAACAAACTATTACATACTAACTTTGTAATCTTGAGTAAACTTTTTCATAGGCCTTGAAAGCAGTGTATCTATAAAATGATCTGGATAATAGAAAATACCTAATAGGGTTGCTGTGATAATTTAGAAAACTAAGAGAAGTAGAGTTTTGTCTTTAAGAATAAAAAGACATTTTAATGAGTCCAAAGCATATGCTATCTGTTTTTTGTTTGTTTGTGTGTGTGTGTATGTGTTAATTATATGTGTGTATATATCTTTAAGGTTTGTGTATTGGATTTTATTCAAAATCATGTTTTTATTTTCTCTGTTGCATTCTAGATTTCCTTCTTTATTTCAAATTCTTTACAAAGGGCCTTTGCTTTTTTTCCCCTTGTTTTTATTCAAACATGGGTGAGGATATAGTAATTTGGATCAAGTATTAGGTTGAACTATATGAAATTGCCATTTTTGCACATATTAAGGCCTGTTTATAGGCAATTTCATATGAACCATCCTAAAATTGCTTAAAAAATCATTGTGGGTGGATACATGGAGAACCTCCCAAACGTTATGGAGGGATTGTAGTTGATGTCAGTTCATTGATAATATACTTTAAAACTAATTGGCTGTCCATACCTCCTATTAATTTTAAAGTACATTATCATATGAGAATCCTCTATGTTATGCATGATTGCTTTGTAACCTCACAATTTCTCTAATTACAAAAATAAAACACCCTATAAAAAGAAATCTCCAGGGAAACGGATGTGGCTCAAGAGGTTCGGCGTCCGTCTACCATATGGAGCAACCGGGGTTCGATCCCCGGTACCTCCCAGTAAAAAAAAAAAAAAAAAAAAAAAAAAAAAAAAAAAAAACACTAAAAAGAAATCTCCAGGCTGAAATGGTTTCACTGGTGAATTCTAAATAAGACATTTAAAGTGAAATAATATCAATCCTATACAAACTTTTCCAGAAAAATAGAAGAGTAGGGAACTCTTCCCAGCTCATTTCATGACACCAATGTTACCTTGAAATGAAAACCAAAGACAGAATTAAAAACAAAAAAACCCTGAAAACTGCAGACCAATATCACTTAAGAACACTTAGACACAAAAATTCTCATAAAACATTAATCTAGTATGCTGAATAATGGCCACCCAAAGATATCAGGCCCTAATCCCTGGAACCTGTAAATGGTACCTTATAAAGAAAAAAGATCTTTGCAGCTAAGGATCTTGAAATGGGGAGATTATTTTAGATTATCCAAGTGGGCCCTAAATTCAATCAAAAGTGTCTTATGAAAGGGACTGATGGGAGGATTTGGTACACACAGAAGAGAAGAAGACCATGTGACCATGGAGACAGAAGCTGGAGTGATGCAGCCATAAGCCAAGGATTACTGGCAGTACCAGAGAGGGAATAAGCCAAGGAGCAGATGCTGTGCTAGAGCCTCTGGAAGGAGCATGGTTGTGCTGATACCTTTATTTCAATTAGTGGACCTGATGTTGAACTTCTGGCCTCCAGAACTGTGAGAGAATAAATTCCTGTTGCTTTAAGACCAAATTGAAAAAAAAAATCTCAGAGGGTGTGGTGAGGGCTAACAGACTCTGCACATGAATTTTCTCTCTCCACATTCAGAGTTTTTATTTGTCTCATGTCTTTGAATTTGGTAAAGCCATCTCTATCACAAGATATTTTCTGAATCTTGATTTCAGCTTTGCCTACATTAAAATCTAGGTACTCGTCATGGTTGTCTTTGGTCTACTTTCTAGAGCTACAGTCTGTTCCATCAAGGAAGAGCCTGTCAATATCATTATAATGTCCAATTGCCCACTGCCCTGATGTTTGGTTTGGCTATAGTTGCTTTAGTGTCTCCAGACAGCTGCTACATAGGGTAGTTCACCCACATGACAGAACATTTTTCTCAGTCCACCCTTATTTCCAGTTAGTACTTCTTTAATTCAGGAAGTGTCAGTAGAAATTATTCACTTTTTCATTCATTCATTCATTCATTCACTATTTCAGTACTGAACTAGATACTGGCAATATAAAAAAAGATATTGTCTCTACTTTTGTGAGGTGTTTAGTCTAGAAGAGTAAGTTAGCAATCATAAAATAGATGCATAAAATGATATATAAATCCAACTGATAGCAAGTGAAAAATCCCCTTTTCTTCTCACAAATTTAAACCATTTCTCAGAAGTCAATTTTTGAAAATGGAGCTGTGTCCCCTGTTAATATGATCCCAGCTGCCCTACATGTAGCATAAAATTCCTTGAAATATATGTTTGGCACATTTTTCTAGTTACCAGAGTGTCTCAGTCTTCCCTGTTTCAAATTCCTTTGGTCATTTCAAACAAGGTTAAGTAAGATGTGATGTTAGACACTTGTGCTCAAGTTGGTATCACATCAAATTCATTATATGTCCTTTTTTTTTTTTTACATTTCTCAATTAAATGTAATGGATACATATGAATTTTTTTTAATCAAACAATATATTACACAATATATTTGGTTCATAGTAATGCATTCATACAGTATTTGTCCTTTTGTGTCATTATATGTACTTTTAAGAAATTTGAACACATTTTACTTTAGATACTTTCAGGCAGGTTTTGAACAATAGATATTACTTGATTGGATTTTGAGGTAAGGCAGAAGTGCTCTTAAATACTGTAAATTCCACAGATGTATAGTTGAATATACTCTTTAATTGTGGTAAATCATCTCTTTAGAACTGTTGGTTTTAGTGATAGCAGCAAATTTGTAATTTGTAAGTAGTTGGTCATGTGGCAGTAGGACACTATAACAGCCACTACCCAAATCACCAATGTGCATTTTATCTGAAATTAGAGCATGTGATGACAACATTAAATGCTTATTAGCACATTGGTTGAATATTCCAAATTTCAAAGTAAAACTTGACTCTTAACTTTTTACCTCTTGTATTTCTCACTAGATGTTTAGGAACAAGTCCAAACAGGTTTTCACTACAGAATTTTTTATTTCTCTGTGCCCGTCAAGCCTATTTCAATGTATAACAAACACAGAAGGCACTTATAATTTTTGACTAAACATATGCATGATTCAGTGATTTCCCTGAAAATCACTGAATTTTCTTGTTTTTCCCGTAAAAACAAGAATAATTTACGGTGGAGTTGCAACACCTGCTCTACAGCTCATTGGACTTACCCAGGACAACTGGCAGGGAGATGATGATGGACAACGGCGGTCCCAGGGAATGGAGAGAGTCTGCAGCTGCAGGCAGGATAGTCCCATCCATCTTCCCCATGGTATATAAGCCCCCTCTCAATTGGAGGTGGAGTGGGCATCACCATCCCAGAATCCTCAGGATTGGGTAAAGAGCTATGGACTAGAGTGGACTTACTGGTATTCTACTACTATAGACATATTGTGATTCTAGCAATGGAAGAAAGTACAACATTGATGTGGAGCCAGTGGCCACTGGAGGCTCTAGGGGTAGGGAGAGGGAAAAAATTTGTAATACGGAAGCTTTTTTTGGGACTTGGGAATCGTCCTGAGTGACATTGCAACAACAGATATAGGCCATTTTATATCATCACACAACATGCAGAACTGTGTGCGACAGCGTGTAGACTACAATGTAAACTATGGTCCATGCTCAATGGCAAAGCCACAGGATGCATTTATCAATTACAATGAATGTGTCACGTTAATGAAGGATGTTCATATGGGAGGATGTGGGAGGGTGTGGGAAGTGTGGGGAGTGGGGCATATGGGAATCCCTATATCTTTTGTGTAACATTTATGTAATCTAAATATCTTTAAAAATAAATAAATAAATAAAATGAAACAGATTACTCATAAAAAAGAAAAACAAAAAAGAAAAATTTAGTATTTCATTTAATTGTAAAGTTATAAAAAGTGTTGTGCATTAAAGTTGCCCTTCTTTATAAATCATTCTGTTAAGTATACTAATTTGGCTAAAAGCTTGATTAAACAAATAAAAATAAGATTAACCATTAATGAAAATTATTTTCAGATTGTTCAGATATTTAAAATATCTTTAAAAATTAAATATATTGTAATTTTAAACATTTGTCCAAAGACAGAAGTTAAACTACTACTCTTGACAGCATGAGTCTTTTAATTTCATCTTTTATACTATTATTTTAATGCACTGACATATTTTGCATGTCAAAACTACCTTATTCAGCATAATTCATAAAAATTAAGTGAAATAAATAGAACTTTCCCATGAGCACAGTGATGTTTTAATGTTGGATGCCAAACAAAGTGAGTTTGTTAATGGAGCTAAATTCACAAGTCTACAAGTAACCTAAAGCTATTGCTTTATTTTTATTTTTAATTAATTTATTTACCAGAGTATGTTAAAAGACCATTGTATTTCTAACAGAATTCTTGTATTGAGCAAAGTCTCAAGTGATCTAAAAGATACTCTATTTCTTGAGCTTAGAAATATATGTATGTATGTATTTATAAATAAATAATTACATTTTTTTTTCATAAATGTAGACACTACCTTGAAATAGTAGATGTAGGTTACCATTTTATGAATGAATGAACATATCACATTTTCTTGTATAACAGTTTCTGTTATTTTCTTTTGATCTTTAATTAGTAGAAATTTCTGAACTTTGAATTAATTGTTCCATTAATGATTTTTAAATTAAATAGCTAGACTAGAGGGATTAGAGAACCTTAATACTTTAAGGAATATTTCCATGTTATGAAAAATAGTACTTTATCTTTTAAAAAAAATTAATTCATAGTTCTTCATAATTTGGGAAATTTGGAGAATGCTCAATGAATTAGATTATAACTCTGAATTTTAATTTGAGTAGTTAGCACCATGAATTAAAATGTTATGTCCCATTTCTTTCATTATTACAAAATTACTTACCAAAAACTAAATTTTCAAAATAAAAATATATCGATCATTTAAACTTAGAAATGCTTATTTTAAAATTCATATACAGATAATACTATGCAATTTATCAAAAGAATGATAATCTCTTGTATTTTTCTTTAGTATATTTACTGCTAAACATTAAAATCATGTTACCCTAAACATAACTAGCCCAAATATGTAACTACTTTAAAATTTTAATTCTCCAGAATTAATAATCAAATTACTATATGGGAGAATATTTGACATTTTGAAAGTTTAGGCTTATTCTTAAATGCTAGGTCCTGGTGGAATTAAATATTATCTATTGATTGATTTTTCAGTCCTTAAAGATGAAGCATATATTGTTAGAAGTTATAGTCTAGGCCCTCTTCTCTTACCTCCACTGCAGCATGACAACAGAGGAATGGTCATATTTACAGATAGTGATATCTGACTTTGGGGAATCATTTTTCTAATTTAGAAACATAAATTAAGAGAATGAAACATTTGTAGTATGACGAACTTTAATCACTATATTTACATGGTTTTCTCTTTAAGACTAAAGTAATTAAAGTACTTAAAATCACAAATGTTAATTTCTCTCAATCATCCTTTTCTTTAAGCTAAGCTAAACAACTCAGTGTCCTCTATTGCCTATTCAGGGTTCCTGGTTTGCTAAAAACAAAACAAAACAAAAAGTCATGACTTTATTGTTTGAATTTTGAGTTCCTTGGTCTACCAATGAATTACTACGTGGGGGTACATAGCAGTCCTAAGCTGAAAATGACACTAAACTTTCAGCACTTTTAATTTAATACAATTTGTTGAGCCAACATGGATATAAACTAACATAGTGATACTTGGAAAAATCTTACCAGTCAAATGAGTAAGTGTGAAGTAGAAAATGGGCAGAGGGGTGGATTCTGAGGCTCCAGTTTGAAAACATAATTTGAAATGCCTTAGTAAATCACTTCCACACGTCTTCCTAATTCTTCATATTCTCAATTATTTTTTTGTGCTCATAGAGTTGTGAGTAAAGACTGTAAGTGGGTTACTTGCACAAAGCTAGTATTGTTGTATATGTGCTGCTGCTGCTATTAATTGTGGCCAGTACCATATGTACCATGATCTTCCTATATGGCACTTCTGCTGTTTACTGTGAAGAGTGAATGAAGTTGAAAGTGAGGACCATGAAGAAACTCAGGTCCGAATAGCAAGAGTGCAGTGGGTTGTTAGAGGGTAGATTCTAGTACGCTGCCCCTAACTCCAGAGGAGAGTTCCTTAAAAAATTTAGTCAAGTTTCAGAGAGGACATGAACATATGAAAGCTTAAATAAAATAAAATGTAGAATGCAAAAGTTATCTTAGGGAAATGCACCATGAATTGCTAGATTTGTGATGTAATGATAATACTGCTTTTTTCTTTATTTTTTTTTAAGTAACAAAAACCAAAATAACAGACAAAAGTCAGCCAGCCCAACAAATTATGAAACCATTATGCCAAAATCTCTTTCCAGGCATATTTATCTCATCCAATCCCCAAAACAAACCCAACTGTTTCTCTGGTGTTCAGAAAGATACATAAATGAGCACAGAATTGTTAAATGGCATGACCATGGTCTCCTTGTTAGTAAAGAAAATGAAGAATAAAATGCTTAATCATATTCGTATCTCATAAAATAACCCCATATTCCTTTTTTTTTTTGGTATCTTTAGCATTGATATATTACTTTCTCTGACTTTGCTACAAAAATAATACAATATTATTGTTAACTAGGTTACATTAGTTGTATTTTCCCTATGTATCGCCATATTCTTAACACCATGTAGTAGAAAAACATTCTTTTATTTATATTATTAACCACAGTCCTCATTGACAACAAAATCACTTTTACTGAGTTTCTAGATTGTCATATAACTGTCTTTCAATTAACATTAACCTCCCTAGACTACTTCTTTCAGTCACAATCACATTTATAAATGAGCAGCAGTGTTTGCTATACTCATTATAATGTGCTACAATCAATTCTATCAATTACCACATATTTACAATTGGCCTTATTAAACATTCTACATACATTCAGTATCAGCTACCACTTCTCAACCCACATTCTGTCTCCTACTAACCAATTCTCTATAGTTTAATTCCCTAAGTTTACTCATCTTATTTAGTTCAAATCAGTGAGACCATACAATATTCATCCTTTTGTGTCTGGTTATTTCACTCAATATAATATCCTCAGGGTTCATCCATGTTGTCATGTGCTTCCCCAGTTCATTTCTTCTTACAGATACATAGTATTCCATCTTATGTAAATACCACATTTTGTTTATCCATTCATCGGTTGACATGCATTTATGTTGTTTCCATCTTTTAGCAATTGTGAGTAATGCCACTCTGAACATCACTGTGCATATGTCTGTTCACATCCTTGCTTTCAGTTCTTCTGATTATATTCTTAGTAGTGGGATTGCTGGATCATATGGCAGTTCTATATTTAGCTGCCTGAGGAACCTGCCAAACTATCTTCCACAAAGGCTGCACCTTTTTACACTCCCACCCACAGTTAAAGAGTGTTCCTATTTCTCCATATCCTTTCCAACACCTGTAATTTTCTTTTTTCTTTTCTTTTTTTTAAATAATGACTATTCTGTAAGGCATGAACTGATATCTCATTGTAATTTTGATCTGCATTTCCCTGATAGTAGTGATGTTCAGCAACTTTTCATGTGCTTTTTTGCCATTTGTATTTCCTCTTTGGAAAAAAGTCTATTCAAGTCTTTTGCCCATTTTTAAACTGGGTTGCTTGTCTTTTTGTCATCAAGTTGTGTGATTTCTTTTTATAACATAGAAATCAAATCCCTGTTGAATATGCGGTTGCCAAAAATTTTCTCCCATTAAGAGAATGAATTCATTTGAAATACAAAAATATTTAATTTGAGGAGGTCTCATTTATCTATTTTTTCTTTCATTGCTTGTGCTTTGGCTGTCAGGGCCAAGAAACCAGCACCTAACCACAAGGTCTTGAAGATGTTTCCCTATAATTTCTACTAGGAGTTTTATGGTTGTAGTTTTTGTATTTCGGTCCTTGATCCATTTTGAGTTAATTTTTGTATAAGGTATGAAATTGGGGTCCTCTTTCTTTCTTTTAGATATGGATATTCAGTTTTCCCAACACCATTTGTTGAATAGGCTGTTCTAATCCAGCTTGGTGCACTTGACAGCCTTGTCAAAAATCACTTGACCATACATGTAAGGGTTTATTTCTGAATTCTCAATTTGGTTCCATTGGTGAATATGTCCGTCTTTATGTCAGTGTTGCTGTTTTTTTTTTTTTTTTTTTTTTACCACTGTAGATAAGTACTATGCTTTAAATTCAGTAGGTGAGAGTCCTCCAACTTTGTCTCTTCTTTTTAAAGATATTTTTGGCTATTCAGCAGCCTTTACCCTTCCAGATAAATTTGATAATTGGCCTTTCCAATTTTAGAAAGAAGGCTATTGGAATTATTATTGGGATTGCATTAAATCTACAGATTAGTTTGGGTAGAATTGACATATTACTGATATTTAGTCTTCAAACCCGTGACCATGGATTGACCCCATTTACTTAGGTCTTCTTTGGTTTCTTTTAGCAATGTTTTGTAGTTTTCTGAATACAGGCCTTTATGTTCTTGGTTAAATTTACTCCTAAATAGTTGATTCTTTTAGTCACTATTGTAAATGGAATTTTTTTTCTGACTTTATCTTCAGAATGCTCATCAGTAGTGTACAGAAACACTACTGAATTTTGTGTATTAATCTTGTTTCCCACCACTTTGCTGAATTTGTCTATTAGTTCTAGTAGCTTTGTTGTGGATTTTTCAGGATATCTAGAAACTGGATCATATCTTCAGTGAATAATGGAAATTTTACTTCTTCCTTCCCTAGTTGGGTGGCTTTTAATTCTTTTTCTTGCCCAATTGCTCCAGCTAGAACTTCTAGTGCAATATTGAATAACAGGGGAGATAGTGGGCAACCTTGTCTTGTTCCTGATCTCAGTAGGAGAGCTTTCAGTCTTTCACCATTGAGTACAATATTAGCTGTGGGTTTTTTATATATGTACTTATCATATTGAGAAAGTCTCTTTCTTTTTCTATCATTTGGAATGTTTTATCAAGAAAGGATGTTATAATAGTCAAACACCTTTTGTGCATCAATTAAGTTGATCATGTGATTTTTATTTTTCAGTTTATTAATGTGGTGTATAACAGTGATTGATTTTCTTATGTTGAACTACCCTTGCATACCTGCTATAAAACCCACTTGGTCATGATGTATAATTTTTCTAATGTGCTTTTGGATTTGGTTTGCAAGTATTTTCTTGAGGATTTTTTCATATATATTCATTAGAGAAGTTGGTCTGTAATTTTCTTTTTTCATAGTATCTTTGTCTGGCTTTGGTACTAGGGTGATGTTGCCTTCATAGAATGAGTCTGGTAACATTCCTTTCTGTTCAATTTTTTTTGAAGCATTTGACCAAGATTTATATTAGATCTTCTTTAAATGATTAGTAGAATTCACTTGTGAAGCCATCTGGTCCTGGACTTTTTATTTTGAGGAGGTTTTTGATGACTGTTTCAATTTCTTTACCTGTATTAGTTTGTTGAGGCCTCTTACTAATCCTGTTGTCAGTGTGGGTTGTTTATGTGTTTCTAGGAATTTGTCCATTTCATCAACATTGTCTAGTTTGTTGGCATACAGTTGTTCATTGCATCCTGTTATGAACTTTTTTATTTCTGCTGGGTCAGTGATAATGTCCCTCTTCCCATTTCTGATGTTATTTAGTTGCATCCTCTCTTTTTTCTTTGTTAGTCTAGCTAAGGTTTTGTCAATCTTGTTGATCTTCACAAAGAACCAACTTTTGATTCTGTTGTTTCTCTCAATTATATTTTATTCTCCATTCCATTTATTTCTGTTCTAATCTTTATTAATTCTTTCCTTCTGCTTGCTTTGGGATTGGTTTGCTGTTCTTTTTCTAGTTTCTCCAGGTGTACAGTTAGGTCTTTGATTTTAGCTCTTTCTTCTTTTTTATGTAAGCATCGAGGGCTATAAATTTTTCTCTCAGTACTACCTTTACTGTATCCCATAAGTTTTGTTCTCATTTTCATTCATCTTTAGATATTTACTGATTTCTCTTGCAGTTTCATCTTTGACCCACTGATTATTTAAGAGTGTATTATTTAATCTCCATATATATTTCAATTTATGCTTTTTCCCCATTATTAATTTCCAACTTTATTCCATTATGATCAGAGATAGTGCTTTGTATAATTTCAGTCTTTTTAATTTATTGAGATTTGACTTATGACTCAACATATGTTCTATCCTGAAAAGAGACCCATGAGCACTTGAAAATAATGTATATCCTTCTCTTTTAGGGTGTAATGTTATATAAATGTCTGTTATATCTAGTTCATTTATCATATTACCAAGCTTTCTGTTTCCTTATTTATCCTCTATCCAGATATTCTGCCCAGTGCTGAGAGTGGTGTGTTGAAGTCTCCAACTATTATTTAACAGATGTCTTTTTCTCCCTTTAGTTTTGCCAGTGTGTGCCTCATGTATTTTGGGTCACCTAAGTTCTGAGCATAAACATTTATTATTGTTATTTCTTCTTGGTGAATTGTGCCTTTTATTAATATATCGTGACCTTTATCTTTTACAATACTTTTGCATTGAATTCTTCTTTGTCTGATATTAGTATCATTATTCCAGATCTTTTGTGATTACTATTTGCTTGAAATTTCTTTTTCTAGCCTTTCACTTTTAGCCTGATTGTGTGCTTACCTAAGGTGAGTCTCTTATAGACAAAAAATAGACAACTCATGTTTTTTTGTCCATTCTGTCAGTCACTGTCTTTCGATTAGGAAGTTCAATCCATTAACATTCAATATTATTACTGTTAAGGCATTTGTTATTTCATCAATTTTATTTTTCATTGTCATATCTTACTATAGTCTGTCTTTTAACCTTTTCAGTTGCCCTTACTTATAATTTTCATTTCTTCACTCTTCTCCAAGCCTCTCACCCTTTTCTTTTCCTTTCAGGCTATAACACACACTGTAGTGTATCTTGTAGATCTGGTCTCTTGGTGACAAACCCTTTTAGGTTTTGTTTGTCTGTGAAGACTTTAAATTCACTTTCATTTCTGAATGATAGTTTTGCTGGATAAAGAATTCTTGACTGACAGTTTTTCTTTTTCAGTACCTCAGATATGTCATACCTCTGCCTTGCTTTCATGGTTTCTGCTGAGATATTGAACTTAGTCTTATTGGGCTTCCCTTGTAAGTGATACATTGCTTTTCTCTTACTGCTCTCAGAATCCTCTCTTTATCTCTGGCATTTGACATTTTGAATAGTAGGTGTCTCAGAGTAGATCTATTTGGGATTATTCTGTTTGGGGTACATTGTCCTTGAATATTGATATTCACGTCTTTCATAAGGGTTGGCAAATTTTCAGTCTTTCTTTCCTCAGATTTTCTTTCTGACCCTTTTCCATTCTCTTCTTTTGGTATACCTATAACATGTATGTTTTTGCATTTCACATTGTCATTTAATTCCAAGACCCTGTTCAATTTTTTCCATTCTTTTCCCTTTCTGTTCACCTGTCTTTTCAAGTTCAGATGTTCTTCTTCCACTTCACTAATTATATCCTTAGTCAATTCAAATCTGCTCTTTATGCCTCTAATATATATATATTTTTATAATAATTTTATTTTTTAAAAGATACTTAGATTCCATAAATGTTACACAAAAATTGTAGGGATTCCCATATGCCCACCTCCCACTCCTCCTACAACCTCCTACATAATCATCCTTCATTAGTGTGGCACATCACCTGCAATAGATATACACATCTTGGGGCTTTGCCACTAAGCATGGACCATAGTTCACATTGTAGACCACACTCTCTCACACACAGTTATGCATGCTATATAATGATATAAAATGGCCTATATCTGTCATCGCAGTGTCACTCAGGATAATTCCCAAGTCCCGAAAAAGCCCCTATATTACAACTGCTTTTCCCTCTCCCTGCCCCTAAAGCATCCGGTGGCCACTGGTTCCACATTAATGTTGTAATTACTTCCATTGCGTGAATCACAATATGTCTATAACAGAATACCAGTAAGTCCACTCTAGTCCATAGCTCTTCCCCCAATCCTGAGGAGTCTGAGATGGTGATGTCCACTCCACCTCCAAGTGAGAAGGGGCTTATATCTCATGGATAAAATGGGTGGGATTATCCTGCCTGTAGCTGCAGACTCTCTCCATTCCCTGGGATGGCTGTTGTCCATCATCATCTCCCCACCAGGTGTCCAGGGTGAGTCCATTGAGCTGTAGAGTAGGAATTGCAGCTCTACCCAGATTCCAGGCCCAGCTGGCACACGGACAGCCCAAAGACTGTGGTCTCTGGAAGTACACCTACGAACTCCAGCAACACATATAGGTTTCAATAGAAGGGACAGATGTACCATGTGCAGGAAAGACATATTTGGGTCCAACTCTATCACTCTCGGGAGCAAGGCACAAAACACCGGGGCTATCTGCCCTGGTATAGGACCTGGGTGTCTCCAGAGCCCTCAGGAGCCCCTCTATTTGGGGTGTATCCACATTGGAAGCCTATGAGGTCCTATTGAGATGTGCATAAGCGTTACCTCTGGGATGACCTCCCGACTAGTCTCTTAGCCATATAAACTCATTTGTCTTTACCTTTTCCTCCTTTTTTTTGAGGTCTTTTTCCAATTATATTGCCCATTGGCACTCGTTAGTAATCCCTCGTTGCCAGGGAGGCTCATCTGCAGGAGTCATGTCCCATGCTGCTCCCATATGATAATGCATTCATATGCTCAGTTTGGCTTAGAGAGAGGCCACATTTGAGCAACAAGGAGGCTCTCAGGAGGCAACCCTTAGGTACCCCATAACAATAGGCTAAGTTTCAATTTCAAGAACACAAGACTCGTAAAGCTAGTCATCAATAACAAGAGCCCATCAGTGGATCATCCTCCTTTGCCAGACACTGCCCGTGCACTTGGGGAACTGTTGCTACTCCCTTGGAGAATATGGCAGAGCTGTCCAGGATGGGTATTCAGTATTTTCTCATTTATTGACTGGTTCTCCACCCACTGTGACCATGCCCCATGAGCATTTGAACAATTTTATATACCTTTTATGTATGTTCAGGTGAACTTCCTCCCATGCATCCCCCGACCCTGGCACCCCCCACCAACGATCCTCTCCTGCCCCAGTTGTAACCCTTCTGTGATCCAAAGCTTCTTTAAAGATGAAGCCAATAAATAGCCAAATACAATTAATAGGAAAATGAAATAATAATGATGTTTAAATGTAAGAGATAAAATACATGAAAACTAAAAAAAAAACTAAAAATAAAATAAAACTAAAGGATTGGGTTATTCAAAAAATGAGAAAAAAATTTTAAAAATTAAAAAAAAATTTTTTTTGACATTTTGCCTTTTATCCCGGCACGATCTGGTGTCCAGTCTGTACCATGGCACCTTCCCCCATCACTCCCCAGTGTCTCACTATTTTCATTTAATTTTCAAAGAAGTTTTAGGTCACAGCAAAGTCACACACCGAATACAAGATACTCTCATATACCCAACCTCCGCCCCCTTTCCTTACCCCATATTAAAACCTTTTTGTATGTGGATGGTAGCATTGCTATAACTGATATACAGATAGTGAAACATAGCTACTAAACATTGTCAATGGTTTACAGTATGGTTTACATTTTGGACCATATACTTCTATAAATTTTGATGATATTTACCATGTCCTGTGTCCATCACTGTAAGGTAATGAAAAACATTTCCACTGACCACTAAATACCCTGTTTGATCTATTCTGTTCCTCCCTCCCCATCCCCCTGGGGCTCATGATGACCCCCTGGCTTGACTCATTGGATGACAAGATTCATAGTTACATGCAACAACAGGTCATGACACACTGGTTTGTCCTCCACTATTAGGAACCACTCCTCTTAAGAGATGTCCACCTGTCTATTTCTGCTCTCCCCTCAGTATCCTGGGTATTCTAACCCACCCTTCCCAATCTACCCACCTGTCAACCCTGCACCACCCAACCCAATATATCACTACCCTCCTGTCCTATCCCTTCAATACACAACTACACTCTATCACTTTACCATAGGTTAAGTCCATATGGGTGATGGCTCACAACTTTCTCTTTTCTTTCCCTTTCTTGTACACCTATTTTTCAGACAATAGTTCTCAGAGACTGCTTAATTTCCTTAATTCATATCAGTGAGGTCATGTACTGTTCATCCTTCAATGCCTGGCTTGCTTCATTCCACATAAGGTCTTCCAGATTCATCCATGTTATCCCATGTGTTAGCACTTTATTCCTTCTTAACAGCTGAGTAGTATTCCATTGTATATATATGTACCACATTTTGTTTATCCATTCATCTGTTGATGGGCACCTGGGTTGATTCCAACTTTTGGCAATAGTGAACAATGCCGCTATGAATATTGGTGTGCATATATCTGATCGAGTCTTTGCTTTCAGTTCTTCTGGGTATATACCCAGCAGTGGAATTGCTGGATCATATGGAAAATCTATAGTTAGTTTTTTGAGGAACTGCCAAACTGTCCTCCACAGTGGCTGGACTATTCCACAATCCCACCAGTAGTGGATGAGGGTTTCCATTCTTCCACATCCTCTCCAACACTTACAGTCTACTGTTTTTTTAATAGCCGCCATTCTAATGGGTGTAAGATGGTATCTCAATGTAGTTTTGATTTGCATTTCTCTAATAGCTAGAGATGTCAAGCATTTTTTCATGTGCTTTTTAGCCATTTGTATTTCTTCCTTGGAGAAGTGTCTTTTCAGGTCACTTGCCCATTTTTTAAATGGGTTGTTAGTCTTTTTATTTTTGAGTTGTAAGATTTCTTTATATATGCAGGACATTAGGCTCCTATCAGATATATGGTTGCCAAATATTTTCTCCCATTGGATAGGCTGCCTTTTTATTTTCTTGATAATGTCTTTTGAGGAGCAAACGTTTTTAATTTTGAGGAGATCCCATTTATCTATTTTTTCTCTTGCTGCTCGTGCTTTGGCTGTGAAGTTCATGAAGCCATTTCCTATTACAAGGTCCTGTAGATGCTTCCCTACATTATCTTCCAAGGTCTTTATGGTTTTGGCTCTTATATTTAGATCTTAGATCCATCTTGAGTTGATTTTTGTATAAGGTGTGAGATGGTGTTCCTCTCTTATTCTTTTGGATATGGATATCCAGTTCTCTATGCACCACTTGTTGAAGAGGCCATTCTCTCCCACTAAGTGGGCTTAGTGGCCTTGTCGAATATCAGACGACCGTATTTGCGAGGATTTACATCAGGACTCTCAATTCAGTTCCATTGGTCAATGTGTCTATCCTTGTGCCAATAACATGCGGTTTTCACCACTGTAGCTTTGTAGTGTTTTAAAGTCAGGTAATGTGATACCTCCTACTTCATTTTTCTTTTTCAATATGTCTTTGGTGATTCGGGGCCTCTTATCCTTCCAAATAAATTTTGTAGTTAGTTTTTCCAATTCCTTAAAAAATACAGTGTTGATTTTTATTGGGATTGCATTAAATATGTAGATTAGTTTGCGTAGGACAGACATCTTGATGATGTTTAGTCTTCTTATCCATGAACAGGGAATATTCTTCCATTTGTTTAAGTCTTCTTTTATTTCCTTTAACAGTATTGTGTAGTTTTCTGTATATAAGTTCTTTACATCTTTAGTTAAATTTATTCCTAGGCATTTGATTCTTTTAGTTACTATTTTAAATGGTATTTTTTTCTTGATTTCCTCCTCAGATTGCTCATTATTGGTGTACAGAAATGCTACTGATTTTTGAGCATTGATCTTATAGCCTGCGATGTTACTGAACTCCTTTATAAGTTTTAGAAGCTTTGTTGTAGATTTCTCAGAGCTTTCTATGTATAGGATCATGACATCTATAATGAAATTTTTACTTCTTCTTTTCCAATTTGGATGCCTTTTATATATTTTTCTTGCCTCAGTGCTCGAGAAAGAACTTCTAAGACAATGTTAAATAGGAGTGGTGATAGTGGGCATCCTTGTCTTGTTCCCAACCTCAAAGGGAAGGGCTTTTAAGATTTCACTACTGAAGATGATGTTAGCTTTGGGTTTTTCATATATACCTTTATCATGTTCAGAAAGTTTCCTTCTATTCCCATCTTTTGCAGTTTTTTATCAGGAAAGGATGCTGTATTTTGTCAAATGTTTTTTCTGCATCTTTAGAGATGATAATGTGATTTTTTTCTTTCAGTCTTTTTATGTGATGTATTACATTGATTTATTTTCTTATGCTGAACCATCCTGGAATACCTGGAATGAAACCCACTTGGTCATGGTATATAATTCTTTTGATATGTTGTTGAATGCGATTAGCAAGTATTTTGTTGAGGATTTTCTCATCTAGGTTCATTAGAGAGATTGGTCTGTAATTTTCCTTTCTTGTGGTACCTTTGTTAGGCTTTGGTATTAGGGTAATGTTGGCATCATAGAATGAATTAGGCAATTTCCTTCTACTTCCATTTTTTGGAAGAGCTTAAGCAGAATTGGTGTTAGCTCTTTCCAGAATGTTTGGTAGAATTGACCTGTGAAGCCATCTGGTCCTGGGCTCTTCTTAGTTGGGAGGTTTTTGATGACTGAGTCTATCTCTTTACTTGTAATTGGACTGTTGAGTTCATGAATTTCTTCTTTCATCAATGTAGGCTGTTTGTGAGTTTCTAGGAATTTGTCCATTTCCTCTAAATTATCATTCTTGTTGGCATGTAATTTTTCAAAGTATCTTCCTATGATACTCTTTATTTTGGTGGGGCCAGTAGTGATATCCCCTTCTTCATTCCTTATTTTGTATATTTGCATCTGCTCTTTTTCTTTGTTAGTCTGGCTAAGTGTTTGTCAATTTTATTGATCTTCTCAAAGAACCAGCTTTTGGTTTTATTTTTTCTAGTGCTTTCTTATTTTCTATTTCATTTAGTTCTGCTCTAATCTTTGTTATTTCTTTCTTTCTAATTCCTTTGGGGTTAGTTTGTTGTCATTTTTCCAATTCCTCCAGGTGTGCAGTTAGGTCTTCAATTTTAGCTCTTTCTTCTTTTTTAATAGATGCATTTATGGCTATGAATTTCCCTCTCAGTACAGCTTTGGCTGAATCCCATAGGTTTTGATATGTTGTGTTGTCATTTTCATTCAATTTGAGGTAGTTACCGATTTCTTTTGAGATTTCCTCCTTGACCCACTGTTTGTCTAAGAGTGTGTTGTTTAGCTTCCATATCTTTGTGCCTAATCTGGTTCCCTGGCCCTTTGTGATTTCCAATTTCATTCCATTGTGGTCAAAGAAATTACTTTGTATAATCTCAATCTTTCTGAATTCATTGAGAGTTGTTCTGTGGCTTAGCATGTGGTCTAGCTTGGAGTATGATCCATGTGCATTTGAGAAGAATGTAAATCCTGCTGTATTTGGGTGTAGTGTTCTGTATATGTCTATTAGGTCCAGGTCCTCTAATATATTATTCAGAGTCTTTGTGTCTTTATTGATTCTCTATCTAGATTTTTTATCTAATGGTGATAATGGTGTATTAAAGTCCCCCACTATAAATGTAGAGGCATTTATTTCTCCACTTAGTTTTTCCAGTGTTTGCCTCATATATTTTGAGGCACCCTGACTAGATGCATAAATATTTATGATTGTTTTCTCTTCTTGGAAGATTACACCTTTTACTAATATATAGTGTACATCTTTGTCTCTTACAATAGTTTTGCATTTAAAGTCTATTTTGTCCAATATTAGGGTAGCTACTCCTGTCCTTTTTTGGTTATTGTTTGTTTGTAAAATTGTTTTCCAGCCATTCACTTTCAGCCTCCTTTAATCCCTGTGTCTAAGATAGGTTTCTTGAAGACAACATATACATGGGTCATATTTCCTTATCCATTCTGCCAATCTGTGTCTCTTGACTGGTGAGTTTAATCCATTAACATTCAGTGTTATTATTTTCAATGAATTTCTTACTTCAGCCATTTTTTCTTTGAGTTAATGTATGTCATATGTTGTTTTGTTTCTCTTTTTGTCTTTTCAGTTGTTTTTAAACTCTCCTCCAACTCTCTCTCCCTTGATTTTTCTTTCAACTTGTAGAGATTCCTTTAGTATTTCTTGAAGTGCTGGTTTCTTATTGACATACTCTCTTAATTTCTGTTTATCTGTGAATATTTTGAATTCTCCATCATTTTTGAATGCCAGCTTTGCTGGTTAGAGAATTTGTGGCTGGAAGTTTTTTCTTTTAGTACCTTGACTATGTCATTCCACTGTCTTCTTGCCTCCATGGTTTCAGATGAGAAATCAGCACTTAATCTTATTGTGCTTCCCTTCTATGTGATGGTTCTCTTTTCTCTTGCTGCCTTGAGTATTTTCTCTTTTTCTTTTTTTTAAAGATTTTATTTATTTATTCATTTATCCCCCTCTTGCTGCTTGTGCTCGCTGGGTCAGCTAACCACGCCATGTGGGCTGGCTTGCCTTCACCAGGAGGCTCCGGGAATAGGACCCGGGGCCTCCCATATGGTAAATGGGAGCCCTACTGATTGAGCCACAGCCGCTTCCCTCTTTTTCTTGAGCATTAGACATTTTGATAATTATATGTTTTGGAATAGGCTGGGATTTATACTATTTGGATATGTATATCCATCTCCCTCAATAGGATTGGGAAGTTTTCAGCCATTATTTCCTTCTACACTCCTTTCCCTTCTCTTCTCCTTCTGGGATGCCTGTAATGCGTATGTTTGTGCATTTTGTGTTGTCAGTTAAATCCCTAAGTCCCTGCTGGATTTTTTTCTATCTTTTTATCTATCTTTTCTGCTATCTGTTTGATTTCAGATGTACTGTCTTCCACATCACTAATTCTTTCTTCTGCCTGTTCAAATCTGCTGTTATGTGAATCCAGCATCTTTTTGATTTCTTGAATTGAGCCATTCATCACCATTGTATCTGTTATCTTTTTATGTATGTTTACAATTTCTTCAGTATGTTCTCCCAGTGTCTTCGTAGTATCCTTAATCTCTTCCTTCATTTCATTAAGTTGGTCCATGATATTTGTTTGGATAGCTTTGATTAGTTGTTCGATGTTCTGCATCTCTTCCTGGTGTTTAGTTTGATCATTGGAATGGTCCTTGTGTTCCTGTTTCTCAGTATGATTTGTAATTTTTTGTTGCCCTCAGGTCATAATTTTATCTTGATGGATTTATTCAGTTGATTAGCTTCTCTCTCTGTTCTAGAGTTTTATTTAGCTGGTGGTTCTGTGTGTGTGTTAAGTTTTCTCTTTGACGCTTTGTTGTTCTTGTATTTCCTTGCTTTTTTCTATGTTCCCTTGAAGGAAAAAGATTAGGGCCAGAAGGATCAAAAGAGGTAAGAAAGGAAAAAGAATAATAGTAATATTGATAAAAGTTAGAAGAGTGACTGTATCAGACTTAGTAAAATGAATATTTAACTCATGTAGACAGTGTAGAGTAATAGTGGAAAAAAAGTGGAGTACTTATAATGGAATTGGAATACAAACAGAGAAAAATATATACAATGATTTAAAAGGCCAGAATAATGAGGAGAGAGGGAAAGAGTAAAGAAAGTGCTGAAAGGAAAAAGTTAATAATAATAATAATAATAATAATAATAATAATAATAATGATAATAATAAAGAAAACAGAATAGACAAGGTAGAAATTGATATCTGTGAAGTTGAGGACTAATGAAAAAAGGTGGAATGTAAGAACCACAACAGAAAGCAGAAGATGGAAAGATTAAGGAAGGAAAAGAGATAGCGTTGTTAGACAAAATCAGTATACACAGAGAGTGGATAAACAAGGAAAAAGAAGCACAGCAAAGAAGAAACAAGGTAGCAGCACCTAATTTTAAAAAGGGAGGGGGGTGGGGAGGAAAGAGGAAAGAAAAGCAAGAAACAAAGAAAAACCAAAGAAACGCACAAGCATGCAGTCAAACAAAGCTGAGGCAGAACAGCTTTCCTTCTTGGGCCCTTGTGGAGCCTCTCAGCCTGCGTTCACCAATCAATTACCCAGCATTCTTCTCTCTGCAGGTTTTGAGGCAGATTTTAGTCATTAAATTAAGTTAAAAAAAATATTTTTTGAAGAAATAAAGGATCCAAAAGAAGGCCTCTTCTGGACCACCCCTTCCACTGAAGGGACCCTAAATAGGCTCATGGGAACTTATCAAATATTTCCCAATACCTGATCCCCCCATGGGAGCTGAGACTCTGACACTCAGCGCAGAATTATAAAATCGGCTGGCTCCGCCCGCTTCCAAGCCAAGCCTCTGTGTCCCATGGCTGTCAGGTAAATCAGGCTTCCTCAGCAGATTCGCCTCTCCCCTCAGCCCGGCACCACTTCTAGCTGGCTGGTTTGCTTCCAGAAAGGTGCAAGGGGGTCCAGGCAGCCAAACCGACAAAAAAAATCCTCTCACCCTTTGCTAGGACCCTCCCACTCTCGGAGAGTGCTCCCTCTCACCGGGTGGCTGGGATGGTGGGGCTTAGCCATCTGCATCCATGATTTCTAGCTGGGGAAAAAACTCATGATTTTATATTAAGCATTCCACCTCGCTGTCCAGCTCCCTCCAGATCGATGTCCCCAAGGTTCTCGTTCTGCAGGCTCCCAGAAGAGACCACCTGGGTAGTATATTGTCCCGAATCAGCTGCCTTCCATGAGAGAAATGGTGAGTGCTCACCTAAACTGATGCCATCTTCTGATGTCTCCTCTAAAATATTTTTAATCTCATCCATTGTGTCTTTCATTCCCATAAGCACCCTTACTTTTCTTTGCAGCTTTTCTAATTGTTCTTTGTGCTCACACGGTGTCATCTTAATATCCTTTATCTCTTTAGTCATATTTTCCTTCAGTTCCTTAAATTGATTAAGGAGATTTGTGTGTACATCACTAATTCATTGTCTTAAATCCTGTCTCATCTAAATTCTTGGTTTGTTCCTTTGGCTGGACCATATCTTCCTGTTTCTTAGTATGGCTTGTAATTTTTTGTTGATATCTAGCCATCTGATTGTTTTGGTGACTTTACTCTGTTGATCAATTTCATTCCCTAATTCTTTCTCCTGCCTAGTGGTTTTATTTCACAGCTCTTTGATATTTGATTCAAAATTTTATAAAACTTTAAGATTGTCCTGCTTAAGGTATCATACCAGTGGCAGGGAGCCACTAATGGGACGTAGACCAGATCTATAGTGCCTGGAAGAGGAAAAGGGAGAGACAAGACTTGTCTTCCTTCACTTTCACAGCTGGCCAGCAGCTGGCGATCTTTGGCAAGCCTTTCCATGTGGATGAATCTTTCAATTTCCACTAACTGGATCTTCTGATCCAGGATTCAAAACCAGTTAAATTTGGTGAAGAGAAACCATACTCAGACTTCCACTGCACTCTCTCTCTTCTAATGGAGGAATATGTCCTTTCCCTCTCCACTGACTGCTCAGCCACAGGTTTTACATAGGCCATTTGCTTCAAGTGTGGGGGCTGGGTGGTGCTCCTAACTGTGCCAGTCTGCTCACAGTTTTCCTTTTGACCACTTCATCTCTCCATCCCCAGTCCCTCCTGGACTATTCTTGCCCCACTGTCCTGGTCTGCAGGTCACCAAAGCAGCTCCCTCAGATGACCTCTATGCTTTCTCCTCTATTTTTTAAGAGAGCTGTACTCTGCCTGAGCTACTGTGATGCCATCTGCCCAGACTCCCCCTGGTTCTTCCTTTAAAGGAGGTGGAGGCTGATGATAACTTATGGCTCTCAAAATGTCTTGAAGGGTGGATGATGATTTGGTTAGATAGTGAAGAGTGGGGGGAGACCCTTCCAGGCTGTATGATAAAAATAAAAAGCAGGAATATCAGACCGCTGTCAATCTACCACTAAAAAGAAAACACTTGTGGTTTGTTTCCTTTCTGCAAACACTGGTGGATGTTGACATCTCTTCTTTTATCTAGAGAAAGAAATGTTTCTTAGTTAAAAAATTGCTTTTTCCAGAAATTTAATCATACCCACAGAGTCCTCTGTGACAGGAGGTAGAATTGTAACAGGGTGAGGGAATGGATAGGGATGCCATATTTATGGTTACCTAATTAGTTTTGGAAATCACCCAGTTGCTATTGTTCATTAGTTTCACAAATTTAGGCTAAATTTAATCCAGCAAAAAAAAAAAGTTTATTTTCAGAGTCAAGTCCTCTGTATTAAACCTGAGCTGTACTTGATCTTTTAAACTAGTTTGATGACAATTTTTGTTCTTGATTTAACTATAAACGTAATAAGAATAATTATTTTTATGGGGAACTGCCTCAGATATGTGAATGAATAAGGAATTTAAAAATAGTTGCTATTATGTAATTTAAACTAAATTAATATATCTTAAATCCTTTTAAAGATTGTAGTTGTGGTCATTTAACCTTTTACTTCCTATTTGTTTTTACATGAACCAAGTAAATATATAGAAAGGTTTGCCTTTAGTGTTCCGATAGTCATTAGGAGGAAAGCATTATCTTCACAGTAATATTATAATTTATTTATGGGGTAAAAACCTACCCTGCCCAAGTTTCAAAATAAAAATAAGAAGCAACATAGTCAGTTGGTCTTACTATTTATGTTTTTGTTGACTTCTTTATTTGCAAGTAAAATCCCATCAATAGCTATTTCATTAGCATAACCTCCTCAATTACTTTCTTTCACTGATGTCTCTAATTGTGATGCATTCATCATAAGAATATTAACAAAAGGACCAGAAAAATAAAACATTGTAGCCATTGGGCAGTTTGATGTAATTATGAATTCCAAAAATAGATATTGGATTATGCTTGTAAATTGGTCTGCTAATCTGGGCACGATTAAATTAAGATTAGGGCGTTAACTGGGCCAGTAGGGTGTTAAACCCCACCCCCTAGTGAGTAGGGAAATCAAATATAAAAGGCATGACAAAAAGCAGTTTTGATGTTGGAGTCTTGAGCTGGAGCCCCAGGAAGTAAGAGAACTTGGTTGTGAGGAAGGAGAGAAGGCTCCGGGAGAGAGACAAGCCATTCACCTGATAGTCTACAGCTGGCCTTGTGGAGAAAACAGAGGAGCTAAGAGAGGGACCCAAGAAGCTTGAACCCTGGCAAACGCCGGCAGCTGTCTTGCTCCAACACGTGGCAATGGACTTTGTGAGGGAAGAAACTTACGCTTTATGGCCCAGTAACTGTGGACTTCTACCCCAAATAAAGATCCTTATAAAGACCAACCCATTTCTGGTATTTTGCATCAGCACCCCTTTGGCTGACTAATACAAACATGAAAAAAAAAAAAAAAAAAAAAAAACTAAACTAAGGACAAATATTCCTAGTTAAAAGATGAGACATAGTTCCATAGAGATTCAAATGCAAAGATTAGAAAAAGGGAATTCAATTATGTATGTTTCTGATAATTTACTTAATGTTGCTGATTATAATTCTTAAATTATTTTTTTCCTGTTTACTCAGTGCTATGTATTTTCTTGCTTTACTTAAATCATAGAAATATTTGTGTCAGAGAAGGACATGTTAAACCCAAAGTAAGCAAAATAAAGGAAATACTAAAAATAAAATGAATCAATTCAGTAGAAAACAAAGAAACAATAGAGATATCGATAAAACAAAAGTTGTTTTTTGAGAACAATAAAATTGATAAACATTTAGACACAATGATCAGAAAAAAGAGAGACATTTCAAACTACCAATATCAGGAATGAGAGGGCCTTAATACATATTCTACAAACATTTAAATGACGGATACAGGTCATTATATATTTTGTCCTAACCTACAAAATTGCGCAGAACAGAGTGTAAACTATAATGTAAACTATAATCCATGGTTAGTGGCAGTGCTTCAACATGTGTTCATCAATTGTAACAAATGTAAAATGGTATCTCATTGCATTTCTCTAATAGCTAGTGATTTGAACATTTTTCCATGTGCTTTTTGGCCGTTTGTATTTTCTCTTTGGGGAAATGACTGTCTTTTGTTTGTTTTTTATTGGCTTGATTGTCTTTTTATCATTGAGTTGTATGATCTCTTTATATAACATGGATCTCAAACCCTTGTTGGATGTGGTTTCCAAATATTTTCTCCCATTGAGCAGGCTGCCTTTGTACTTTCTTGACAAAGTCTTTTGAAGAACAGAACTGTTTAATTTTGAGATGGGCCCTTTTATCTATTTTTTCTTTCATTGCTTGTGTTTTGGAAGTAAGTTTTAAGAAACTACCACCTATCACAAATCTTGAAGATATTTCTCTACATTTTCTTCCAGGAGTTTTTTGGCTGTAGCTTTTATATTTAGGTCCTTGATCCATTTTGAGTTAATTTTTGTATAAGGTGTGAGATAGGGGTCTTATTTCTTTCTTTTAGATATAGATATTCAGTTTCCCCAACACCATTTGTTGAATAGACTGTTTTGGCCCAGCTGTGTGGGCTTGACAGCCTTGTCAAAAATCACTTGACTGTAGATTGAGAGTCTATTTCTGAGTTCTTGATTCAGTTCCATTAGTCTTTTTTTTTTTTTTTTTTTTAACCACTTTAGCTAAGTAATCTGCTTTAAAGTCAGGAAACCTTGTTCTTTTTTAAGACAATTTTGATCCTTCAGGGACTATTTGGAACGATAAGGTGATCCTTCCAAATAAATTTGATAATTGGTTTTCCATTTTTGCAAAAAAGGCTGTTGGAGTTTTTAATGGGATTGCATTGAGTCTTTATATAAGTTTGGGTGGAATTGACATCTTAATGATATTTAGTCTTCCAATAAATGTACATGTAATGTTCTTCCATTTATTTAGGTCTTCTTTGGATTCTTAGCAATGTTTTGTATTTTCTGAATACAGGTGCTTTATGTCCTTAGTTAACTTTATTCAAAAATATTAGAATCTTTTAGTCACTGTTATAAATGGAATTTTTTTCTGAATTCCTACTCAGATTGCACATCAGTAGTGTAGAGAAATGCTACTGATTTTTGCATATTAATCCTGTGTCCCACCACTTTTCCGAACGTATCTATTAGTTCTAGTAGCTTTGTTACAGATTTTTCAGGATTATCTAGATATTGGATCATATCATCAATGAATAGCAAAAGTTTTTCTTCTTCCTTTCCTATTTGGGTGACTTTTAATTCTTTTTCTTGCCTAATTACTCTAGCTAGAACTTCTAGCATGATATTGAATAACAGTGTTGACAGTGGGCATCAAAGCTTTCAGTTTTTCGCCATTGAGTACAATGTTAGCTGTGGGTTTTTCATATATGCACTTTAACATGTTGAGAAAACATCCTTCTATTCCTATCTTTTGGAGAGTCTTTATCAATAAAAAGGATGCTCTATTTTGTCACTTGCCTTTTCTGCATCAATCAAGAGGGTCATGTGATTTTTCTTCTAAAATTTGTTAATGTCGTTTTTTACACTAACTGATTTTTCTCGCATTGAACCATCCTTGCATACTTGGTATAGTCTACACTTGATTATGTGTATAATTCTTTTAATGTGCTTTTTGATACAGTTTGCAAGTATTTATTGAGGATTTTTGCATCTATATTCATTAGAGAAATTGCTCTGTAATTTTTTTTTCATAGTATCTTTATCTGATTTTGGTATTAATGTGATGTTGGCTTTGTAAAATGATTTTGGTGGCATTCCTTCCTGTTCACTTTTTTTGGAAAAGCCTGAGGAAGATTGGTATTAGATCATCTTTGACTGATTGGTGTAATTCAACTGTGAAGCCATCTGATGCTGGACTTTTCATTTTTGGGAGGTTTTTGATAACTGTTTCAATCTCTTTACTCATGATTTGTTTGTTGAGGTCTTCTGTTTCTTTTAGGACCACTGTAGGTTGTTCGTGTATTTCTAGGAAATTGTCCATTTTGTCTACATTGTCTAGTTGGTTAGTATACACTTGTATATAGTATCCTCTTATGATCTCTTTTATTTCTGCAGGGTCAGTAGTAATGTCCCACTCTAATTCCTGATTTAATTTATTTGCATCTTTTCTCTTTTTTTCTTTGTCAGTCTAGCTAAGGGTTTGTCAATTTTGTTGATCTGGAAGAACTAACTTTTGGTTTTATTGATTCTCTCTATTGCTTTTTGTTCTCAGTTTCATTTAATTCTGATCTGATCTTTATTATTTCTTTCTTCAGCTTCATTTGGAATTAGTTTGCTATTCTTTTTCTAGTTCCTTCAGGTATACAGTTATATATATATTCAATTTCAGCTCTTATTTTTTAAAGTAAGCATTGAGGGCTATAAATTTATTCCTCAGCACTGCCTTTGTGATGTCCCATAGGTTTTGATATGTTGTAGTCTCATTTTCGTTTATCTCAATATTCACTGAATTCTCTTGCAATTTCCTCTTTGACCCACTGATTATTTAAGAGTGTGTAGTTTAATCTCCATATATTTGTGTATTCTCTCTTTTTCCAATAATGTTTAAGAATGAGGCACTTCATGCTTGGGAGGGGTTTGTGTGATTATGTAGTCACCATTTTATTAGGGCTCCCCAAATGTTAATATCTGTAGGTGTTTGCTTTCTGCAGAGAAATTCCATATATGAACTTCAGAGATATAAGCCTGGTTTCTAGTGTCCAAGAACTGATAAAAAGAAGAGGGATGGGAGATTCGTACTATTGAGTTGACAGAATATTGCCTAGTCCCCCTATTTGTCATCTGGCAGTTAAAGCTCTATATCCCTGAGTTTGGAGTCTCTCTGATTGAATTTCTTTAGAGATTATATCTTGCAACTTTTCTGTTAATGAGGAAAGGGTAGCACTAAGTACTCTGACACCTAACTGCTCCTTAAATAGACTTTGAGTCAATTCATTTGTATAGGCCTGTGTGGTTGTATGAGGAGACTCCCCTCATTGCACAGGGCCATCTCCTTTGTTAGTGTGGATGGAATCAGTCATAGATGCATTCAACCAACTACAGATGCAAATCTATTTACTAAATACCCTCTCAATAATCAGGCCAGTGCTTGCATAACCTAACAACTGTACACCATATCCTAGCTAAGTTGACACATGAAATTAACCATCACAAGGCTCCTGCCTTTACTTGAATTTTTTAAGAGATCTGTATGACAGAGCATATTTCTCTTCTTTGGTATCTGCAAGAACTGTAAGAACTTGGGTTTGCTCTCTTTTTCTTTCCTAAATCATTTGCATTTCTTCTTCTGTTTCCTGTTCTTATATTGCAGCTTGGAATTACAGATATCTCCTGCTTTTGTCAAAGATAACATGTGTGTTATTCCTCTGCTTCTTTTTTGATATATCTTTACTTTGCTGTGTTAAAACCACAAACCAGAAACGTATCTCTACATTATAGATTTGTTAGTGCTCAGAATAGGGAGAATTCCTTAAGTATTTTCAGACTGAATGCATATATACAATGACACATATACATATACAAATATGTAGTGATATTAATTTATTTAATTTAACAAATATTTTACTATGTGCCAGTCACTGTGCTAGGCAAGGGGAAACTATTCTTGTGGGTAAGAGAGATAATAAATAAAAACTGTATGATAATTGGAGTTGGTGATAAGTGCTATGAAGAAAAATAGAGCAGATACGGTGATAGTAACAGAGTGGAAAGATATTTTAAATAGGTTCTTGAAGGTCCCTTCCTTGTTGCTTGACATTTCTCATTTGTTATATTTTCATGACACAAGAATTGAGTGAATCATTGAAAAACTTGCTTAGAAATAAGAATGAAGAAATAATAGTGGTTATTACTTTTCTAGGAAGGTGTATCTCTCTTCCTTGTTTTCCTTGCCTTTGGAGAATTGGAAAAGTAAAGCAGTTTAATGAATGTGTCTTTTAAATACTCTTTGGAAATCTAAATTGGTATTGAAAAAGATGTATGATGCCATTCTATTCCTTTGTTTATGGAGCTGGAAGAGAGGAGAAAAGGAACCAAAGGCTAATAGAAATAGAATACATTTCACTTATGGTATGTAGATTAAAATAATGTATTTTTGTGGCTCTCCAGAATTTTACTTTTTCTATTTAAGTAATAATCTCGTGTTTTTTAAAGAAAAAATTTTATCAGAAGATAACCTAATATATCTATCATTGACATCGTTTCTACCTATCATAGTATCATTGACAAAATATAATGTAAGCAGTACCCTTTATAGTCTTCATATGATAAAATAGAAAAGGGCTCCTAAAATGTGTTTTCCTGGTAAAAATAGTCCTGTTTATGTTCTCTATTTTCTTACTTTGTTTTATTGAAGGAGAAACAATATGAAATACTTTCTTGTGCATTGATTTCAAAGTGTACATTTATTTGGTCTACTCCAATTCCAAATTTGTTATCTTTTAAATATCTTGCAGCTATTTTTGTATGACAGTGGTTTCCTTTAAAAAAAAAAAAACTCTCTAATATCAGTGATTTTCTTGTTAAATCACTAAACATACATAAAAATATTTTTAATTTCATTTCTTTACCTATTTTTAAAGAACATTTTAATGAGTTAAATGATCTTTAAATCATTGTATTTAACATATAGATACAATGTGTTTTTAAAGTAAGGAGAATTTTTAAAATTTTGATTGTCAGACATTACCCAAAATTGTAGATAGAAAACTAGGTACATAGTGAAATTCCCCCTCTCACCACTGTCCTGTCTCCACCCAGCTTGCATACCCACACCCATTTAATATATGCTGTATATCATTCCAAGGCTTTTTTACATATACAGAGAAGCTTGAATATATATTCTTGCTTACCCTTATTGTACATGTAATTTGACATATTTTAAAGTTGTTCTGTATGTTGTTTTTGTTGCTCATATCATGGAGATTGTTCTGTATTGGTACACAATACATTTATCATTTATCAAATATCTACATAGTATTACATTTATACCAAGTATTACATTTATACCGAGAATCATTTTATCTGTCTCCAGTTGATCCATATCTAGCTTTTTTTAACCTAACTTTTGCTATCACAGGCAATGACACGTACTTATGTTGCTTTGCATATGTAAATCTGTGGGGAAAAGTCCCAGAAGAGAAATTTCTGAGTCAAAGGCCTAGGCTTTTGTCATTTTGATAAATATTGCCAAATTTCCCCCATTGTGTCATTTTGCCTTCCCCCTCTCCCAGAAACAAACATTTAAAATGCTTTTTTTCCCTACTGCTGCACTGAGTATTTTTTTCAGTTTTTAGATTTGTGCCAATTTGATGGGTAAAGAATGAGAGTTCAGGATAGTTTTAATTTTTATTTCTCTTTTTAAAGTGAAGCTGAGAATCATTTTAAAAGCCACTATTTGTGTTTCCTTTTCTGTGAACTCTCTGTTCCTATCCTTTGCCCATTTTTCTTCTGGACTGGTTTCATCATTTTCTAGGCATGTATGAGAGAATTTACCTCTTTTTTTCCATGCTATAAACTGCAAATATTTTTCCCAGTTTGTCATTTGTCTTTGGAGTTTGCTTGTAGTGTTTAATTTTAAAATTTTGAGTCAAAAGTTATCAAGGCCTTTCTCATTCAAAGTTTTAAAGGGTTTCTCCCATATCTTCTGGTATTTTTATGAATTCATATTTTACATTTTAATACATTTGAAATTTATCCTGGTTTATCTCATGAAGTTTGGATGTTAGTTTATTTTTTCTAGATGCTACAGAGTTGTTCCAGCACTATGTATAGAATCATTTTTTTCTTGCTATAGTTAAGATAGCAACTTTATCATATGCTATACTTTTAAATGTTTTGAATTTCTAACTGGGTTTATGGAACCCAGGTTTTCTACCTGGTGTCTCTGGAACTCAAAATATAACTCAGTTTTAATGTGTTCTATGTAATCCAATGTATTTTTATGTATTTTAAAACATTATTTTGAGAAAAGGGCCATAATATAACATTCAGATAGAATTTTTTATATTATAGATTTTAAGCAATTTTCATATAACCTATTATTTAAATGTTCTTATGACTTTTTCTGTAAAATATTAAATTACAAATATATTTGTTATGTTTTAATGAAATCTCAAATTAATGGGTAATTTTTATAATTTTTAATAGTTAATTTTGACAGATACCTCAAATCAACAATAGGAAAACTGAATTTATTATTCTCTTTTAATTCCATACCAGTGTCTCAAGGCTTATATGTGGGAGGCATTCTTGTCTTCTCTATCTCCTTCACTGGTCCTGTTGATTATGACTCCTAAAAATCTCTTAGTTTCTCTACTTCTCTCCAAAACCAACCTCACTGCTTCCATCCTGGACAAAGTGCCATCATCACTCACCCATCCTAGTTCAACAAGTTCTGCATTAGGCTACCTGTATAAATTCATCCTGCATATCAAACCAGAGAGATCATCTAAAGAAGAAAAGTAATCTTGCCCCCCCCCAATTTAAAACCCTTGAATGTCTTTTCATAGTTACCTTGCAATAGCAGTGTTTGAGACACTCATCTCCCAACACTGAATATTATGCTTTAAAAATATATATTTGGGGAAGCGGCTGTGGCTCAATCAGTGGGGCTCCCGTTTACCATATGGGGGGCCCGGGTTCGGTTCCCGGGGCCTCCTGGTGGGGGCGGGCTGCCCGCGCGGCGTGGTTGGCTGACCCAGCAAGCACGGGCAGCAAGGGGGGGATAAATGAATAAATAAATAAAATCTTAAAAAAAAAAAAAAATATTTGGCAGTCAAATACTTTAAAAGGGTATCTCATTGTATATGTGGGTCTGTTTTTGTATTCTTTTGATTGCTAGTAAGGACAAATAATTTTTCATATGTTACTAGATATTTGTATTTTGGGAGAGGGGATTCCCTCTTCATATAATTTTCTCATATTATTTGTATCTTATTTCTTTGTAATAGCTATTTTAATTAAGAAGTTTAACCCTTATGTCATTTAAGATCTATTTTTTTTTTCAGGTCTAAAATAACGACTAATATTTTTTCACAGTGTGGTATTTAATTTTATAGTTTTGTTTAACAAAAGATGCATTTAGTTGTTTTTGTTATTGTTGTTTTGATTGTTCAAACCTATTAATATCTTCTTTTTTTTAAACAATTTATTGAAGTATATCATTCCTACATGAACATACATAAACAGTGTGTTCAGTAAACATTGTGAACTTACAAAACAAACATGCATAACATCATACAGGGCTCCCACATAACATCCCACCACAAATGCTTTGCATTGTTGTGAAACATTTGTTAACAAATTATGAAAGAGCATTGTCAAAATACCACTACTAACCATAGTCCGTATCTTACGCCCCGATATTTTTTTTTTTTTTTAAGGATTTATTTATTTATTTACTTTTATCCATTTTTACCATCACTACCCCCATTTTTGCTGTCCTTGTGTCCATTTGCTGGGCAACTCTCTGTGTCTGTATCCTGCCCTCTCTTCTCATCCTTCTCCTCCTGTCTTTTACTGGGATTTGATCCTTGGAACCTCCGATGTGGGAGAGAGGCATCCTACCAGCTGAGCCACCTTAGTTCCTGGTTTTTCGGTGCATCTTGTCTTGGCTCTCTTTTTTGTCACTCTCCTGTTACGTCATCATCTTGCTGCATGGCTCGCGGGGCCTGACGGCACACCTGCGCACAGGGCCTGGCGGCACACCTGTGCACAGGGCCTGGCGGCCCAGGCACCTTCTATATTTTTCTTTTTTTAATTTTTACTGGGAGGTCCCGGAGATCGAACCCAGGTCCCTCCATATGGGAGACAGATAACTAACCATTTGAGCCACATCTGTCCCCCTGCTATATCTCCCAAGGTTGACCAAAGATACATAGAGTTACAGTCATTTCCCATACAGGATGGTCATATAATAAATCAGACTTAGTTTATCACCAGCATTCTAAAAACCAGACCTAGGGAGAAAAACTAGGTCTGGGGACACATTTCTAATATAGCAAATGTTTAGCCTACCCTGATTATCACAAAATCAGGACAGCGAGAATATTCACATTCAATATCTTCTTTTGTGAGTTTGTGTGTGTTGTGAGTTCATGCTTAATAGTAAATATTGGCCTTTTTTATTCTCTAACTATATTTATATTGCTTCCTTCCTTACTCTTAAATAGTTCAACTGGAAATTGTTTTTATATAAGATATGAATTAGGGATATAACATAGTGGTTTTTCCAAATAGCCAATTGACCATCATCACTTATTGAACAATGCTACTTTTCCACCAATTTTTAGTTTTTGTTCTATTCAGACTCTTTTAACAGTAATAAAATTATGTTATAACTTTTAATGTATGTTTAACTACTTATTTCTCTTTTATCATAGAATCTCTTTCAGATTTAGCCATTTATTTAATTAGCAAAATATGCTGTTGAAATTTTGATTTGGCTTGCATTTTATTTATAGATTATTTCTAGAGAATTTACATCTTTTCAATGTTGAGTAATCCCATTGAGGAGTATGTTATTCCACCCCACTTATGTAAGTGTTCTTCAATAGGTCTGTAAACTCTTGTCGTTTTTGTAATATCAGGCCTGCAAAATTCCTGTTTGAAATATTAATTAAATTATACATATATTTAATATTATATTTGCTGTTGTTAATATTATGTTCCAACATTTATATATCTTATTTTACTTCTTTATTTCCATTGGCTATCATTTCCATGAAAATATATTTATGGAAGTAATGGGGCTATAGTGCGCACTTTTGTATTATTGCTGACTTTAATAAGAATGCTCCCTCATGTTTTAATAGTGTGATACTGGCTGTTGATTCGGAATTATCCTTTTATACCTATTTTATTAAGGTTTTAGAATAATCAGTGTTGGTTACTTCATTTATCAAGTCTTTTTCTAAATTTTGGGTATCTCTAATAAAACATTTGTTTGTCTATGACTATAACGGAGTGTATTGACACATTTTAAAATATCGTGTCATTTTTGCATCTCAGAATAAATCCTGCTTGTTTTGACTCTAGGTTACAGACAACAAAAACCCAAGTGAAATAGCTTAAGAAAACAAAAGGAGAAGAGCCAATTTTTCCAAAGAATAGAGAGAGAGCTCATGAAGTCACGATGTTCTGGAAAAATTCAGAACTCCCCTGACCCCAGTAGCTATGGATTTGGAAACTGCCTCAATTTTCTATCTCTTAATTTTTTCTTTTCATATTTTCTTTCTTCTCTCCTACTGCAGATAGTTTTCTTCATTTACAGAAATATAATGTCTGAGAGCTTCAGTTCTTTGAGAGAGACTCCTCTGAAGCTCATTCTGGCTCTAAGATTAGAAATTTTGTAAGAAGGGTTTTTATTCAAACCTTGAACACAACAATTTTGACCAGGTTGGAAATGTCTCAGTGCACAATGTGGTGGTTCCTGTCATACTGTGTGATTTTTCATTGGTGTTGGGGAACATTTCCCCAGGCAAGTGTTACTGGTTAAAAAATTCTATCGGTCTTCATTCCAAATAGACAGCACTTGTTCTACTTGCTAACTGTTATTTAAGATGTTTGTACTTATATTATGAGTGAAAGTAGTTGATAGTGTTTTAAATTTTATTATCACTATTATTGTCAGGTTTTGAAATCAGAAATTTGCTGGCTTAATTTAATGATCTGGGGATACTTCTGTCATTGGAATTTATCACAGTTCTGTCAAAGACTGTATAGCTCTGTCAAAGACTGTTTTTATTCAAACCTCTAAATCCTTAACATTTGGAAAAGCTTCTGTTTCCTCCAATCTTATTCCATAAAGTAGGGTTTTTAGATGGCCATATTGAGATGGAATATAGAGAAATCTCCTAAAAGCCTTTGTGACAGGGATCGTCACTTTGTTGTGGATCAGTTTCTTTTCTGTGTTTGGAGAAGTTTGAACTTTGCATAGTGATTTTCTCTCCCTGATTATCATTTTTAGGAACCTGCTGAAATAATGCCAGAGCATGTCACACATGTCATATATTGGATGAGTACAGTGTTCAGTGGCTCCATGACTGTGCTAGCAGCAATTTCCAAGATTTTTTTAGGCTTGCAACTTCTCTGTCACATGCCTCATTTGTCTGACTTTGTGTCCATGCCCTGACACTCCCAAGTTTGGGCATTCTCCTCCCTGTTTGCTTGTTGTTGTTGTTTTAAATATCATCAGCTGTTTGTTGGAAATAGGGAGGTGAATGTTCAGAGATGTTCCCTCCCTTTTGGGAAGCTTCCTCCTCTTTGTTTGTTTGTTTGTTTGTTTGTTTGTTTGTTTCAAGCCAAAGATAGCTTAGCCACCATAGTCCTATCTCTGGCATGATTTCTTTCCCCTGCTTTAAATTACATACTCTGCATCCAGTAAATGGTGGAGGTGAGCATTGAGTTCACATTTAGGATTACAGACCTGCAGCTTTCTAAATTTGCTCAGCCCACACCAATTTACTGCAAATATCTGTTTACCCCCTAATCTCTGCTTCTCCATATGCTGGTCTTTTCTGCAAAATCTGATGGGAGAATTCAATCACTTCCTTGGTGGGGCTCTCCTTAGCATATGTTCTGTGTTCTAATTTGATTTGGTCATTACTTTCATCACTTCAGTTCTGTTTCCATAAGTTATAGAGATCTTCAGCTCTGTTTTCCAGACCTGATAAAACTTATTTGTTTTAGAAATATGTTATGGTTGGAATTTGGAAAGAAATAACTTTAAATGTGTAAGTTAGACATGCCATATTAAAACAAAGCGTTTCATATTGCTTATTTGCTTATTTCAGAATTACACCAGGAACGTTAAAGATAATCTCCCATAATTTTATGTGTTTTGACATAAAAGTCTAATGTAGTTCTCAACCGCTTGTGTCAATATCCTTAACTCTGTCCCAATCTTGCTATTTAAAGGAAATTTCTTTTAATATCCAGATCTCTAATTTCCTTTATTTTTTTCATATCTTCCTCATTATAATTCAGATTAATATGTCATTTAATCTTTCTTTTGACTATTTTGATTCATTTATTTATTCACTAAATCCAATGGGTCATCATATGTCTTCCTTTATTATTCTATAGCAAGGTAGCCCATTCAACTTCCCTCTGCACTAATTGTTGCCAAGATTTTATTTATTCCTTCACTGGGCCTGTTGCCTCAAAATTTCTTTTTTGATAATGTTTTGATATTACACTGAATAAAACCTCTCCTCAGTGATGAGATCATGTTCTTATGATATGAGGTTTTATTCACTTGTTCTCATACTTGAAGCAGCCCTCACAGAACCCCATTTACAACATATGTTTCTGGTTTTGTTTTCTTTCATCCTTTCTTCCTGTCTTTCTCAATTCATTTATCTGCCTGATTTACAAAGTAATATCATTCATGATAACATTATATCACAAAGTTAATAAAAAATAACACTGAAATAAAATATTTAAGACTAAACATCATAATGAGAATATAGTCAAATTAGTATTGCTTAATTTAAAAAGTCAAAAGTCAGACTTTGTAATTTTCCCTCAATAAATGTATTTTGTTTGCTCTTCAGGTGACTGAGTAATAAAGTGTTCAGAAAGGCACCCCCTTTGTATCTCTTGAAGTCTGCCTCTGGTGGCTATCTTCATAATAATGATCGACACATCTCTCTCTTTTTTTTCCCTCTTACTTGCTTTTTCCTATTTTTCAGTCTTTGCTTTTCCTGCTCTTTCTTAGTACGTGTGGGTGCACACACATGCTCACTTGTATACTCATTCACCATTTCTTCCATTTTTGTATAGATAAAATATTTTGAATAGTTAGAACATTGTAAACCTTTCAAATACTTTCTTATTTCCTACATTTTTTGTGAAGTATAATTATGCATCTGAGTAAAATTAACCATTAAGAATATAATAGTTTGAGAATTTTTAAATTGCTGGTTATTCCCAGGAAATAGTTATAGTGAAAAATCAGAATGAGAAATAAGGTCTTTGTAAAATTTTATTTTATTAGTTCCTTATAAGCATATTAGTACCTGAATGAATATAAACATATCAGGTGACTGCATATCAACTAATTAAAGTAACTGCATGAAAATCAGCTCCAGAGCCAGATTTTTCATTTGTCTCCAGCAAAGTATCACATTAAATTCTAGAAATTAACAGTATGAAACTGATGAACTCATGAAGCTGTGATGTCTTTTGAAGACACCAAAAATTTAGTAAAGAAACTTAAGGTTATAATGAAATGAACAAGTTGGAAGCCTTTTCTGACAAATATTATTAAATGTTAATATTAAAACTAATAAGATAAAACTAATAAGATTCCACAATTTTTAAATTTCTTGATCTAATCTCATTTATTACACAAACATCTTATTAAACACCTTCTGTGTGTTGACTGTGTACTAGGGACTATAGTGATAAAGATATAAAAGATAAAGCCTTTGCTAACCAATTAAGAATATTAGAAAAATAATTTTATCTTTAAAAAAGGATTGTTTTTCATAAAAATATAAATCATGGGCATGTGTAATATTTTTTGTTGTTTGAAATATTTGGCTATGTTTGGAATTCTTTTTTAGATAGTTTGTATATATTTTTTCTTTTTAATATGGAAAATTTCAAACACCCATAAAAGTCAAATGATACAGCAAACCTCCATGTACCATTTCTCAGCTTCAACAACCACAAGCTTTATATCATTTTTTAAATTATTTTTTTCTTTTCTCCACCCCCACTCCTCCCTGAGGGATTTTTACTTCAGTTTATATCTTTAATATATACAACTTAAAAAATAACTGTAATATCCTGATCATATGAACAAGATTGACAATAATTCTTTAATCATCTAATTCTTAGTCCTCATTCAGTTTCCTTCAATGTATAGAATTATTTCCCTATACAAGCTGTGAAATGAGTTATTCAATAAATAAAGTTATTAACTGTATTCCTTCAACAACATAAGAAAATCATGGGCATTAGTTCTCTATAGCTGTCCCTGCTTCAACAAAATAACCATCATCCTACAGGGATCCCCTCATATTGTTATCTACATCATTTCCAAATGTAGTCTCTGCTTCTCTGGCAGTGTTTCTTCTCATTTCAACTTGTAAGGTCAGCAAGTGCATAAACTTCTAAGCTCGTGATGGAGGTGTACACTCAAGCAAGTTTTCAAGAATGAATTAGTGTCAGGTTCATCAAATCACTGTGGGTAATTGCCATCATTTTCAGGTGGAACAAGAGGAAAGCGAAATCTCATAGACTTATAAAAGAGTCAACAATTACATGGTCTACTTGGGTCCCTGTTATTCATCAATTAAATTACAGTGGAGAGAAAGATTGTGACATAATCTAAATTACATTACATATCTAAAATCATTTTCTCCTTTTTTTGCTGTTAGGCCATAAATCCAACAGGCATGAAAATCAACTGTAAAAACTAAGTGAGTGCTGAAAAGGGCAGTCTAGGGATGTAAATGTCAATTGAAAGAAAGCTAGAGAATAATCTAGGGACTGAATAACACAGTAAACCAAGAGGTGGATGAGAATTGTAGTTGATGGTACAGATGTAAGAGTGTGAGCTAGAGCAGATGTACATCACTATTGCAGGGTGGTGGGAATGTGGAGAAGCATGGGAAAAATACAATTGGTGTGACCTATGGACTGTGGTTAACAGCAATACTGTAATATTCTTGAAACAATGCCAAATATGTACTGTGTTGATAATGAGGGGTATGGAAAAAGTGTGCCAAATGTACTCTATGGACCATGGTTGATGGTAATAGTCTGGTGATATTATCTCATAATCTGTAACAAATGTTCCACCACTGTGCGGTGTGTTGGGAATTCTACACATGTACTTAATTGTTTTGTAAATTCACAACTTCTGTAATAAAAATATATTTAAAAAATAATAGTAGGGTAGCTTGGGGGAAAATAGACCAAATGTAAGATATGGACTATAGTTAATAGGAATATTTTGATGATATTCTTTCATAATTTGTAACAAATGTTTCACAACAATGGAAGGTGTTGGTGGTGGGGTGATGTATGGGACCCCTGTATGATGGTATGCATGTTTATTTTGTAAGTTCATAACTTTTACCATACACTTATTGTTTATGTATGTTCATGTATGAATGATATACTTCAATTTAAAAAACTGAAAACAAAACAAAACAAAGTGAGACAAAGATAAAAATGCAACCTGCTCCCTACTCTACCCAGCCCTTTTATAAACATATAATGCTTATATATTATAAATGTTTAATTTATGTATACAGTGTTCATTCAGGAAATACAAAGGTAAGAAATTATGATATCATGTCTACTCTAATTATCTTTGGTATTTTCTATTTATTTGGAAACCTCTATAAGAGAAAAGGAATTTTTGGTAGGGTTGTGGATCCTAGAAAAACTAGAACATAATAAAAAAGTATTTTGGATGTGGAGCATCAAAAAAAAAATAATGGAATGTTTATTATTTGGGAAAAATAAATTAGAAAACATATTCGAAACTTCCCAACTACCTGCTTGAATGAACAAAACCTATGTGTCATTTTTCTTTCATAGAAATTCATTCATACACACTTCAAGCAATTCTAGTATGACCAGGAGAATCTACTTAGGTACACATGTAATATTACTGGAGTAAGTTTCAGCAAACCTCAAAAATACAATTTATAGTTTTAATAAATATGCATGGAAATAAAAATCCAAACAACACTGAAGTACGAAATTGAATAGCAAACATCTCCCTTGTAATCCATATCCTCAGTCCCCTTTCTCAGATTAGCGATTTTTGTCCATCTCTGTTTTTGGTTCTTTTGGTGGTATACATTGCATGCTTATATGTTTCTTGATATATATGACACAATTCTTTCTCCACAATGGAAGGCGTGAACTTTAGTAAATGTTAATTTTGTAAATGTTAATTATTGTTTCTGCATCCATCTATTTTAAAGGTATCATTTAATTTCACACAATTAATGATGAAGAATTTAGCACTCATTAACTTTTGTCCAATCTCTCTCCACATCCCAAATTCTGCCAGATATTCTAGTAGTTGAATAATTTCAGATATTGAAACATATTATCTATAATTATCTTCAATTTTTTACTATAGATTCATTCTGAAAATAGACATTCTATAAAATCATGTAGAATATTATGATTACATTATTTTTAACAATTTAATGAATTTGGGTCTGTAGAAAAAAAGAATATAATTCCTTATTCTGAAGGAATATACCTGCCTGAAGAATCATAGAATTGTCTTTTTTTTTCATTTGATCAGAATTATGCCATATTTTCAATTGCTTCATATTTGAACAAGGACTTTTTTTAAAAAAAAAATAATGTTTTGTTTTTCCATGAATTTGCAATTGCCTCTTGTTTTTTTTGAAAGGAAGAAACAAGATTTACCTTGCTATATTACTAATGTACTCCAGCTCATTTATCATATTTTATCTTTAATACTATACATTATGTAATGATTCCTTTCCAAATCTGTCAGCTGTTAATCTTGATTCTTTTTTTCTTTGTATTCCTACTTTATATCTAATGTTTCTTGAATTCCAATTCATGCCCATTAATTACTCTTTTTGGAATCCTCTTTCATTTGGCGCAGGTAAAATTGTCTTATAGTAATTAAAACAAACAAAACAAAGTTGGGGATGGTCCATTTTCTGAATTCTTATATGTTTGAAGTATCTTTATTTTGGCTTTATATTTGATTGATAATTTAGCTGGCCAGAGAATTCAAGATTAAAAATCATTTTCCACAGAATGTTGAAGAAATCATTCCATTGTCTTTAAGAATTCAAACTTACTAATGAGGAGTCAAATGATACCTGCCTTCTTGACAGGGGTGGGGACTGTTCTAGATGATTTTGGGATCTTCCCTTGAACCTTGTTTTGAAATTAAACCAGACATGTCTAACATTGTACTTTTTTCTGCTTTTTGTGCCTTAGGTCTTTCAATCTGAAGACATATCTTTATCTAGATATGGAAAAGTTTAATTATCCCCACTCCTCTTATCTCTGTTCTTTTTTTGGAAAGTATGTATATTTGATAATAACTCTTGAATTGATCTTCTATGTCTTTATTTCAGACATATGTTTTTTAATCTTTTGCTTTATATTGGGAGAGAAATATTCATTGTTTTCTTTCATTACTTCTCTATTTTTTAAAATTCCCACAATTATATATTTAATTTTTGTAAATGTTTTCTTATTCTCTAATTGCCCTTTATAATGATAGTTGTTTTTTTTTTATTTCGGTATGCAGTATGCCTCTTTAAATCTCTGAGAATACTAACCATATTTGTTTATGAACTTTAAATTAGTTTGGTTTCCTCTGGGCTCAGTCTGTTTCATGTTTGTATTGTCCATTGCTTTTATACTATTCATTTTCCTCAGTGATTCTTGTTTGTATGTATTTGTGAATGAAGAGCTAAGCAGATTAATATAAGTGGCTTCTTTGGTTTCCTATACCATTAAATTACTATACCATGAATAATTATGCTAATTGTGATTTCCATATATGTGGAAGGACATGTAGATTAGGAAATCTGCTCCTTTTTCTCTTCTCCCTACCTGCCATTTAGAGAGGGATGGGAGTAGAGAAACTTTGTCACTTCAAAGGAAAAAAAAGCATCCACCTCCACCTACATTTAGCTGTCTCTTGTGTGACCTGAGCTCTGGCTCCCTCTACTTGGGTTTATCTGCTTGTGCTATCCCATTCACCTTCTCTGTACTTCTAGGAATGTAAGCCTTTTTGACCCTGGGTTATTTAAATGCTTGGAGTGAAAGGAAGGGGGAAGAAGCAGAGGGTAGTACATGTGCCCAGTCTATCATGTTGAATGAGATTAAAATTGAGAATATCGTTAACTTTTTAAATCATAAAATTTGTGAAGTGACTTAATATATGGGTGAAATATTTTAAATAAAATAGCTTTTAAATTACTATGTTGAAAACTTTTAATACATCCCTTTGAAGCACATGGAATCAAGAAGATATTCTTTATGAAATTACAAGCACCATCTCCTAATATTTATTAAACATATCTCATTGTCAGGAACTATTTTCAGTATTTTACATTTATTAATTCATTAATATACAAAAGAAACATGTGAGTTTTATATCAATATTTTTAAAAAAGATTTCTTTATTTACTTTTTTCTAATCCACTTTAACCACGCCCCACCCCCCACCATTTTTGCTGTTTTGTGTCCATTAGTTGGGCAATTTTCTGTGTCTGTTTCCTGCCCTCTCCTCTCATCCTTCTCCTGTCTTCACTGGGACTCAATCCTGGGAACCTCCGATGTTGGATGTGCCACCTCAGTTCCTGGTTTTTCGGCGTCTTGGCTCTCCCCTGTGCCTCTCTCCTGTTATGTCATCATCTTACTGTGGGGTGCAGCCGGGCCTGGGGGCTCACCCGCTCCTGGGGCCAGATGGCGTGCCCGGGCATCTTCTATATTTTTCTTTATTTTACTGGGAGGTCCCAGGGATTGAACCCAGGTCCCTCCATATCGGAAACGGACGCCCAACCATTTGAGCCACATCTGCTCCCCTTATATCACTATTAGCCTAATTTTACGGATTAGAAAACTGAACACAGAGAGATTAAGAGACTTGTCCAAGGTGAAACAGCTATTAAATGACAGTCAGTATTCAACACTGCAGTCTAGCCCCCAAGCCTGCATTCTTAACTACATCATTACTGTGGTGAAAGTGTTGTAATCACAAAAACAAATTATATGTGAAAATTCATAATGTTACTTGTTATTTTATGGTCATAATATAAAAATATTTATCTGTATTGGATTTAGTAATAAAAATATTTCTTTAGAAGGGTTGTAAAATGTGTTGCTGTATCAGTGTTGCTTTCTTTGGTGAGAACACCAGACCTAGATCTGCTCCTAGTACTACCACATACTAAGTATTTGACTATTATCAATGTATTTACCCTCTCTGCTCTTCAGTTTTCTTCTCTGTTACATGTTAATTTCCTTTCTCGTGAAATATATATTAACTGCTATGTTCCAGGCTCTATTCTAAGTGTGGGAGAGAGTGATGAACAGTAGACAAAGCCATTTTCTTCAGGGAACTTATATTCTAGTGGGAGAGACATTCCATGAATAAGCACAAATCATATATAGAGTGCTCTGCTTTTAGCAATGAAACTAGCTTGTTTCTGAGTAATTCTGTTGAAAACTAGAAACCTGGGCAAAATTTAAAATAACTATTAGAAAGCATGGGAGAACTACCCAATAGCAAGTTTTGCAGGAGCCAAAATCCTGGAGAGAATGGAAACCCAAATAGTTGAACCTGACATTTGAAGCTGCTTTTCCCTTTACTGTTTTCAGTTCCAAAGCAGCAGTTAACAGACTGATTAGCTGAGCAGGAAGTGAATGCTGAGATGCTGAGAACCTGAGCAGGAGTTTCAGCAGTCAAATATTGGAAATTAGATTATACTCAGTGGTGAAAATTTAAAACCTTCCATTTAAGATCTGGAACAAGACAAGGATGCCCACTTTTAGCACTGATATTCAATATTGTAGTAGAAGTTCTAGCTTGAGTAATGGGACAAGATAAGGAAATAGAAAGTTTCCAAATTGGAAAGGAAAAGTAAAACTACCTCTGTTTGTAGATGACATGATGATATACATATATATATAGAAAATCCAAAAGAATCAACAAGAAAACTACTAGAGCTAGTAAATGATTTCAGCAAAGTTTCAGGGTACAAGATCAATGCATAAAAATCAATTGTGTTACTATATATTGGCAGTTTCCCAAAAGAGAAATTAAGAAAATAATTCCATTTAATGTAGTTATGGTTTTAACCAAGGATATAAAAGACTTGTAACTGAAAAGTACTCAAAACTGCTGAGAGAAATTAAAGAGTCCTAAATTAATGGCAAACATCCCATATTCATGGATTGAGATTTTTAATATGGTTAAGATATCATTATTTAAAATCTGTTCTCATTGGCAAAATATTCCTCAACAAAATAAAGTAATATGTTATGACAAATAAATGTCATTAAAATTTGCTTCATCTTAACATTTTTGCAAAATTTAAAAAATTGCATTCGATTTTAAACATTTCGTATTTAGAAATTTCAAATCTTCTTTAGAATATTTATGAAATTATTGTCAAGAAACCCAAGCCAATTATTTAAGATCCTGTGGTCTTCTGATATTTTTCATTTCAATTGTAGTGCCATGAACTATTTGTAAACAAGTTGATTGACTTTCAGTGGTTATAAATTGAAGATTTAGCTTCATGACTTTGAGGTCTGTGGGTTTTTTTTGTTTTTTTTTAACTTGCTATTTTTGCAAGGACAAATGCTTTTCTTTATTAAATAAATTGCAATAATGGTGAATGTAAAAGAAAAAAAAAGATGTCATTATTACCTGAAGTGATCTACACATTCAATACAATCCCTGTAAGAGTTCCCTCAGTCGTTTTGCAGAAGTAGAAAAGCTGATCCTCAAATTCATATGGAACTGCAAGGGGCTCCAAATAGCCCAAACAATTGTGAAAAAAGAAGAATAAAATTGGAGGGCTCACATTTCCCATTTTCAATTTGTACTATAAAGCTACGTTAATAAAAACAGTATAGTACTGGCATAAAAATAGGTATATAGACCAATGGAACAAAATGAAACACATCTATGGCCAACTGATTTTCAACAAGGGTGCTGAGAACATGCAGTGGGGAAAGAATAGTCTCTTCAATAAAGGGCATTGGAAAAACTGGATATCTACATGCAAAATTATGACGTTAGACCCCTACCACATACCATATACTGAAATTAACTCAAAATGGATCAAGGACCTAAATATAAGATCTAAAACTATAAAACTCTTAGAAGATAACATATGGGCAGATCTTCATGACCTGGCATTTGGTATTGAATTCTTAGATATGCACAAAAGTGTAAGCAACAAAAGAAGCAATAGATAAATAAATTTGACTTCATTAAAATTAAAAACTCCTGGGCATCAAAGGACATTATCAAGAAAGTGAAAAAACAACCGACAGAATGGAAGAAAACTGATGCAAACCATATATGAGGTAAGTGCTTAATATCTAGAATATTATAAAAACTTTTATAGTGCAACAACAACAAAAAGACAACCCAATTAAAAATAGGCAAAGGCCTTGATTAAGCATTTTTACAAGGATGAGATACAAATGACCAATAAGCATATGAAAAGGTGATCAACATTATTTCCATTAGAGAAGTGCAAATCAAAATCATGATGAGGTACCACTTCACACCCATAAAGATGGCTATTTGTTTTTAAAGGAAAATAAAAGGTGTTGGAGAAGATATAGAGAAATTGGAACTCTAGTGCATTGTCAGTGAGAATGTAAAATGGTGCAGCCCCGGTGGAAAGCAATATGGCTATTCCTCAATAAAAATATTTATTTAATAAACATCAATGTGAAAAGAGGATCTCAAACAGAAACTTGAGCAACATATTTATAGAAGGATTATTCACTATAGTCAAAAATGTCCATCAACAAAAGAATGGATAAACAAAATGTGGCACATAAACACAATGGAATATTATTTGGCAGTAAGAAAGAATGAAATTCTGAGATATGCTGCAACATGGAAGAACCTTGAAAACATTATGCTTATTGAAATAAGCAAGAGATGTCTAGAAACGGCAATCCACAGAGACAGAAAATAGAGTAGAGGTTATGGGGTGGGGAAGGGGTGTATGCTTGGTGGATATGAGGTGTGTGTTAATAAAATTAATTTTAAAAAAATTGAAAATTACATCCTACAAGTGGGAAGGGCCCTGACAAACTCCCCAGCTTTCAGTGGAGACCCTGAATGGCTTCACCCTAGAAGTAAGAGTCAATCAATAATAATTCAGGTCTCACAAGGTCAGAAGTCCAGTTTTGAATCAGTTTGGGGTCTTTAGGGTAATATGCCTTTAGCCTAATGGAATTCCAGAAGCAAAAGAGAACATATTGATGATTTGAAGCAACAATGGGGATTGTTGGAGACATTTGGTAGGATGAAACTAGGAGCAGGGAGGAAAATGCCAGTTCTATTTAGGGTGTATTGAATTAATGATCTTGGGGATCCATATTGAATTGGGAAGGGAGTGAAAGTTAGAGAGGGTTTATAACCTGGAATAATAGGAATGACTTTTAAGGACTGGAGGTCATGGTGACAGAATATAGGAAGTTGTGACCAGAAATCTGGTTCTCCCATTTGTATAGTTCAAAGGTTGTGTGATGACAAACTTAAAATATGGCAAAGTGAGTGGATTGCTGGGATGGAGGAGATGATAACTGAGAAAGAAGAAGCCGATAAACTATGCAGCTAAGTAGTTGGAGGAATTATCCAATTGGATGATGAAGTTGCATGGAATGCTGCCCAAATTAAAATTGGGAGGAAGTCAAGGCCTCTCTGAATCAGAAGTATTAGCAAAGTTATGTAATTAGCATTTTCTGTAAAAAGGTTTCAAATTTAACGGTATAATCATTCAGAAGGAAAAAAAAAAAAAACATCTTTGGCTCAAGGTTGTTTGTTTTAATTCTCTTTCTCCCTTTTTCTCCCAACCCTTATACTTTTAAATTCCTTAATCCATAATTTAAGAAAAATTATAATTTGAGGAAGGGGATTTTTAAATTACTTAAAAATTCCAAACAAGTATTGAGAGAAGAAAATACTAAATTTTATAGATAGTCTTTTATTATAATCATAAGTAAATTGCTATTCTTCATAGTAATTTTTGACATTGGAATAATGAACTAAGCTCACTGTATAACATCTGGTATACCCTCTGTTGACTAAAATTAATTAAAATTTTAAATTATTTTTGTGCAACATCTGCATTGTAATTTGATTCAAAGCCAAATTAAATGGTATTTCTGGTGATGGTATAGAATGATACATTCATGGCTTAACAAAAAATGCTTTTTATGAGAGTGTAGAATTAAAAAATAGTTGGTGTATCTTTCCATATTTGTTTATCAGATTTGGTAAAAAGTATAACTTATTTTATATTATGAGATTGTGAGACACAATATCAGAATTCATTGTTTAACTTTCTTTATACCTCTTTTAACTCTAGCATTTGATTTTCTCATCACACTGCTTTTTAGAATTGGCAGTTTCAATTAATCCTAATATAATTAATTGCTGATTATATAATTTTCATCCATTTGGCTTATCTTAAGTCATTGCCAGTGCTATTTAAATTTTCTGATTAGGAGAGTCAGATGCAAACAAAAATATAATGGAGTGACCAAAAACTCTGGAGGCAAAGTTGGATGAGCTTTTCTAATCAACATAGATTCTAATCAACTCAGATTTCATTTTTTATCCTTGATTAATTATAATCATCTATAACAGTGATTTTTATTGTTCTGTGGTAATTTTGACATTGCTTTGATCTCCAATAGTACATTCTTTCTAAAAAGAAAATGTAAATCTCTTTCACAAAAATCTACATTAATTTGTAGATGATTGTTTCCTGTTATTGATGCCTATTGCTTGTATTCCAAACATAGCTGCCTTTGGTAAATAGTAGTTATTTCTCAATGTTAAAAGCTCCATCATTAATTTTGTACTTATATAAAATTCTCTTGAAATATTGCTGTCTCTGTTCATTGCTGTTCTAATTGCTTTGGAATGTCCTTTCCATATATGTTTTATAGATAACATGTCTGCAGTCTGTGATTTCTTCTCTTCATTTGTTCTGAGTTTTGAATTCTCTTGATTTTGTTCTAAACATTTATACAAATTTATTTTGTTGGTACAAATGAGTTTGATAATTTCCTAATCCTTTCCAGAGGCTTGGAATAAATAGTTAATTTTGGTGATCATATGAAAAGATTTAGGAAATATACAAAAATTGTAAAGTTTAAGATAATCTAAATCAGTGTATTTCAAACTTTAATGTGCCTACTTGTCATCTATGGGTATGGTTAAAAGTTCAAATTAAGATTTAATAGGAATGAGGGGAAGTCTGAAATCATGCATTTCTAACAAATTTTCAAGTTATGCCTGTGCTGCTGGTCCTGGGACCATAATCTGAGTAACAAACTATAAATAAATTTGTTTTTTTGACATGTTCAATTATTTTTTCATCAAGCAAAACTTTTTCAGTTTTAATGAGTTTTATAATTTTATCCATCTGTATATAGTATATTATCATTCTGTACTTTCACCATAAAACTCCTTAGAAAAACAGTCTGATCTATCATGTTTTTTCAATTTTTCTTCTTCTCTGCTGGGATCACTTAGAATCAGATGTATGCCCACATTACTTTCCATGGCTGCTCTCAAAGTTCTAAACCAATTCCACACTCATCTCCAAATCAAGGTTATTTATGCTCCTTGATGATGGGAAATTAGGGCGTAGAGGATAGAGCGAAGCTTTTGAGCAAACAAGGAACACTCTACATTGGGGTAATTGTGGTAAGGAAATCTGTGGTACTGGAAATATGGTTATTTAAAGAGCCGAACATTAAGTTTGGGAAAGGAAGAGATCTCAGATGCCAAGAATTTAATGGGATGCATACCTTTTTAAATTTTTTTTTTATTTTATTTTTAGGGATGCATACCTTTTGTTATACATTAGCATGTTCTTGTTCTGCAGATAATGTTAAATCACATTAGTTGGGTTAATATTAATACCCCATTCTTACTTGTTGTAGCCGCTCTAGGGTAACCACACAGATATCTATGAAGGAATTATAAGAGTGTGTCAGTTCAGCTTTATTTTCCTCTTGGTCATTTGTGCACCAGGGGATTCAATTTAATATACAAGAGAGTCCACCATAATCAATTTCCTCTTGAGTTCTACAAGCCAAATTGGACCTTGTTTGGCAGATTTTTATCTTTCTTACATCTCTATCAGGTCTCAGCAATTTGGTAGCAAGATTTTATTGTCAAATAAGGTTCTATTCTGTCATATAACAATAGTTATTTCTATTCCATAATTTGATTTTGGCTTTGTGAAAGAAATTTGAAAAAGAACACCCCACCTAATAATTGACAGTTCTCATTAATTGGCATTTAATTGTGAATAAATGCATGCTCCTTGATATTTTATGCTGGCAAAGCAAAATAAGGTATAGCTAAGTTCCATCAAAAAAAGAGACTCTTCATATGGATATCTAGACAAAGAAAAAGTAATTCTCATTTGTGTTTTGCTTTATAAATAATTTCTCTTTAATGTTCCTTTTTTAAAAAAATCAATTTCCCTAGTGCACTTAAAGTGATTTGACTTAAAAATCTAAAATTTTATGTTTGACTCTTCAAGAACTTATCTATTTTGTTAGTAAAAGTAATTAGCAATGAGGTAACTATTTCTTCTCCAAGACATAATTCCCTGGGAAAGGATATCTAAAATTTAATTGTAATAGATGTTGTTAGGTTATTTCCAGAAAGACTGTAGTGATTCACAATACCAGTAACAATGGATAAGAATGCCACTTTTAAAAATATTTGCCAATATACATGTTATTGCTCTTTATAACTTTTTCCACTCAGAATAATGAAAAAAAAAAGTTTTAATTATTGTTTTAACTTGCTTTCTCTGAGCTGGTTCATCTTTTTTGTTTCTTTTTAAAAATTTTTAATTTAATTTTATTTTTTTACCGGGAGGTCCCAGGGATCGAACCCGGGTCCCTCCATATGGGAGATGGACACCCAACCATTTGAGCCACATCCGTCCCCCATGGTTCATCTTTTGACAATATCAGCAATGTACATTTCTCTGTGAAAACCCTATTCATAGTCTTGCTTTAAAAAAAAAATTTTTTTTTTGTCTTTTTCACATAGATTTATAAGTACTTCTTGTCATACATTTATTTACATCTCAAAGGTTTTGCAGATCTATCTTCTGGCTTATCACTTTGTTTTATTTTTTTGCCATTAACAATATAAACTTTATGTAATTAAGTAAGCATTTCTTTATCTTTATGGATTTCTTCCTGTTTTATGTAATAAGATCTCCTCCATTGCAAGTTTACTTATTTAGTTTTTCACTTTTAAATATAAGGATATGACCGCCCTTCCCCTCCCCCACTCTCCTTTTTTTTTTTTTAAACAAATGAAAGCACAACCTTAGAGAGTTTAATAATTCTATAGTTCTTTTCAGGTACTAATAATCTTTGTTATATATATTAATAACTATTGTAACAATGTAAGGCATCAGCACTGTTAAACATTTGTTATCAGCTGCCTGGCAAGCATTTCCCTTCTTATTATTTAAAGGCCCTAAATGTTCTTTGGAAAATCACTCTTTTCTGTTAAGTAGTATTGACCTAGCTCCAAGGTCCAAGTTGATCTTGATTGACATAAGCTAATCAGCACATCTCATTTCCAGCACAGTTAGACCTGTGGAGATCTGGAGGATGTTTAGCTAGAAAGTGGCTAAAAAGTAGCATTTCTGTTTTCTACGGACTATTATGGTGCTACAATATAAATTTAGAACAGCTGAAGCAATCATGCTAGCATGATATAAGGCAGCTGAAGAAGGAACTAGTACTCATAAGAAGCCCAGACATAGATACTGTGATATGTAAGACATGAATCAAGCCTACCTGAAGCTACCCCTATTAAGGAAATTAACATTTAAAAGAGTGAAAAATTCATTTTTTTGCATCAAGCCATTTTCAGATGGCTTCCCTCCCCCCCCGCCCCCCCAAGACATTCCCTAATAAGTGTGAACTGTGAAATGGAGGGGAGTCTTATGCCTCTGTTATAACGAAATCTCCATTTTTGCAGGTAACTAAATTAGAAAACACATCTTGTCTGATGTTTCAGTAACTAAATGTTGAAATGCTTTTGCAAAGACAGGAAAAAGTTTTCTCAACCAAGTCCCCCCCCCCCCAATCTGATCCTCAATATGATCTCTTGATTAATTTTTAAAGAATTCAATTATATAATAAAAGAGAGAGCCATTTTGGAAAATCTGGATTTCTTTGACTTTCTTAAACAAATTTTAATATTAAAAATCTTGAGGACCTTCCAAGGAAGATGTGGAGTAGGGAGCTCCAGGACTCAGTCCTTCCACCAAAACAACTATTAAACAGTTGTTGGAAATAACTATTTTAAGACTGCAGAGGGCAGAATAACACTGTACAGCATCCAGGGAGGAGCTGGTGTGGGGGGTGGGGGTGGGGATGAGAGGCTAATGAATTATGGTAAATAACTGTAAATTGATTACTCTGCCAGATGGCTACTGGCACCCATCCCCCACTCTTATGGCAGGCTGCTATGAGGTCTGGTCCCTGGCTACCTACTGGTGACAAACTGGGAGGTAAAAATCCTCTTCCCCAAGAACAATGATCATGGGTTTTGATTAGCAAATTCAGATTGCTGGGTTCCAGCTCTGAGGGCAGCTGCTGTTTCAACCAGCTCTGGGCTGGACCAGAGGCTGTGGAGATTTAAAGAAACAGCACTTCCTAAGGGCTGTGAGAGAGAGTTAGTTGAAGGGCTGCATTTGCTAGGCAGGCCTGGGAAGCTCAGCACTGGGGAACTGTAGAAGAAGATTTTGGTGCCCTCCCTTGGGAGCTGGTCTGTGCCCCCTTTATGAGTCCCTGGCCCTTTGTAGGTTGGGAAAGACAGACTTGGGAAACTCTTTCCCAGGGTGCCCCACCCCCCTCTATAATATGCCCTCCAGGGAAAAGCAACTTGAAACAATAGGAGTATAAAAAACTGTAGAGGTAAATAGTCTGGGACAAAGGCCTGCCGGCTTCAAATATCTGGGAGAGGGAAGTTTGTCCCCTAGGAAACAGAGGGACAACCAAACTACTATAAATTTGAGAACCCTAAACCAACTAACAAGCAAAAGCCTAGGATAAGACAGAGGTCCAGAAAGACAAGGAAAACCTTGTACATGGCATTTGCCTTGGGCAGACCCTCCTGATAGGGGGGCTGAAGCTCAGTAAAGTATCTGTCTTATCACCAGCTGGTTATAAAGCTAAGAAACAGACAACCCAGGGAATAAATCCCAGAGATAACTTTTTTTTTTTAATTAATTTATTTTTTATTGTGGGTAAAAATCAAAATTTTCACAATACATACCAATATTTGTGAAATGATATATAAATATATATACATATATGTGCATTTGCTTACAAAAATGTTATTTATATATATATATAAATATATTTTAAGAGGTGCTTAGATTACCTAAAATAAACATTTTAAAATGTTAAAATATACAGTGTGCAACAAGAGTACATGACAAAGAAACAGGAAATGATAGCCCATCCAAAGGAAGAGGATAAAAATACAGAAAACATTAATAAAGGAGACAATAATGTGGACATACTGAACAAAGCCTGTTAAAAAATAATCTTAAAAATTTTCAAGGAGATGAAGGAAAGTACAGAGAAAGAACTAAAAGGATATCAGGAAAACAATGAATGAACAATATGAGAGTCTATGTAAAGAAATAGAAATTTTAAAAAAGAACCATACAGAACTACTGAAGTTGAAGACCATAATAACTGAAATGAAAAATGCCCAGGATGGTTTCAAGAGCAGAATGGAGTTGGCAGAAGAATCAGTGAACTTGGAGACAAGATACTTGAAATGAGTCAGGGTGAGAAGCAGAAATAAAAAAAAATCTTGAAAGTGAAAATAGCCTAAGACAGCTATGAGACACTATCAAGTGCACCAATATACACATTATGGGACTACCAGAAGAAGAAAGAGAGAAAGGGCAGTAGGAATAGTCAAAGGAAAAATGACAGAGAAGTTCCCAAACTTAACAAAAGACATAAATATACACATTCAAGAAGCTCAGAGAACCAAATAGGATAAACATGAAGAAAAATACACCTGTCATATATTGATTACACTATCAAATGCAAAGATAAGGAGGGAGTTCTGAAAGTTGCAAGAGAAAAGCAATATGTTATGTACAAAGGAGTCCCAATTAGACTGAGTGCTAATTTCTCATAAAAAATCATGGAGGAAAGAAGGCAGTGGGTTGAAATACTTAAAATGCAGAAGGAAAACAACTTCCAGTCAGTGTTTTAGTTTGGTAAAAGCTACTGAGAGCAACATACCAGAAATGGACAGGCTTTTATAATGAGGACTTTTTAAGTTAAAAGCTTACAGTTCCAAGGCTGTGAAATATCCAAATCGTGGGATTATCAGAGATGCTGTCTGACTGAAGCTCAGATGTAGGCAATCAGGTGCATGGCAGCAACATCTAAAGCTGCTTCTCTCCTATCTCAGCTGTGGTTGATCAGGTATACTGCAAGGCATAATGGCAACTCTGTCCATTTCAAGATTGCAAGTGAAGCTTTCTCCCTGAGTCAACTGTGGGTGATCAGCCATATGGCTCATCTTCCCCTCTCCTCCCGGCCTCATCTCTTTTAGGCTCTAGGGTCCTCTTTCCATGCCCCTGTCCTTCACTGATTCCAGTCTCTGTCCTCTGGGACCTCTCAGTCTCTCAGGATTTCTCTCTGTTTTTTCCCTGTGTATCACTGCTTTTAGTGATCTGTTTATAAAGGTTGCCAGTAAGAGGACCAAGACCCAGCCTGGGTCCCACAATCTAATCAAGGGCTCTCAAATGAAGCCACCCAATCAAAAGGGTCCCACACCCACAGGAACACAGGAATGGATTAGCCCTTAAGGACACGATTTTTGGGGATCCACCCAGCTTCAAACTGTCATATCTGGCTAGACTCACTTTCAGAAATAATGGAAAAATAAAGACATTATCAGATAAACAAAAGCTGAGGGAGTTCATTGTTATTAGATCTGCCCTACAAGCAATGCAAAAAGAAGTTCTTCAGACTGAAATGAAAGAACATTAAACAGTGGTTCTAAGCAGCATCATGAAATAAAGACCTGTGGTAAATGTAAACATTTGGGTAATTATAAATGCCAGTATTGTTGTATTGTATTGTTTGGTATGTTATTCCAATTCTTACTTCCTACAGGTATTCAAATCCAAATGTGTTTTTGGACAAACAATGTACAAAGATAAAAAATGGTGTGGGGGCAAAGGGGTATAGTAACAGTATATGTGCATGCTATTGAAGTTAAGGTGGTATCAAACCAGCTATAATTGTTACATATTTAGGATGTGAAATTTTAACCCCATGTTAACCAAAAACAAAACAGATAGAAAAATATGTTCAGATAGAAATGAGAAGACACTCAGTATGGTACAACACAAGAAAGCAAATAAATATAAAAATAGGCTTTAAAAAAAATAAAAAACATAAATTAAAAAAATAGGCTTTAATGTAAGTGAGGGACAAAAAAGTTACAAGACTTACAAAATCTAAATAACAAAAAGGCAGAAGATAGGTATTATCAGTAGTAACTTTAAATATAAATGGTTTAAACTCTCCAGTCAAAAGGGTAGATTGACAGACTGAATAAAAAAGTATGACCCAACTATATGCTGTTTGTAATAGATTCCCTTTAAAGTCAAAGATACAAGTAGGTTGACAGGGAAAGGTTGGGAAAAACATACCATGGAAATAGTAAGCAAAAGAGACCTGGGGTGGCTGATATCTTAATATCAGATAAATAGATATTAAGTAAAACATTTATGAGGGACAGAGATGGTCATTACATACTGATAAATGGGACAATTCTACAGGAAGATGTACAACTAAATATATATACAACTAACAGCAGATCCCCAAAATACTTGAAATAAATACTGACAGATTTGAAGGAAGAAATGGACAGTTCTACATTATTAGTAAGAGACTTTAATACACCACTCTCAATAATGGATAGAACATTTAGTCTGAAGATCAATAAGGAAGTACAGGACTTGAATGATTCTAGACCTAACAGCCATTTATAGACCACTGCACTCCAAAAACTCAAAATACTCATTCTTCTTGAGTACATATGGATCATTCTCTAGGATAGCCCATATGTTGGGTCACAAAACAAGTTTCAATATATTAAGAAATATTGAAATCATTCAATGTGTTTTCTCCAACCACAACAGAATAAAGTTACAACTCAATAACAGAGGGAGAAAGGGAAGATTCACAAATATGTGGAAATTAAACAACATACTCTAAAACAACCAATGGGATAAAGAGAAAATCAGAAGAAAACTAGGAAATATCTTGACATGAGTGAAAACAAAAATACAGTAAACAAAAACTTATGGTATATCATGAAGGCAGTGCAGACAGGGAATTAAAAGCCCTAAATACTTACATTGAAAAAGAAGAATGACTTCATATCAAATACCTAACCTTAAAACTGGAAGAACTTGATAAGAACAAACTAAATCCAAAGTGAGAATGAAGGAAATAGCAAAGATTCGAGTAAAAATAAATGAAATAGAAAACAAAAATCAATATTGAGAATCAATAAAACCAAAAGTTGTTTCTTTGAAAAGAACAATAAAATCAACAAAACTTTAGCTAGATTGACAAAGAAAACAACTCAATAAAAAAAGCCCAGGACCAGATGGCTTCACAGGGGGATTCTATCAAACATTCTAAGAAGACTTAACACTATTTCTGCTCAAACTCTTCCAAAAAGATCTAAGAGGAGGGAATGCTACTTAACTCATTCTATGAGTCCAACATCACCCTCATACCAAAACCAGATAAAGATACCACAAGAAAAAAAAAGCACAGACCAATATTTCTTATTAATATAGATACAAAAATCCTCACCAAATACTAGAGAACAGAATCCAACAGCATGTTAAAAAAATTATAAACCATGATCAGGTGGGATTTATCCCTGGTATGCAAAATTGGTTCAACATGAGAAAATCAATTACTACATCACATAACAGAATGAAGAGGAAAAACATGTTCATCTCAATCGATATAGAAAAAGTAATTCACAAAATACAGCATCCTTTCCTGATAAAAACACTTAGAACAGCAGGAATAGAAGGAAACTTCCTCAATGTGAAAAAGGGCATATATGAAAAACCTACAGCTATCATCCTACTGAAAGATTTCCTTCTAAGATTAGGGAAAAGACAAGGATGCCTACTGTCACCAATGTTATTCAACGTTGTACTGAAGTTCTTGCCAGAGGCATTAGGCAAGAAAAAGAAATAAAAGACATCCAAATTGGAAAGGATGAAATAAAACTTTCCATTTTTGCAGATGTTATGATCCTATATACAGAAAATCTTAAAAATCCACAACAAAGTTTATAGAGCTAATAAATGAATTCAGCAAAGTGTCAGGGTATAAGATCAACACCCCAACATTAGTAGTGTCTCTATACATAAGTGACAAATATTTGGAAGAAGAAATCAAGAAAAAAAATTGTATTCACAATAGCAACTAAAAGAATCAAATATCTAGGACTAAATCTAACCAAGGATATAAAGGACTTGTATACCAAAAAATACAAAACATGCTAAAAGAAACCAAAGAGAACCTGTAGCAATTTGTCAGTTTGATGTAATTATGAATTCTAAAAATAGATATTGGATTATGGTTGTAAACTGGTCTGTTAATCCAGGCATGATTAAGTTATGATTAGGGCATTGACTGGGGGGAATGAAATATAAAAGGAATGGCAAAGGACACAGTTGTAGTAGTTTTAATGTTCGAGTTTTGATGCTGGAGCCCAGGGAGGCCAGCAGATGGAGGAGATTGGTCATGAGGAAGGAAAGAAGGCGCCGGGATAGAGAAGAGCCATTTGCCTGAGAGTCTACAGCTGACCTTGGGGAGAGAGGCAAAGCCTAGAGAGCCTCATAGTGTACAGTTGACCTTGTGAAGGAATCAGAGAAGCTAAGCCCGGAGAGAAACGGAGCCCTGGGAAGAGAGGAACCCAAGAAGCCTGAACCCTGGCAAACATTGGCAGCTGCCTTGCTCCAACATGGGGCAACAGACTTTGGTAAGGGAAGAAACTTATGCTTTATAGCCCAGTAACTGTAAGCTTCTACCCCAAATAAAACCCTTTATAAAAACCAACCAATTTCTGGTATTTTGCATCAGCACCCCTTTGGATGACTAATACACAACCTAAATAAATAGAAATATATTCTGTGTTCATGTATTAGAAGCCTAAGTATCATTAAGATGTCAATACAACCCAATACAATCTATAGATTCAATGCAATACCTATAAAAATTCCAACACCTTCTTTGTAGAAATAGAAAAGCCAATCATAAAATTTATATGGAAGGGTAGGGCGCCCTGAATAGCTAAAGCCATCTTGAAAAAAGAAGAATGAATTGGGAGGACTCATACTTATGAGATTTTACGATCTTAAAACTTATTACAAAGCCATAGTAATCAAAACAGTTTGGTACTTGCACAAGGACAGACATATAAACCAATGGAATAGAATTGAGAGCTCAGAAATCAGCCCCCACATTTATGGCCAACTGATTTTTGAAAAGGGGCAAAGACCACTCAATTGGTAAAGAATAGCCTCTTCAACAAATGGTTCTGTAAAATCTATATCTCCATTTGCAAAAAAAGAAAAGGACTCCTTCCTCACACCATGTACAATCAACTCAAAATGAATCAAAGACCTAAATATAAGGGCAAGAACTATCAAACTCCTAGAAGAAAATATAGGGAAACATCTTCAAGACCTTGTGTTAGGCAATGGTTTCTTAGACTTTACACCCAAAGCATAAGCAACAAAAGGAAAAATAGGTAAATGGGACCTCATCTAAATTAAAACATTTGTTTCTTAAAGGGCTTTATCGTGAATTAAAAAGTCACCCTACACAATAGAAAAAAAATATTTGGAAACCACATATCTGATAGAGGATTAATATCTAGTATATATTTAAGAAATCCTACAACTTAACAACAGAAAGACAAAAGACCCAATTTAAAAATGGGCAAATGACTTGAACAGATATCTCTTCAAAGAAGATATACAAATGACCAGAAAGCATGTGAAAAAATGCTCAACATCTTTAGCCATCAGGGAAATGCAAAATAAAACCACAATGAGATACCATTTCACACCCATTAGAATGACTGCTATTAAAAAAAATAGAAAATACCAAGTGTTGGAGATGATGTGGAGAAATAGGAATACTCATTCATTGCTGGTGGCAATGTAAAATGGTACAGCTACTGTGAAAGATAGTTTGCTGGTTCCTCAGAAAGCTAAGTGTAGAACCACCATCTGACCCGTCATTCCCACTACTAGGTATATACCCAAAATAATTGAAAGCAGGAACTCAGATATTTGTATACTAATGGTCATAGTGACATTATTCATAAGTGCGAAAAGATGGAAGCAACCCAAGTATCCACCAACCGATGAATGGATAAATAAAATGGTATACACGTACAATTGAGTATTATTCAGCCAGAAAAAGGAATGAAGTCCTGATACATGCAACAACATGGATGGATCTTGAAAACATCATGTTGAGTGAAATAAGCCAGACACAAAAGGGCAAATATTGTATGATCTCAGTGATTTGAAACAATTAGAATAAGCAAACACGTAGAGACAGAATCTAAAATACAGGTTACCATGGGACAGGGTGGGCATAGGAAATGGGTACTTAAGGCTAAAGTACCAGGAGTCCTCTTTGGAATGATAGAAATGTTTTGGTAGTGGATGCTACTGGTAATATCACAACATTGTGAATTCAATTAATAGCACTGAAATATACGTCTAAATATGATTTAAAGGGAAAATTTTGGATTGTATATATGGAAACAAAATAAAGATTTTTTAAAAATCCATGGAACTACACTACACAAATAGTGAACCCTAAATTAAACCATGGACTTAATTAAAGTCCAATTATAAATAGTACAATTATAAAAATGTGCTATCATCAATTTTAGTGAATGTTCCACACCAATGCAAGGCGTTGTTGGTCTGGTATATGGGAATCTTACATTTAATGCATGATTTTTGTGTATTAAATAATAAAGAAAAAAAAGAGAGTTAAGGTAAAACCAATGACATACAAATGGAAAAAAAAATTCTTGAGGATGTTAAAAATCAATTTGGGTTTCAAAAGGCAGCAATAGATTATAAATAAGAAGAGTATATAATCTACCACTCACCTTTTGGCCAATTAAAGAAAACAGTATATGATGGTCAGAGAAATTTCATGAAAAAGTATGGACTAGTCTAATATTAGAAATTTAAATATTTACAAGATCCTTGAAGATAGGGATTTTGTAGTAGCCAAGTTCTGATGCCTTCTGTCTCCCAGCATACTGCTTAGCCCCAGCCTGTATGATTGGTCAAATCTATTTAAATTGTTTCATACTGCAGTAGCTTCTGATTTATTTGAGTTTTGATATGATCAGCATTCGATGCCAACATCTGGAAAACACAGGTGGGTATTTGACATTGGAACCTCCCAACTGCAATGGTTATGTACTGAGATTTGAAAATAAATGGTGAGGTTCAGAAGGAAAGTAAGCTTGGAGTTCAGGTGCACCAGAAATTATTCTCAATATAGGACAAAGAGTGAGGTCAAAAGTTCTTTGAGAGAAAATGCAGAATAGTTTGCTCATTATTTGTTGAAAGTAGTATTTTCTCTCACAAGAGAAAGTGTCGGAAAATAGAGGAGAGAGAGGGAGGGGAGGGGGGAGAACAAGAAGAGAGGAAGAAAGAAGGAAGAAAGGGAGGGAGGGAGGGAAGGAGGGAGGAAGGAAGAAAGGGAGCAAGTGGGGGAGAGAAGGAAGGAAGGAAAGGAAGGAAAGGAAGGAAGGAAGGAGGGAGGGGAGGAGGGAGGGAGGAAGGAAGGAAGGAGGGAAGGAAAGAGGGAAGGAAGGAATGAGAAAGGAAATAAATGACACAGATATAGAGCAGCCACCTGATTGGGAAAAGGATGCCATAAATCTATGTATATATTCTTGGAAAAAGAAACTTGGCCATTTCAACAACTCATTCATCAGAATTGTTTACTGACATCTTTAAGGATTTATTGGCAGCTAAGAAATATATTTTAGTAGTAATAAATCCAACTAGCATGTGTTGTGGCATATTGGAAACATGGTTACAAGATGCTCATATCTTTTTTAAAGGGCTTGACTGATTAACAATAGCTTTTAAAGGACCCTTAAAATAAAATTGCTTGAAGTTTGTATGTGAATGATGAAAGATTTTTTAGAAATCTAAAGAATTTGTTTGAAGACAATCAAAGATCACTATATATTTCATGCTAAATATAGTAATTTCATTCATGCGACTCACGGCAAGTGACTGTTTTCTTTTTGCCTTTAATTTCACTCACTGTAAAATATATCAAAGTTTCTATCCTTGAAGATTTAAAATATAGTCTCTGTCAAATCAATAAGTTAATTTATAAGCATTTATATTTACAGTAGTTTTGATGTGACAAAATTGTCAGATCTGGTTTGAGTTATGATTCTTGTCCCTGACAAAGAAATAGTACCAAACAAGATTAAAAGAGGCAGCCTTTGAAACATTTACCCCCTTCCCCCCTCCTTTTTTTTGGCAAATGAAAGTGTTTAATCTAATCACTTCCATAACATAGTATGATGTATGTAATGATGAATGTATAGAAGCATACCATTCATTTATATTTTTACTTTTAGGGATTACTCCCCCAGGAGCTTGTAGTAAGAGAAGAGACTGACAACTAAGTACAATTAAAATTCTTACTATTAAATGCTAAAAATGATGTATTGCAAATAACAAGGACAGCCTAAGAGTGGAGATAATTAGAGAAAGCATTCTGAAGAAGATGATTATTGAATAGATTATTTTAGAATTTAACTCAGGAATTATGGTTGTGTTTAGTGGTGGAAAGAAAGTAGATGATGATGAGGGAAGAAAAAAGTGCCATATCTTAGGAAGACCTAGAAAATCATATATTGAGAGAGAACATGAAGAGATTGAATATGTTATAACAAAACTTTTATGTAATAAAGATCTGCAAGGAATTGAAAATTATTGGAACAAAAAATATGAGAGTTGAGACTGAAGAGGTGAGCAGAGGTCAAATCATTTTTGATGCTGTATGGTATCCATAAAAAGGAGCTTGAACTTTGTGAAGCTCCTTTTTATGTTTAATTTGCAGTCCTGATGGATTTTAAGCAAGGGAGTGACATGATGTGATACTTTTTAGAAAAGAGGAGGATTAGAAATGATTAGGGAAGCAGATGTGGCTCAAGTAATTGAGCTCCCACCTACCACATGGAAGGTCCCAGGCTCAGTTCCTGGTACCTCCTGGAGAAGATGAGCAAGACAGCGAGAAATTTGAGAAATTACAAACGAATAGCAAAGTATCAGAAAATACAATCAGTATTTTTATCAAGGTTTTACATGCTAGAACATTGCTGGTTTAGAAAAATGAGCTCAAACTTAAATGATAATCTGATCAAATATTTCTTGAAAGAGAAAGCCTTATTGATAGTGAATGCATTCTTGATGTACTGGTTTTTGTAGAAAAGTAAACAAAAAGTATAGTAAAATGTTTATTAGATTCAACAAGAAAGAAAGACTAATATAGAATGCATTACTTGATTACGCTCACCTATAAAGTCCCATAATACATTCTTCTCAGTTCTGTTGGACTAATGTAGATTGCCCAAATAATCATAATGGAAACTTAGATAAAAAATGTGGATAAGCAAACAAATATCTCTGCATAATCATACCCTACTGTTTGAAATTATTTGTCTACAATTTTCTTTGCTAAATATTTGTAGATACATTATTGATAAACAAATGGAAGTTGGTAATTTTTTCAAGTCAGTCAAAAGGTTTCTAAATTTTAATTAATGATCAATGTTGACTTTAATTTCTCCCTATATTGCACCTAGTAAATTGCTCCAGTTTCTGTAACACAAATTGGAACAGATGGAACCAGGACTGTGGCTCTGATTGTGGCAAAGACGTTTTCTTAAACATTTCCTATGTAGGTTAGGACCCACTGTCCATCCTCTTTCCCAAAGAATTCTACCACAAGCTTTATCTTTCCTTGAGAATAATTTGCCTTTATCGTTGAGGATTCTGGGTGCTCTTTGGAGTTTACAAATTATGTCATCTATACTTCAGAAATAATAGTGTTCCCTCCCACTCTTTCAGTTCTGCATAATTTTAGTTCTTTTGAAATTTATTAATGTTCCTATCCTAATCTGCATCCAACTTGATAATCAAAAAGACACATTAACATATGAAAGTTCAGAGCTTTTGGCTATTAAAAACATGCTAGAAAAATCTAGTTTCCTACAAAAGCTATAATGCCTAAATTACAACCATTTTTACGTATTATTATGTATCTTTGTTTCACATTCTGGTTATCATTATCTTCCAGGTTATAACAAATACTAAGATCTGTCACTTAAGCTCTTACATTCTGGAGTGCAGTTTTCAAAATCAATTCATTCTCTGTGTTTGCTAAGGAAAAGATCATTTAATCCTGACCCTTACAAGGACCCTGTTTTGAAAAAAAATTAATAGTTATTCATACTTCCAGGAGTCCATCTGCACAAATTTTAGTTTCTGCTTTCCTTGCCAACATCAATTAGTAGTAGGAATTTTATTATTTTACCACAGTATGTTCCAAGGGAAGACAATGGCTCTAAAACAGGAAAGCCATGAACCTCAAAATTAGGGCTGACATTCCACTGCATTTTATAAAACTTAAAAATCAATTGTGATAGTCTTATATTTTTTATACCATATAAAAAGATGACTACATTTAAAAATCATTTGCTCTATACCTTTCATTTATGTTTTAAGTTTTATTTGTATTTAAAAATGCAATGTAAAGAAAAACTTTCAACATTACAAGTTTAGGGCTTCAAGCATGTGAAAATAGTTAAAGAAAGGACTTCTAATTTTAATAGAGGTATGAAAAGAAAAATACATTTTACTTTAGATTATGAAGTATAGCTAGATAAAATCTATAAAACTAACATGCTCACAATTACATGTCTACATAATCACAAAAATGGGCCTACTTGCTTTACTTATATATAAAATGACCATGTTTACCAGTTGTCTCTGATTGCATCTTTCTAGTATTTTAGTTATTAGGTCAATCTAGTATTAGCGTTCTATTGGAAAAATCAAATAAATGACATGTAATTACGTATATGACTATTTTCTGAAGTACTGTCCTTAATTAAAAACTTTATAAAAGCTACATGATCAATCAGTAAGTAAAATTGTTGGTTGAGAAATGCAAATATATTTAACAAATTAAGTATATATTTCTAGAATCCTTACCCTACATCTGTTGTTCAATATGCTGTGAAGCCTCTGGCAATCTTTGCAATGAGGGTAATTGACCAAATGACTCCTTAGACCCTGTTAGCTTTAAAATTCTATGGAGACCTGTGGGAAGTCTCTCTTAACAGGAGAGATCTTCATTTGAGGACAAGAACTGCTCTCCATGAAGGGAGGAAGTTCAGGGTTTGAATGGAGCTTAATGAAGTGCCCTGCTGTGCTACACAGAGAATGAAATTTGAGGTTGTTGATGTGAATGAATCTTTAAAATAGAGTGACCTCTTTGTCAGGCTGTATGTTCTGTTCTCATAGCAGGTGGCACTTAAAAAGACCTTTTCTCCCCTTTCATCTTCCTTTAGAAGGCAGCTCTCCTAACAGACTAGTATAATATATTGTAATATATTTTAATTATTTTAAATATCACATCAACCTCCACTTAAGTAAACACTGCCGCTATCCCATCACCATGTTTTCTGAGCTTTCTGTGTACTTGCTTTTATCTGATTAGGGAAAGCCACCTCAGACCAATTTTTTTACTTATAGAAAATAACCAAATTTACCCATCTTTTTTTCAATGATTGGCCAATGTCTTTTCCTGGGAGTTGCCTTAGAAATGAAGAAAACTGTGATCTAATGCCTTTGGAACTCTATTTCATGTTATACATGCTTCTTGCTGTTTTCACTCAGGACTTCTACTACCCCTTTCAGATTTAACACTGTATTTTCCTGTAAGTCCATGTCCTTTGCTGGCACCGTACAAGATTCTGCATATTAAGATTCTCTATCGACCTTGGTCAAATTCATATAATGATAATCACAACTTTTATTATTTGGAAAATGTCTCTCCCCTTCTCCCTTTCTTTCCCATCTCAGCATCTGTCTTACTTCTACTCGTGAGTTCTTTATATGGCTTGGTTTTTATTTGCAAAATTTTAGGCACTTTTATTTTCACAGTTCAAATAATATGAGGTTTGTATTAGTCATATTTGAATATTTACTGGTGATTTGCTTCCGTATTGTAAGTCATCTTGTTTGCCAGTTTAATTGGTAATATTTTCTCTGGAATTCTTCAGAAGATTTCTTTCTCTTATATAGATCAGTTTCTTCTTCTATATTCCCTCTTAGGTAATGGTCCTACCTTAGCCAGAGACCTGATCTCCCACCTCTTTACTCCATCGTTCCCCACCTCTTATCAAGAACCAATTCCTGTGGCTTTTATCTCATCTACGTTTTTCACGTGTCATGTTCTTTCCATTTCTCCCATCACTGCTGTAGGATATACACTTATCATGTCTCTGGCAGATTTTTTCAGGGGTCTTCTTTCTCCCCATTTTCAAACTTGTCTCCTTCCTTGAACTGAACAAAACTGAATTTTTTCACTCTTTTAAAACCTACCTTTGGAATATGTAATATGCTATTTTAAAATATATTCTCCAGTGTTTTCAAATAAAATTGTGTGTTTTAATAGCATGAAAGTAATAACTTATGAAATCATTTACTACAATGCTCACATCTATATCCTGTCTACATCTATCTATATCTATTCCATATTTCTTTCTATCTATCTATCTATCTATCTATCTATCTATCTATCTATCTATCT
>JAKSZT010053929.1:23394702-23484462 GCA_026826555.1 Tolypeutes matacus | reverse complement strand
TCTATCTATCTATCTATCTATCTATCTATCTATCTATCTATCTATCTATCTATCTATCTATCTGGCATCTATCTATCTCATCTGATCTATCATCTAATCCAGGGGTTCTTATTGGTATGTATTGTAAAAAATTTGATTTTTATGCACAATAAAAAAAAAAAAAAGCATGAAACAATAGGAAAAAAAATTTTTTTTGTGGGGACGTGTTGGTGCAGGTGTGATATATTTATTAAATATACACAGTGTAGTATGGACTTAGTAAGGGGTCCGTGATTTTCACCTGACTGGCAAAGGAGTTCGTGGAACAAGAAAGGTAAGGACTCCTGAATTCTAATCTATCTAATCTACATAAATTTGCTCAAGGTTTTAGAATTATTTTAGAGGGCACCCTTGACCTTCTGCAGTCAATTTTTGACACATTATGAATGTAACTATACTGTTAAGCAAGTATAATAAATGAGTTTACTGAGGAAAAAGATATACTCACATTTTAGATGATTTAGAAGCATGATAAGTTTTAACTTTTAAAGCATGCAAATGATAGGCTACTATCCCATCAAAAATAAAATAGAAAACGCAAGAGAATTCATATTCATACCTATGAGCTTTTCCTCTTATCTCCAATATAACTGTCATGTAATTGATACTCTGATGAAAAATCTAACATCATGTGGTTCATTGCATTAATAATATCATTGTTTTTTTTCAGTTTAATACCATTGTATTTATCCAGCTAGAAAAAGTTAGACAAAGACAGACATTTAATTCTTTATTATCAATTAGCTTAAGAAGAAATGCAGCTTTTCTTTTCAGCTAGATGAAATTTGACACATTTTGTACTTTTTAGGATTTCTTTGAAATGTTTTATATGGTAACTGGCAAAATTTAAATAATTTAAGTTTTTAGATAGTTACATATCTATTAGTTTTAGAATTCTCTTGTTATATTACATCTGGATTTTTGTACCATCTATAAAGTCATACAAATTTAGAAATAGAAATATTATTTCTAGACATTAAATAAATCCTACTTAAATTAAGCAACATTGGGCTTTCATTTCGAACTAGGTCAACAAATATTGAATTTAAACATTCTGATGTTTGTTTTATTTTATACCTAGAAAATATTAATCAAGTAATCCTTGCATGTAAATGGCAGAAATAACTTACTACTTTGCAAAATTAGATGGCATTTTTTCTTAAAATTGAACATGTTTATTCTGCAAGTTATTGTATTCATTATCCAATAATATATTAAAAGATACTCAGATCACCATTGTGTACTTCATCAGTGTGCTTTTGTGCTTCATTAATTTAGTAATTGACTGAAAGTTAATGTTCACCATGTATCAATGTTCTCAAGAGATTTTTTTTTTGCTTTCCAATGTCAAATCGCAGAATGATTATATATTACTAGCGAGATTTCTTTTTTCACTTTTTAAATATCACAACTCAAAGATCAAATTGATAGTTTATTAAATAAATAGAATAAGTTTTAGTTCAATAAGCAATAGGTCAGACCCATTTCTCTATGGGAAATAATAATGCATTGACTGAAAGCAGGAGGAGGTTGCAGGCTTTAGAGTAACTACACAGGGCTTTTATGTGCTGATTTGAACCCCAAATAATTTTGTACTATCATTTTCTCATAAAATTTGATTTATTTTTAAATTGTAGTTACTTCAGGACACAGAAAGGTTAACTTTTATTAAAATGGCATTTTAGGCTGCCAGTTACAGACTTGAGTTCATTATCATCTCCTTGTCAAATTGTACTAACTTCAAAACATTTTCACTTTTGATTATGAAACTGAAATTAAAACTTTGAAAAAAATCCTCCAAATCTCAGGCCTTTCTCAGACCTAAATTTCAAATAGTTTTAGAATTGATATCTAAGAATATGATTATATTTTCAAATGAAAACAACTGGAGTGCAAAGGTTTTGATACCTGTGGATGCTTATTTACTTATTTCTGTCACTGGGAAAATCATGGTAAATTTAAATTTAAATTAAAGGATTCTGCAGTAGCGTTGGGTTGTTTAGTATTGGATGCTAAGGAAAAAGAGATGAAAGCCAAAGACTTGAAGTGAATTCACAGATAGATGCATCCGTTACAGGTATATGCCAATTATGGAGACACTGCATCTGACTATTCAAGTTAATGCCTTTAGACCTTAGAAATTAAACACACTTCTCTCCATCTGATTCCATGGTCAAGCGACATTCTGATTATTTAGCCCCCTCCTAGCTTGTTATCTTGCAGAAAGAGACTGTCTGCTTAGCTAAATAATGGTCAGCCAGTTCACCTTCTTCTTTTTGAGAGAGCAGGAGGTTACAAGTCACTTTGCTCAGATTTGTGAAAATAAAGCGCAAATGTAAAAGACCTTACATTTCACAATACCAAAGACTGGATTTTTAAACAGTCACAATATGAAATAAAACTGGTTGGAGAATCGGCTTCAGCAGTGATATTGCCATGAAGTGAAGATGACCATTCACTAGAACATTACTCACTGAAGGTTTTTAGTGCCCAGAATTTGATTTATTTTGAAAGAATTCATTTATTCATATGCTCATTCATCTGTTAATTCAACTCATATTTCCTGAATGCATATTTTGTTCACAGTAGTTCACTGGGGATACAGTGTTAATCATATACCAGATCTCTGCTCATTGGAGCTTATAGTCCACCTATGACACATGTAAAATATAATTAATGCATTTTTGTATTACTTTCTCCCCTTAAGAACCTTAAGTTCTTAACCTTGTCAACCACATTTCTACAGATTAGAATTTTTAGGAACTTATTTTATACAGTTTTAAAGTTATACATCTTTAAACTTGTATAAGTTTAAATATGAGTCATATTTGCTAAAAGATTACTAATCCTAAATTTAAGAAATTTACTGAAAATTAGCATTTCAATTAAAATTTTAATTTTATTAGAATTTTTTTAAGTAATTTTTAATTTACTTCAGTATCAGTTTTGGCCAATTAAATATAATAACTAAATTCTGTGTGCCTTGTTTCTGTGAAATCTCGACAAATGCCACTATTTAATAAAAAGAGATCATTATTAAATATTATGCAAATGATTTCATCACATAGTTTTCAAAGACCAGAACTAAAACAACATTTTATCTATACACTGAGTAGTTTTAAGATGGCTTTGGAGGTAAGCAAATTAATCTTTATTAATAATGTGTCAAGTTATATGGTATTGGTTATAGAGGCTGCCAAATGCCAGCTTCACTGGAGTGTGAAATTTAGAATACTCAACATTGATGTTCACTGGGAAGAATTCCAATTGATAGAAGACTGAACCCAATTAAATTGCAATGCTTAAATGAAGTTTTGTAAGAATGATCTTGATTTTTCTCAGGAATTGCTTCTTATATGTACTATAATGGAATTTTTGTACAATTACAATGACAATTAGACCTAAAGTCAATCAAGGTCTGAAATGAAATAATAAAATAAGAATTGTACTTAATTTGGGGCGGGGGATGGGGGGAGGCAGGGAAGGAGGACTGGTGTGTTTTGGTGGTAATGGGTCCTAGAGATGAAGCATAACTAAATTTTGGTCATGTTGCATAAACTTGGATGGGAAAATGAACCCTGTAGGCAACCTAGTTATTACCTTTGAATATTAAATATTTGACTCAGAAATTTTGACCTTTAGAAGGTATTTACTTTATGTCAATTGTGCATTAGGAAAGGTTATATCTTTTCAGTGTCTTTCTGTTATATTATCAAATGCTTATGATCTGTTTATTTGTTCTTTAGAAGAAACATCCCAAATAAAATATTCTTTTCACAATTTAAGAGTAGGTAAACAAATATAGTTTTAAAACTCGGCTTATCTCTAATAAGCCCCAAATGTAAATAGCCCAATGATTTCAGAATGAAGAAGAGGAACAGTTAATCAGGAAATGTTTCTGGAGGATTGTATGAGAATTCTATGCTGCTTCTTGTCTGCTTTTGTAAATATCAACTAGAGATTACTCATAATTCCAATCTATCCCCATGCTTAGTGAAATAAATTAGTGGCTAAAAGTTCACACTTTACCTTTTTTTCTTCTAATTAAATTTAATTTGATTTTATATAAAACATTGAGAGAACTGAATTGTCTCTTGGTTTCTTGACCCACCCCTTTTCCCCACCTCTAAGAGTCCTAGCCCCGCCCCCCAACACACACGCACACGCGCGCACACACACACACATACACATACACATATAATGCAATTCAGATTTGCACTATTCTAGCTTATTCTTTCTCCCTGAGAACTACAGAATCCTGAGGTTTTTTTCCCAAGTTTTCAGTCAGCTTTCTGCATCTTTTCTCTCTTCCCTTTTCTTAAGTGATTCAAGACCATCAAGGTTAGAATTAATTTTGCCTCAGTACTGCTATCAAAGGCTTTGGATTTCCATGTATCCTCCGAGGAGGCTGTTCTTATCTAATTTTTAATTTTTATTTATTTATTGTTTAACAAATATTTATTGAGTTCTACTATGGTCTAGGCAATGTGATAAGCACTGGATCTGGCTTATCTGGCTAAATGAAAGTATAGCTAAGTTAAGAAAAATCCTTTCAAAGCTAAGTACCTTTCAGTTATCAACTATCTATACCCACTTGTTGCTATAATTTAATTTTTGTTCACAGTGTGGGAAATGAGAATGATGATGTACTGTTAGTGGAAGTGAAAATTGTCTGGAGAGCTTTTTGGCAGAACTTAGTGAAATTAACCATGCATATTCCTAGAATGCCATCTGTTGAATTCTCACCCCAGAGATATTATTGCACAAGTCCAAAGAAACATGGATGGTTCTCAATAACATAGTGTTGAGTGAAAAATTTTGACCAGCCAAGTTCCGAGCACCTTATATCTGAAATGAATATTAAAAAAACAACAGTGGAATATTAAGCCACTGTTAGATATACATTTTCTACCCATAAGTAGGCAGAAAATAATTTTGCAATAATTACCTCATATTATTTATTATTGATTTTAAATATTGCCCTTTTCTCTCAAACAGTTGTTAGTTTCTTGATTTTATATATAGCATCCTTCCTTGAAAAATATCTTTAACTTTCATTTTCCTCACTTGGTACATGCTGAAGAATTCCTTCTCCTTTTAGCTTAATGGCTTTACTTTGTTATGCATTTAGGTCTTTAATTCACTTAGACTTCATATTTGCATGTGCAAATATTTCTTTTTTTTTCTTCAACAATAACTCCAAAATCTCACAGACATGAAACAGCAAGCATTTATTTTTCATTCAGTTTACTTACATGAGGGTACAGGTAAGCCGGGATGGCCTCTCCCAGGATCAGCTGGATCTCACCTGTCCTTTCATGTTGGGACCCAGTCTGAGAAAGTAACCTCTATCTGAGGCATGCTGTTCTCACAGCAGAGGGTGGGAGCAAGAGATGAAAGACAATAAAATGCTGGGTTATTTTACTTTGCGTTTCTCAGTTTTTATTATTGAGGTTTATGAAATGCTTATTTATGCGTTAACCATTTGACTTTTGTCTTATGCAGATTGTGTTCACATCTTTTTCCCAGTTTACTCTTATAGTTCCTGCCCTTGTTTTGCTAATTCAAAGGTAGTCATTATATATCCCCATATTAATACTTTGTTGATTTTCCCCAAGCCTATCACTGGTCTATTTACTTTATCTAAGGTGACTTTTGCAAAAAAGAAATTTCTTTCTCAGTTCACTTTTCCTTTTGTTTCCTCTCTTCTTTTTCATTTTGTTTGATGGAGCACCAAACCTTGCTAGTTTTGCTACTATGATTTTGTTAAGTGCTTTGTACCACTTTGATCTTCTCTTTAAAAATTGCCTTAACTAAATTCAACCTTAATTCTTATATTAATTTTTTAGAGCACTTTGTGAAATTTCTTTCCCAATTTTGCTAGCATTTTATTGGAATTCATTGGTATATATATATATATATATATAATATTTTGGATACAATTAATGTTATTTTTGTGTTTTCTCTATTATATTAATGCTTAGATCTTCTATATGTTTTTATTTATAGTTAGGGATACCTTATTTTCCTTTATAAATTTTTGTTGTTTAGGTTTGATGTAGAGGAATATGGATTAACTTTACATGTTTACTTTTTATTAGGTACATGTGCAAAACATCCTTATTGGTTGCATTATTGGTTACAATATTTTGTTTATTAGCTTGGGTTCATGCTGTAGATGATTGTATCATCAGAATATTATAACAGTTTTTCTCCAATATTCACTTTCAACACTTATGACTTTTTCTTGACTTAAAGTTCATATTGCATTTGGTACAGTCTTTTTCAGCATAATATTAAACAACAGCCATCATAGTGAACATCAGTGTCTCATTCCTTACATAAATGGAAATGTCCCTACAGATTTTATATGACATATAACGTTTGCTGTAGTTTGGGTAGATGTCAGTGGCCTCCAGCCAGAGACTGCCTGGAACATATTTGGAGTTGAACAAGTTGTGTTTATTGCTTGTATCAGCAAGAGAGACCACACAACATAGGGAACTGTGTGGCAACTGAGTAAGAGGGTGTTAAAAAGAATTTATGAAAGGATTTGAGTTTGTGTTAGGTGATTTGGGGCCTTAAAATTTGGTGATTTAAGAAAGAGGGGTTTGGCTTTGCATTGGGTGCCGCCAGGAAATAGGGGTGATTTCTATGATTGCGAATTTTCATAAATTTTATTTTGAAGGAGCAAACACTTCATAGAGTTAGGCTGAAGTTCTAATTGGTAAAGCAGCAATGGGTCACATTACCCAGGAGGGGGGAATGTGTGGTCATTTTTGTGGTTTGGATAATTTTCCTGTTTTTGTCTGTATTCAGACTTGATTATGAAGTTTTGTTTTTGCTTTTCCCTTATCTGATGTTTATATTCTGTTAAATTATTATATGTACAACAGGAGACCATCACGGCCTAGCCGTGAACAGCAGGCCAGCCTCTAGTAACACCATAGTTTGAATACCAAGGTAGCTTCCTGTGTCAGGGGCTGCTTTCCTGTTTTTCATGTGTAATCATTATCATGTTAAGTAATTTCCTTTTTACTATCAATATTTTTAGAGATTATAAATTTGTAATGGTTTTAGGAAATATTGGTAATTTTTTTTTTAATCTTGAAGAGTTAATTAATATAGAATTGAAATGGTGTGTTTCTTGAATGTTTGGTAGAACTCAGTTTTCTTCATGGAATAATTTTTCAACTACTGTGTCCATTTCTTTAAAGACTATTTACTAATCCTGATTTTCCAGAGTGATTTTTAAGAATTATGAAGTATTTTAGAGATATACTAATTGTCTAGAAAAATATAGTGCTCATGTACCCATTATTCAGCTTAAGCAATAAAACATTACAAATAAAATTAAAGCATTTTGCATTGCCCTCCCCAATTCCATTTTCTCTTCCATTTATCCTGAGTCAGTTTTGGTAAACTATAGTTTCTATAAATTTTTCCTTTTTATCCAAAGCTTCAGATTTATTAGCATGAAATTATTCATAATGATTCCTGATTAATATTTTTGTAATACATATTTTAGCTATTATTATGTCTGTCTATTCATTCCTAATATTGTTTTTGTGTCTTTTATGGCCCAGTCAAGAAAACAGAGCTCTTACCTGATAGGGAATTTAATACAGCAACCCAATTACAAAAGTGTTGGACAAACTGAAAAGCCAAATGGGGTGCGGAGGCAGTAGAAATTAGCAGCAGTCCCTGACTGACTCGATCCTTAAGGGATGGATGTAAGATGCAGCTATAGCCTGAGACTCAGTTTGAAGCAGAAAGAGTGGTAGAAGGTCCCTGGCTCCTCTGTAGCTGACACTCTCCCATATCTAGCTTCATGAACAGAGATTGAATGTACTTTTATTAACTGTTACTCTTTAAAATCCATATTTAAACTTTGTATAAATCTTATTATATAAGAAATATATTTCTGCAATGTGCTTGTTTTGTTCAGTGTTACATTTTTGAGCTGTATATCTCTGTTGATAATAATCGATTAAAGCAATTCCTTTTTTAATACTATATATTATTCCATTGTTTGACTATTTATTTGTTCTTCCGTTAATGGAAATTTATGCTATTTCCAATTTTTGTTAATTATGAATACTGTATCCATGGATATATTTGAACAGCTCACCTTGTGAACATGTGGAAGATTTTTTTCTAATGAATTTATAGCTATGAATGGAATTATTAGGTTAAAAGATTTGGGATTTACATGCACATCAACAATGCATGAGAATTTTTGCTGACTGGCATATGAAATAGTCAGAATTTTTAATTGTTGTCAATCTCATGTGTGTGAACTGGTATTTCAATTTCATATTGCATTTTTCTGATTAACAGTGACACTAAGCACATTTTCTCATATTTGTATATGATAATACAATATCCTTTCTGTAAAATCCTTACTTATATCTTTTTTATTATACTATATTTTGAAAAATAGTCATTTATTTTGAATGCATTTAAATTTATTAATTATTTCCTTTAGAAGTTGTAATTTTTGTTTCTTGTTCAAGGAATTTTTCTACTCAAAGACAATAAAGATCTTCTCCAAAATTTTCTTATAAGAGATTTAAACTTTGCTGTCCACACTTGGACTTTTCACTATTTTGAACCCTTTGTTGTTTGGTTTTTGTTTTTGGAATATTTGTGTGTAGAATGACATAAATGTAAACTATTTAAAAGACTAAATGATTAAGGTGAGATACAGTCTTCAAATGATTCTGTAGCACTGTATCATCTGGCCTACCACTCTTGCCTCATTACATTTCACTTGCTCATTAAATCAGTTTCACTAGTTTTAATTCAGTTTTTTATATATTAACAGCTTTTCTTTATCTGTGTTGTCTGCCTCTCATCCCACAGGGACTGCTTCTGCTTCTTTTGTGTGTTGGCTTGCATATTATATTTTTAGAGATGCTTTTTCTGCTTACTCTATTTAAATTGGATTTTCCACTCATTATCATAGAATTCTATTTTACCATTGACAGAACTTATTTACTTTTTAATTTTTTGTTCATTTGGTTATTATTGATTTCTCTTCACTGAACTCAAGCTTAAGGCAGGGATTATATCTGTTTTATTCAATGTTGTTCCTTGGAGTCGATCATAATTCCTGACACTTATAGGTGTTGAGAGAATGAACGATTGACCGATGTATCTCTACTATTTTGCTTTCACCTAATCATCCAGATTCTATCATCTAGATTCTATCATCTAGATTCCATATATTCTATATTCTCACATCATTCCATTTTTTTACAAACTTGCTGCTACTGCTGTTTTATGTCTATGAAATTTCTGAATTGTTAATTGATTTTTTTTTCTGTCTTTCATCTTTCCCTCTGGCAATCCTCTCTCTACACAATGGATCTTGCTAAACTTTTAATCATGTGGCTTCCTGATTTCAATTCTTCAACTCCTTCCTCTATTGGTTTCAAGAAAAAATACTAAGTTCATTATATGACCATAAATATTTCTTTGATCCCACATTCTCTTCCAGCTACCATCCTTTGCTCTACTTCTCTTTACTGCAAAAGTCCTCAGAGGAATTTTGGTACTTATTGTCTTTACTTTCTTATCTTTTAAGTCACTCTTTTAAATATTCACATTTTTGTTGAATGATTGATTTATGATTTCAAAATACAAAATCAGAAAATAAAAAATGAAGTTTAGGTACCCATCAAGATTTAGTGAAACATAGCCAATTTTACTTCATCTTTGTCCACCCAACTATGCCTAAACACTGGATTATTTTAAAGCAAATGTCAGACATATTATTTCATTTGTAAATACTTTGGAATGTATTTGTAAGAGACAAGGGCTCTCTTTTTTATTGAGACATAATTTACATTTGCTAAAGTACAAAAACCTTATCTGTATAGCTTGATGCATTTTCACATATGTATAAGCTCATAAAACAACCACATACATCAGAATATAGAATATTTGCACCATCCAGAAACTTTCTTCATGTCTCTTCCCAGATGGTATTCCCTCAGGAGATAACAACTATTCTGACTTCATTGAGCATGGGTTAATTTCGCCTTTTTTGAATTTTCCAAGAATGGAATTGAATGGAGTATCTTTGGTGCCTGGTTTCTTTCACTTAACAAAATATTTCTGAGATTAATTCATTTTGTGCATATTGGTAATTCATTTTTTTAGTGTCAAGTAGCATTCCTTTATATTAATATACCATAATTTTGTTGAAGGCATTTATGTTCTTTCTAGTTTTAGATTATTATAAATAAAGCTACTGTGAACATTCATGTACATGTCTTTTAATGAGCAATGCTGGATAATAGCAGAAACCTAAATTCAGCTTTAGCAGATATCACTAAACTATTTTCCAAAAAGCTTGATCCAATTTATGCTCCCACCAGCAATGTATCAGTGTTATAGATACTTCATATCTTTGCCAACATTTGATATTGTTAGTCCTCTTTCTTTATTCTGGCTATTTTGTTGAAATTTGTTGATATATCATCCTGCAGGGGTCCCTCTTGGTTCTTGCCTGTAGCAGATGAATTGGAGTCCACACAGAGGTGGTTCTGAGAGAAAGTAGGCTTATTAACAGGAGACAGGATTGTCTCAAAACAGGAGAAGGTAGAGTGGTTACCATTATAATGGACACAAAAAACAGCAAAAATGGGGGGTGGGGTGGGGTAAAAATGGATAAAAGTAAAATGAATAAATAAATCTTAAAAAAAAAAAAAAATAATGTAGCCATGAACATTCTCGTTTATGTCTCCTTGCCAGATTCATTTACTGAATGTCTTCCTGATCTTGTTCATTAATGTGCAGCTGGACCTACCACAAACAAGGCTCTCCATTCTCATCTTACATCACTGGATATCATTATCTACATCTGAATTTAAGCTTCTTCTCTAGCTTACTGTTTTTGGCTGACTTCTCAGTCCCTCACTCCATGCTTAGCAGTGAACACTCTTCTAATCCCACTGTCATCCAGACCCTTGGTGAAAGACATACATTTATTTGCCCTGCAGTCCTACCATTTTACCTTCTAGAGAACACAGAAAATGCTGAATTAATTAATCCACAGATTATTATGAGAATCATCAATAAAAAAAAAAGAAGAAAGAAGGCAGGCATTTAGAGAGAAGGGCAGAATATTCTCAGGGAAGAAGATAGTAGAGGCATCTGAGAGAGTAGAAAACGGTTAGAGAATTTGATAGTGCATATGTCTGGTTTATCAGGAAGAAGGTATATTTTAGTTAGATTAAGGAAGAGACAAATTGGTAAAATGCAATTAGAAAAATTTCATTTTGATTTAATAGAAAATGGGGAACAACAGCCGTGAGAATTTTCTAATTAAATTTTTCCACGAATATATTTTACATTATTTTTTTTAAGCATAATCATTTGTTAATAATGTAAATGTAACTATAAATCTATATTCTAGTAAAATATATGTTTACTTGTAAAAGCTGTAACAGTTTTTTGGAGGTAAATCTTATTTATTGAACTTTTCTAAAGACAAAACAGGACAAAACAAAACACCTTGAACCGGTGCATAAATAACAAATTCGGTATATGAGTTAACTTTCTAGATTAATAATGGTAGATGCTCTGTATCTGGCTCTGTGAAATTTGGAAAATTAAGTCCATTCACCCACAGCATCTGTATGTATAAGAACATTTCAAAATTTTCTCATGCACAATTCAATTTACTTATTACTTTTTGTAAAAGAGAGTTCTAGTAGCTATTACTATTGCCGTTTTATACCTGACAAAAGATCAAGCAAATAACTCAAATTGACTTAGCCAATTAGGGCAGAGGTTTGGCGACAACTCCTGAGTTCTACTGATTTGAAGCCCATTCCTTTGTCCACCACGATCTGCTATATTTACTGTATGCTCTATACTCACATGCATTTTATAATCTATCTAAAATACAGTAGGAATTCTGACCGAGAGGCTTTCATTTGCTTTTGCCAAGAATACTTTTTTTTTTTTTTCTAGAGAAAGTTAGTAACTTGTCAGGTGCAACTGCCTCAAATTTTAAGAAGTCATTTAAGTAATTTCCTTTCCATTAAGGCTAATAACCACCTTTCAGAATTGTTTAATCCTGTACTTTCTGACTCTCAATACATTTTAAATATTTTCTAAGGTACTAAATTTAACTGTGGTTCCTTTTGTAGTGTGAAGTATAATAATACTCTTTTTGCTCCAATGAGGATTTATCTGTAATAAGAATTCTTGAGACCACAGATACAAATGCTAAATTTCCAGGCTTTTGTTTTCTTTCCTGGATATTTTTAATATTTCCCTTTCTGTTTTCTTCTACGTGGACTTTTTAATTTTCTCTTAATTCTGCATCTTCTGGTGCTAAGTTAGTTTTCTTATATACCATGGCAACTAGCCAGTCCCCCTCTTAGACTCATCAGTGACAATCTATTGATTTCCATATTTCACTAAACATCTTTCCAAGCCTACTCCAATCAAATGTATGTTATATTGCCAGTCACTTCTATTATTAGGCCTCTGTTCTGCCCACTCCCTACATCATTTCCTTCTCAGTCCAGACTTCCACTTACATGATTCTCATCATTAAAAGTACAGATCAGTCCTTATTTTCTGTCTGGTTTCCTAGAAGCAAATTGAACAGTGTTTTAATTCAGTATTTGATGATGGTGGTGGTCATGGTGGTGTTCTAGTGGTGTGTGTGCATGTGGGTTTTTTATTCATAGCGTTTCCATGCTTCCATTCCTCTAAACAAATTTTCTCTGCCTATTCACAATCCATCCAATATAACCACCAAAGGAAAAAAGAAATCAATTCCCAATTAGGGCTTACTCAGTCTGGATCAGGCTGGGCTGATGTTCCGGGCTGGGACTCATACTAACTCCTCTATCATTTACTATTAAATATATTTTGGTTGAAATAAAATATTATAGAACTTTGATTAGGATGAAGATCAATAAGTATATGTTAATAGCATATCTTTTTACTATACGTTTTTATATTCAGGAATCTGGAATAAAACTATGCTACTTGAAAAATAAATCTAACGGTTCCCATATTGGAAAATGAAAAAGCTTAAATATCTTTAAAAGCTGTATTAGATACAGTATAAAGGAGTTGAATCCATTTTTATGGCTTTATTTGGCTTTAATGGAGTGTTTAGATAATAATACTTTGAATTGTGTCTTCTATTTTATATACTTTACAGATAGCTACATAAACTGCTCCATTTTTTAGAAGATTTGCTATATAAACTAGTAATAGAATTCCCATAAAAAATAAAAAAATTCCCTAGGAAACACATTTTGTCATTTATACATACCCTATTATTATACTATGTAATGATATGATAACATATGCAAGTATGTACATGAGTAAATACTAGGTTCTATTTCAAAGATGTAAAGAGAAGTTTTGTTTCAGATTCCTAACATTTTACAATTGAAACTAGGACTTTTTCTTTTCTTTTGTATTTAAAAGCAAGCTTTCCTCCTGTGGTTCACAGAAAATTACCTCTTTTTAAGAACACTTTTCAGAATGTCTTCCACAATCAACATTTATATAGGTGGATTGTGAAAGCCAAGACACCAAAGCTTAATGATAATAATAATGATAGTAGTAATAAAAGTTGCAGTGCTTTATATAGATAAAGTGATATATTTTTATTGACCTCATATATATAATATGTATATATCATATATCTGTATGTGTATTATAACTTTGACTGATTCATACATATTAAATACCTATAACAGAAACAGATTGAAGATTTGAAGCCAATGGTGAATATTTCCATCTGAAATATTGTTTCTCTTCTTAGTTTAGATATGGAATACTTGTTTTTAAATTTTTTATATTTAACAAATATTTATTAAATAATGTAGTGCAAACTGTGCACAAGGGAACTATTAAGATGAATATTTTTTACACGTAAGTTAAAAACGTTTAAAAGTTTAAGTGCCCCAGTGTCAGTCATTGGAATTCTTTTTTCTCTCAATTAGAGATATCCCCAATCTTTAAGTTATTGATTCCCAAATGTGAACTCCAGATTTCTAAATCCAACTGCCTACTTCACATCATCACTTGGATATCTAATAGACATTTCAAACTTAACATGTGCAGATGTAACTCTATGAATATGCTTCTTTCTTATCTCAGTAAATGTTAACTCCACACTCATAGCTGTTTGGTTCAAAAATCATGGAATCATACTTGAATTCTTTCTTTCTCCACACCAAATATCCCAATAGTTAGGAAAACCTGTCAGTTTTACCTTCGGAGTATATCTAGAATCTCACTACTTCTCATCATCTCTATTTGTAGCTATCATGGTCCAAGCCACCATTATATATTACCTAGATTATGTAGGCTCCAAACTGGTCTCCTGCTTATGCCTTTGTTTCCCCTCATCCCCAGCTAAATTCTTTACACAGTACCCATTTTAATGGCCCCATTAAAATATAATCTAGGGGAGCAGATGTGGCTCAAGCAATTGGGCACCTGTCTCCCACATGGGAGGTCCTGGGTTCAGTTCCTGGTGCTTCCTAAAGAAGACGAGCAGATGCCACGACCAGCAGACACTGCAACCACCGCAAGGAGCAGATGCCGAACTAGCAGACACCACAACCAGCAGGGAGCGGAAGTGCATCAAGCAGTTGGGTACTCGCCCCATTCCCAGTGCCCCCTAAAGAAGACAGGCAGACAATGAGCAGACAAATGAGGGAGCCATCTTGGCAGGGAAGGGGTGGGTGTTGGGTGATAAAAATAATTTTTAAAAAAATTGTTTAAAAATATATAAAATCTGATCATGTTACCCTTCTGCTTACAAAACCCACTGGCTCTTTATTTAACTTGGAACAAAAAACAAAGTATTCCTAATGACCAATAAGACCTTATATGTTGTCTTACCTGTTGCTCCCTGAACTCATCTCCTGATATGCTTCTGTTTGCTCACTCTACTCCAGCCATGCTGGCCTCCTTGCTTTGCTTTATATAAACTAGACATTTGCTTCCTCAGGGCCTTTGCACTCACCGTTCCCACTCCCTACAATAATCTTCCCTCACATATGTATATGGCTTTTTTCCTCACCTATTTTAGTTCTTATTCATATGATGTCTTCTCACGGAGGCCTTCACTATCTAATTTTTTGCAACTGACCCCTGACATTTAATACCCACATTCTCTAGCTTTGTTTTCTCCTTAGCAGGTTTCCATATTAAGTGGTTTTTTCCTCTCTTTCTCCTCTAGAATATATTTACCATGAAGGCAGGAATTTTTGTTTTTTTATTCTCACTACTCTGACTCCAGTGCTTGACACATAATAGATGCTTAGTAGTATTTGATGAATGCATGAATAGTTCTTCCTATTCTTCTCCCTAAACGGAAGCAAATTTGGAAGTGGGTGAGAAGAGATTCCTTAGTATAAGCTAACTATAGAAGCACTCAGCTCAAAGTTTCCAAATAGAAATTCTGATGTTATGATAAATCCCACCTTTCAATCCCTTTGTTACATAGTAGGGTCAGAGAGCAAGAGCTTCTCTCACTTTGGGAATGATAGTAACCCACTTCAAAATCCAATCCTGATGTTTTGTTCAGAGAATATCTGGAATGGAGGGTGTGGTAAATAGTGTTTCCAAACAACTTAATTGTTCAAACTTTATTGTCTGTGGTGTGTGTATGAGGAGGTGGGTGTTCTGGAATTACATGAGGCTGGACCTGTTTTGCTAATATAAAATATAAGTTCTCAGGATTTCCTAGAACTTTTAATGCCCTTCAAGGGTATGATTAAAATAAGCTTTCCTAATGTCTGGATTTTTAAAGCAAATTCCATTTAGAGGGACCCAAAGGTCCTAAGATGACACATGATGTAGCTCTTCCTTTTCCCATCTTGCCCTATACCTCCCAGCAGTAGCATCAAAAGTCAGTGCAATTAAATGTTCATGGAGGATTTGGATCACAGAAGGGTTACAATGGGTACTGCGGGGGATTATTGGGGGGAGGGTGTCTGGGGGGGGTTTCGTGGGGATTGGTTCAACTGAATATACATGAAAGATATACAAAATCATTCAAAGGATCGGGGGATGTGGCATGGTCACGATGGGTGGATAATCACACAATAAATGAGGGAATCTGAATTCCTAGCCTGGAGAGCTCTGCCACAATCTTCAAGGGAGCAGCAATAGTCCTCTGAGTGTAGGGACAGTCCCTGTCAAAATAGGATGACCTACTGATGTTTTTTTTTTTTTTATTTTTATATTTTTTATTTTTTTAATTGATGACTACCCTTGTGAGTCTTTGCTCTTGTAAATGAGACTTAGCCTGCAGTTGTGGGGTGCCTAAGGGTTGCCACCTGAGAGCCTCCTTGTTGCTCAAATGTGGCCTCTCTCTAAGCCAAACTCAGCATATGATTGCATTACCTTCCCCCCAACGTGGGACATGACTCCCAGGGATGAGCCTCCCTGGCAACGAGGGATTAATACCAAGTGCCAACTGGCAGCTTTTTGCAGTGGCAGTATCGTAGCCAATGAGGTTTATCCGAGGCACGATTATTGCTAATTGAAAACTTTTCCCAAGTGCCAACTGGCAACACAACTGGAAAAAGACCTTGAATAAAAGGGGGAAATGGTAAAGACAAATGAGTTCATGTGGCTGAGAGACTTCAAAGAGAGTCGGGAGGTCATCCCAGAGGTAACTCTTACGCACACCTCAGTAGGAGCTCATAGAACATCTAAGTGCCTATCACCCCACTCAGTGGGGTTCCTGAGAGCTCCGGAGACATCCTGGTCCTATATAAGAGGCGGATAGCCCCAGAGACTGATGCCTTATCAGTGGGTTCTATTTTGGAATCTGTGCTCCTGAGAGTGACAGAATTAGACTCAAATAAGTCCTCCCTGCACATGGTTCACCAGTCCCTTCTATTCAAACCTACATGTGATGCTGGAGTTTCTTAGGTATACTTCCAGAGTCTGGAGCCTCCCGCCTACCTATGTGCCAGGTGTGCATGAAATCTAGGTGGAGCTGCAACTCCTACCCTACAGCTCCATGGACTCATCCAAGTCACCTGGTGAGGAGACAACGATGGGAAATGGCCATCCCAGGGAATGGAGAGGGCCTGCATCTGCAGGCAGGATCATCCCACCCACCATATCCATGGGATATAAGCCCTCTCTCACTTGGAGTTGGAGTGGACATCACCATCCCAGTCGCCTCTGGATTGGGGGAAGAACTATGGACTAGAGTGGACTTGATGGTATTCTCTTGCTCACATATGGTGATTCTTGCAATGAAAGAAATTATAACAATGAGGTGGAGCCAGTGGCCACTTGACAGTTTTTGGGTAGGGAGGGGATGAGCAGTTGAAATACAAGGGCTTCTTTGGGAGTTGGAGGTTGTCCTGAGTACTGTTGTGGCAATGGATGTAGGCCATTTTAAATCAGCACACACCACTCAGAACTGAGTGGGAAAGAGTGTGGTCTACAGTGTGAACTGTGGTCTATGGTTGGTGGCAAGGCTCCAGGATGTGTAAGTTCATTGAGGTTGGTGGGCCACACTGTGGGAGATGTTTGTGTGGGATGTGGTGGGAGGTGTGGGAGGTGGGCAACATGGGAATCCCAGTGGGTTCCATGTAATATTTTAGGTAATCTAAGCACCTCTTAAAATATATGTGTATATATATATATAAATAACATTTTTGTAAGCAAATACACAATATATGCATATATATTTATATATCATTTTGCAAATGTTTGTATGTATTGTGAGAATTTTGATTTTTACCCATAATAAAAAAAAACAACAAAACAAACAAACAAAAAAAAAGTCAGTGCATTGAGGAGCATTATAGGCCTCAATCCCTCTGAGGCAGAAAGAGTATATGCAATTTACTTTCAGTTCTTCTCGGTTCAATCCTTGATGCCTGGCCTGTTGCAGATGCTTCCCGCCCATCATGACATCCCCTATTATTTTCCTTGGAAAAGGGGCTGGGTGGCAATTTCTTGACATTAAGGTGTTCAGTCTCTTGGTCAGTATGATCACAAAGGTTGGGAATAGTTCCAGATTCGTCATCACATAAATTTGATCCTTACATCTTGAACATGATTACTCTTCTTTGAGTTAATCTATGAAACTCTCTTATATGCTTTCATAAGGCATTATGAGGCATTAATTTATGAGAGTTGGTTAATATTGCACTGTCAATGCATAATTTATGCTTATAGCAAAGATTAGTTAGAACCTAAATAATTTTGAAAAACACCACTACAGGAATTATGGACAGTGAGTTCTTCAGTAATGGGATAGAAGGTAGGGAAAGGAATCAATGTTTCCTTAGAACTTTTCACCACCAAAGACTCTACTATACACTTACATTCATTCTTCTTAAAACAATCTTTCAAGATTGGTATTACATTTTACTGATGTAGAAACTGAGAGGCTCCAAGTGGTTAAGTGATTTACCCAATGTCAGCTTGACAGTCAGACTCAATCTGCAAATATTATTGAACACCTGCTATGGGCAGTATTATTATAAGGGAGTGAGGCAGACAATAAACACAGTTGCAATCCTAATGATTTGCAGGTGATAAAAACCCACCAGTGTGAGTGTCAGTATTGTTATGAGTAGTGAATAGTATATTTGGATCCTTGAGATTTTGCTTTTTGCCGCTCTTTTAAAACAAACTTTATTTTGTATTTATAGACATGACACTCTAGGTAATAACAAATGAATAACCTGATAACTTTAACAAAACTATTTACTATTATTGCTACTTAACATTAGAAAATATTAGTTTGTATCATACAAATAGCTGCAGTTATATATTGGAGCACAGAACCAGAATAGAGCTGTAGATAATAGCAGATATATTGTTATGCAACTTACAAAGGGAATGTTATTTCATGCAGTTCTCACAATAACCCTGTGAAGTCAGTCCATTTGGCCTGTGGGGAAACCTTTGCTCAACCTGGATAATGGTTAGTCAAAGCGATACAGTGAATATGTGGTAAAGTGAGGATTCAAACCCACATCCTCTGGTACCATATTCCATGCTCTTTTCAAGACAGTGAGAATATGTAAACTCACTTCCTGCTTCTCTGTGAGTGGAAAGAAATATCCTCCAGCAAATTGTTCTGTCTAATTTTATTGCATAATGAAGCAGATTATAGTATAAATTAATGTGTTGGCACAGTTAACTATTTCTTATTTACTTTTCTTTCCCTATGGAGTCTGCTGCTCTTCAGGGGGTCTTTTAAATGGAAACATTCCATTAACTTTCTTAACACAGAGGTGGGGAAATAAACACAGCAATAAGTATAGCTTACAGTAGCTGCCCTTCAGCACCCTGAAATGGTGTAGTTTCCAGTAAATCATAAAAAGGAGATGGCAGCAAGAGGAAACTGGGAGATTTTCTAGCTTACTTTTCTCAAAATGTGATCTATTTCAGAACCCAGAGGGAGCTTATTAAACCTGCCCGTTCCTGGGCTCCAGCTCAAAGTACTGAATCAGAATCTCACAGCAGGGGCACAAAACCATTTTTAAAAAGCTCCCCTTAGTTCACTCTGAGTCAGTGCTTTAGTCAGGCTGTAACAAAAAGTACCGCTGTATAATTTAAATAAACAGGGAGCTCTCAAAAGTTAATGGAAGTAGAAGAACCAGTGTTGGGAACAGGAAAAAAAACAAGTTAATCCTTGGGGTCTCAGATATAAGAACCACAGCAGGAGCAGTCTGTTTAGGACACTGTGACTCAAACAGGATGGATGCCAATCATTTTTATTATCTTTACTTTCCAGGGGGAGCACAGGTCATGTACTGGCTCCTTGTCCAATGGACAGCTGGGCTTTTGTGGGAGAGACTGGATCTACTGGGGAAAAATACAGCTCCATTAAGGAAACTCTATGCTGTTAGGAAGGGAAATTAATACTGGGCAGTCCAAACACAGCCATCCTCTCTACAGTACTTAAGAATTTAGTTATATTGTTGATTGAAGCATAGTGCTATTATCCCCCAAGCAACTCCTAGCCTAGAAGGGGCCTCTACTCATAGAACAAGGGGCCTTTAAAGGCGGGATGAACTTTAATACCAGCAAGTGACAATAAGTGCTAGAACTTTAAAAGGCCTCTGACCAGCCTACCAAGCCCTTTGTTGGTGGTATGCGTCTGTAAAATTTTCTCTTGGGCTCATCTAATTATTCCCCTACCCTCACCCCAAGAGGACCTGTTAATTTTTAGCTGTAGCTCCCTAGTTTGATTAATTCAAGAATGTTTTATTGTGAAAATATATCAGAGATGTCTGTAAACCACTTGAGTTAGACAACTCCTTGAAGTTTGATTATTCATATAACTCTCTAGACATCATTGAGAAATTAGATATAAAGCAAAGGTATTATAATTAGTAACCTACTGGAAAGAAAGGAGAAGTAACTCTCGTGACAACCTTTTTTGCCTTGCCTAAATATGGATGATGCTTACAGCATGGGTAAATGGCTAGATCCTTTAGTATCATTGGGTTCCATATATTCCTGTAGTTCTTGAGCTCTTTGTCTTTTCATTTCCCTTTAATATTGCCTCTGCCTAGAACACTCTTCCTCCAGATCATCTCATTTTCAGCTCTTCCTCATCACCCATATTTCAAATCAAGTGTCATTTTCTCAAAGAGCCTTTTCCAATCATCAAATCTCCATAAACCTCCCAAACCCTGCCACTGCCTTCTACCCTGCCCTTACTACCTGTTCACTCTCTAGTTCATTATCATGGGCTTCCTTCATAGCACTCCTGATCTGCAGTCATTTATTTATACAAGGGTTTACTTATTTAATATGTGTCTTACAACCTCACCCACCCACCCAAATAAACTGTAAAATCCTTCACAGCAGAAATGTATCTGCATTCTTCACCATAGTATGCCTAACACTGTCACTTCAAATATTTGTTGCTTGAAAACATGGTTCTCATAATGCCTTAGTCTTTAGCAGAGACATAGAAGGCCTTTCCTTTCTGTGCTGTCTTTAACCACATCCCACCATTTATCCCTTGTCCGAAACACACCAGTGTGCATTGAGTTTGCTGACTATGCTATGCTCTTCTATTCCTCATGAGCAGTTCTGCTTCTTTTGTCTCTTCAGAATGTTTATGAAGGGTGAATCCATCACGGTTGGATTGGTTTGATAGAATGTGACGCCCATAATTTATTTGTCTCTTTCATGTATCTTATTTTTGTTCCTTAATTTTCTCTCCAGATTTCCCTATCTTTCCTTATATAGGAGTTTGTGCTTTATATAAGTTTGTAATTTAAATACAATTATACTCAGTAATTTGTTCTAATACTGGGTTAGATAGTTGGATCATTTTAACAAAGTTATGCATCTTATTTTAGAATAAGCAATGTTTCTGAATATAACAATTTAAAAATAACTTAAACTTAACTTTAAGACATAAATAGAAAAAAAAAATCGGTCCTGTAAAAAGCAAATGCAAGTTGATCTCACGACAGGTCAGGAGTGTTTACATTTTATTCAGTGAATAGGAAATATGAGAGGTGTCACAGCTGAAGCTTTATGAAATGTGGTGGTTAAAATATGTTTAAATTTTTATTGTCAAATATAATTATATTGTCATGGATTGAATTGTGTCCCCCAAAATGATATGTTCACTTTCTAACCTCTGGTCTTGTGAATGTGATCTGATTTTGAAGAGGTTATTAAGATGATGCCAAACTGGATTAGGGTGGGCTCTAATCCATTATGACTCTTGTCCTTATAAGAAGAGGGAATTGCACAAAGACAAACAGGAAGAGAGAAGATGGGTATGTGACTGAGGCAGAGATTGAGTTATGCCACAAAGCCAAAGAAAGTCATGGTTTGCCAACAAGCCACTGCCAGGGCCTTACAAGGATTCGATGAATCCTTGATTTTGGAATTCTAGCACCCAGAACTGAGAAGTAGTAAGTTCCTGTTTTTTTAAGCCACCTGTTTGTGATACTTTGTTATGGTTCCTAAGACATTTATTTTACTTCACTTATTTATTTTACTTTTTCTTGAAATAGGATCATTAGAACCTGTCACTAGTGCCTAAGAAATTCAGGCATATCAGAGTTTTTACATTAAAATGAATAATTCTTCCTTTAAAATAGTCTCTGTAAGCCTATTTGTACCATGTTTGGACAATTGAAAAATGTCACTTGCTCTTGATTTATACCAAGGTTGATTCTACAAACTAGTTTTATTATATAACCTTAACTTTATAATGGAAACTATAAAACTTGTTTGGTTAATGGATGTTCTTAAGACTATTTGGTTAATATTATTGAAATTAATTTTATAAAAAGTTAGAATTTGTTTTAGCAAAAAAAGACTTGCATTTCATTATTTATTTTAAGAAATGAATTTGTTGATAAATTAGCAGTGTGTTTTTTAGATTGACTTTCATTTGAGAGTCCACGAACTCTGACCATGTTGTTTGTTTTTTAATTTATCCTACAAGTCTCAGAATTCTGTGAGTGATTGAATTTGGGAGAGAGATCATTGAACATATTTTAAGTAAGATAATTTATTTTTGGACTTCTAGGTATTGATGGATAATCAATACTTAAAATTAATTTAAATAAGATGAACTCATGAAATTATAGTTATTGCACTTTCAGTATAATTACTGCTTTTGTCAGAGAGTAAAATGAAGTATATTTTCATTTATCTTCCATGAGTATTAATGTTCTAAAGAGTGAAACAATTAATATAGGAAATGTTTATTTCAGCTTATATGATTAGACTCTTATAATGACAATAGAATACCATGACCTTTCCTAATTTCCTACCATTGTGAATAAATATTTCTTATTAAAATGAAAATAATTATTATAATTAGGCAAAATATGACTGAGGGCAGTTTTGGCTAATTATGAGTCAGAAAATAATCAAGTATTTTAACTTCATCCACTTAAAATACAAGTTTCTGTGTGTCTCATGTATTTGTGTGTCCCTGTATTTAATTGATAAGGTGTAAGTACTTTTTTAATAACTAGCAATCTAATAATTGAATACGAGCTTTATTTTTATACTATGATGTTCAAGTTATAGGAAGCTACAACGGATCCTAGACCTTAGAGTTTACAATCTATTTGGAGAACAAGGATGCATTCATGAAAAGACAAGTAACAATACAAACAATACATTTCATAAATACAACAAAATATTATGTGTAAATGTCAATCTATTTTTAGAAATGAGGTGTTGTGTAATCAGAAGAGATTACTGTTGGTTTGACTAGTCTGAAAAGATTCATGGATATAGAAATTTAAAATTGTTCAATTTCATGAGACAGAATATTGATGGATAAGGCTTTCAAGAAAGGGTTTACAGAGGAAGATAGGAAGGGTAGATACATATGGTCCAGGAGACAGGACAGGAGTATGGCCAGAGAGGATTAATTGTATGTAGAAAAGAGAGAGATTTAAGAAGGTAGCTTAGGACAGGTTGTAGAGAACTTGGCAGAGTTTAAGTATTGGAATTGTATACTTCAGCAATGGTGTATCATTTAGAGGTATTTGAACAGGAGACTGATATGATGATAATGATTTTCTTGGAAGAGTTCTTTGAAAGAACTGTAGCAGATTGAATATATTAGTTTTCAAAGTGTGGTCCACAAATGGATCTTCTGATTTAAAATCATCTGATGAGTGTGCTAAAATTACGTTGTCAAAGTTCCTAAACCTCAGCATTCTGTTTCAGTAGGTCTGAGTGGGATCCAGGAGTCTGCATTTTTAACTAGATCCTCTCCTTTTTCTATTCACTTCACAATGGAGCCTGAGAACCATTAGAGGAGAGGCTAAGGCCTGTAGAACTCTACTTCTAAGTTGCCAGAGCTCCAGCATCTCATACAAGTCTTCACATGTGACAGCTGTTCCATCTCAAACACATCTGTTTTGACAATGTGCCTGAGCAATTGAAGATAGTTCCATTATTTATGCTAAACCTTAAATGATAGAAATTGTGATTCTCTCTCATACTGTGTTCAGAGCCAAAGCCCTCAGAAAGAACATTATTGGGCACCTTTATTCAATTATCACATTAATCAGGGCTTCTCTTTTGCATGAAATAGAAACCAACTCAAAGTTGGTTTAGCAAAACTTGGGGGATTTATTGTCAAATGTAGCAAATTTATGAAAAGAACATTGGAGAAGGTAGCCTTAGGAATATCAGGACCTGAAAATTGGAATATCATTGGGTCTCTCATTCCCTCTCCTCCTCTCCCTTTTCTTCCTCTCCTCTCCTCTCCTTTCCCCCTAAACCTCTACCTGCACACTTCTACTGAGTCGATGGCAACTCCATTCTTCTAGTTGCCTTGGCCAAAAACCTTGGAATCATCTTTTACTCCCTTTTTTCTAATCTATCATCAGATCTATAGTTTCTACCTTCAAAATATATTAAGACTCTAACCACTTCTTTCCACCCCTCTTGCCACTAACCTGTCATGTCAGTCTTAGAAGATGGCGATAACAGTAAGTTCTGAACTTCCTATTCTAACCCTAACGCCATTAAAGTGTATTTCCAACACAGGAGTCAGAGTGATCCTTTTAAAATATAATTCAGATCATGTCATTTCTGTGCTCAAAATCTTGTAATATCTTTGCATATCACTCAAAAGAAAAACTAAATTTGTTAAAATAACTTGCAAGGCCCACATTTGACCAGTCCCTGCTCTCTTTCTGACATCCCATTCTCTCCTTCTCTCACATTTCCTTCTACTTCACTGTACTTCCTTTCTTTTTAGCGTGAGTTTCAAATAGCATTTAAGAAAAGATAGGCAAATTCCATAATCCTTTTACTGCTCATGAATACATTTAATCATTTATATAAAATTGTATGTTAATCAGTTAAGCATATGTGGAATACGAAAAAATAGCGAAGCCTTCAATTTGTTGTTCATGACATCTGTAAATGTTTCTCCTTTATTCTTTAGTTTTTTGAAAAAGCAAATCATTCCCGTACCTTACATTTGCTAGGTGTTGATATTTAGTATTGAAAGTTTCCGCTCGATGATTGATGAATGCAAGGCTGTCATGGAAGATGCCATGTTGTAAAGTTAGATGCTGAATTTGTTTTCTCTGTATGAACTGACTAGCTCATGTAAAATCAGTTTTGTTGCTGCAGTATTTGATACATAAAACCACCACTTTGCTTTTTAATAATGAATAATTACTGGTTTATCTTGTATATGCAACTTTTTCTTTTTCACTCTGCTGTCACTAAAATTTCATGGTCTGGGTCTGAATCATGAATTCTATGTTTCCCTTGCAATAGATAAAAATAGACAAGTTGGGCATTAGAGAAGCCTAGAAAATATTCACAGAGCATCTACCTTTAGGCCTATCTGAAGTGGGTTTTCTCAGTAGCGTTCCATTTTTATATGATGTGCCCATTTTTATCATGCTCTTTTGTTCTATTGTCTTAATCTAAAGAAATGGTAGCTTTCTGCCTAGTCATTAAACTAGTCTCCATTTTTTATGGATGATGTGCATTTATTTGATCTACTTTGATGAACAATAATTTAAATGGATGAGGAGGCAGATTGTTACTGTAATAAGCATTTAACTAGGTGTAGGTTAGGCAATTTAAAATGCTTTAGTAATGCATGCAAGTCATATTGATTGATATTCAAACTACCTTATTAAAAATCACAAATCAATCATTAATAAATCAATTTTTGGCAAGTTCTACCCCATTTCTATCTTAACCTGTCTCTTAATATCCAAATACCCTGTAAGAATTAATACAGTCTTAAAGGTGAAAATTATACATTTATCAGCTTATGTATTAGAAGATTATAGTGCACTAGTCCATCATGATCCTTATTTAACAATCTAACAAAATAATAAAATGAAAAAATAAGATACTTTGTTAATTAAATGGGGCTTAATTAGTAATCATTATACTGTGGTATAACATATTTACATCAAGTTAAGGAAAATGCTTTTTTCTCACTTTTTAAATTTTTTTTTTAAATTTTTTTAATTTAGAAAGCCTTGTAGAAGTTAAACTAGAGGAAGACTATCAGCTTTCTGGGTTTGGATAATCACTATACTAAATTACAAATGCTTGTACTTGAACAAATTATATTATGGTAATTTTTTCCTTTAAAGGGGGAATGTCAATGGTTGAAGGCTAATTCAGGCTATTTGTCATCATCTTTGAAAAAGTAAAATAACATATTGCCCATTTAGGAGACACATTAATCTCCCATGTGACTCTAGAAGCAAGGAGAATTTTAAAAAGCATCTTCAAAAACTATGTGGAATATACCTCCTCTGTTCTGTTTATAGCTCTGGGGCCTTGAAAGGAAAAATAGGAGGGGAGTAGTTAATTACAATGATTAAAATAATTATGTCTTCCTCTTGCACATTAATATCTCTTAGAAAACTGACTGGGAAATTACATAGCTGGGACTTGAACCCAGGTTTGTCTGACTCAAGTCCCCATACCTTTGACCAGTATACCTTAATATTGTTGATAAGATATTTTCCTGAGCCAGATAACCTGGGTTTAAACAACCCTACTCTATACTTACAAGCTTGTGTGATCTTGGACGAGTTACCTAAACCCTGTCTCAGGTTTTTTTTAAGCTATAAATGGGGATAATAATAGTACTTCCTTCATAAAATTGTTCTGAGGATTAAATAAAGTAATACATTTAAAGCACTCAGAATGGTCAATGGAACATAGTAAGTGCTTAAGTAATTTTAGCAAGTAGACTACTGTAGTTATTTAGGGTTACATTTTTCTGTCAGTCTGAGTATTTTCTGGGAAGTTACATTGCTCACAGTTACGTATTCCAAGGAGATTTTTTTTTGAAATATATTTATTGCTATCTTATGAAACAGGGAAGTACAAAAAGCTCTGATCCAGAAACAAATTTATTTCTATTTCACAAAACAGGCCAAATTTAGACCACATTGGTCCTTAGCACTTGACATTGCTTTGCCTAAGGTCTTCTCCTTGGATTTTCATAAAGTCAGATCTGTCCCATCATTCAGGTCTCAGCTCCATGGCATTTCCTTAGAATAGCCTTCCCTGACTATCACTACAGCAATCCCCCAACTCTAGTCACTCTCTATCCTATTGCTGTATATGATTTCCTTTTATCATTTATACGTGGATGACATTTTTATTCATTTATTTGTTTGCTTATAACTTGTTTATATTTTTAATTGCCCTGCTAGAATGTAAGCTTCTTGAAGGCAAGTTCCTGAATAGGCCATTCATTAGCAATCTTTCTTCCAACTCACCAGACTCTTGAGTATGGTATTTCTCTTACTCGGTCTTCTAGGTATTAGTTAGAAACATTGACTCTGTGCTCACTACTTACCTAAAACTTGGTTGTGGGAGAAAAATAGTTTTAGGGAGGTCTCAGTTATTTGTAACTATCCATTCTTATAGATATTCTTTGTTTTATTCTCAGTTTTTAACAAGGCCATCATCATGCTGGGTATCTGGCCCTCATCTTTTTCTAACTTGTAAAATCACTTTTATTGAACTATATTTTCATATTTTGTTTTAGCTTAGAAAGGAATGTTATAAGAAACAGACTTACAAAATTTATCATTATGATTTTGGAAGTGGTGTAAATGAGGATTTCACTTATACCCTCAATATCAGTTAGAGTCTAACTATAAAAACAGAAATGACTCTAAGTAGTTAAAACAGGGGATCAAATGCAGGGCAATGGTTATATAGGTGAGGGAAAAGTTGAGAATACAAATAGGGGATAATGAGGCATATGAGAGAACAGTGACAGACTAGCTATCATCTTTAGGCTGGAGAGTCAAAATGAGAAGGCATGTTCCCGAGGCCAGAGATCAGGCTTCCTGGAGGGAGGAAACTGGACCTGTGTAGTGGGAGTCAGGGCCAAAGCCATGCAGGGGACACAGCAGCTGTTAGAGAGATCCTGGCTGCTACCTTCTGTTATCCTCAAGTCTCCAGTTAGCACTTCCCATTGGCTGATAGGGAAGTGTGGGAGAAAGGTGGCTCTCATATCAGTCCCCTGAAATACTGAGCAGAGCAGGGGAGGGGAGAAGAATAGATCTGAGAGTAAACTGTCCCAGCACTGCCATACCAGTCCATGAGGAAGTGTAAGTGCAAATTGTATTCAGGAGAGGAAAAAGGTGTGACCCTTCATAGCAATTGCTTTCTTTATGTATAATAGGCACTCAATTATGCCACCAGTCACAATTCTTTCTTTGTGTTGGTTTCTAAAGAACACAAAGTCACTTTTATGCCTTTCTTCTAGCATTGTACACAGGAGACTTATGGAATATATTTTGAGTTCTCTTACTTTCAGACTGACTCTCTGACTGTTGTTAGTCACTTGGCTAGGTGTTGCAGCTACCAGTGTGGGTTAGCAACACATAGGGTCCTTGGTGGCATCAGCTCTGAGGAAGTGTTTACTGTGATTCTTGGTGCTATCATTCTGACTAATCTATCTGTAGCTCTCATAGATGAGGTTGCTGAAGGGATAAGGTCAGCAATTGTCACATAACTGAGATTTTGGTAGAAGTATCTGGTTTTTCTGTATGGCTCTAAAGTCTATGTTCTTTCTACTCTTCTGGCTTTTTCATACTCCCTAATTGTTCTCTGATCCTTAGCTTATGTGTTACTTCCTCTGAGAACAGTTGTTGCTTACCTCTGTTTTAGCACTTGGAACATTGTATTGAAATTGAATATTCATCTCTCTCAGGTACTTTGAGGGTAGGTTCAATGTTATTTATATCTTTATTGTCAGCACCTACCATAGTTTTTGATATAAACAACATATTCCGTAGATACTATTTCAATTGACTGAATAAAATGAGTACCTTGGTTAGGACAATCCTTCTTAGTGAGGTAAACTACATATTTAATACCTTTATAGGTAGCATTTATTGAAAAAATGAATATTAACAAAATTCAAAGTCACCCAGGCCATTTGGAGAAAAACAATGTCACATAAAAAAATTAAATCTAAAAAATAAAGACAAGTTATGGGATGTAAACTTTCCAAAGCAACCAAGTAAAGTTGAATATTACAAGTAACACAAGTTGTACTGATCAATAAATCATGATGATATGCAAAACAAATGAGTCCACTTGTAATGTCCTATGATCGATCAAGCATTAGGTACTTATATTTCCATGCCTAATTTTCTAAATCTGGCACATACCTCTTCTTTGGTTGAAAATATACAGTGCTTTGAATAATGACCAATTAGATGTGCAAGAATGCTTTTCGTAGAGTTAAAGTTAATAAAAAGACCAGATCTCTTCAGTGCATAAAAATGGCAAAGGACCAGCTATATTTTTAGGTGCTCAGAAGGGTCATAAATGAGACAATTTTGCTTAGTGCTTTACTAGACCCCTGAGAGGACTCAGGAATCCCATTTAGGTCATGATGCTATTTATAAAACTGGAAATATGTGCACCTGGGAAGTCTCAGGATTTTCCTGACTTCATAAGAAAAGGCTGGAAACCCAGTTGCTGAGAAAAACAGAGCTCATAATTTAACAATAATTGGACATTCAAAAATTGGTGAAAACTTGACTGTAATAGCACCAAGAAAGAGAATTTCAAACTGGTGCTAAAGACACAGTTTTGCTTACTGGTTTTGTAAGCTATGCATGGCATGAGAATATGGGTGGGGTAATGCTAAGTTCTATGTCTTTTCTTTTTTAATACGATTTTGTACATAATGTACAAAACGTACATTTTTAAAAAAGCTTTAGGTGTTCAATGGCAATATTTCTGCATTGGAGGGAAAGAGAAATAATACTTTGGACACTGATGATTGAAGGAATGGAGGCAAGAATAAAGCAACTAGATGTTTATCCTCCAGAAGTCCATAGTGTGCTAAAATAAAAAGACAAAAACTAAAATAATACATCTTGAAAACTGATGAAGCACTTACAGCAGACATAAACTGCTTTGAGAGCAGAAAAGAGGAAAGGATTAATTTTGTGTAGGGAATTTGGGAAGTCAAAGAGAGAGACTTCATTGCAGATGATTCTATTTGAACAGAAACTTTAAGGATATCATTTCCCAAAGTAGTGAAGGAAGAAATCCCTAGTAGTTGAGAAGGAATGAGCACTCTGTGGATTAGAACAATCAGTATTTATTTCCAAGGTCACATCCTTAGCAACTGGCCTTGAGGACACTGAGTCATGTGGGCTGATTTTAATTTAATGTCCCTGTTGCTATATTGTAGTCCTCTCTCCAACCATGTAGGGAAGACCTTCCACCATGTGTGATCTTATAGGGCTTTCAGTCCCTTCATAATTAGTCCTGTACTGGTATCATGTTAAATTACAAGTTCCCATGTTATTTTTCCCTCACTGCTTACAGACCATACCTGATACCTGGTAGTTTGCCAAGTAAGATAGGCTAGCTATAACTTAAGAGAAAGAATGGAGGAAAGGAGTTGGAATGCAGAGATCAATGCAGCTTTTGTGTTTCTGTGTATAGAACTTTGGGGAAAAAAAAGGGAAAAAAATGGCAGCAATAACAATACCTACCTAGTATATTATTCAATCTTAGAGTTGTCAAAGCACATAGATCAAAATAACAGTGATTCTACAGCAAGATTGTCTAAATTTAAATTTGTAAATATTTGTTGTGTTGACTGTTAAATAAACTAAAACAGGCTAGCTATACTTCCTTAGAAAATACAGGGCATTTATTGACATTCAAAGATCTATGTAGTTTTTATACCTCATATTTTTGTCTAAAAGAAATAAAATTGGTTCAATTATAGCAACTCTAGCATTGACTTATTTTGAAATTAGGCAGATTAACCTATTTCCCTTAAGAACATTTCTTGGGAAAAAAATATATAGAAAGAGTTTTTTTTTTTAATTAGATAAGTTGTAGGTTTATAGTTAAATCATGCAGAAAACACAGAGTCCCCATATTAGAAGGGTATATTTTAAAATAAGGAACAGCAATGTTTTTTGGGGGAGGGAAGGGGTTGATTCATGTATCTTGTATGCAAGAGCTTTATATATTATTTTATTAAGTCTTGCAGTTTATGGAAATATTTTGGATTTTCTTGGTTAAAATATTAGCATGAAAAGATATTTCTTTCTTTTTCCATGGTGTTTTAGTTTCTTAAAGGCTGCCAAGGCAATATACCAGAAATGGGTTGGCTTTTACAGTGGGGATTTATTAACTTGTAAGCTTACAGTTCTGAGGCTGTGAAAGTGTCCAAATCAAGGCATCATCAGGAGATGCTTTCTCCCAGAGCTGCAGCTTTGGGCAGTCAGGCACATGGAGGCATCAGCTATTCTCCCCCCTCTCCTCCCGGCTTCGTTGCTTTCGGCTTCTGGCTTCGGTGGCCTCCTCTCTGCTTCTGTGTTCTGTTGATTTCAGCTTCTGGCTCCTGGGGCTTTCTCTTTCAGTTTCTAGGAGTTTTTCTCTAAGCAGAATATTCTTTCTCCTTGTATTAGTCAGGGTTCTCTAGTGAAACAGAAGCAAAAGGGGCTATCTGTAAATATTAGGACATTTATGAAACTGTCTTATACGACTGTGGGGATATACAAGCCCAAATCCCATAGTGCGGGCTGCAAGCTGGGAACTCTGATGAAGGTTTTCCATGAATTCCCCGGGAGAAGCTCGCTGGCTGAAGTAGAGAAGGAAATTCTCTGTTTAAACTGAATACAATTAAAATGAAAAAATATTTTTGGAAAGAAGCAAGGTTGAAGCAAAACTGTAAGAAATGGAAAGAAAGGGATTGATGAATGCAGGATTCAGAAGGATTTTCCCTTGGGAGAGGGAAGAAAGTAGATGGAATAAGGGAGGACTACATAAATAGATATGAATGGGAAGATCCTAGTTTTTGCATTGTATGGTAGGTCCACAGTTGCTTATAAAATCACTTATTCAGAAAGGATGAACAAGTAAATAAAAACAGATGGCCAATCATGGAACAATAATGAGAGTGTCATGAACCATGGTTTATGATTGATCAAATTCTGTACACCGTGGTTTTGGGGGTAAAAAGTTTCATTTATTTACGACAGAAGCATTATTTTCCTGGGGGCCATTCTGAGTCTTCTGCTTCTTTCTCCTCTGTTTTGTGCCTTCATTAGGGGTATTTCCCTTTGTCCAATTGTTTAGGACTCAGGTCCATCTGCTAGGATGTCTTAAATGGTGGTGATCCCTAGAGTAGTGGATGGTGCATTTGCTCTGCTCCTTCGGGTTTTTTATTTAGCAGCAAGCAAAATGGGACTTCCTTGTTGACATCTTAGAAGGAAAAGTCTTTCTGCCCACCAAATCTCCTTGCAGCTTCTCCTCAAGCCTTGAGGACTGGCATTAATCCAGAGACAGTAATGAAGCATATGATACCATTCTCCAATTCTGAAGCTCTCTGTAGTCCATGCTCTTGACAGTATCTGTATCAGCCTGATCTGCATCATGGGTCTCTCCATCAATAGGCCCCAGGCACTGTCTGCCCTGAGGGGGACAAGTTATACCCTGAGTACCTTTATCATGACCATAGGAGACCTGAAGACTCTGTTGCCTTCTCTAATTCATTCCTCCCTTCTGGCCACAGGAGATGGAAGTGTTAGACTTGGGAGAGAAGGGGAGCCAAGAGGTTTAAAAATGGATATTTGCCCAGGGGTCTTTACTCTCTGAAAAATTCTTTTAGTTTAGCTACAGTTTTCCTATAGGATTACCAGCTCAGAATTATTGGAATTCTCTATTTTATCTATCTATATCCATCTATCAATCATCTTTCCATTCATTCACTCATTCATTAATTATTTTTATTCTTCATTTGCAACTCTTGAATGCTTTTCAATTATGACATTGCAAAATAAAGGAAAGAAGCTCTAGGAATAACAAGCAAAGTTTGAACATTTACAGCTGGCAGAGCAGGTTTGAGAATATTCTAACTTTGTGAATGGCTACAAAGGGTGTTAAGTAGCAGGTGTTTTATCACCTATGTCTATTGGAAAAAAAACTGTAGCGCAGATTCAGAAAGCTTAAGTGTATCTATAGTTTGTATAACAAAACTCTGTATTCACTGAGTTCCATCTGTCATGCTAACCTCAAACCACACTTGGTGCCAGCCAATTAATAACCTTGATTAAGCTATAGACCACTGCAGCTTCATTAATGTAGTGAAATCACCAACTTTTATATAAACTCATTGTAATTCTTAGATTAAAACAGTGTAACATAAAGAGAAAAAAGATTGTCACACATCAGCTCTGGTATTCTCACATATACATCCATATTTACTAAGGCATGCACATCAGCTGTCTCATTTCTGCTGCTTTCTTCATCTGCCTCAGTCTCTCAGGCATGGCTCTGCAGCAATGGGAGACTTGGCTAAAGACCCTCCAGACCCATACATCCATAGCTTGTAAACTGTAAAGAACATTATACCCTGTTCCCTCAAATCAAATTTTAAAAGCTCAGGGAAGTACTCTGATTTGTTTCGCTCAGCTCACATGCTGTTTCTGGAGGGAATTGGGTATCCTGGTTGAACCAGTTTATGTTAGTTGTCCAATCCTGTAGCCAATAATAGGATATGAATGGCAGCCCCCATCATAACCATGTGGGAAGGGAAGATGACCAAAATATTTTTGGTTTTAAAAAAAATAACCTTAATGAACAATATAATATTGATGTGTGTATGTATTGTTGAATGTAAATTCTTTGTCTTCGACTATTTTGTTAGTGAAATGGAAATTTTCATTTCTTAATTGTAGAGTAGGTTTTCTTTTCATATTAGATAAAATATTGACTTGAAATCAGAGAAAACTAAGGTATCAGTAAAAATATTTTTAAGCAGAAAATTGACATTGTGAATAATGAATTTCATGACAACTAGTAGCAGCTTGCTTGACTGATTGGAAGGGAGCTGAAAAAACAGGAGATAATCATGATTGTCCTAATGTGATGTTGTAATGGGAGGAGAGTTACAGCCAGAAGGATAGACCTATATTGGTAGAGGAAGGTGATACAAATCGTGGGTAGATTGGTGATGACTGTTATATTCACTTTGCCTCAGTGATTGCAATAGTTATGGATGAAATCCATAACTATCATAGCAAAAAATGCCCTTTACAAAAATAAAAAATTCAAGCAGGATGGTGGAAAGATCTGGAATACAGAAACAGCAAAATAAGTTAGAGTAAAAATAGATTTGATTTTGTAGAGCTCATTGTATTAAGAAGCTCATTGTAGAGTTACTCAGGGCTATGAGAAGAGATTTATCCAGTTATTCAAGATATAATATCAGAGTGCATTCTTTATAAAGCTCAGAGACTGCTGTGATCTGAGCAGTATCATTCCACATCCATCCTTCTATAAAAAGAAAGAAAAAGAAATGGGAGTTTCTGAATTTTATTGTATTCTACTCCCAAGGGGGAGAAAGGCAGTTTTTAGTTTATTTCATGTCTAGGGAAAGTTAATTTAAAAGACGTTTTTCTTTGAAATGTTGTTTGGATACATGTTAAGAAATCAATAAATAGTCCCTGAAATGTAATGGAACAAACCATGTATATATGCATATATGCGTCTATCAGTCAGGGTTCAACCAGAGAAACTAACCCCCCAAAAAGGGTATGTGTGTATATGTGCATGTGTGTGTTTATAAAGGGATTTGTAACAGGGATATGATCATATGCAACTGTGAGAGCTGATTAAAAACTCTCTATACATTGTTTTCCATTGGATGCTGAAGCTTGAAGTTTTCAGGGTAGGGGAAGGTAAGATGAATGCAAAGTGAAGGCAAACAAAGAGAAGGTGAATACCATAAGCAAGGCTGGAACTCACAAGGACAGGATGAACATATGTTAAGTTTCATTGCCCCCAGATTTGATGATGTGGATGTTCTTCTGAAGAAGCTGGCACCCTTTGTCTCAGAGCTAAAGAGAAACCTGGTCCAGAAGGCGAAGAAGCTGATTCCCAATGATCTCCCACACTAAAGAGATGTAAGGCAGATTGGTGATAGTGTATATAAACTACAAAGGTACCTGGTCCTGCCTTGACATTCCAAGTGTAAAAACCAACATGGCTGCTGCTTTACTTCTGCCCTCAAAATCTCCTCTGAAAAAAATATGTCTTGTGCCCCACCCTAATTAGAAATTTACAAGAAGAGAATTCTGGGAAGTGTAGCACAACCTAACCAGGTTGGTAGGCACATTACAAAGCCACCACAGTTCACCCCTTTTTTGAACCAGCCCCCACACATCTTTTTAAACCATATTTAATTTACAAGTAAATAGAATAGCAAAAGTCACGCTTCCCTCTAATATAAAAACATGGTATAACCCTCCTGCCTAAAATCAAATATATACTGTTCTTTCCCACCAAACAGCATACAAAGTCCTTTTACTGTCTTTGGATGATGTTCATTCTTCTTTTTAGCTGATTCACACTACCCCTTTTTTATCCTACAAATTTAAATAGTGAGATTTATATTGTTAATTACCTTTAATGCACAATGCTATATAATAGGGTAATGGGAGGTGGGAAGAAAAAATATTGGTTTTATACACATACACACATATTCATTCATATCAAAGTAAGAAAGATAAACTCAACTATTATAGTCTTCATTCCTGCGATAAGTCATGTGGTCTGAGCACGTATTTATATCCACCTTCTTCTACTATTTCATTTTCTCAGATATCCCTTACAAGACAATTACCTCACTGGAGGCCACTACAGGTTCTTCAGGCAAGGGGAGACTAGTTTCCTTGGGCACGGGGTTGAAGGAATACTTCTATTGAAAAAGATGACTTGACCAAATTTGGGGATTCAATGTCCCCAGCTTCATTGGAGTTGGCCTATATGACCTCATCCTAATATTTAGGGTCACATTCTTTTCCAACTAATGCCCTAATTTTAACAAAAATGATCCTGTTAGGTTGGGAATTCAATTTGCATTGTAATTCGTCTATTGTGATTTGACTTTGGATTTGGTTTTCAGATAGCTTAGCTCTGTGGTTACAGGAGATAAGCATTTCTTGGAGGGTAGTCTTAGATGATAGGATCAGAACTAAGAATATAAGAGGCAGAATCACTAGGAAGTTTACATACACTCACAGACACACATACACATGATTTATTACTAGGATTTGACCATATGCAATTGTGGGAGCTGGTTAGAAAGTTTCTGTAGGCTGTTGATTTTGCATCCTATGCTGGGGCTTGAAGTCTGTAGGGCAGGCAATAGGAACGGAGAGAGAAGAATGATGCAAAGTGGGGAAGACCAACAGAAAGTTGAAGCCCACAAGCATGAGTTGGAACCTAGGTGAATAGATTGTAGTATGTGTCAGTTCTCACTTCCCCAATCTTGATCATAGGTATCCTGCAAGAGAAATTGGTTCTTCTATGTTGGAGGTAAATACAAAACTGTCCAAGGAGGTTGAGTGTTGAAGGAAGGTGAGGAAGTCACAGGAGACAGCATGTTGACTCTGACCTAGTCGCTTTCAGAGCATGAAAAACAATTATGTATCCTGTTTCCTTTTCCCTTCTGTCCTCCTGATTGCAGCAGAAATGTGTCTTATGGCCCACTCTAACAGATCTGAAATGAATAGAGAAGAGAATTCTAGGAAATGTGCTTTAGACAAGGCAAGTCCAACCATTACAAAGCCACCACAATGTATGTTTAGGTAATTACTATGTTCTTTGTGTACTATATGTATATCAATATTAATATTTTAAAATTTGGCTTAGAAAATTAATCTAATTTTCATTAAGATCAATTTCTTATAAGTTCAAATATATATAAACTATGAAGAAGGTATGAAATATAGCTTTATATAGGTTGTAGAGATTTCTAAATGCCTTTTGGTAGTAATATAATACCAAGGCTCCTTTCTGACTGATCTTATGTGCATATAATATACTTTTGAACTTTGACATTCCAAGGCAGCTCACTTTAACAATTTTACCCTCCCTGTTTCATTAGCCCTCATTTGTATAGTAGTTAAAAGCACAGTCTCTGGATATAGCCTAAGATTAACTGTCAGCATCACCACTTATTAGGTGTAAACCAAAGGTATGTTATTTAACTTCTATTTGCCTCAGTTTTTAATCCTGTGTAAATTAGACTTGGTTCAGTATTAAATTAGTTGATATTTATAAAGTGTTTAGAATACTGCTTGGCATGTAGTAAGTTCTATATTTTCCCATATGGAATATCCTGGGGGACAGATTAAGTTTTCTGGTTTGTTTCATTTGTCCTCATCTTTTCCATGTATATTCATCAGTACTTATCACAAAATATTCATTTTGGTGCTATGGACCAAGCTTTCCTAAAATATGTTGCCATCTCATATAATCATTTGAGCAAGTTATGATATATATTAAGGTTAGTCATATGTTCAGTTTTATAAGAAAGTGCAAAAATATATTCCAGAGTGACTGTATCATTTTACATTCCCACCGGCAATGTATGAGAGATCCCACTCTTTGCATCCTTGCTAACATTTGGTATTATACATATTTTAGCTGCTCTAATAGATAGCGCTATCTCATCATAGTTTTAATTTGCATCTCCCTAATGGCTAATGATATTGGACATCTTTTCATGTACTTACTTGCCATCCATATATCCTCTTTAGTGAAATGTCTGTTCATGTCTTTTGTCTAATTTCTTTTATTATAATAATAAACTTTATTTTTAGAGAAGTTTTAGATTACAGAAAAGTTACATCATAAGTATAGGGGATTCCCATTTAACCCACCCCTTCTCCCTCCCACATTTCCCCCTATTAATAACATCTTACAGTAGTATAGTACATTTGTTACAGCTGATGAACCAATATTGAAGCATTGCTACTAACTAAGGTCTATAGTTTACATTAGGATTTACACTTTGCATTGTACAGTTTTATAGGTTTTGACAAATATATAATGGCCTCTATCATACAGAACAATTCCAGTGCCTTGTATTCTACCTATTCTTCCCTCCCCTCCTTTCAGAACCTCTGGTAACCACTAACTTTTTATCAATCTTACAAGTTCTTCTAATAACTACAATAACTATAAGTCTACTTTGGACCCTGGTTGCACTCCCTACTTATGTTTGTTCATTCCTAAGGCTTGAGGAATTTGGGATGATATATGCTCTGCATCAGATTGAAAGGGGGCTTGGACATTATGGGGCAGATGAACAGAACTGTTTTGCTTGCAGTTGTAGACACTCCATATTTTTGGAATGATACTTGTCCATCACCATTATTTTGTTAGTTGTTCTGAGCAAGTCAGAAGAACTGGAAAGTAGGTGTTGACTGCAATTCTGCTGAGATACGGGGCTGAACCAGCATATGAACAGACTGAAGATTTAAATCTCTGAGACATATATTTAATGGGTATAGTGCTAATTATAGGTTCAAATAAAAGGGGTAGAAGAATAATGAGTATGGTAATTATAAATTAATCTAACTATATTGGGGAAATAGATTATCATATATTCCAAAATAAGGCCCACTGATGGGGTGCTGATTTCATGATGGTGTGTGCCTTGCCTCTAGTGTCTGGACATCTTAGGGCCCTCGGGATCACTTTTGTCTGAGGCTTTGTTTACTGTGGCAGTTAGTGAGATCTGCCTGAGACCTGCATAAGCGTAACCTCCAAAATGACCACCCAATTCACATTGAAATCTCATAGCCATAAAAACTCTTTGTATTTAATGTTTCCCTTTTTTGGTCAAGGTCTTTTTCCAAATGCATTGCAGGTTGGCACTTGGTATTAATCCCTCAGTGCCAGGGAGGCACATCCCTGGGAGTCATGTACCACACTGGGGGGAAGGTAGTGATCTTATATGCTGGGTTTGACTTAGAGGGATGTCACATTTGAGTAATAAGGAGGTTTTCGGGAGGTAACTCACAGGCATTAGTTATTATTAGACTAAGTTTCAATTTTACAGGAATAAAGATCATTAAGTACAAGCATTAATATCAAAGGCTTGGCACGTTGGCCTGTTTTCTTTTATTAGGCACTGCCTATAAACTCCATAGATTTTTGCCACTCTATTAGAGTAGCAGGACTCCCCAGGATAGGAGTTTAATATTTTAATAATATTTGGTTACTGTGTGGGTCTCTACTCACTGAGAAAGCACCCTATGACAATACAAACACATTCACAGAGGCATGCCCCAGGTGCACCCCTCTGCACACATCCTCTTATTACTGACACTCTGTACCAGTAGCACTTACCTGCCATAGATCCTGAAAGAACATTCCCACAGTTGTTTTCCTAACCACAACCCTTGGCCTCCCCAGAGTTCACCGAGCCACACATTCACCTGTTCCATCCTCTAGCTGTCCTCCCAGCTCCATACATGGTCCAACCTCCCACCCCTCAAGTGTGTTCACATTCACAGTCCAGTGCAGTTCACCACTTTGAGCATCAGCTCACCAATCTCTACTCTCTATCTCCTAGTTCCTAGGATACTCAATATCCTTAGTTCATATCAGTGAGATCATACAATATTTATACTTTAGTGACTGGCTTTCTTCACTCAACATAAGGTCTTCAAGGTTCATCCATGTTGTTCCGTATATCAATACTTCATTCCTTCTTACAAGCTGAGTAATATCCATCGTATGTGCATACCAGATTTTGTTGATCCATTCATCAGTTCATGGACACTTGGGTTGCTTCCAACTTTTGGCAATTGTGAATAATGACTTTATGAACCTTGGTGTGCATATATCTGTTCATGTCCCTGCTTTCAATTATTCTGGGCATATTCCTAGTAGTGATTTTGCTGGATCATATGGCAATTTACTCTTAGCTTCCTCAGGAACTGCCAAATCATCCTCCACAGTGACGGCACCATTCTCCATTTCCACCAGCAGTGAATTAGTGTTCCTATTCCTCCACATCCTCTCCAACACTTGTAGTTTTCTGTTATTTTTTTTAATAGCAGCTAGTCTAGTAGATGTAAAATGATATCTCATTGTAATTTGATTTGTATTTCCCTAATAGCTAGTGGTATTGAGCATCTTCTTATATGTTTTTTAGCCATTTGTATTTCCTCTTTGAAAAGTGTCTGTTCAAGTCTCTTGCCCATTTTTAAAATGAGTTGTTTGTCTTTATATTAATGAGATGTAAGATTTCTTTGTATATGCTGGATATTAGACCCTTATTGGATAACTGGATCCCAAATACTTTCTCCCATTGAGTTGGCTGCCTTTTTACTTTCTTGACAAACTCCTTTGAAGGGCAAAAGTTTTTGATTTTGAGGAGGTCCCATTTATCTATTTTTTTCATTCATTGTTCATGCTTTGGGTGTAAAGTTTATGAAAACATTTCCTACTACAAGATCTCACAGATGCATCCCTATATTATCTTCTCGGAGCTTTATGGTCTTGGCTATTATATTTAGGTCTTTGATCCATCTTGAGTTAATTTTTGTAGAGGGCGTGAGATGGTGATCCTCTTTCATTCTTTTGGATATGGCTAGCCAGTTCTCCCAGCACCGTTTGTTGAAGAGAATATTCTGTACCACTAGAGTGGGCTTGGTGGCTTGGTTCAATATTAGTTGGCTGTATATGTGTGGGTCAATATCAGAACTCTGTTCTGTTCCATTAGTCAGTATGTCTATTCTTTTGTCAATATCATGCATTTTTAACCACTGTAGCTTCATATTATGCTTTAAATTCAGGTAGCATGATTCCTCTAATTTCGTTTTTCTTTTTCAAACTGTTTTTGGCTATTCAGGGCTCCTTACCCTTCCAAATAAATTTGATAATTGGTTTTTCCAATTCTGTAAAAAATGCTGTTGTAACATTTATTGGGATTGTGTTGAATCTGTAAATCAATTTGGGTATAATAGACATCTTAGTGATATTTAGTCTTCCTATCCATGAACATGGAATATTTTTCTATTTATTTACTTCTTTGATTTCATTTAGCAGTCTTTTGTAGTTTTCTGTATACAAATCCTTTACATCCTTGGTTAAGGTTATTCCTAGATATTTGATTTTTTTATTTGCTATTGTAAATGGCGTTTTTTCTTGATTTCATCCTCAGATTGCTCGTGATTAGCATCCAGAAATGCTACTGAGATTTGTGTGTTGATCTTATATCCTGGCACTTTACTGAACTCCCTTGTCACCTCTAGTAGCTTTGTTGTAGATTTTCTGGACTTTCTACATATAGGATCATGTTATATGCAAATAATGAAAGTTTTACCTCTTCCTTTCCAATTTGGGTGACTTTTTTTCCCCTTGCCTAAGTGCTCAAACAAGAACTTCTAGGAAACTGTTAAATAAGAGTGGTGACTGTGGGCATCGTAGTCTTGTTCCAAATCGTAGAGGGGAAGCCTTTAGCCTTTCACCATTGAGTATGATATTAGCTGTGGGGTTTGCATATATGCCTTTTATCATGTTGAGGAAGTTTCCTTCTATTCCTATCTTTAGATGTGTTTTTATCAAGAATAGATGCTATATTTTATTGAATGCCTTTTCTGCATCGATAGAGATGATCATGTGATTTTTTCCCCTTCCATCTTTATTAATGTTTATTACATTGATTTTCTTATGTTGAACATTCCTTGCATACCTGGGATAAAACCCACTTGGTAAAGGTGTGTAATTTGTTTGATGTGTTGTTGGATTCAATTAGCAAGTGTTTTTTTGAGGATATGTCCATGTAAGTTCATTAGAGAGATTGGTCTGTAACTTTATTTTCTTGTAGTGTCTTTATGTGGTTTTGGTATTAGGGTGATGTTGGCATCATAGAGTGCAGCTAAATACAAAATCACATCACAATCAGTTATAGAAATACAGTTTCTCTTGGGTCAAAGTACCCTCTGGCTGTATACCTGTGAAACTTACAAAACTTCCAACATACAAATAGGCAGATATAGGATAAACATTTGCATTACCACAAGGAGAATTTGGGAGGGAAACATGCATCACAGATCCCTAACACTTCCAAAAACCTGCAGAGCATACTCCATTAGATTTCAAAGTCTGAGAGTCATTCTTAAGATGATAGTTACTTCTTCTTGGGGCCTCTTGGGAGCCCACTCTTTCCACAGGCTTGCCCAACAGCCATTTTCTTAGTTCCACCCTCATCAAGCATCTTTCCCCAATCTCTCGGATACAGTCTCAACCCCCTTAGTACAATGAGCTGGCAACAACATTCTCCCTAATCTCTGGAATACAATCCCAACATCCTCAGAACAGTGAAGTAGCGACCTGGCCTTCCCTAGTCTATGGGTAACAGGCCCACGCCCCTCAGAGTAGTTGGGAGATAACCTCACACTCCCCAACCTTTGGGGAGGTCCACCCTTCTCAGACGAGAGGGGTGGTCACTTCACTCTCCCCAACTCATGGGGAATGTGCTCCACCCTCTCTGTAACCTGGAGTGGAAAGACTCTCCCTAAACAACGGGCTGGAACATTCACCCTCTTCAAATGCCAGGGCAAACTCACCCTCTGGGTACATATGGGTGGGGTCCCTCTCTTGACCCAACAGGATGTATTAATTCCAAATCTCAGCTTCCACGGTTTTCCTCTTAAAGTTGTTCTCTCTTCCATCTCTCCCCTCAATGTCCCTTTTAGTCCTGGCTGACAGTGGTTTTATTCATGCATATCTCACAAAAAAAGCTTGTTGGTTTAGCATGCAGGAAGCAGGGATCCAAGCCTTCAGACATTAAGACTTTCCAAAAGTCTTTTCTGAATAACTACATTTTCAACCCTGACTTACAAATTCCAAGTTTAGTTAATTCCTCAAATGGGGCACTATCTTCTGGGGGCTTGATTTCCCAATGCTTGGAACTTCCAGAATCAGTTTCTGGTTTCTTTGTGCCCAACAATTCAGTTATCAGCCTATCTCTTTCCTCTCATATTTTGCTATAAGCTGCAAGGAGAAGCCAGGCTGCCTTCTCCAAGTTAACTTTGTAAATCTCTTCAGCTAAATGTCCAACCTCACCATTTGCAAATTCTGCCTTTTATATAACATCAGGAATCAACCTTGCTAAGTTCTCTGCAACTTTAAAATATGGATCACCTTTCCTCCAGTTTCCAATAATAGTTTTATCATTTCCTTCTAAGGTCTTATCAGAAATAACTTTAGGCTCCATATTCCTACCAACAGTCTCTGCAAAGCAATCTTGGCTTTTTCCATCAAACATCTCAGTATTCCTCCAAAAAAATATCCCTTACTCATTTATAAAACCATTCCAGCATTTTTGGTAATTGCAACAAACTGTGCCCCCACTCTCCTGTTACCAAATTCTGTATTAGTTTGCCAAAGTGGTGCTGATGCAAAGTTCCAGAAATCTATTGACTTTTATCAAGGATATTTATTTGGGGTAGAAACTTACAGTTACAAGGCCCTAAAGAGGCCTTATTAATTTCCAACTTCATTCCATTGTGGTCAGTGAAATTGCTGTGTATAATTTCAATCTTTCTAAATTCATTGAGATTCGTTTTATGACCCTGCATGTGGTCTATCCTGGAGATGATCCATGAGCACAAAAAGAATGTACAGTCTGCTGTTTTGGGGTGCAATGTTCTGTATTTGTCCATTAGGTCTAGTTCTTCTAACATATTATTCAAGATCTCTGTTTTTTTAATTGACCTTCTGTTAAGATGTTCTGTCTAATGGTGATAGTGGTTTATTGAAGTCCCCCACCATGATTGTAGAGGCATCTATTTCTCCCCTTAGTTTTATCAGTATTTGCCTCACATATTTTGGGTCCCCCTGGTTAGGAGCATAGATATTTGTGATTGTTCTTTCTTCTTGGTAGATTTCCCATTTTATTAATATGTAGTTCCTTCTTTGTCCTTTACAACAGTTTTGGATTTAAAGTCTATTTTCTCTGATATTGTTTAGCTTCTCCTGTACATTTTTGGTTACTTTTTGTGTGTAAAATTGTTTTCCAACCTTTGACCTGCAACCTATTTGTGTCTCTGAGTATAAATTGAGTTTCTTGTAGACAGCATATAGATGAGTCATATTTCCTTATCCATTCTGCCAACCTATATCTTTTTACTGGAGAATTTAATCCATTAACATGCTATTATCATAAAGGCAAGACTTTAGCCAATTTTTTTTCCTTTAGGCTTATTTATACCATATTTTATTTTTACTTCTCTTTTTATCCTTTTAGTTACTCTTACTAATATCTTTCTTTCTATACTTTTCCCCAACTCTCTCTCTCTCCTGTTTTTTTTTCCTTTCAACTTGCAGAAGTCCCCTTAGTATTTCTTGAAGGGCAGGACTCTTGTTGACAAATTCTCTCAGTTTCTGTTTATCTGTGAATATTTTGAATTCTCTCTCATTTTTGAATGACAATTTTGCCTGGTACAGAATTCTTGACTGGTAGTTTTTTTCTTTCAGCACCTTAACTATGAAATACCTTCTTGCCTCCATGGTTTTAGATAAGAAATTAGCACTTAATCTGACCAAGTTTCCCTTATATGTGAAAGATTTCTTTTCTCTTACTGCTCTCAGAATTCTCTTTTTCTTGAGTATTTGAAAATCTGATAAATATGTGTCTCATAGTAGATCTGCTAGGACTTATTCTGTTTGAAGTATGCTGTACCTCCTGGACGTGCCCATCCATGTCGTTCATAAGGGTTGGGAAATTTTAGGCTATTAATTCCTCAAACACTCCATCTGCCCCTTTTCCCTTCTCTTCTTCCTCTGGAACACCCATAATGTGTATGTTTGTGTGTTTCACATGTTGTCATTCCATTCCTTGATCCCTGCAGAATTTTTCCCATTTTTTGTCTATCATTTCTTCTATCTGTGTGATTTCAGATATTCTATCTTCAATTTCACTAATCCTTTCCTCTGCCTGTTCAAATCTCTTCTTACATGCTTCTCATGTGTTTTTAAATTTCTTCCATTCTAACTTTCATTACCATAAGATGTTATTTTTACATATGTTTGCAATTTCTTCTGTGTGTTCCCCTGGTGTCTTTTTTTTTTTTTTTTTTAAAGATTTATTTATTTACTTTACCCATTTTAACCGCCCCCCTTCCCCATTTGCTGTTTTGTGTCCATTTGCTGGGCAATTCTCTGTATCTGTTTCCTGCCATCTCTTCTCATCCTCCTCTTCCAGTCTTCACCAGGATTTGATCCTGGAGACCTCCGATGTAGGAGAGAGGTGTTTTGCCACCTGTGCCACCTCAGTTCCTGGCTTTTGGAGCTTTCAGAGTAGCTCGTCTTGTCTCCCCCCTGCATCTCTCTCCTGTTACATCATCATCTTGCTGCATTGCTTCCAGGGCCTGGCAGCTCACCAGCACACAGAGCCTGGCAGCCCATGCGCCTTCTATATATATATATATATACATATATATATATATATTTTTTTTTTTAATTGAATTTAATTTTATTTTACTGGGAGGTCCCGGGGATTGAACCCAGGTCCCTCCATATGGCAGATGGATGCCCAACCATTTGAGCCACATCCGCCCCCCACCCCCATTGTCTTCTTAATATCCTTTATCTCTTCCCTCATTTCATTGAATTGAGTAAGTATATGTGTTTGGACATCCTTGATTAGTTTTTCACATTCTTCATCTCCTCTTACTTTTCAGTTTGTTCATTAGACTGGGTCATGACTTCCTGCTTCTTACTATGGCTTGTGATTTTTTGCTCATGCCTAGACATCTGTTTATCTTGATGGGATTATTCAGCTGGGAAGTTTCTCTTTCTAGTCCAAGGTGTTTTTTGTTGTTGTTGTTTTTGTTTTAAGGCTTTGTATTGGGTCCTCTTGACACTTGGTTCCACTTATTCTATATCTTTATAGTTGCCTCTGTTGAACTGAAAAAAAAATTGGATCCACAAAAGAGGAAAGAAGAGAAAAAGAAGAAAAAAGTAAGAAGGAAAAGGAACAAAAAAGAGAAAAATTAAATATAGGAGATAAAAGTAATGAAAAGTAAAAATAAAAAGGAATAAAAATTAAAGATGAAAAAAATAAATAAGAAAAAATAAAGTAAAATAAATGACCAGGAAAATGAGAAGAGAAAATAGAAATGAAGGCAAAACAGGAGAAAGCAGAAAGAAAAAAAGGAAGAGGAGAAAAAATGAAAGAAAGAAAAAAAGATAAAATTAAAAGAGGAAGAAAACAAGAAAAAAGAAAACAAAACAAAACAAAAAAACATGCCTCCTTCTCAGGCCACCAGCAATCATCTCTGGCTGCATGTGCCAGCCAATCAATCACCCCTTTGACCCACCTTTCTGTGTGTACTCAGATGGAGAGAAAGAGAAAAAAATTCCTCTGTCTATGTTCTCCCTCATGAGCCTGATTGCCCCAACCTTCAGTTCTCCTGGGAGCTGGCTGGGTACTGGCATACACACCAGATCACCCAGCAGCTTTCCTCTTTCTCAGAGCTGGCTGGGCACCGGACCACCTGCCCAGTGACCTCCCTGCCTCCCCTCTCCCCTGGAGATGACTGTGAACTGACACACACACCCAATTGCCTGGTGGCTCTCCTCTCCCCCAGAGCCTCCTGAGTCCCCTCCTCCTTCAGCTGCTCTGTCTATTTGCCCCTGTAGTCCCGTGGCTTCCCTTATGCCAGGAAAGCCTGCCTACCTTCCCACAGTTTCTGGAGGAGTATAGCCTGCCATTCCCTACTCCACCATCTTGGATTCCCCCACCTTCTGTCTAAATTCTAAGTGGATCTTTTATAATGTTGAGCTATTAGAATTCTTTATATATTCTAAATATCAGTCCTTTGTCAAACATGAGATTTGCAAATATACATTCCTAGTCTGTAGGTTGTCTTTTTATCCTCTGAGCAAGGACATTGGCAGAGCAAAAGTTTTAAATTTTGATGCAGTCCAATTATTTATTTTCTTTTATGGGTCATTGCAGGAATCTGTCCTGCAGAGTATTTGGGGAGTCTGTCCAGCAGAGCCCACTACAGCACAATGAAATTACTCTTAACACAGAGGTTGAGAGAGATCAGGGGGAGAACAGCTGAACAACCTGTGCTCCCGAGCTGATCTCCAGCACCGCTTTTTATTCTGGATTTTTTCACAGTCAATGTCAGGGTGCACGTGCAGGGGGATCAGGCAGGTATGGTTAGGGGTGTAAATAATCTCATAAGAATTCCAGGCTGATAATGGGGAAGCAGGATTACAGAAACATTTAGTGATATACTTAGGAAATAAGGTGGGAGATAAGGGAGATAGGATAAGCAGGTGATAAGCAGGTGATTTCTCTGTGTGGGCAGAGAAGACAGGCTTCCAAGCTATTTCTTAGATGTAAAGATTAGAGGATTCCCACAGATCATGATTTTTATGCTGTATCTAGGAACTCTTAGCCTCGCCTTAGGCACTGAAGATTATCTCCTATGTTTTCTTCAAAAAGTTTTATAGTATTTTATTTTACATTAAAATCTGTGATCTGGGGGACAGATGTGGCTCAAATGTTTGGGCGTCCGTCTTCCATATGGAGGGACCTGGGTTCGATCCCTGGGACCTCCTAGTAAAAAAAAAAAAAAAAAAAAAAAAAATCTGTGATCTTTGGATCATTGTTTCAGAACCATTACTGGGTGCAGGTCGTTTTTACTGCTATAGGGTAAGGATTGGTGTTACAACCACCATTCCAGCTCTTTGTTTACTTTCATTTATAAGCTTTTTATTCTAGGCAAACCTTGGCGGACCTCTTCTTTGGTTGAAATTTCAGGGGAGATATTGACATGAAAATTCTTCCTTATCCTAATAAGAAAAAAGATGGATAATTTGCTTTCTTCTATAGTCACAGTGTAAGGTTTGAATACCAGTATATTTGGGGGCAAATGCATGTCACTGCCTCTTTGGAATATTAAATTCTTTGACTTTATTTTTCCATGTTGCTTAAATCTCTTGAGATTACATTTGCATTCCTTTTCCTACTTCTTATCCCTATACACAGATAGTAACTAGTTTTGAAGATATAATTCAACTGAGTTAATTTGTTGTAAAATTTAAATTACTCAGTTTAATTTACACAGGTCAATGCCTTTTCTCTGCTTTTAACTTTTTAAGCAAAGCCTTTTTGTTTTATGAATTTCTATTTATTAATCAAAACTTGACTTTTATAAGAAAACAATGTGTATGGTGGCAAATCCAAAGATGACTTATCCACCTTGAAAATCGAGTAACTTTTTACTCCAAAATAGGCTCAACCACTCAAATTGGGTACCATTGAATTATGTTTTCTTTCTTTAGAACTATAAACTATATCACCACTTCTGATTAATTCCTGTCATAAAAATCACATGCTTTATGCTCAATATTCATGTCCTTGATATATTCTCTGGATAAAACATACAATTCAAATATAGTTACAGTTCATTTTCATATAATAATTGAAAGCTATTTAACTACAAAAAAACATGCAGAAGTCTGATTTAATGAAATCATACATTTTTACAATAATAATTTTAATGGAGTGCCTTGATAATTTGAGCTGGAATTTGAGAAAATTAAAATTTGTCATATATTGAAATTTAGAAATTTTCATATGTCCAAGTACTTTACTAGCCGGTTTATAGTTTAAATTACAAAGATGGTTCAGTGATACTGTATTTGCCTACTGGGAGAAAATTAAAATATCCAACATGCAATAAAATAAGACCAAATGGCCCCAAATCAAAAGAAAAATCAGATATTAGAAATAGATCCAAGTGATACAGGTAATAAAGTTATGAGACTTTAAAATAATTATGATTAATGTGTTTAAAAAGTGAAAAGCTGCATAACTTCACGCAAGACCTAGAATTTGAAAGCATAATCAAATGGATTTCCTATACATAAAAAGCACAGTAAAAATTAAAATTTAGTTAGATGGATTTAATAGCAAATCAAACAAAATGAAAGATCAGTGAATTGGAACATAGGTTAGTAGACAAATTCCAGGTTAAAACACAAGGATAAAAAAGGATGGAAACCACCATCTTGTCAAAAAAAAAAAAAAAAAAAAAGTATTAAGAGACCTATGGGACATAGTGAAAGGTCTAACACATTTGCCATTGGCATCCCAAGAGGAGAAGAGATAGGTAATGGGACAGAAGCAAGATTTGAAGATATACTGATCCAAAACAGTCCAAATATGACAAAAATATTAAGGCAAAGATTTGATAAGATAAATTGGTACCTTGGAGTTATATATCCCAGAAAAACATGTTCTTAAATTTAATCCATTGCTATGAGTGTGAACCCATTGTAAATAGGACCTTTTGAAGATATTACTTTTGGTTAGGGCCAGGCCAACTGAATCAGGATGGGTCTTAATCCTATTACTTAATAGGATTAATACTTAATCCTATTAAAAAGCCACAGGGAACGAAGCTGGAAGTCAACAGAACCCGGAAAAATAAGGAAAAAACACTACCAGGTTCATTGAAAGACCATGGACTCAGGGATCACAATCAGCCAACCCCAGAATGCCAAAGTCTTTAGGAGAAAGTATCACCTTGCTGGATTTTGGACTTCTCCTAGCCTCAAAACTGTGAGTCAAAATTCCTGTTGTTAAGCCAATCCACTGCAAAGTATTTATTTCAGCAGCTAGGAAACTAATAGAGTGAGGAAAACCCAACAAGGGAAACACATAAAAATTCTACATCTAGACACATCAGTGTAAACTGCTGAAAAACCAAAACACAGAGAAAAATTTAAAAATAACTAGATAGAAAAGACATATCTCAAAGGAAAACTGTAAGATTGAAAAAGGAGATTTCATGAAAGATCCTACAGACATTTTAAATATGATTAGGAAATTTTATGAACTACATTATGCCAACAAATCTTTAAATTTAGGTAAAATGTAAAAATTCCCTGAAGAATACAATTTTCCAAAACTGACACAAGAAAAAATAGGGAATCTAAACTGTCCTATTAACTATTAAAGAAATTGAACCTATATTTTATAAACTTCTCACAAAGTAAACTCCAGACCCAAATGGTTTCCTAAGTAATCTCTCCAAACATTGAAATAAGAAATCTGATTTTATGCAAGCTCGTGTAGATTCATTATCTATCTATCACCTGTCAGTGTTAATATTTACAAAGAATCAGGCCTAGTTATTTTATGATTTCTGATTTCTGTTCATTGACTAGATTGGCCATGTGAAAATCCCATGCATGTGAACTTGGGGAAATCTATTTAAACTTGTAAAGAGAGAGAATTATTCCCTGCCTGGAGCTAATTTATACACATCAGCTAATGTATATATATAGGATTACCACTTCTCTTTCTGTACACGTCTTTGGCTATGTTTTGTCCTTTTGTGACTTATTTTCGACAAAATGAACAGTAATAACACATTTAAAATAGGAATGTATAATAATGTAATGTCATATATCATAATAAATGTTAATATAATAAACTTATAAATAGATTATATAGTGTATATATCATGTTTATATACATGTATATATCTGTATTTATATATAGATCTATACATATACACATGTACATACTGTCAACATAATAACAATACATAACCCTGTTGGCAACTTTGACTATATAAAATTCATAGTAGAGGTGTTGAGATTGAAATCTGGATTCATAATCCAATTCTACCATTGCCTAGTTGTTTTATCTTATTTCTTTTATTTATACCTTCTAATGCTGATCATTTAAATATTTTAAGGGGATATTTTGCTCAAGCATTATAATATAATGCATATAAATCAAGTGGTTGGTTGGTACACAGGAAAAGCTCAATAAATACAATAATGATGATAGTAAAAAATAATAATTAGCTTAAACTATTTGGGCTGGGGAAGTGGATGTGGCTCAAGCGATTGGGCTTCTGTCTACCATCTAGGGGGTCCAGGGTTCGCTTGCCAGGGCCTCCTGGTGAAAAAGCAAGCTGACCCATGCGGAGTGCTGGCCTGCGTGGAGTGCTGGCCCACATGGAGAGCTGGTGCAGTAGGATGACGCAACAAAAAAGAGATATAGAAGAGAGACAATAAGAGATGCAACAGACCAGGGAGCTGAGGTGGTGTAAGAGATTAAGCAGCCTCTCTCCACTCCAGAAGGTCCCAGGATTGGTTCCCAGTGCTGCCTAAAGAGAAGACAAGCAGACACACACAGAAGACACAAAGAGCAGACAGTGAGTGCAAAACAACGAGGGGGTGGGGGAGAAATAAATAAAACTTAAAAAAACAACAACAAAACTTTGGGCTGGATATCAGAGGGAAGAAAAAATAAATGATTTATCCTGAAACCTAGGCCCCAGATTATATGTGCCTAAAAACAAAGCAAAACTTTAGCTTCTCAGGCTGAAATATATGAGTTCAAATTAGTCCACGTTTTGACCTAGCAACATTGGAAGGGAACATGCTTTACGTATGTATAACTAAACAAAGTTGGGGTGGTTTTCCTATTTAAAGGAAAGATCTACTTCAAGGAAGAATTCAAACCTCCAACTTTAGTGATAATGAAAACTGCTTTCTACTCAAAAAAACAAGACAAAACAAACAAAAACAGGTTACAATAATCTATGGTGCTGGAAGTTAGGATAGTAGTTCCCCTTGCAGGAATAATAACTGAAAGAGGGCTTCTGGAATGGTGGTAATATTTTATTTCTTTGATCAAGGTGCTGGTCACATAAATGTATTCAGTTTCAGGGCAAGTGTTACCTCAAAATCTGTTATTTCAATCAATTTCTTTCCAAATCTCCTTGGTATATGAAATCCTATTAGCTGCTTCATAAAAATATAGTTTAATGATGAAAATTTAAGTGTACCTAATCCCTAATCATATATAAGAAAAGTGAATAGGACATAATTGCATCTGAGCCAAGTTCCAATTTCATAAATGAACCTGTTTTAGTTGAAGTTAGCTTTCTGTTTAAAAAAATACAGTTGTTTAAAAAAACAACTATTTGGAGGCTCTTACAGAATTTCCTAGGTATTTCTGCAAACCATTTCTGGTGGTTTTTGGAATTAAACATGGGTATAAGGCAATGTTTTTTACAATTTAATCCTTTATTTTTAGTAGCTACAAGTTTTCATTCAAAAGAAATTATCTTGGAGATTGTAAACTCTCTTCTTGGTCCTAATATGATATTATAGGCTGAGGTAAATATTTGTCAGAAAATGCACTCATTTCAAAAGCACAACCTACTGTTATGTGCAGGTATTGATGGTTTTGGTGTATGTCATTTTTATTATGATTAGAATCCCTTACTTGGTAGATTGGCAAAGCATTTTGCCTCTACAGTTAGCAAAGAATCCATGCTATATGTCCATATATGCTTTTTTTTTTTTTTTTTATGTTTGCCCAGTAAGAGATGAGACCAGACCTTCAGAGCAGTGACTTTACTCACAAAAGAGCCTACAGGAATTATATAGGAACTGTTTGACTACTATTTCAAACAGTAAAAATATTCTATACTTTGAATAATCTCAATATCTTACATGCTTCAAAAGCAACAATTTGATTTCAAGAATTTTTATTTTAAAATTGCATGTTAGACAGGACTTTGAATAGCTCAGGAAGAATCTCTGATAATAGTAGAAAGTGAGTGTTTCATACCAAACAAAATAAGTGGCAGATACTATTTAAAATTTAATTTAAATAAGACCATTTCCATGCCTGACTGGATTTTGTTTCTTTAGTTGTGATATCACTAGAATATAAATATTCTCCAACTCCTTCAGTTCACTGAAATTCCCAAGTACTTGATATAATAGAATTCTTTCTTTTCAAGCCTTTTAAAGTATCACGGTGACCAATGTAGTTTCTTTTCATTTTTAACAAAGCTAAAACAGAGTTTGTTTGATTTATGGTTTTTATTTCTATATAATGTTTTATTTATGTTGTAAATTAATTGATTCTATAAAATAAGTGCATGTGCATTATAGAGTAAATTGTGTAACTGGTTGGATTTATCAACATGCACAAATATGTATTTAAAAAAACATTACAAATCCTTAGAGTATTGAGTGATACTTCAAAGGCTGCAATATCAGTTGAGCCACTTATAAGTGATGGCCTTGATCAAGTTACTTATTTTTCTCTGCCTCAGTTCATTTGTCAGTAAGATGGGGATGGTAACAGTACCCTCTTAATGGGGTTGCCAAGGGTTTCAATGAGGTGATGTATTTAAACTCTTAGCACAGTGTTTGGCACATAGTAAGTGCTCATTGAACATAAACTATGCTGTTATTTTACAGAAATATTATATATTTGACTATGTATATGATAGTTTTTTAAAAATAAGATTTTTTCCCCAATAAACAGAAAATCAGACTGCAGTGGACCAAATATAGAAAAAAGTGATGCAGTGAAATAGGGACTTTCACACTTTCCTGCTGCTTCAGCATCTCTGAGGTCATTAGTAGCATAAGAAACTTTTGGGATGCTATAATGCCTCAGCTTCTTCTTGTCTTCCCTGTGTTCTGCCTAGGTTAATGCCTCCACAAAAGTCAAATACAAACTCCCCAGCCCCTCACTTGTTTGAACAACTGCTACAGCTCCACTCATGTCACATTATAAAGGTGTAACCCCAGATTAACCCTAATTTTGCCCCCATCCCGCTTGGTTGAGCCTATATTCCTGACATGCTTCCTTCTATGACATTGTGAGGCCTACTGCTCCTCTCTGTTCTAGAACCTCTAAGTACCAAAAACTTTTCTTTCTTAACCTCTTGTTGTCACTCGTCCTTGCCACACCTATCTATACAAAGGGCCCATATATAGGTGATTCAGAGGATAATTTGAAGTAAAGTACAGAATTTGCTGTTTTTAATTTTTATATCTTTACACAAACTTTCTTTGCTTTTTGCAACTTTTAAAGTCTTTTCAGGAGCATGTTCCTACAGAATTATTCATTTCAAGGTCTTGAATTCTCTTCCTTGGAAAATTTTTTTATAGAAAAGAAGACAATGGTCTCAGAAAATTTGTGATCATATATCTCTTCTTAAAACCAAACTTCCTTTTTTTAATGGCTTATTATAACAATCTAATATCCATAAAGAGAGAAAAGGCATAGTCAATATTTATATTAGCTTCTCTATAAATATCTTAGAAGGAGAAAGAAACAAAGGAAGAGTTGTTAGTGGAGGTTTTAATATTCTTTATTGATTAAATTAAGATTGAGTCTTTTTACCTAGAATTTCCTGTGATTATCAGAAAGAAAAATGTGTATATCCTGTAGATCAGCTAATCGAAATGCATTCACAATCCCCTTGTTCTTTGTCTTTCACTCTTTTACAGGATAGAAAACTAAACCTATTGACTTCCCAGGCTTCCTTGCAGCTAGGGTTGCTCAGGTAACTGCAGTCATGAGGTGGGGTTTTCTAACCGAATAAAACGTCCCCAGTTCAGCAGGAGAACATTCTTTTCCCTTTCTCCATCTCCTGAACTAAAATCTTACAAGCCCCTTTCTTCTCCAGTCTTATTCTGAGCCATCTTCCTCCACTGTCCCTGACCCACACCCTCTTTCACTTGCTTAAATGCACCCTTTTCCCAGAACACTCATCAATCCCCTGCTTACTTGTTTCTTCCTCAGGTAGCAGCTGCCCTCCCCCAGCACCTCCATACTAGAGCAGGCTCCCCCTTTGGAGTATTCCTATATATCCCTCATCACACTTTCATGTGTGTGATGAAATAATCTGGCTACAAGCCACAACCAGCAGGAACATGTAATTTGTTTATCCCTGTACCATAGAGGCATCATTTATTGAGTCAGGCATTGTGGGGCAAACACTGTTCTTAGCATTTTACATATATTAATTTGTGCTATGTTCATTACAATATCGTGTTTTACAGGTCGGGCAATTAAGGTAGTGAAAAGTTAAGTAGTGGATGAGTGGCAGAGCTGAATCAAATACAAGCAGCTGGCTTTAGAGCCTGTGTTCTTAGCCCTTATGATATTCTTCCTCTAGAATGTCCTGAAGAGTGGAGAGATGGAGTAGTTTATATGAAAACAATACTAAGAGCCACTCTGCTGTGTGATTAGTGCATGTTTTAAATACTGTTTAAAACTTTTACTGTAATTATTTTTATGCATTCTTCAATGTAACTCATATCTAAATATTTATTGCTTTTATAAATTCCTTTTACTACAGCTCTGTTATATTATTTGTGAAGGCAGTTGTTCTCAAGTTTTAAAGAGTGTGAAAACACTGCAAAATCCTTTAGAAAATGTGTATTCTTGAAGAGGGGCTGGGATAGTCCTTGGCTGGGTTCGTTAGCTTGTCGCTGCAGAATAGACAGACACACCGAACTAGGCTAGGAAGGAAAAGAGGATTTATTTGCCAGGGGAGACTGGAGATGTACAATCTCAATTCAGCCTGCCCAAATGGCAGAAGTTCTAATATTTTATGCCATTGGGGTGCTCATGAATAATTGGGCTGGAGCTGGAAACAAGTTCCTTCATTAATAAACATTAAGAGGTTGAACATGGTAGGGTGGCTACCAAACTAAGATGAGTTACAAAGTTACAATCATTATCAGAGATCAAGGTTCTGGGATAGGAAAATACAGAGTAGAGGTCAGTCACAAGGTTTTCCATATGGTATTAAACAGGAGGGTGGAGTGATTACCATCACAATGGCAAGTATACACAAGGGTGACCCTAGTTCTGAAATAACCATAAACAAAGGTAAGTTCAGTCTAGAATTACCATCACAATAATAAGCTGACACAAGGGAGAGGCTAAGTTGTGAGTAACAATAAAAAGAGGGGTGAGACTCTTTAAAATGGCCTTTATAATACAGGTCTAGGTTAAATCCATCCCTTTTCAGTGATTTCAGATATTAGCCTTTGGCTATTCTATAATTTACTGGAAGTAGAAAGGCACCTATATAATGATTTTGTAATCATAATTATTTGTTAATTCTTAACCCTAGGTTAAAAGGGTTCAGTACAATGCCTCAATATTTAAGCTATACTGGGTTTTTCTACTACTGCATTCTTAGGCCTGTCTCCAAGATCTGATTTATTAGTACTAAGCCAGGGATCCAGTAATCTTAAGGGGATCCAGTAACCTTAAAAAAAAATAAAATAAAAACCCAGTTGACTCAGAGTTCATTCACTGATAAGCATTTAGATAAGAAACATTGAGGTAAAAAATATGATAGTTAAAACAGACATGGTGCTTTAAAAAAATCTGCAATTATAAAGTTAAAATAGCACATTATCAAATATGATTTTTTTAAAAATAGGGAACCCTCTTTTAAAATACCCCAGAAGCCAAAATTATCTTTATTTTTAGATTCTCTCTGAATGATACAACATTTTAGGAGCTGAGTGTTAGAGATCAGAGTGGACTTATCAGGAAAACTAGAAATTGATTTTTGATTCACAAAGCAACCTGCTGAGCTTTTTAAATATAGTAAAATACAATAAGCAAAGCTCTTTCAAAATGAAGCAGATGGAATTTTTTTCTACTCCACTAGCAATATGTTACAGTTATCATTTTATCTATTGTCTAATTACTGTTCTTATTTTAGCAATGTGATGTTGATTGTATGTAACTATGAATAAACAAAAATAAGCTAAATTAACTGTCCCTTGCTATTTATTTCTGTATTCGTGTATGTACATATTTATGTATATATGTATGTATGTATGTATGTATGTAATGGTGGTGAAGGGTTGTGCTAGGCATCTGGTTGGTTTTTACCATTGTGTTTGTGTAATATTATATTTTACCTTCTATTTTAAATATATTTTAGGTATACATATAGGTTACCTAATTATGAAAATAAAAGTTGGAATATTTTTGCTGAATATGCTACAATAGACTTTAAACAAAGGCTTCACAAATGTTAATAAAGATTTCTTTTGGTGCTCAATGATATCATAGATTACTTTCTCATTAAATAGAAATTTTTAGATTAAAAATCTGTTTAGATTAAAAAAACTGTAAAGATATGTATTATGTGTATTATAATGTATGTTTTAATTAAGGCCCACATTTAAACTGATAATCAGGTTGTATCCAAATGTTTTCTTTCTCTAGCATGAATATAATTGAGAAATGAGCATAGTGGATTTCTCTAGCATGATTCAATTTATTTTCAATCTTGAATAGTCAGTATTTAATGTGCCCTAATGTGTGAAAATAGCATATCCTGATGTTTCTTTTGACAGAAAAAAAAAAAAAAAAAAAAAGATTTTGAAGACTTAATACCATTTTAGTGCAAAAATATTGTTACTCCGTTTTATAAGTCTTTTGCTTAAATGTTATTTTCATACATTTCCAAATGATAATGCAATTATTTTTCCCTGAAGGATAATGCTGATTAATTAAAATCTTTAAAATATTCTACTTTGTGAAAAAATGAGTTATGTTCAAAGTCAGTAAATAAAATATAGATGATAATTCCTGCATTAATCCAAATTGTAATATTCCAGGAGAACTTGGTTTCCACATGAGACTATGTACTAACCTAAATACTCAAAGATGATGCTATTTGTCCCCCAATATAATGGTTTTTTTTTTTTTTTTTTTTTTAAGATTTTATTTATTTATTCATTTATCCCCCCCTTGCTGCTTGTGCTCTCTGGGTCAGCTAACCACGCCATACGGGCGGGCTTGCCTTCACCAGGAGGCCCCGGGAACCAAACCCGGGGCCTCCCATATGGTAAACGGGAGCCCTACTGATTGAGCCACAGCCGCTTCCCAATATGATGGTTTTTAAGTATTACTGTGGGCTGTTTTTCTGGGATTTATATATATATGTATTTGGTATCATAATCATTCATTAATTCTATATAAGACAGATCAAAACAAAATAAAACCAGCAATAACAGCAACAATATACCTATTGAAAACGTTGTCTAGGACAGACACTAGGCTAGGTGCTAAGGTTAGTGATAAACAAATCAAATGATCTATCCCCCATCAATCTTACAAACTTAGTGGGGGTGGTTGGGGAGGTAGACATCAATCATTAAATGATAAAATATGGAACTCAGATATGAAATATGAGTAGCAGTTACAATTTGTAGGAGATGGGAGAGGGAGTTTAAACCCTCCCCATACAAAAGGATTAAATTGTGAAAGACCCCCTGTGGAGAGCAAGCCCAGAATATTTCAGGAACTGAAATAAGGCCAGTATGGAAAGAACCAAAGACTGAGGGGGAAGGAGGTGAGAGACAAAGCTGGAGTGGTTGGCAGAAGCCACATCAAGCAGTTTCAAGTACATCATGTTGAATTTTGGTTGCTATCTCAAGAGCAATCGAATGCCAGTGAATGTTAGTTGGCCATATAAGTAAAATCTTTGCAAATCCTAACAGGAATATAATAATTGAGGACATGCTTACACATATATCAAATACTAAATAAGGAGGCATCCTCTGGAATTAGATGATGATACTCAGGACAAATTAGTTAATTAGTAATAAGTTCTTTTCATGGCATTAAGTGATAACATTTATCTCTGTTTTTTTAAGGAGTTTATAGTTTAGTTTTGCAAGCAAAGCATAAATAAATTATTTAATAACAGTGAACAAAATATAAGTATTACAAATTAGTAAGTGGTTAAATATAAAATAAATTTTACAGATTATAAATTGTTAAGGAAGGCTTAGAAATGAAGAATAAAAGAATAGAACTGACAATTCCAAGAGTTTAACAACCTATAATAAGGTGGGTTCAAGAATGAATAAAACAAATTTCTTGAATTAAGCATTTAGGACATCAATAATATATAATCCTGGTGATTTAGGCATATTGATAATGATTCTGAAATCTGATAATTTTCAGATTAATTTCTCTATAATAACTAACATGTTATCCCAAGAAAGTACCCTTAATATCACTTTCTAATCAGGAGTGGTATTGAGTGGTACCATTTGCCAATTCAAGGTAGATGTTCATTTTTAAAGGAAATTCTGTAGTGAATTTTTAATTCCTCCTGTATACCATGAATATAGTTCCCTATAACTTTTATCAAGTTGCATCTTAGACTCACATTTAGATGTGCAAGAATATATAAAAGTTTTGTTAATATGACAGCATTCCACAATCTATGCTTTTCAAAACATTTGAATAATGGGTTATTTTTTTAAGTAAACAAAGCAAGTTAAACATATGCATTTCATATGTAAAATTAGCAAATATATTTTTAAGGTAAGCAATATCAAGGCTTTTTATCATTTTAGACCTACTGAAATGGTTGCTCCCAAACATGACGATTGTAATTGCTGCAACTTTTATGGAAAGCAATTTAATAGTGTATGTACCAAGGGTCTTAAAACATCCATCCTGTTTAACCTAGTAATTTCATTTCATTAAAATATTCAGATAAGGATTTATTAATGAAAATACATTGTGTACTATTTTGGTTTCTTAAATAGAACCTAAAAGCAGCTTAAATATCTAAAAATACTGGGTTGGCTAAGAGAATAATGATTTATACATTTGAAGGGCTATAAGCCATAAAAATTGGTGCTTACAGACTTTAATGGCATAATATTAAACTGTACATGGAATGTATCATATATTAGTTTCCTATTGCCACTGAAACAAATTACCACAGACTTAGTGGCTCACAACAATGCAAATTATCTTATTGTTCTAGAAGTCAGGAATCTACAAATCAGCCTCCTGGACTTAAAATCAGAGTTTTAAGAGGCCTGGGTCCTTCTACAGGCTCTACAGGAAATCCTGTTTCCTTGCCTTTTCCAGCTTCTAGAGGCTATTCTCATTCCTTGATTCATGGCCCCATGTCACACTGCCTTTTCTTCTTTTCTTTTTCTTTTTTTTCATTTTAAAAACAATTTATTGAAGTATATCATTCATACTTGAACATACATAAACAACAAGTGTTCAGTAAACATTGTGAACTTATAAAACAAACATGCATAACATCTTACAGGGCTCCCACACATCACTCCACCACAAATACCTTGCATTGTTGTGAAACATTTGTTAACAAATTATGAAAGAGCATTGTCAAAGTATTACTACAAACTATAGTCCATATCTTACTCCCCTAAACTTTTTTTAAAAAAGATTGATTTATTTATTTTTATCCATTTTTACCCTCCCCCTCCGTTTTTCCTGTTTTTGCGTCCATTTGCTGTGCAATTCTCTGTGTCTGTTTCCTGTCCTCTCTTCTCATCCTTCTCCATCTGTCTTCACTGGGATTCAATCCTTGGAACCTCTGATGTGGGAGAGAGGCATCCTACTGCCTGTACCACCTTAGTTCCTGGTTTTTCGGTGCGCCTCGGCTGGGCTCTCCCTTGTGTCACTCTCCTGTTACATCATCATCTTGCTGCGTGGCTCGGTGGGGCCTGACAGCATACCCGCGCACGGTGCGCCTTCTATATTTTTCTTTTTTCAAATTTTTACCAGGAGGTCCCAGAGATCGAACCCAGGTCCTTCCATATGGGATACAGACGCCCAACCATTTGAGCCACATCCTCCCCCCTGTTATATCTCTTAAGGTTGACCAAAGATACTGAGAGTTACAGTCATTTTGTGTATAGGATGGTCATATAATAAATCAGGCTTAGTTTATCACCAGCATTCTAAAAACCAGACCTAGGGAGAAAAACTAGGTCTGGGGACACATGCATGGTTTCTAATATAGCGAATGTTTAGCCTACCCTGATTATCACAAAATCAGGACAGTGAAAATATTCACACATGTTGCCTTTTCAACCTCTGTTTCCATTGCCGTGTAGCCTTCTCTGACCTGGACCCTACTTCCTCCCTCTTATAGGACCCTTGTGATTACAGTGGATCTCTTTAGATAATCCAGGATAGTCTCCCCATTTTAAGATCCTTAATTTAGTCACATCTGCCAAGTTCCTAAAATAACATATTCACAGGTTCTAAGGATTAGGACATAGGCATCTTTGGTTGGCCATTATTGAGAAAAACCACACATAGAGTGACCACATGTGTCATTTAAACCAGGGCACTGTTGAGAGTAACTGAAGACACTTTGTAGCAGTTTGGCAGTTTGATATAGTTATGAATTCCAAAAATAGATATTGGATTATGCTTGTAAACTGGTCTGTTCATCTGGGCATGATTAAGCTATGATTAGGGCATTAACTGGGTCACATCAGTAGGGTGTTGAGCCCCACCCATTGGTGGGTGGGGTCTCAAAGATAAAGAGACATGGCAAAGGACAGAGCTGGAGTAGTTTTGATGTTGGAGTTTTGATGCTGAGTGTTAATGCTGGAGCCCAGAGGAGGAAGCACACAGACAACCTTGGTCGTGAGGAAGGAGAGAAGGCTCTGGGAAAAGAGACAAGATGTTCACGTGATGGTTCACAGCTGGCCTTGTGGAGAGAGGCAAAGCCTAGAGAGCCTCATAGTCTACAGTGACCTTGTGGAGGAAAGAGAGGAGCTAAGCCGGAGAGAAACGCAGTCCTGGGAAGAGATGAACCCGAGAAGCCTGAACCCTGGCAAACGTCGGCAGCTGCCTTGTCCAACACGTGGCAATAGATTTTGGTGAGGGAAGAAACTTATCCTTTATGGCCTGGTAACTGTAAGCTTCTACCCCAAATAAACACCCTTTATAAAAACCAACCAGTTTCTGGTATTTTGCATTAGCACCACTTTGGCTGACTAATACACACTGTTAATAATTATATCTAGAGAACAGAAGTAAATAGGACCTGTTCTTAGAAAACCAAGACAAATGGTCACCTAAATATCCAGCTAGAGTAATAAGAAATGATGAGTTGTCTTAGGTCAACTGGACTTTCTTTCTTTGAAGGTGACCTGTTTTTGTTATCTTTGGAAACTTAGATTTGTTTTCTCCTTATTCATGTGGACTTTTTATCATTGTGCTCAAGTATTCTTGGGCTTTCTCAGCCTCAAGATAAATGCTTTCCTTAGGTACAAGAAATTTTTCTTTTATTATTTTTCTGATCGCTTTCCTAAAACATTTTTTCTCTTCTTTCTGGAAGTCATTTTTATATATATTTTGACCCTTCTGAGTTGGTCCTCCATATTTCTTAAATTTCTCTCAGATTTTCTACCTTTGTCTTGTTGAAATTGTGAGATTTATTCCACTTTATTTTCCTATTAACTCTTCTTCTCAGCTCAGTTGCTGTCATTTGGATTTGTGGACTCTGATTTGAAGCATCTTTATATATTTTGAACAGTACTTCCTCTGCTATGGCTACTCCTTCAATATTTTAACCTTTCTCTTTCCACATTTCAGCTTCCTAAAATTTGTGAAAAATTTCTTGTTCTCTGTTGGTTTGTACCCCTTTCTATTCATAGTGCTGGTGTGGATTAATTCATTAAAAAAAATCTCTCTACAGTCATTTAAATGGAATTTGAGGGATATATGCTTCATTGCCTTTCTAAGTGGAAGTTAAATTATGGCTGCATATTATTTCACTGTATGATGTGTTGCTGGGACTGATTTCCAGGTCCTTGGTTATATCGTAAGAAAGAATTCAGAGATGCACTGCAGGTATAAGAAAGTTAGAAAAGAGTTTAATAAAAAAAAGTACACACTTAGACATGAGTGCAGGTGTGCTCAAGGTAGAGAAGTGCCCCCTCTCTAGGGGTTTCTGATTTTATTGACTATCATTGGGGGTTAGGGTTTATGCTGATTGGAGTATTTAGGACAAAGCCAGGAAAATTCATTGGGTGGTTTGGTTTCTAGAGGTTGCTGTCTGGTGGTAACTGGCTTCTGGTTGCTGTCTGTGAGCCCTGAGCTGGTGTGAGGTGTTTACAAAAGTATGAAAGTATGAGGGTGGTGATGGTAGGGCCCTTTCTGTTTTTCTTTCTTTCTGTCATGTGAGAATCTTGCAAGTTACATTCTGAAAACGCAGCTGGGTGGGAGCTGCTAGCTGCCTTCTGACTACTTGTTTGTGTTAAGTTGTTTGTGTGAGTTAGCAGGCCGCAGGTTGTGCCTCAGGATCTCCTTCCAGGTGGTGGTTGTGTAACTCATTGGGGTTTTTGCCCCTTCTCCTTTAAGTTTCTATTCTATCCTGCCTCAGAAGTGGTTATGATTAATTTATCCAGGCATTATTAAAAGTCCTTTCTGCTATCTTAGCTATTGTGAAGTATTCTATAATGAATATATGTGTACAGAGATTTGGGAGTACATCCATGATTATGTTCTTAGAATAAGGGTCCAAAAGATTTGCTGATTTTATACCTTTATTTTCCACAAGAAAGGTTGTACATTTTAAATTTCTATTAACTTGTATAAAAATGTTCATATTTCTTTTCTACATATTCCATAAGACAAATTTTCCAAGAAGTAGACTCAAGTGTACTTGTTTCTACACTCATAAATCAGTGAACTTCTCTTTGTCAGTAATGTAACCAAAGGTTAAGAATTGACAAATAATTATGGTTACTGAAGATACCTTTATATTATAAAATAGCAAAAGGTTAATATCTGAAGTTACTGAAGCAAGTTAGAGTGGTCTCACCCCTCTTTATGGTTACTCTAGACCAGGGGTTCTTAACCAGGGATCTGTGGAGGGGTCCATGGAAAGATTTCAGGGGCTCTGGGAGCTTGAATTGAAAAAAGTCAACTTATTATCTTTATTTTCTCTGACGTCTAACTGAAATCTACCATTTCCTTCACTTTCGAATATATGCAATAAATTACAGTAGTATTCACTTCATATCACATTACAGTTGTTTCATATCTAGAAAAATCACTTACACATATCCATACTTCAAAATTATGGTAGTTGTTAGACCTGGTGTAGCCGTTGGGCAATTTGATGTAATTATGAATTCCAAAAATATAATTGGATCATGCTTGTAAACTGATCTGTTAATCTGGTCATGATTAAATTACGATTAGGGTGTTGACTGGGTCACATCAGTAGGGCATTGAGCCCTACCCCTTAGTGGGTTGGGGAAGAAAATATAAAAAGCATCACAAAGAACAGAGTTGCAGCAGTTTTGAGTAGCAGTTTTGATGTTGGAGTTTTGATGTTGGAAAGAAGGCCCCAGAAGAAGAGAAGCAAGCCGTTCACCTGATAGTCTACAACTGACCTTGTGGAGGAACCAGAGGAGCTAAACCCGGAAAGAAACGCAGCCCTGGGAAAAGAAGAACCCAAGAAGCCTGAACCCTGGCATACATCGGCAGCTGTCTTGCTCCAATATGTGGCAATGGAGTTTGGTGAGGGAAGAAACTTATGCTTTATGGCCTGATAACTGTGGACTTCTACCCCAAATAAATACCCTTTATAAAGACCAACCAATCTCTGGTATATTGCATTAGCGCCCCTTTGGCTGACTAATACACCTGGCATTAGTTAAATGTCATAAAACTATCTGCCACTACATTTTGAGAAGGGGTCCATGGAACAAAAAAGAACCCCTGCTCTAGACTTAACCTCACTCTTTTTATGCTTACCTTTGTGATGGTAATTCTAAATTGACCTGACATTTTTGTTTAAAGATTGGCTCACCCTTGTGTATAGTTACTATTGGGATGGTAACCACTCCACCCACCTCTGTTTAATATTCATATGAAAGACCTTGTAACTGACCTTTGTTCTGTATACCCCTATCCCAAATCCCTGTGACTGACCTTGGCTTCCTATCCCACCCGAGAAGGAGAAGATCTTGTTCAGCCCCTTAATGTAGGGGTTCTTAACCTTTCTTGTTCCATGGACCCCTTTGCCAGTCAGGTGAAATGAATACTACTGTAATTTATTTATTGCATACATTCATGAGTGAAGGAAATGCTAGATTTCAGTTAGAGGTCAGAGAAAATAATTATAATAAGTTGATTTTTTTCATTTGAAGCTCACAGGTCCCCTGAAATCTTGTTAAGAACCCCTGCCTTAATGTTTATTAATGAAAGAACCGGTGTTCAGCTCCACCCCGTTATTCATCAGCACCCCATAGTTATAAAAGATTAGAATTTCTGTAGGTCAGGGAGGCAGTTTTGGACCATGAGGCCTACTGCACTTCTTTGCTTGCACAACCAATAAACTTTTTCTCTCTTTGAAACCCTGGTAACTCAGGAATTGGCTTTAAAGACACAATCACATATTATACAGGTATAGAAACTGAGGAACAGATATGCTAAAAGTTATTTATCCAGTTTCACCCAGTTGCTAAATAGTGTAACTGGGGTCTAGTCAAAGTAGTTTGATTCTACAATGCACCGTCTTAAAGTGTTACTGTTCTTTCTTCACTGGGAGTGAGTTGAATTATTGCTTTTTAAAAGTCTCTATTTTCTGCATTGCTTTGTTAGGAAAAAAGAAAAACTTTTTTTTTTTTAAGTGATAAGACTGTTTTGTTTTCTTGCTCAACAATTTAAAGCATAATTTGAAAAAGGCAGAACACCTGTCTCACAGTCCCATTAAGGCACTTGTTTTTTTTTTCATTTGCTATTTTTATGTTAAAGGCAATCTGAGTTAGGGAATAAAGGAAAGTATGAGGGCAATATTTATTAAAATTTTATTTTGCAGTAGACACCTGGGGTAAGTACTTTATGAAGTTATTCCATTTAATTCTCATGAAAATTTGTGGTTGATATTGTGATTCTCAATTTTTGAAATAGGAAACTGAGGTTCAAGGAAATGTTATAAAGTAAATCACTTCACTCAGCTAATAAGTTCAGGTTCCCAATTGTATTCAGCAACTTCTGATTGCAGAGCCAGACATTTCCACACTTGTTGTTACCTGCCTGTACCCATTGGGATTCTGCCACTCTAAAATGAGATATCAAGAAAAGCGAATTTGTTTAGTAACTTTTAAAACCAACCTACTTTTGAGCTGGATGGGATTTTAGACATAAGCTGGTGCCATTTCTTTATTTTTCAGATTAATAAGTAGAATCATAGAGGTTAAATGTTTTATCCAAATTCACACAACAGTGGGAGGGCTAGAATTCATGCTTCTTTCTTTGCCATTTTATTGCATTTTCCACTATGCCTTGCTGCCATATATAAAGTTGGATTAATTTTAATTAAGCAAAGTCTTAAAAATGTAATATAAGGAAGGAGAATAAATTGTATGGAATGACTATGAGTTACTCAGATTTTAATTATTTCTTCACCTTCTACTGAACTCTTTGATTTCTGTCTCTCTCTGGTTTTTTTTTTTGTTTGTTTGTTTGTTTGTTTGTTTTGTTTTAGTTTTTATGCTTCCTCTAAATCTTGCAATGGAACATCTGGGAAGTTAAACATACTGGTTTAATTGACAAACAGTCTTCAAGGATCAAGTTATAGGGAGGTAAGAAAATTCTTTACATAGAGAATAAAAAACAAAGTTGCATGGAAGGTTTACTGGGTAGGAAAATCATGTCATAGATCATACTAAGGATCATACTAAGATCCTTATTTCCAGGTTCCAAAAACAGCACTCATCATGTTCAAAATATCATTAGTTTACTTTACCTGCATAACTGCCTTAAAATTGACATTAACTCCCACACTATCAATTTAAATATATTACAATAAAATAAAATAGTCACATCCTATTTTAAAAATAAAAATGTTTGATATTGAAATAAGATCAGAACCTACTAACATAATTATATTCATCTGGACATATTTCAATATTTTATTTTTTCATGATCAAATAAATGTGGTTAGAATAACAGTAGAATAGATTAATTTAATGGTTGAGATCCTTTGGCTAATTACTTCAGTTGTGTTTTTTAAATAATAGAAACTTCTGAAGGATTTATTCATATTGTTACCAAACTGAGGAATATAATTGTTTTTATAAAAATAAAATTACGTAGAAACTCAACATAATTATGACTTTAAAGATTTTTGTTAAGGAAAAAAGAAATCTTGATGAGGAGCAGAGGAAGGTGACAGTGAGGAACAGGGACGAAGGACTCAGAGCTCTAAGAAGTGTTGGGGTGAGGGGCTAAGAACCTGTCCAGGAGAGATGGTGGGAGGCAGGACCATGTGTGAGTCGATGCTCCAACCTCTGGTGTATGCATCATTGCCCCATTGGACTTCACCTACAATATTCATATTGAAAGATCAAATTAAGAATTTCAAGACGGTAACCAAAGAGCATTAAACTCCAAGTGCAGCGTTCTGAGTGTCATGCCCTATGCGACTCTACTGGTTGCTTGCCCATAAAGCTGTTCCTGAGAAATAAGTATTACTTTTTTGACTTTCCTATCTGTGTGGTCTAATTTTAAGAAAGTATATATTAGCCAATTAAAAGTACTTTTCAACTTCCTCTTTTTATCATCTACCACAGGACTAGCAAACTATCCCCGTTTCTAGTTTCTACCAATCATCTGTTGGGACAGAGTGCTAATTTTGTGTGGGGAGAAATAGGAAACCAGTGACTTGATCTCTATGGGCTTGGATTGAGGGCATTCCTCAGACCCTACAAGTTGATTGAGTCCTATGGATATTCCCCAGGAAGCTTTATTTATTGATAAGCAATATGTACAGTGCTATCTCAGAGTTAGAGGTGTTGGTATTCATTCATTGATTCCTCAAATATTCTTAAGTGTTGTATTAAGTACTGGATATACAGTTGTTAAAAAAGATATGGTTCTATTATAGTGAGGTTGAAAAACGTGAATGAAACAAATTTACAAATGTATACTGTAATTACACAGTGCTACGAAAGAAAAATGACGTATAAATGAGTAAATGGGGCAATTACTTAGATTTGGCTGGTGTTTAATTACAAGGGGCCCTACTTTGAAATCACTTGGATAGTAGGCCTTTGGATATCTCACTATGTTAGGATCTTCCATCTTTTCCAACTCATTTTATTTTATCAGATGTACCAATTATCATTCTTGAGGCATCTATAATTTTATAAAAAATTTATTGTGGGGGTGTGTGGCTTCATTCTCTCAAGTCTATTTTAGTAACATACAACCTGATATAATAAATTTGCTTCTGAACTTGGTCCCTTCTATGTTTAATCATTTGGTTGCCTCTCTATTGCCAATTCACACAGTTTGCATGCACGCTGTTCAGTTAGGTATTCTTAACCAGGAGCAGAACTTCTGATACTACAAACAACAACAACAACAACAACAACAACAACAACAACAACAAAAAACCCACCTCAAGTGATATCAATTGTTACCCTGCCTACCTGTTTAAATAGTTTGATAAAATCTAGAAAAGCAAGGATCATATTTATAAGGACACTTGATTGTTTGCTGAACACTAATCTTCTAATCAGGGACCAACCATCATTTTTACAATTACTTGTCCAAGTGATAGGTTTTTAGAGCTTTGCCCTAACCCACTTTGAACTATAAACCTGTTAAATTCAGAGGTAGGGAAACAAGGTCCACCAATATTCATTTAGAGGAAATTATAGTATTCTTTATTTAAAAATATAATGGTGGGTTTTGATGTGGTCAGTGGAAAAGGTAGAGGAGACTTCAAATGTCATATTGAGACTTGGCCACATGGTTCTATAGCTGGGGAATAAAGGCCAGCTAGAAGGAAAGTGCAAGAATCCGCTAGAGAAGAGATGTGTCCATGGCCTAAGAGTGGAAATTATGGCAGAGTAGAAAGCTGAATACAATGGATACCTCACAGATGGAACATCATAACCTGTTTGCTCAATGCATTTCTGTATAAAGTACAGAAATGCATTAGTATATTCTAAGATTCCTTGTCCATTAAGATGAGGATGGTGACTGAGGAAGGTAATGGAGAAAAGATGAATTGCTTTCTTCTTGTCATAGTCTCCTCATTCTTGAACATCTAGTTCAGGGAAGAGTAAAGAAAGGAAAAAAAAAATCTTGGGATGCTAAATATAGCAATAGCTAAAAGATTATTGGTAAGCCATATCTCATATAAAATTTAGAAATTGAAAGAATTGTATTCACTGAACAATGTCTTTCCTATTTTAAAAAATTTGTTTCATTTTTTTCAGATGAGGGGCATAGGGTAGAGTACATAATTAATTTTGTATAATTATAATTGTGCATATTTAATTTAAAATCCCATTTTGAAATACAACTTGATACTTATGCATATTTAGATAATTTTTCTGATATTTTATTTCTGATATGGATAGCTTTTTTCCCTCTAATTCATGCCTAGTTGGCCTTAGAGACACAAGGGCACACACTAAAGTCTATTAAAATAATTCAGGGACTCACCCATGCATGCAATAATTATGATTGTGGGCATCCAAGGAAAATTAGAGTGTAATGTCTTAATTAAAGCTGAACAGTACAATTTTATTTATAGATTGAATTCTATTAAATCTTTAGAGTTGTATATTTTCATATCACTCTCATGTAATAAATATTTAGCATAGCTCTTTGGGTAGCACATTGCATTATTAATGCACATTTTGTGAGAAGTGTAATAGTAAGTAAAATAGTCTCTGTGGAAGATCACCCATAAATTTGTTATTATATAAAAATGCAAATGCTGCCTCTTGCTTACCAATTTAAAATACTTATGAGTTGCATGTTTACCTGTTTACAGTTACTAGTTTGTCAAGATTCACAAATCTTGACAAACTGATTTTTAACAGTTTTGCTCAGCTAGTAATGGACACAGGACATGGTAAATATCATCAAAATTATTAAACTATCATCTAAATTGTAAACTAAAAAAAAAAAAAATCAGTTTGATTGTGGCTAGATGGGGATTTGTTTTCAGGTTTTTAAATTGGAGTTGTGGATCTTTCTCAATGGCATTGTGAGCTCAGAGGTATGATGTGAATATTGTATTTGCTTTAATTCTGATGTTTTCTTTAGAAAACTGTGATTTGTATTAGTGGCATAGTACCAAAGTTAAATGGCTATTAAACTTTGAGCCTTGGGATAGAGGATTAAAAATTTCACATTCTTATTTCTGCTCTTGTCTGAAGACACTGTTGTTTTGACTGTGGTATTCCCTTTAAGGAAAAACATCATTTATCTTAGTTTAGCTATGAGAAATCTACAGAAATCATTTCTTCACTCTTTAAAATGAATTTTCACAAATGTCTATGAGTAGCAAACTAATAGTTAAGCACAATGCTCTATAATTTCAGTTAACAACTTTTCTAGTTTGCTAAGCTGCCAAAATTCAGGCGCCTTGAAATGGGTTGGCTTTTAACAATGGGAATTTATTAACTTTTAAGCATACAGTTTTGAAGCTGAGGAAAATGTACACATCAAGGCATCATTAAGCAATGCTTTCTTTCCAAAGACTGGCTGCCAGTGATCCTGGACTTCTCTGCCACATGGCAAGTCATATGGTGGCAAATCTCCTGGTCTCTCTCTTCTCTTACTGGTTTCATTGCTTTCGGCTTCTTGTTTCCATAGCTTTCTCTCTTTGCCTGAATTTCATGCTCTTATAAAGGACTCCAGTAAGAGGATTAAGACCCATCTTGAATGAGGTGGGTCACATGTTAACTTAAGATCCTACTCACTAAAAGATCCTACTTACAATGGGTCCATATCCACAGGAAGAATATACTTTAAGAACATATTTTTCTGGGATACATACAGCTTCAAATCAACACGCTTAATACTCTGGACCACGAAAAGACATATGTTCTTTCCATGTGCAAATACATTCATTCCATCATAATATCCCAAAGGCCTTAAGTCATTTCAGAACAATGCTAAGTCCAGAACAATGCTATAAATTTTTTTATAGGTGTGATCTGTCCTGGGGCACAATATCCCTCTAGCTATGGACCTGTGAAACTCAGAGAACAAGTTACTTCCAATATACAAAGGGAGAGGGACAGTCATAGAATAAACATTCCCATTAGCATAGGGAAAAATTGGAAGGAAAACCGGGGTCATGGCTCCTAAACTATTTGGAAAACCTGCATACTCCATTAGATTTCAAGATCTGAGAATCATCTATAGAACGATGCCTTGTCCTTGGGGTTTGATAGAGCAGAAGCACCATCCTTTCCAAAGGCTTGCACGATGGCCACGCTTTCCCAAATATGAGGATGAAGGCTCTAACATCTTCAAGCATTGGGGTGACAGCCAGGCTCCCTCCTCAAGTACTGAGGTGATGGCCAACCTCTCTGTTCATTAGCACAGTGTCAACCCCATGCCAACTTCGTTGCTCACTCTCTTAACCCTTGTTTCCATTCTTTTATTCTCATCTCTTGCAAAATAAACTGTGCCTCTTAGGGGCTCTATATTCATGGGTGAAATTAGAGAAAACCAGCCTTTACTCAGCAGTACCTGAATTTTTTCTGCTTCCTCTTCAGTGAATAGATTTAGCAAACTGAAAGTGGGGGCTTTTTATTTCTCCTTTTCATTTGGCAAACATGATAATTCTTAGAAATCATCTGAAATGATTGTTGAACAGGTAATCATTTGTTGCTCAGAATAGTTATTCATTTTTGTTAACTACTTTAAAAAATTGATTGTAATAATTAGCTTCATATCACAAAAGGAATGTTTTTCATAAATTGTTGTATCACTCATATAACTTAGAATTTGGAGAGTTATTTTGTTTTTTTTTTAATCACTTTTTTTCAAAATGGAAAATATTCAACTGATATTTAGCCCTTTCAAAATCAAACTTTTCTCCTTGAGTTTAACTTATTTAGGATGCTTTATATGTCCTTAGAAAGACTTTTTCACATCTTGGTAGTACATAAATTAATATTCCAAAGTTAACTCTCTGACTACTTCAGATTGACAGATAGTGCCACTAATCTTTTGCCCCATTCATGCCAATATAAAACTTCTCTCGTCTGTGCTATTTCTGGTTTTTAAATGTGTTTGCAATGTTGTAGAACTTTGAGATTAATTTTAGAATTTTTCAGATGCCATGGATATCAGCAAGCAAAATAAAAGCAGTTAGAAAATTAAAGCAGAATTTGAATCCCAAGACAAATATATTGATAATTCTCATGATAAACCGAAGAAAGATGAATATTGTCTCTCCAATTATTTCCAGAAGCCTGCCCTGTAAAGGTGGATCTATTGTTATTGGATGGCTCTGGATTCTGGGCTTCTAGGTTCTTGGCTTATGTCACATGAAAGAATTTAAGGACACACCATAGAGTAGGCAAGGTAATATAGAGTTTATTAAGAAACGAGAAAAGTATTCAGTCTGAGGTATGGACCGTGGGTCTACTGCAGGGTGAGTTGTGCGTGCAGGACCCCTGGTCAGGGCTTTTAAAAGTCTTTCCTCTTCCCCCTTCATAAAGTTCCGGTGTGGCCCCAGCTGTTTGCTGTTCTGAATGGTTGCCCCACCTGTCAGTTTCTCAGGGGCCAATGGTGAGGCCTTTTGAGGGTATCTGGGTCTTTCCCTTGACCCTGAATGGGATTCCCTCAGGAGGTTCCCAGGTGGGGTCTCATGGCCATGTGGTCTGCTGGCCATGTTGTCTGTCCACCATGTTGTCTGCCGGGTTCTCAGCTGTGACCCAAGTCTTCCCTTTCTCTATACTTACCTGCCGCACTATTACTCAGTTACTACAAAGTGTCTTTAATTGTGAACACAACAATGAAAATGATTCACTACTATCATTCATGATCAATTCCAAGAGCATTTTCAAATTGAAAGAGGCCTTCCCAAAATGACATGAACTGATTTTAAGGGGTACTTAGAATAGTCTTCATTTTTATAATTGTGTATTCTCACATCCTAGAAACATATGATTATTACAGTAAAACAATGCTTTGACTGATATTGTTAAAATAAAACAAAGACAATGTATAAGTAAAAGAAAAAAGTAAGTGATTTTAAAGAAACCATTAATTTAAAAATAGAACAGTTAGAACTTGGCTATGGCAGGCATTTCGAAAATGGTAGAGGTAAAACACATAACTAAGTAGAGATTAGAACAGTGACTAAGACAGCATTTTGGTACTGCTGCTGTCGCCATTTCTTTCCTGGAATGATGGTAACTTTCTCCTCTGGTGCTTCTGCTGTCTGTCATCCCCTGTCCACTCCATAAGACTTCTTTCTTATACATCCTTTCATCTTTAGCTCCTGCTTTAAATAACTCACCACTATAGTATCTACTAGTTCCTGTACCCAAAGTTCTTTTCCAGACCTTACCCACCTTTGATATATAGTCAATTAAGGCCTGGGTTCTTTAGAGATGCTAGATCTACATAGAGTTGTAAGCAGGACACATTAATTTAAATGGGCTGTGAGCTGAAGGACAGTGTGATGCCATCTCTCCTACATAATTAATGTCACAGATGAGGAAATTGAGGCCTATGGATGATCATACAGCAATAAGTACAGATCCAAGAATAGAGCCCAGTATTGATTAGGTTCATTGCTAATCAAATAGTATCATCATGTTTATTCAAAAATATTTATTAAAGATCTGCAGCACATGGGATTTTATGAAGTGAAGAAAAATGTTTTAGACATATAAGATCTTTCCCTTTTAGGAAACTAATATGTAAAATAGCCCCCAGTAATGTGGAGGGGAAATTAGAAGACTATAGAAGAGAGTGCCTTATTAGAAAAGTGGGAAGTGTTCAGAATTTAATTTCTGGTTTCACTGAATCACTCTGCCTGTTTTCCTTTCCCTTTTTAGTTTTCCTTTCTCTTCCAGGAGCCCAGTACTCTCATGTGATACCCTGGCCTAGAATTCCCATATTTTCCTCATTTAGTTCCTATGAGAATTTAGATATATCTGTTCCTAATGCAACAAATGTTTCTCTAAGCTTGTTTCCTTCAATATTACCATTTGATAATGAATTCTTCTTGGGTTAGGACCTTATTCCTTGGAATCGCTGAATTAGTGTTACTGGTTAGTGTTTTTGTTTCCTTTGTTTAAATTCCCTCTGTCATCTTATTGCCTAATGCTGTTATCCCAGAGCTATATATTTTCACTTCTTCACTTTTCTATCCTATTAAGTCTATTCTCATGGCATGCATTTATACATCTCCTTACCCTATATTATTTGTCCCTGATCATGTTTTCAGTTACTTAAAAATATTAATATGAATGTTTCACTATGGCCTCACCTCAGTGCATTTGAAAACTAAAGTATTATCTGCTCCTTCTCCTAATAGTACTTTTGCCAAAAAACTAACTCTCATCAATAAACACATCTCTATCTTGTTCCCTAATCATCTCTTTCTTGAATTTCAGAGTTTTCTACTTTTTGCCTTTACTGGTAATTTTCATTTAGATATTTGTTCATGAAATGTTTGATCTCTTTTCCTTTAGATTCAAACTTTCTCCATCCTTCAAGGACTCAAATACCACCATGCTCATAAAATTATCTGAATGTTACAGTGTTTAATGAGCTCTATCTGTAACCATATTTTCCTATTACTATATTAACTAAGTAATCCTTAAAGAGTGCTATTTCTAGAATTTTTTTTTACAAAAAAAAAGTTTTACAAAAATATTCTTCAGACTGATAAACCTAATATAACCATTCTAATGTTACTAAAGGCAGAGTGGCTTTGTACTACTAATATATATTAAATTTCAGTTTCATTTCAATATGTAGGTATTGGGTCTAGATAAAAAAGTAGAGTGAATGAAATCAAAGTGTCCATTAATAAGAGACTGGAAAAATAAATTAGGTATTTCCATACAGTAGAATACTAAACAGTTTTGAAAAAGAAGGATGCTCCCATATTGATATATGTCCTGCATTATTGTTCAGGTGTGGGGGGTAAGCACATTGCAAAAAGGGCGCACAGTCTGACATCATATGCTGCAGTGAATTGAATTATGTATTACAATTTAGACTTGTTCTTGGTTTAGATACACATTCCTATGGGTGTGAACCCATTGTAAATAGGATATCTTAAAGATGTTATTTTAATTAAGGTGTAGCCCAACCTAAAGGGAAGGGGGAGGGCTTAATCCAGAATTACAGAGGTCCTTAATATAAGCAGAAGAAAGTCAGACATAGAGAAAGCGACAGAGAGGAGCCAGAAGCTAGAATTCGGTGAAAACCTGGAAGAGAAAGGAAAGGACAAAGCCATGTTATGGGAAAGCCAAGGAACCCAGGGATTACCAACCCAGAGAGAAAGCATGGTCCGGCTAATGCCTTGATTAGGACTTCTGGCCTCTAAAACTGTGAGCCAATAAATTCCTGGTTTTTAAGCCAAAATCCATTGTGTGGTATGTGTCATAGCAGCCTGGAAAATAAGACATATATATACAAAGCTATGTACAAACACAGATATGTTTACACATTTATTTTATCTTAAGTACAGAGCAGATACCACAAATTATACAACACATTGTCAATAGTAGTCCTACTTGGGAGTACATAGATACTTTATACGTTTTGTTAAAGTCTGAAATTTTGCAATACACCTGAATTAATATTATAATAAAACTGATTCATTACAAAACAACAAAATAAGGAAAGAAAAAAAAAGCACTTGAAAAATACCTTTAACATTAAAGAAAATACTCATTTCATTTGGAGTTGTTGAATTATTTTGAAAACAAAGTAAGTTTCTTATGTTATTGTACATTCTATATTAAATAACAGTTTTAATGCATAGCAATTGCAAGTGTCATTTATAAATAGATATATATATTTTAAATTATTTCATTACCTTGGCCCTGTTTTTTTAAGGCTTTAGAAGGTATTCATTCTAATTAATTGAGAAATGCATATTATTTGTCTGTCCCTGGGAAGTGTTAACTATTTTTTTTTTTTTTTAATTTGCCATATGTTTTTCAGTTGAATAGGGAGACTTACTCGGAAAATAATAATTGTAATAATAATTCTATCTGTATCAGTCAAAATAACATGCTGTTTTAACTTTATAGATATATTTCTATTTTATAGTTTGTAATTTCATCCAGTTCTTTAAGACAACATTCTTTCTTTTTTTGTGATTTGAACAGGAGGCAAGTAAGATGTGATACTTACTTAAAATGGCTTGACCTCACAATTCTTTCTGCAAATAGCCTCTACTTAGGTACTTTCAGAATGGCAGGCTTTCCTTGTTCCATCTTTGAAACGCTCCCTTGGTTATGTCTGCAAGCCCTAAAGTGTCTCACATTAACCCATTACCAATTTTCTCATGTGGTTTTCTCCCAACCTCCTGCTGCATGAAAGCCCACTTGAGGGCAGTGCCCAGAGCCGCCTAGGAGAATACTGCTTTCTGCCTAAGGAGCTCTCTACTAGGCTCCCAAAGCTGCAAACTAGAAAGGTTCTGAATGGACTGCGTTTCCTTTCAGTTTACCTTGCCAGAACAATGATGTTTATAATACAGAAATAGTGGAGAAACCCTACTCTTCAACTCTGTCATGTCATTTCCCCCCAGCTCCCATCAAGGTATTACTTGTGCTCTAATTCCTTTACCCACAACCACCTCCTACCAGGATTTGGAACAAGTTAGGCAGAACCTGTGCTGAGGCATGTGTACTTTTTTGTCTGCTGCTACTTTTTTGGGTCCCTGGTTCCCTGCTCACATGCATGCCCCAAACATCCTCATTGAAAAGAAGCTTTCCCTGGATGTAAATTAAATCTCTCTCTCTTATTTATTTATTTATTTTTACAGTATAATAGTACTGGCATTTATAATTACTAAAATGGTTACCTTTACCAGAGGTCTATTTCTTTTTGCCACTTTATGCCACTTTGAACCACTGTCTAGTGTCCTTGCCTTTCAGTGTCCTATCCTTTAGCATTCCTTGTAAGGCAGGTTTAGTGGTGATGAACTCTTTCAGCTTTTGTTTATCTGGGAATGTTTTAATCTCTCCCTCATTTTTGAAAGAAAGTCTTGCCGAATATAAAATTCTTGGCAATTGTCTTCTTTCAGCACTTTTAAATATTTCAACCAATTGCTGCCTTGCCTGCACAGTTTCTGATGAGAAATTGGCACTTCATTTATTTGGGACTCCTTCATACAGAACACATTGCTTTATTTCTTGCAGCTTTCAGAATTCTCTCCTTGTCCTTTGCATATATCAGTTTGAACATACATATTTTTCTTCAAGTTTATCCTGTTTGGTGTTCTCTGGGCTTCTTGGGTGTACATATTTAAGTCTTTTGCAAAGTTTGGGAAGTTTTCTTTCATTATTTCTTTGAATAGTCCTTCCTCTTTCTCTCTTCTCCTTCTAGGACTCCCAAAATGCATATATTAGTACACTTGGTGGTGTCTCTTAGATTTTTTTTTTGCTTGTTGTCTGTGTTTTCTTTAGGAGGCACTGGGAACCCAAAACTGGCACTTCCCATGTCGGAGGCGGGCGTTCAACTGCTTGAGCCACATCTGCACCCAACTAGTTTGTTTTTGCTTGTTGTCTGCTTGATTTTGCTCATTGTCTGCTCATTGATTTTGCTTGATGTCTGCTAATTGCCCACTTGTTGTTTGTCTTCTTTAGAAGGCACCAGAACCAAACCTGGGACCGCCCATGTGGGAGGCGGACACTCAACTGCTTGAGCCATATCCACTCCCTCATTGATTCTTTTTATTAAGTTCTTGTATTTCTTGTAGCGTCAATGTAGGTTTGTTGTGCATATCTAGGAATTTGTCCATTTCATCTAGGTTATCTAGTTGCTTGGAATACAGTTTCTCATAATATCCTCTTATGATTCTTTTTATTTCTGTGGGGTCATTTGTAACTTCCCCCATTTAATTTCTGATTGTATTTATTTGCATCTTCTTTCTTTTTTTCTTTGTTAGTCTAGGTAAGGGTTTGTCAATTTTATTCATCTTCTCAAAGAACCAGCTTTTGGTTTTGTTGATTTTCTCTAATGGTTTTTTTGTTCTCAATTTCATTTATTTCTGCTCTAATCTTTATTTCTTTCCTTCTGCTTGCTTTGGGATTGGTTTGTTGTTCTTTTTCTAGTTTTTCTAGTTGTTCAGTGAAATCTTTGAGGTTAGCCCTTTCTGCTTTTTTTAATATAGGCATTTAAGGCTATAAATTTCTCTCTCAAGACTGCTTTCACTGTATCCCATAAATTTTGATATGTTGTGTTCTTGTTTTCATTTGTTTCAATATATTTACTGGTTTCACTTGCAATTTCTTCTTTGACCCACTGATTATTTAGGAGTGTGTTGTTCAGCCTCCACACATTTACTTTTTTCCTGTCTGTTATTGATTTCCAGTTTCATTCCATTATGATCTGAGAAGGTGCTTTGTATAATTTCAATCTTTTTATATTTATTGAGAGCTGCATTGTGCCCTAACATGTGGTCTATCCTGGAGAAAGATTTGTGGGCACTTGAGAAGAATGTATAACCCGCTGAGTTTGGATGCTGTGTTCTGTACATGTCTGTTAGGTCTAACTCATTTATCATATTGTTCAAGTTCTCTGTTTCCTTGTTGATCTTCTGTCTAGTTGTTCTATCTAATGGTGTGAGTAGAACACCATTAGACAGGTGTTGAAGTCTCCAAAGATTATTATAGAGATGTCTGTTTCTCCCTTCAGTTTTCTCAGAGTTTGACTGATGTATTTTGGGGCACCATTGTTAGATGCATAGATATTTATGACTGTTATATCTTCCTGGAGGATTGTCCCTTTTATTAATATGTAATGGCCTTCTGTATCTCTTATAACTTTTTTGCATTTACAGTCTGTTTTGTCTGATACTAGTATAGCTACCCCTGCTCTTTTCTGGTTACTATTTGTATGGAGTATCTTTTTCCCACTTTTCACTTTCAGCTGGTTTGTATTCCTGGGTCTAAGGTGAGTTTCTTGTGAGCAGCCAATGGATGGCTGATATTTATTTATCTGTTCTATCAGCCTGTATCTTTTGATGGGGGAGTTTAATCCATTCACATTCAATGATGTTGCTGTAAATACACTATTTACTTCCTACATTTTATTCTTTGGTTTTCATATGTCATATCTTATTTTTGTCTGTCTTCTTATTCTTTTGGTTATCCTTTCTGCTATTCTTTCTTCTATACTCTCCTCCAAGCCTGTCTCTCCTGTCTTTTTCTTTCAGGTTCTAAGGTTTCCTTTAATATTTCCTACAAAGGTAGATATTTTTTGTAAACTATCTTAGTTTCTGTTTGTGAATATTTCCCTATACTCATCTTCATATTTGAAGGACAATTTTTCTGGATAAAGAATTCTCAGCTGGCAGTTTTTCTCTTTCAGTATCCTAATTGTATCGTACCAGTCTTCTCACCTCCATTGTTTTTGAAGAGAAATCTGCACTGTCTTATTGGATGTCCCTTGTACATGATGGTTTGCTTCTCCTTTGCTGCTCTGAGAATTTTCTCTTTATCTTTGACATTTGACATTCTGTATAATATGTGTCTTAGAGTAGGTCTATTCAGATTTATTCTGATTGGGGTATGGTGTGTTTCTTGGAAATGTAAGTTCATTTCTTTCGTGAGAGGTGGGAAATTTTCAGTTATCATTTCCTCAAATATTCTTCCTGCTCCTTTTCCCTTCTCTTCTCCTTCTGGAACTCCCATGACATGTATGTTGTTGAGTTTTGTGTTGTCATTCAACTCTCTGAGCCCCTGCTTAATTTTTGCCATTCTTTTCCCTCTGTTCTTTTCTCTCTTCAATTTTAGCTGTTCTGTCTTCGGTATCACTTATTCTTTCTTTTATCATTTCAAGTCTGCTGTTGTATGCCTAAAATGTGTTTTTAATCTCACCTATTGTGTCTTTCATTCCCGTGAGCTCTGTTACATTTTTGTTCAGGATTTCAAATTCTTCTTTGCACTCACTCAATGTCTTATGATGTCATTTATCTCTTTAACCATATTGTCTTTCAACTCATTAATTTGATTTTGGAAATTTGTGCGCATCTCGCTGATTAGTTCTCTTAAATTCTGCATCTATTCGGGGGCTTTGATATATTCCTTTTCTTTGAACATTTAATCATTGAAAATTTCTATTCTTTTACAGTCTTCCCACTTCCTGCAAAAGTGCGAAATTCCAGAACGTGGAACCAGTCAAATAGTGCAATTGTATTTAAAATTGTACAGCTGGTCCTGATCATAAAAACAATTGTAGGGGAGCAGATGTGGCTCAAGCGGTTGAGCACCTGGTTCCCACATGGGAGGTCCCAGGTTTGGTCCCGTGTGCCTCCTAAAAACAAACAACAAGCAAACAAACATTAAAACCAACTCAGGGGAGCCGATGTGGCTCAGTGGTTGGGTGCTGGCTTCCCACTTATACAATCCCTGGCCCAGTAGCTCAAAAAAAAAAATTTGTAATTTTGCTTTAAGTTTTCTTTTAAAATTTAAGTATTTAAATTTTAAGTACTTACCACACAATATTGATGCCATAAATACATTTTTTAAATCTTTGGAGAAAATTCTTTCTTTTTTCACTTTCACTTTCTTTTTGTCCTAAATGTATTTCACAATTCATTGTTGTTCCAGTGAGTGAGCTCTGTACTTACCATTTCATCTGTAATGAAAATATTTGTGGGGAAACGGATGTGGCTCAAAAGGTTTGGCGTCCGTCTACCATATGGAGAGACCGGGGTTCGATCCCCGGTACCTCCCGGTAAAAAAAAAAAAAAATAAATAAATAAATAAATAAACTCTTCTAAATTTGTTAAGGTTCGTTTAAAAAAATTTTTTTTTTTGTGAAGTTACCTTGAATAAGAAGACTATTCATTAATTTTATGGCTATATAATACAACTCAAAATTTTAAATGGATATGATAAGGGTATTAGTTGATTTTTTTGTTTGTTTTTTTAAAAGGTTAAGGAGATACTAAGAGTAAGCTGCCATGGAAGAGAGGCTGGATGGAAAAGTTTTCACAGAAAGCAACTAAGGTCTTCAGATGTACACGAAATGACTCTTGTGTTGTTTTTTGGTTATGAAGAACAAATATCTGCTCCTGAAGTTAAAAAAAAAAAAGTTTTATATAATGGCTGTTTTAGTTTGCTAGGCTTCCTGAATGCAATATTCCAGAAATGGGTTGGCTTTTACAATGGGGATTTATTAGTTCACAAGCTTACAGTTTCAAGGCCTAGAAAAATGTGCAAACCAAGGCTTCATCAGGTGATGCTTTTTCCCTGAAGTTCGGCTGCTGGTGATCCTGGACTCTTCTCTCACAAGGCAAGGCACCTGGCAGTGTCTGCTGGGCTCTCCCTCCTCCTCAGGGCTTTATTGCCTTCAGCATCCTGCTTTGTGACTTTCTCTCTGCTTCTGTAGGTTTCTCTCTGTATTCATCCTAATTACAGAAGACCCTAATAAGAAGATAAAGATCCACCCTGGGCCATGCCTTACTGAAGTAACCTAATCAGAAGGCCCTTAACTGAAGTTTGATTTAACCTAATCAAAAGAAGGTCCCATCTACAGTAGATTCATGCCCACAGGAATGGACCAGCTTTAAGAACATGATTTTCTGAGGTATATACAGTCTCAAATGACCACAATGGCTAAACAAGGACTCTCATGGAAATCCAAGGCCTGGAACTTATGGGAAGACTTCAGGGACCAAACCTGTATTCTGTGTTCCCAAAAGATGGTCTCTCTTTTCCCCTTACATAGAAGATATGCTCAACTATGTGATTTTGCATCTTAAATAATCTTGGATGCTTCTCCTATTAGTCACCGACAGCCCTGAAGCTGCTTTATTTTCTATCTCTAGTGCCTGCAATTTCCATCCATGCTCTCCAGTCTAAATTCCAAAGAAATTATTTGATAGTCTTAGCTTTTCCATCTGACAGAGGTAGTAGCACTAGGCCATGTCAGAATTTCTGGCTAGGATGTGAATGAATTGCCTCTGAGTCAGACATAGCTCATATAGATGTCAAACCATCCTACAAAACATGGCTAAATAAAGGAGCAGACACTGAGGGCATGGATTTCCCTAGCAATAAAGTATATGGAAAGCCAGATCCTCTAAACAGCACATAGCAAATTACCTCAGAGACTCAAATCAGTTCCCTTCTGCAATTTTCTCTTTTGGGAAATAGAATCATAATTTCCAAGCTGTCTGGAGTCAAATTATTGAATTAGCCTGCCTTTTCTTCCTTTCTCTAGTTCATGCCCTCCCCATTCCCTAATTTTGACAAACTAAGTATGTCAGGTTTTCTTTCTTAATATTTCCTTGATTATTTGAAACATACAGCCATTACTCTGATCCAAGCCTTTTCCAGTTCTGTTTGGGATTGGCCCTGAGCCTCCAGAATTTTTACCTGTAAGCCTTTCCTATACCCACCTCAACTAGTCCTAATGAAACACGGATGGGGATACACAGTGGTATATCCTCAAGGCAATGCCTGGAATTGATATCTATCTTTTTATGTATATGCCCTACTTCTTGACATAAGGGAACTGGCTCTAGGGAATTTTACATCTACATGGAAGACTAGAGTTACAGGGTGGGAGATCAAGATTATCAAAGAAAAAAACAAACAAAAAAATCTGTCAGGATTATAATCTATTTAGTAGTATTCATTATATTTCCCAAACCAGATTATAAACCCTTGGAAGATAGGAATTAAATGCTATTGTTCTTTTTACCCCAGCACTTATTCAGCCATTTGCACTTTCGATGATGGTAATGCCAATATTGATTTCTGTATGTTTTGAAATCATTAATGAGTTCTTTATATTGGCTATTTGATTCAGCTGCTTCCAAGAGATTAAGAATGATTCCTGTTTTATCTAATGGGTTCTTAGAGTGCAAAAACAAACTGACTTTATTATGACATACATCTTAAATTGACAAACTTTATGGTGACTTCCAACAATGAACTCATGTTGATGCTCTTTTCAGTGGTTTTACAAAGAAGTACTTTGTTGATTAGAAGGGTGGAAAAAAAAATTTTTTAATAGTGGAAATGCAGTTTTTTATTTCACAAACATGCAGGTTAAACCCATAGAAATAAAACAATAAAATTTTTCCTAGACAGGAAATGACCTAATCAGGAGATATAAAATGCAAATTCAAGTTAAATAAGTAATTCCAATTAACTCACACTAAGTATGCATTGACAGACATATATGTCTCTTATTTAACTGTAAATTTTTGATTCCATGAGTTATTTTTCACATTGAAGTGCATTTTACTCTTTTATCATCCTTTTTTAAAATTCAGGGGTAAAGGCCATACATTTGCAAGTCATATTGTTACTTTTCAGCAGCAAAACTGTAGTGCCTTCTCTTTTTTCTTATGCCATATTATTGATCCTGTGTGCTTGTATGCATTATCTGATAGATATTTAGTAATGCAATATATTGTAAAATTAGGACACTGTGCTGTGATCCATTTTGGCAAAGTTGTCATTTTGAAATTTAAAAAAAATCTGAGCAAAAAGACTCTTAAATGTTTCACTTGTTTTTTAAGTATATAAAGACTAACGTTTAGCTCATAGAAATGTCAGAATATTCTAACTGCAAATCTAGGAAATCTTTGTGTTATTCTAACCATACCTTCTTTCTTCAGTTTTGTGGATTTGTAAGGGTATCAAAAGAATTTATCCTGATTTCAGACTGGCAATATTAGATTAGCAGCTGAAAAAGTTGTCAGCATTGCCTGTCAAATTGAAATTTACCAGAGTACAGGTAGGTTTGAAAAAGCTTAAAGTTACCCTGTCAACACTGGCATTTCATTAAGAATTAGTTAATCCATCAGTTCTGTCACTAAAATGTGACTGACTTATACGTTATGTGGAGTGTGTGTATATACATGATTAAGAAAAGAGATAGGTGTGTTTTTTTTTGTTTTGTTTTTTGTTTTTACATTTACACTAAAGGCTAATAGTATGGGGAGAAATGTGGAAGGTTTTTAATTAAAATTAGATCAGAGTATATACACAGCCAGGACTAATGTGAATATTTGCCATAACTAGAAAATTATGACAAACCTAAAATTCATCTTTTCTTTGATGATCATTCCAGAATTGATTTTACACATAAATTACATACTGATTCACATATTAGAACAAAATTAATTTTATTTAAAACGTGAAACCAGACCACTTAATTTGTTCAACTCACTATGATTAATACAGTGGAAAAGTTTTTAAAGTTATACTTAAATTAGAGCATATTATTTCTAGGCCCTCATGACTCTTCTGCTGTCTTATAGAAATAATATTTTTTAAAGATTCTATGTTAGTTGAAGTCATTATGAGAAATGTATTTAATTAAAAACAAGCTTATTCATTTATATAACAAGTATTTATTGATAATGTGATAATGTACTATGATCCCAGTACTCTGCAAAGTTATGGGGATAAATTGGTGAGCAAACACATTACCCACCCTCATGGAGTTAACAGTTTCTTGAGGAAAATATACATTTTTAAACAGTTTCACAATGCAAAATTGCATCTATATAAAATGTAATGAAAGAGTGCTATCCAGGTATTGAGAGTCTGTGATAGGGGATTTGACATAATGAAGCAGGTCAAGGAAGACTTCTTGAAGAGGTGATCTTTGAGTTTACATCTGAAGGATTCATAGGAGTTGTCCAATGAAAGGACAAGTATCTCTCCAGGTAGAAGAGCAGCATACATTCCCATCAGCCAGATGGAGTTCAGTAAGTATAGGACCAGAAAGCAGGCAAGTGTAGATCGAAAAGGGAGAATAAGAGCAACATGGTCTGAGAGAGGATGGAGAAGTAAACAGGGACCAGATCACATAGAACCTTGAAGGTCATTTTTAGTTTTATTTTATTGGAAGATCAAAGGATTTAAACAGTCTGAAAAAGAAATCATGGTAGCTTGGACTAGAGTGGTGGTAATAGGAGAAAACTGGTTTATATGCAATGCTAATTGGAAGCCTCCTTTGACATGCACTTCAATTTCCTTTCCACAATTCTACTTTTTCTTTTTCCTTTAGCATTTATTATCCTTTAATATATTATGTGATTTACTGATTTGTGTTTACGATTTGTTATCTGGCTTTCCCAACCAAATTAAAAGTTCTAGGAAAGCAGGACTCATTGTCTACTTTTTTTCCCCCTGCTATTTCTTCAGTGTCTAGAATAGTATGCCTGATACATAACAGGAATTTGATAAATATTAAAGAAAGAATGAATGAATGAGACAGTAGGCTATCATTAAAAAGTTAAACAAGAATAACTCAGGAGGTGATCACAAACTCACCCAAGATATGGCACATTACCGAAACCAAAATGCTAAATTAAGACATAAAACAAATGTCTATGGAGTATCCTCTAAATTAAGGTCTTACACTTAGTATTTAGCAAACATAAGGGACCTGCTAGGAAAAATAGAAGCTATTGGAAATTACTTTCAAATATTAGATAATCATGAGCCTCTAAGTAATGATCTAATATAAAATGATAGAGTGATAATGAACAAAAACTAAATATTTTTATTTAAAAGTAATATTGAAAATTAAAGATGAGAACATATAGCTATGATTTTTCTGTAGAATTTGTTGTAGCTCCTTTTTTTAAGTGATTAAAAAGTTTATATGTTTATTAAAGAGTAAAGAAGTATCCATTTCTATTAATATCAGTTTGCCATTATATAATAGAATTTCTTCTAGACATTAACTTAACCTGATTTATTATATTTGTTATCTAAACACAGCTCAAATTGCTTTCTGTAAAAAAGTCCTAACTTATTGTTTCTTTAAAGACATTTTATTTTGAAAACTTTTTTTTTTTTAATTTTATTTTAAAAGATGCTTAGATTACATAAATGTTAACAAAAATTACAAGGATTCCCATGTTCCCCACCTCCCACACCTCCCACAACCTCCCACATAAACATCTTTCATTAGTGTGGCACATCACCTACAATGGATATACACATCCTGGGGCTTTGCCACTAATCATGGACCATAGTTCACATTGTCGACCACACTCTCTCCCACACAGTTCTGCATGTTATATGCTGATGTAAAATGGCCTATATCTGTCATTGCAATGTCACTCAGGTAATTCCCAAGTCCTGAAAAAGCACCTGTATTACAACTGCTTTTCCCTTCCCTGCTTCAAAAGCATCCAGTGGCCACTGGCTCCACTTCATTGTTGTAATTTCTTCCATTGCTTGAATCACATTATAACTACAACAGAATACCATTAAGTCCACTCTAGTCCATAGCTCTTCCCCCAGTCCTGAGGAGTTTGGGATGGTGATATCCACTCCATCTCCAAGTGAGAGAGGGCTTATATCCCATGGATATGGTGGATGGGATTATCCTGCCTGCAGCTGCAGGCTCTCTCCATTCCCTGGGATGGCCATTGTCCATCATTGTCTCCTCACCAGGTGACTTGGGTGAGTCCATTGAGCTGTAGAGTAGGAGTTACAGCTCCACCGAGATTCCAGGCACAGCTGGCACATGGGCAGGCCAAAGGCTCCAGTCTCTGGAAGTACACCTACAAACTCCAGCATCACATATAGGTTTCAGTAGAAGGGACTGATGGACCATGTGCAGGGAGGACTTATTTGGGTCCAACTCTATCACTCTCAGGAGCACAGATTCCAAAGTAGAGCCCACTGATAAGGCATCAATCTCTGGAGCTATCCCCCCTTATATAGGACCTGGGTGTCTCCAGAGGCCTCAGGAGCCCCTCTGTGTGGGATGATATCCACTTTGGTGTTCTATGAGATCCTACTGAGGTGTGCGTAAGCGTTACCTCTGGGATGACCTCACGACTCTCTTTGAAGCCTCTTAGCCACATGAACTCATTTGTTTTTACCTTTTCCCCCTTTTATTCAAAGTCTTTTTCCAGTCATATTGCCAGTTGGCACTTGGTATTAATCCCTCATTGCCAGAGAGGCTCATCCCCGGGAGTCATGTCCCACACTGGGGGGAAGGTAATGCATTCATATGCTGAGTTTGGCTTAAAGAGAGGCCACATTTGAGCAACAAAGAGGCTCTCAGGTGGCAACCCTTAGGCACCCCATAACAGTAGGCTAAGTTTCAATTACAAGAGCAAAGACTCGTAAGGCTAGTCATCAATAACAAGAACCCATCAGTGGAACCTCCTCCTTTGCCAGACACTGCCCCTGCACTTGGGGGACTGTTGCTGCTCCCTTGGAGAATGTGGCAGAGCTCTCCCAGCTGGGAATTCAGTATTCCCTCATTTATTGAGTGATTGTCTACCCACCGTGACCATGCCCCACCCCTTGATCATTTTAACAACTTTATATATCTTTCATGTATATTCAGGTGAACTTCCTCCCATGAAACCCCCATCCCAGACACTCCCCCCCCAACCAATGATCCTCTCCTGGCCCCTCTGTAACCCTTCTGTGATCCAAACCTTCCTTGAAGATGAAGCCCATATAATAGCCAAATACAATTAATAGGAAAATGAAATAAATATAAGTTTAAATATAAGAGATGAAATACATGGAAACTTAAAAAAAAAGCACTAGAAATAAAATTAAAGGATTGGGATATTCAAAAAAATGGGAAAAAACAAAAAAAATTTAAAAAGCTTTTTTAAAACATTTTCCCTTTTATCACTGCATTATTGGGTGTCCAGTCTGTACTATGGCACCTGCCCCCTCTCACTCCCCAGTGTCTCCTAAATTTTCATTTAGTTTTCAAAGAAGTTTTAGGTCACAGCAAAGTCACACACAGAATACTAGAGACTCCCATATACCCAGCTCCTTCCCCTTTCCTCACCCCATATTAAAATCTTTTTTATGTGGATGGTAGCATTGTTATAACTGTTATACAGATAATGAAGCATAGCTACTAAACATTGTCAATGATTTACAGTATAGTTTACAATTTAGACAGTTTAATAATTTTTTATGATATTTACCATGTCCTGTGTCCATAAGGTAATGAAAAACATTTCCTATGACACTAAATAACCCCTGTTTGATCTTTTCTGTTCCTTCCTCCCCATCCCCCTGGGGCTCATGACACTCCCCTGTCTTGACTCATTGGATGACAAGATTCGTAGTTACATGCAACAAGAGGTCTTGACATGCTGATTATCCTCTCCTATAGTAGCCACCTTTGTGCCTAAGAGACACCCACCTGTCTGTTTCTAGATGAATCGGTCCTCCCAAAGATGGGGGTCCATCTCCTTCCCACTCACCGTGTGGGGCTCCACTCCCTGACACAACAGCTTATGACAGGATGAACACTCACACATTCCCCAGAAGCCTATTCCAGATGTACCCCTTCCTGAATGCCCCCCCAACCTACACCCTAAACCAGTGACACTACGCTGTCATACTGCCGTAAGAGCATTCCCACTCCTGCACTTTCAACATCATACCCACAAATCCCATGTTCAACTAGTCCCCCTCCCAACTCTTCCCCCCAGTATCCTGGGTATTCTAACCCACCCTTCCCTTCCTAATCTACCCACCTGTCAACCCTGCACCACCAAATCCAGTAATATCACTACTCACCTGTCCTATCCTTCAATATGCAACTATACTCTATCACTTTACCATAGTTTATGTCCATATGCATGCTGGCTCACAACCTTCTCTTCTCTTTCTCTCCCTTGTTAACCTATCTTTCAGACAATGGTTCTCAGAGACAGCTCACTTTCCTCAATTCAAATCAGTGAGTTCATAATACTATCCTTCAATGCCTGGCTTGCTTCACTCAACATAAGATCTTCAAGATTCATCCATGTCATTCCGTGTGTTAGCACTTTATTCCTTCTTACAGCTGGGTAATATTCCATTGTATGTATGTACCACATTTTGTTTATCCATTCATCTGTTGATGGGCACTGGGGCTGATTCCAGCTTTTGGCAATGGTGAACAATGCCGCTGTGAACATTGGTGTGCATATATCTGTTCATGTCTTTGCTTTCAATTCTTCTGGATATATACCCAACAGTGGAATCACTGGGTCATACGGAAGATCTATTGTTAGTTTGAAAACTCTATTTTAATTTTTAGTTGAGTAAATGATATGAAGAATGACTATACATTTTTTAATGAAATAGTACCTTTTAAGATGATTCACTGAAAACCCTTTCAAACTATAGGTTTTAAATTTTAAAACCATTCAGGTAGATTCATTTTTCATTGTATGACAGGTATCTTGATATGGTTATAAAGAATTACCAATATTTGACTTCTAAGTCTCATGCTAATATGTATTTCTAAGAAAACTATTACAAAGAAAAATGCTGACCATGCTTCTGTAAGCAGTAGAATGAATGTAAATTTTATATTAATCCTCTTTACTTCTTATGAACTTGAGCATCCTACAAATCTGATTGGGCAATTTATCAATTCTTATGCTCAATGAATTCAGTCATTGGGCACATGCAACTTAAGGCAATGATGCATAACTCTCAGAGTGCTTAGAAACATCAGTACCAATAGCACACAACCAGCATAGAAATTCAGATGTCATAACATGAGCAAAGGGCAAAGGCTTAACTTAAGCCTCAGTTTGAGGTAAAACGACAGTTAAGACTTAGCCCTACTGTTTACACATAGTCAATTTTTCCATGTTTGCTTCAAAGACAGGACTATTTCACATTATTTATCCTTCTACTATGCTACCTACACTTTAAAAAAAGACACTAAATGACAATGCATGATGTAAGTTGCTAAATAATTTACTTTTTAAAAAAGTGCTACCAATGGATTCTAAACTAGTATTCCTTTCCTTTTGTGATGGAGTATCATGTTAACTAGATACTAAGTCAAGTCAATAAAGTGCCAAGTTGAACTTTTAGAAGTGAAGCTTTACATAAAGAGTAATTTAAAAGTATTTAGTTCTTGATAGAACACCTTTTTGACGTGAAGTTAAGTATTTGCTCCTGTAGCTTGGAGTCAAGTAAGCCAAAATCAAATGTTACAGAACTGGGAACATGTGATAACGAGTAAAGTAGACATAACGGAATTGAAGCTTGCAAATGCTGTCTAAACTCAGTTCTAGCAAATAGTTGCTATGACGTAATATGGACCCTCGGTTGCCAGGCTCTCTGTTCATGCATAAAAATCCAGACTTATATCACATCTCCTGACTAATACATATTGAAATTTATTTCATTCTGTTGTGCTATATGTAGGGATGCTAGAAAGAGACAGAGGAAACAGAAAATAACAATAACAATGACATACACATACACATACACATACACATACACATACACATACACATA
>JAKSZT010053929.1:23216252-23394692 GCA_026826555.1 Tolypeutes matacus | reverse complement strand
ACACATACACATACACATACACATACACATACACATACACATACACACCTGTAGATTTAATTTATTGCGCAGGAACAAGCTTTGGATCTGTGAGAACAAACTGTCCAGGTAAGAGACAAAGAAGGGCATCTTAGGCTAGAACTACTTGTGGAATTCTTTTTTACAGCATTTATTGAGCACTGATAAATTTCTGGACAAAAAAGAAATTTTCATGTTAAACTACATAAAGCTTTCTGCCGTCCAGCTATATCACCATCTGTCTTTTTCCTTTGTGCTAATCTATCATCTTCATAGTCCTTCCCCCTTATCCACTAAGTCTTTGCTACCTGTTCACAGTCTTCCTGTGCACTCACATTCCAATTTAACCAACGATTCATTTATTCTATCATTCATTCATTCAGTAAATATTTTTCAGGTTCCATATGCCCAGCTTTCTAGTATGTACTGGGATATGGTAGATGGAAAAAGTCACAGTGATCACATGGATGGTGTTCTTTATGTCTTAGCTTCTTGGTACCTGAGTTCCAAAAAGCATCATCTTCAGTTTGCTTTAGCTCAGCATTCCCAAGGCCACAACCTAGACATTGTTGTTACTGGTAAATACTCTACTTCTAGAATCGTGAATATGGATTTCCAGCTTAATGACTTTTACTTAAAAAAAAAAAAAATCTATCTGGGGCAGTGTATGACAGTCTATTTTGTGCATGATTATTTTGTAATTCACAACTTCTCTAATTAAAAAAAAAATTCTATCACTATTACTACCCTGCATCTTTTCTTTACCCTCATTAAATTCTTTGACTCTTGTGATTTTCCTCTAGAAATTGTTTAGAATGGAATCTGTTTTAGTTTCCTAGGCTGCTTAAAGTGAATACTCTGAAATGGTTCAGCTTCAACAGTGGGAATTTATTAGCTTACAGTTTTCAGACTAAGAAAATGCCCAAGTCAAGGCATCGTCAAAGCAATGCTTTCTTTCCAAAGACTGGTTACCAGCAATCCTTGACTCCTCTGCCACATGACAAGGCATGTGGTGGCATCTGCTGGTCTCTCCCTTCTCTTCTGTGTTTTATTGATTTTAGCTTCTTGCTTCCATGGTGTTCTCTCTCTCTCTGTCTGTCTCTCTGTCTCTCTCTTTGTCTCTGTCTCTGTCTCTCTCTCTCTCTTTCTCTTCATTAATCTTATAAAAGACTCCAGTAATAGGATTAAGACTCATCTTGAATGAGGTGGGTCATACTTTAGCTGAAGCAGCCTCATCAAAAGGTCCTACTTACAATGGATTTAAACCCACAGGAATGAATTAACTTAAGAACGTGTTTTCTGGGGGTGAACACACCTTCAAACCACCATGATACCTCTACAAATTTATGGTCATCAAATTTGATTGGCCCTCACAGCTCTCTGGATCTCTAGATCTCTTCTACATGAATCTAACCATCCCTTTCTTTTATTCTTCACAGTGGCTATTTCAAACCTTTACCATTCTATTCAAGCAACTACTACAACTCTTTCTTCCCTAACAGAGGATCCTCAGGAAAAACTCTTAAATTTCCTCCACTCCCACATCTACCAACTTATCTGTACCAACAAGTTAAAAAAAATTTTAAGCTGTATTTCTGTCTTAGGCTATTAACATTGAACCATACTCAGAGTACATTTGCCAAAACCTCATTTTCTGTCCATTTATTTGATCAAATATCTATTCAAAACTTACTCTGTGCCAAGTAATGTTCTAGGATCTTAAGCTATAGCAATGAATTAAATAGATGAGGGCCCTATTTTCAGAGAACTTAAATTCCACTGACAAGAGGTGATCAGCTGGTAGAAAAAGAACATTAGTTTCAGCTAGCAAAAGCTGCTTTAAAGAATGATAAAACAAGGTGAATTATTAGATAGTAACTGAGGGTTGGGTTGGTATTTTTATACCAGGTAAGCAAAGAGGCTCCCCTGAGGAAGTGACATTTAACCAGAGATCTGAATGACAAAGAGGAGCCAGCCATGAGAATATATAGAGAAAGAGCAAGGTAATTTATAGGGAAGAATTCCCAAGTTGTGAAATAACTTGGCATGTTTCAAGATTAGAGATTAGACAGAGGCCAGTGTGGATGGATACAAATGATCATGGAGAAGAAAAGTAGGAGATGAGGTTAGAGAATCAGTTAAAGGTCAATTTTAGCTAATGAAGGCTATAGACAGAAGTAGGATTTTACCCTAATTGGTATAGAAAGCCTATATTATTGGTTAAGCATGGGAGTGACATGATTTGGTTTAGATTAAAAAGAAAAATCACTCTGAATGTTGGTGGAGGCAGGCAAGAGTGGAAGAAGAAATATCATTTATTAGGTGTTCAAGTATTGTATAGGAGATATGATGGTAGCTCAATTGAGGGTGATAGTAGGGAAATAGAGGATGTTTGACAGATTAAGTATATATATATAATGAGGTAAAGCCAGAAAACTCATTGATATATTTGATGGTGGCAGGCGAAAAAAAGAAAGGAACAAGAATAACTCCTCTTTGCATTTTTTGTTTAGTTTTTTTTTTTACTTGAGTACTTTTATGGTATCATTTACTGAATTAAGGAGAGTAATAGACGAATAATTTTATGGTAGAGACATAAAGTTGTAATCCAGAATTTAAGTTTTGGGCATGCTAAATTTCAGATGCAAGTGGAGATATTTAATTGACAGTTGATTATATGAGTTTGTAGCTCAGAAGAGAGGTCAGCATTGGACATTAATATTTAGGACCTAAGAGCATATGCATAATAAAGCCATGGGACCAGACAAGATAATCTAAGGAGAAATTGTAAAGAAAGAGGAGAAAAAATTCAGGTTACAGCCCAGGGAACTCCAGTATTTGGATAATACTTAGAGAAAGAGGAACCAACAACGGGGACTGAGAAATATTTGCTAGTGAAGTAAGGGAATATCCAGAGAAGAATGGTAGCACAGAAGACAAGAAAAGAAAGTGCTTCAAGAAGAAGAAAATAGACAACTATTTAGCTGAAATGTCTAGTAAAATTAAAATAGTGAATAGCCATTGAATTTAGCATTGCGGGGAAGGGAGGCATCATTTGTTATAAGGGCTGTTTCAGTCAAGTGGTGGAGTCATTTGGAGAGAATGGGAAGTGGGGGAGAGGAGGCAGAGACTACTCTTTCAGTCTGTTTTATTGTGAAAGATATCTAAGAAAAGGGATGATAACTGGAGTGGAATGTGAGCTCAAAGGAAGGCTTTTTTTAAAGTGGGAAGATTCTAGAATATGAATATGGTTAGGATTAATTAGGTAGAGAGAACCCGAGGATGCAGGAGAGAGGGGATTTCAGGAGCCAAGTTATTTAGAAGATGAGCATGGGTGGCAGCTGGAGTGCAAATGGAGGGTAGAACTTTGATGTGAAAAGCAACACTTCATTGTTTTTAAAAAGAGAGATAGAGAGGGAGAAGTTCAGTTCTGTTCTAGGGAGGTAGGTAAATTTTTTGGTAAATGTGAGGGAGCCCTAGACCATATCTATTTTATTTAGATCATCATTTGAGAGTGGAGAGTGTGTGAGAAGGAATGGGGCTGGAGGTAGGGTTACCACTGGACAAAGAAGGAAGATATATTATACTCATTTTGGATAGCATCAGAGTACATATACAGTATAGTGGGTCTGCAGAGCATTAGAGAGTACCATTTGTCTTGTGTGGTTGTATCAGAGATACAAGAGATTTAACAGCATTTTTCAGAGCAGGCAGCATTGTTAGGCATTCGCGAAGCTTGCTCCATGTTAATCTGAAGGATTTTAGAATAACCTCCATGGCCATATGTGATCCTCTTGTTAGTTATGAGCCAAACTCTTTCCACCTTCTCACTTGATCACTTTCTCAGTCACACTAACTTCCTTTCCAAGCACATCCTTTTGGGGGAGTATTTTTTTCCTACCTGAATAGTTCTCCTTCAATTATCATAATGGTTCACATCCCCCATGACTTTAGTTTTTCCCTCAAAAGGAAAAAAAGAATGGCCACCAAAGATATCCATGTTCTAATCCCTGTAATCTGTAAATGTTACCTTATATGGCAAAAGGGACTTTGAAGATGTGAATTGAAGAGTCTGGCTCCTGATCAAAAACCCGTGTGTGATCTTTCAAGCCCACCTACAGTCAATTACAAAGGCTTCATCTAGCAGGCCTCATGGGAAAGCTGCTCTCCCTACACAAGATTTGGTGCACAACCAGTGAATTACAGTCTCTAAAGGGAATCTTAGTCAAGGACTTAGGCCCCACTGGCGGGTCATGCTCTTACCTATATCTTCATTCCTAACTTGAATCCATCCTTAGGCACCTCTGCTGAAACCTCCTTAGCAGAGGAGGGAGGGGGAGACCTTGAAGATACTTTTCTCCACTTTGACTCAGTATTCAGTACTTTTCCATTTATACCTACCCCTGACCCTTCCTCCCCACCATTCTCCCCTCCATCCTCCAGGCCAATAAAATTTCAGGAACATTGTGTTTGGGGCTCCCGTGGCAGTGAGACATCTGCCCATGTTCATACTTATCCATCTGACCCTGTTTCATGGGGGAAAATAGAACATGGGGAGCTGGCACTTTTCTTTCTTTGGGTTGGCCTCTTGCTTATACTATCATCAGTGTAAGTGGTTAAAGGTTTGATTATTACTTACTGTGTAGCTATCTGAGTATAAGATGGAGATGTTTCATGCCAAAATAGCTCACTTTTGTATAAGAGAAGTGACTATACACATTCCTTAGAGAATTCATTTGTTAATCTGGGACGGAGTGTGCCCTGATGTGGTAAAGGAAGGGCCTGGGACGTTGTATTTGCTATTCTGGACCTTTCCCTGCTTTGTGCCTCTTGATTACATGCATCCTTGAAATCATTAGTAAAGTTTGATACTGGGTAAGATTTATGATTTGTGGAGTCTAATTTGACAGGCAAAACATTTGTGTTTTTTTTTCAGTAGATACGTTAGCATTCAAGATAATTTAGGTTGTTAGAAAACTTATCTCTAGAAATCTGAGTCAATACTAAACTGTGAGTCCAACACAACTATCTGCAATGGTTACAATTCCCTTTGGAGTAACACATTATGTGATTCAGTGAAGAAATTAATATACATGTGCATAATGGAATACATTATCAATATCTTTATCTCTTGGTCTGAATAATGCCATAATATCTAGATGAAAAGAGCAAACATTAAACCAACCAATAATTTGATAGTATGGAGCTTCTAGAATTTTTTACTTTTAAAGAAATGAAAAAAATAATAATTCATTCATCTAGCCTCTAAGTATTTAAGAAATCATCTTTATAGAAATATATGCATTTCTTCACTGAATGATATTTGAACCAAATTTACAAGTAAAGTTAGCTCATTTTCAAAACCTCTCTTCTTCTTTTGAAATTTCTCGTATAAGCTATTTAGGTATTATTTATGAGAAGTAGAAATATAATACATCATATTCATATCCCTTTTGTTTGTTATGGTGAATATTATCTATTTCTTAAGTGTAATATTTTCCAGACAAATGTGTATTCCATCATATACTAATTAGGACAACAACATTTCCTAGAATATTGCTTGCATCTTAATGAAAGGAAAATCATGTTATGAAGCTTTATATTTTGGGCATTACATTTATTTCTCAGTGATTCTTTTTCTTTGGAAAAACAATGTTCATTCTTCCGTGTTTTCAATGCATCATGTACCAAATGGAAAGTAAAGATATTCTTAATGAGAGTGAGTGAGTGTGTTTTCCATTGATAATTCAATTAATCTGTATGAAGCCCCTTTTGTCTCCACTTTTACAGATTTTTAAAATTCTTTATTTCCTTTTTTTTCCTTTTTTGAGGGTTCATTGGATATTTATTAACATTGCTTTTCTTTCTGGATCACTTTAAAGGTGATCTATATGTAGGAAGGATTACGGCCTGCGGGGCCTTGAGAATCTAAAAGGTTATCTGGGTTCACAACAAAGGGGTGACAATAACAATTGCTTTGAAATAACAAAGAGGGCAGTTCACCCTTGTATAATCCTTTTTTAACTTTCAAAATTATTTCATCATATAGTGGTATTTCTAATAAATAGCTTTTCACAATATGTCACACAGAAGCTGAGATCTCAACATCTGTAAGCCTATAAGGGAGAACAATTTAACAAAATTAAAATCTCAAAATAGATTTTCTTTTGACTGTTCTTTCTAAAGGTCTCTTTTGTAGTTGATATAAACCAAGAAGACTTAAGATTGGCCCTAAATAAAACAATCTCCTGATGGGAGTTGAAGCCTGACAGTAGGGCTGACAACCAGACTCACTGAGGCGGGCTCCCTCGAAGGTTTTGTCGTAGACTGTGTTATTCTTCACAAATGTGCCCTGCCTCTGCTCTTCTCTGTGGGAGGATTATACCTGCTCACAATGGTGAACTCAGTTGTGTGTGTGTGATATGTTTTGGTCAGTGAAATGTGCCAGGTGTTAATTCCTGGCAGAAGCTTTGAGAGTCAGTGCTTACTTTGCCATAATCAGAACCTGTCTCTTATCTGAGTATATTCACTGGACTGCAGCTTTACCATCAGCAGGATAGTCCTGTCCTACCACAAAACAAGAACTTGTACCAGCTATATAAGGATATAACTGTGTACAGCCTTGGTTCTGTCAAGATTTTGAAATGAAACATTCTCCCTGATAATTGTCTCAAGTGTTAAGTGGGGATAATAAAAGTAACTTCCTCCTGGAGTTGTAAGAAGAATGAATAGCTAATATTTAAGTGCTTACTTTGTGTTAGGCTTTGTTCTAATACTTGCACTAACTTATTTCACTTGCTTTAGCAGGTGAAGCTATTGGAGGAATGCTAGGATAAGTAAACACACATTTAGTAATAGACTGAGTTGCAACTGGGACCCAGACAGAGCCCATCACAGCCCCCTTGCTTAGCTATTCTGCTTTACTGCCTCTTTCAGTGAGATCTGAAATGGTGGATTTGAGCTCACCATTTGCTGGGGTAGGCATGAGGTAAATGTTGGGGGTAGGCATGATCATTTGTTCACTTTGAAAGTTGAAGAAATAAACTGAATGATTTTGAAATAAAGGATCTTTATAAGCCAAGTCAATGAATTTGGACTTAGTCTTGAGGGCAAGGAAAAGTTATTAAAGTATATCAAGAAAGGTTTGACATTCAGATTTATAAGTTGAAAAGATCGCTCTACTTGTAGTGTGGTCATTGAATTGAACCGGCCATGAATAGAGGTAAGAAAATGGTGGAATTTATCCAAACTAGAGGTGATGGTAGTCTGAACAATATGGTAGTGCCAGCAGGAATTTGAATAAAGGAAGATATGGACAAAAATTAAGATACTCAGACTTAGCCTTGCCACTAAGTTGTATCATGTTAGTCTGGACATCTGGGTTTCTGTTTACTCATTTGTTTAAAAAAAAAATAGTCATTTGAATGAGGTAATTGTTAAAATCCTTTTAGTTATTAAATTCTGTATTATCTATTGAGGGGGAATGATTTGGTGGAACTGTTCACATGAATGTAGTGGAAGAGATTGGGAATAATTTAGGTATGGAAGCTTTGTGTATTTATAATATTAGTAAGAATATTTTTTCAATCGGAAATCTAAAAATAGTGTGTTTAATACCCAACTTTACTTATAAACTCCCTTAACACAATAAATATTCTTATCTAGTCCTTTGAAAGTGGATGTATAACATCTTGGACCTGTTACTTAAATACCAAGAAGGGAGGATAATTGTAGAGGGGAATGTTTGGTAACTTTGCGATAAGCATTAAGCAAGCTACCCATAAAACCAACTTTTCTTTAAAAAAACAATTCTATGGAAATCTCATAAGCTTTAGCAGTTAGGGAAAATAGAAATTTGCTATAAAGAGCAGTGACCTGAGTCTGTCTCTCAAGCAATACAGATAATTGTAGGGAAAGTAAGGGAGCTGACTTTACTCGCCTGTGCTTTGGCAAATTGTGTTGCATCTACTACAGGCCTGGAAAAGTAAAGTGTATCATTTTGGAAATTGCTGCTGAGTGTGGTTATTGCATGCTACTACAGCAGAGATTTTGAAAGTCATTGCAAAGCTGAAGTGGCTGGTCACTAGGTGTTAGCACTATTGGGGCTATTCGTCAGAGTCTACCAAGTAGCTGACATTAATTTTAGGAGGCAGAAAAGTACTTCTTGGCAAAGCGTTGAGAGAGAATGGTTGATTGAATAAAACTTCTACTAACTTACTTGCACTTCTAGAATTCCATGTTGTTTCCTGAGTGTTGAAGTAAATGAAGCAAGGCAAAAATTGATTTTAAACTTCTATTTGTTACCTTTCTAAAACTTTTCAGGTATGAATACATATTTTATTTTCCTAAATATTGATAAATGTAAATGCCACAATGAAGATTAATGGAATACTAAATATTTATCATAATTTTGGGCACCATCACCTCTTGTATGAATTACTGAAAAGCCTCTTTACCACCCATCTTGCTTTTTGCAGTCTTTTTATACAATGCAGCCAAACAGATCATTCTAAAATGAAAATCTGATCATGTCATTCCCAGTTTAAATATCTTGTCTCATTACCTGTTTAAAAACCTTTAGTAGGTGAATTTATTATCTAATGTTGTTAGAAATCACACTAAAACTTAGTTGCTCAAAACAACAAAAATCACTTGTCATTTCTCACAGATTCTGTGGAAACGCAGTTCAGAAGTGGCTTGGCTGGATGGGTCTAGCTTGAAATCTCTCATGAGGTTGGAATGACTTGTTAGCTGAAGCTGCAGTAATATGAAAGCTTGACTGAGGTTGGGGGATCCACTTTCAAGAAGACTCGCTGAATAGTCAGCCAAAGGAGTGCTGATGCAAAATACCAGTAATCTGTTGGCTTTTATAAAGGTATTTATTTGGGGTAGAAGCTTATGGTTACCAGGCCATAAAGCATAAGCTGCTTCCCTCACTCAAGTCTGTTGCCATGTGTTGGAGCAAGATGGCTGCTGATGTCTGCGAAGAGTTCAGGCTTCCTGGGTTCCTCTCTTCCTGGGGCTTGTTTCTCTCCAGGCTCAGCTTCTGTGCTCTGTCCACAAGGCCACTTGTAGACTATCAGGTGACTGGCTCTGTCTTTCTTCCTGGGGCTCTATTTTCTCCGGGCTTAGCTACTCTGGTCCTCTGTGTGCTTACTTCCTGGGCTCCAGCTCAAAACTCCCAACTCTTGTCCTTTGCCATGTCTTCTCTCTGTGAGTCCTCACCCACCAAGGGGGTGGGGATGTAATGTCCTACTGATGTGGCCCAATCAAAGCCTTAATAATTATTTAAAAAGTGAAACCTCTGAATCCAATATAATCTAATATGCTCAGAGGGACAGACCAGCTTATAAACATAATCCAATATCTATTTTTGGAATTCATAAACAATATCAAACTGCTACACTCACTTACATGGTTGCCAATTTGTTGGTAGCAATTTGGTTTCTCTCCATAGGGCTGCTTGAGTGTCCTCACAACATGGCAGCTAGTTTACTCCAGAGTGAATAATGAAAGAGATGAAAGCAGAAGTCTTTACTGCTTTTTATCACCTAATTTCAAAATTTAATCTGTCAGTTAAGCCATATTCTATTGTCATATAGGACAGTGCTGATTCATTGTGGGAGGGACTGCACAAGGGTGTGGGCATAAGAGGCAAAGATCTTTGGGGACCATCTTGGAGGCTAACTATCACAATTAGTTTTTATTTACCTTGGTTTAAAATACAGAACTTTGACTTTGTTTCCAAGACCCTTCATGATATAACCATCTCTTACATCTTTAGCTCATCCCGCAACTCCCTGGATCACGTTCGAGCAATAAAATAAACCTTTCTTCATTTCTTCTCATATTCCATACATACTGTTTCTCATTCTCTTCTTGAATCTCTTATTCTTGTCCTTTTAAGTGAGTCACTCCTACTCACTTTTCAGGTCATGTTATTAAATATTACTCTTCCTTAAAATTTCCCTTTGACTTCCCTATTATAGACTAGTGACATGATTTCATGCCCCATAGTATCTTGTTCTTTCTTAATTATAGCATTTATCATACTTACTTTTGAAAAAATATTTTTCCTATACCTCAGTAGATTTTTAAATCTATGAAGGCAGAGGACATTTACGTAATTTTTTATGTACATATTATTTGTTCATAATTTTTTTCTTATTGTCTAAACTGTCTGGAGTATAAAAATATTTACTGAATAAATGAATGAATGATTATAAACATGAATGAAAGACTATCTTGACTCTCACTCAGTGTTTTAATTTCTTAACTGATCAAGAAAATACCATACAATGGATTGGCTTAAGCAATGAGAATTTAATGGCTCATGGTTTTGAGCCAGAAGTCCAAATCACATCCAAATCAAGTCCTCATCAAGGCAATACTTTCTTCCCAAAGATTGGTGTTCTCTCCCTGGCTGCTGGTGATCCTTGGTCCTGGGCTCCTCTCTCATATGGAAATGCACAGGCTGCCTCTCCTGGCCTCTCCCTTCTCTTCCCGGTTCCATTGACCTTCAGCTTCTTGCTTCCCATGGTTTTCTCTCTCTCTGTCTGAATTTCAGTCTACTTATAAGGGACTCCAAGAGTAGGATTAGGATCTATCCTGATTGGCTTGGGCCACACCTTAACATCAAAATGTACTGCTTACAATTGGTTCACACCTTCAGGAATGGATTAAGTTTAAGAATATATTTTTCTGGGGTACATAGCTTCAAACCACCATACTCAGTAAGTGATATTTACCCCTAATTTTCTAAGAAAATGGAAATTCATCCATAATCATTTTTATTTAGATGACCTATCTTTATAAGCCTGAAAAACAGAAAATGATAATCTGATGTAATATATCATCATTAGGGTTTTGCTCTCTATAGAATAAACACTGGTGATTTGTTGAGTACAGAGATACAGATCCTATTTGTTCTTCCAATGATCAATGATAGACTAATGTAAATGGTTTTATCTTTCTGGTTATAGTTCAATACTATGATATCCGAGACTCAGTCCAAAGAAATTAAGATTTCTATCAAATTAAATTTTTTTTTTCTTTAAAAGCCATACAATCAAAATTATGTGACTAAACTAGTCTGAGCCAAAATTTCCATACTTTTAAATTTGGAAAGTATTTGTTTCCAAATCACCTATCTGTTATTTTCCATACCTCAGTTTTAAAGATGGTGTAAAATGTTCAGCAAAAATCTAGTATTATTAATTAAATTTGAAGATATTTCAAAGAATTTGGGAAGAATCTCTTTTTTCTCCCCATTAGATATGTCACTAAATGCAGCCAAATCACAATTCACAAAAAATACCCTATTCTGCATGACATTTTTAATAGTAGTAGTATCACTTAGGAAGAATACTTCATGGTAGTCAATATTTGAATATTTTTAAATTTTTGGGATATTTATTTCTCCTGAAATATTAAATGACAAGTAATGGAGGGGAAACAGGGAAGAGGATAATACATGTTTGATCTTACTGATTTAAGATTAGAGCATCTGAGTAAGCTCATCAAGTAGGAGATATGATATCTGTATATACCAGATATGTTGTTTATTATTTTTTAAGATTTATTTATTTCTCCCACCCCTCTCATTGTTTTGTACTCACTGTCTGCTATCTGTGTGTTCTTCTATGTCTGCTTGTCTTCTCTTTAGGTGGCACCGGGAACTGATCCTGGGACCTTCGGGAGTGGAGAGAGGCTGCTCAATCTCTTGCTGCCACCTCAGCTCCCTGGCCTGCTGTTTCTCTTACTGTTGTTTATCTATTCTAAACCCTGTTCTGATTGGACTGATGTTTCTGGGTTAATGCCTTTGAGCATCACATTTATCCTCTTGCTACCCCATAGATGGAACTTATGGAGTATATATTTTGATAACAGGCGCCCAAACTGTAACAAGTACCTTGAATTTTGTCAGGGTAGTATTACACAGAACAAAATCTATTTCTGTGTAACATTATTTGTTAACCAGTTCACAGGAATCTGTGACTCTCAGTTATATAGGCATTATTTATACACCATACAATCTGTATATTTTCTTTGTCTTTTGATCATTTACTTGAGATATGGGTGTAACAAGTACAGTGGAAAAAGGTGTGAGGCTCTTTTCTGTCTATGATACTTATATAAGTTCTGTCTACAGTTACTGAGAAAATAGAATGTGAAGGGACAAACTGTTCACCTCCAGATTTGGGAGTATTTGGAAATATTCTTGCAAAGTCACAAGTATCTTATTAAAGGCAAATATATAGAAAACACTTATGTAATATTTTGAGCTATGTCTCAGCTGATCAAAGTTTTAGGCTATGAGTCATGTGCCCGTGATTAAAAGAGTTTCAGTTGATTAAACAGGGGTATATTTTTCTCCTGCCAACTTAAACATATTGCAAAGAAATGAAAATGCAATTAAGGGGAAAAAATAAACACTATAGAAGGCTTATATTATGTATCTAAATCTCTGGCTTTTCAGGTCAGAAGGTGGAGTGTTATTAAACAATAAAGAAAAATTATAAAATTACATAGAGTTCAATTCTCTTTATATTCCTGAATCCTCAACACCCAAGATGTTGGCAATATGGTCAATTTTCTTTTCTCCTATCACTGATGAAAGTGATTTGGAACTGGAAATTTAGTTCATTTTAAAATAATTAGCTAAAGACCATATTGTTTCCCCATCACATTCTAGGCAAACAGAAAGCAAATGAAATCTTCTTTTAAGAAAGTAAACAAAAACACCTGGTGATTTAAAAAAAAAATAATGGTACAAGAACAAGAAAAACTCTAGAAGAGACCCAAGAATATTTTAGTGCATTTGTAATATGCTAATTACTCTAGATGTTCCATATAAAAGACTTCAAATAAATCTTCAGCTGAAATTTCAGTCAACAATTTTAGCAGTTGGTTTCTGCTAGGTGCTACAAGATTATAAACAATTAATATTTCTAAGTTAGCATGACCCAGTCTTCTAATTTGTTGCTTAAGTCACCCAGATTTCAAGTTAGTGTATTTTTCTCTCAGGACCAGAATGTGATTTTTGTATAAATTGTTTTGGCAAAAATTACTTTTAAATACTGGATATTGAATGCTTGTTCGTTTGAGCTGAAACTTTAAAATGCCAATATCTATGATCATTTAAAATGTGGTTATATTTCATTATATAATTCGTAATGAAAAATAAGGAAAAATTTTAATGTAAACAGAAAAGTAAAAAAAAAACAAAACCTCATTTCCAGTTACCTTAACAGAACAATTACTAGCATTTTATTATAATTTATTCCAATCTTTTTTCTATGTTTTTTATATATTTTTGCATATAGTTGTAATAACGTTTTGCTTTGTTTTGTTTTCCATTTCTATTTTGGCTTATTTATCCTATAGCATAGTATTAGTACATTAAATATCTACATTAGTACATTGTAGATATTTAATAAATGTGAAAAAAGGAATATATTAAATATCTCCAGATGCCAGAAGAATTCATGCTTATCCATTCATATATATCCAAGGATTTGCACAATTCCAGTAGGCACCCTTCTTCTTATTATCTATGTAAATGGAAATCTCAGGAGTACAACTCTGTTTACAGTGACTGCAACGTAAATAGTGTCTCCTAGAGATGTGCAATGCTGTAGCCATGTATGTATATGAATTACATGTATGTGCACATACATATATATAATTGATATATATATATAATATAGATATATCTAATCTATCTACCTATCTCTACCTATCCTGTCATCTATCACCATATCTATTGACAATAGCCAATATATCTGTAAAAGCATATCTTGCTTATAGCTTCAAAATTGAATGCATTTCAATCATTTATTATTTGTTCAACAAATATTTTTGGGCACTGTTACTCATTCAAGGGCTGGGGAAACAATTTATCAAGATACATGATTCCCACCCTCTTGAAAATATCATAGGTGGTAGTATAAGAGGGTGTTGAAAGAAAACCTTTTCTGATATTTCAGCTCTAAGAATCTCAACAGCTGTAGAACTGTATATATACCCTTACATTCTAAAGTAGAGTGCTGAACAAGCGATGCCAGACTTGTAAAAGATGACCTGTGAAATGGTTCTACCAGTATCACCCACTCTCCATACTTAAGAAAAGGCTGTGATTTCATCAGATTTTGAGATTTGGAAGTCAGGATTTCTTTGAGAGATGTCAGAGTCCTGTGGCATTTGTTTGCCTCTAGAGAAGGAGAGTCTTCTGTTCCCCCAATACCATGTGAGAATATATCAAAAAAATAAAAATAAAAATTCTGAGAATTTGCTTATGATCTCTGGAATTGGAGGAATACAGAAACTGGTTCATGATGTACTTAAAAAAAAAAAGTATTGTGAGGCAAGAGAATAGCTAATTGGCCTACTGACTTAATGGCAGGGCAAAGATATAATATTTTAGGCATGAAAGGCACTTCTTGTGATGGCAGAGTATGGGTCATATTTCTTATAGATGTGATGGGGATGTGACATAAGAGAAATAATTGTGAGAAGTCTTGTAAATGGCTTTGCCCGAGATGACCTCTGAATATGTGAAGTGATCACAGTAATAAGAGGCTAGAAGTACAGATACTAAGCAGCATTATAAGTGGCCTGCATGGGAGGGAATCTCATTCTCAGTAGCAAATGGAAGTCTATAGCAGAGGATTTTTTGAAGAAGCCACGAGTACCCCACAGGAGATAAAAATTAGAATTTGGATATCAGGCACTACAGAATATGTTGATGACATGAGGCAATTGTGCCAGTCAATTAAGCCTTTCTCTGCTCCTTATTTCTTCTCCATCCCACTAGAAGAACCAGAGGCAGCATGGAGTAAAAAAGCAAGGTAAGGACAGATAGAAGAAGCGAACCATTCCCTGCCTTGCCCATTTCTAGTCAAACTGGGAGAGAGAAATTTAAAGCAGACAAGAGCTCATGGTTTTAATATGAGACTGAAGTGGGATTTTTAATAACATGAAGTAACTTGAAAAGCAATGAAATTTGATTTGAATTTCATCCATCACAAGGAAGAAATTGTTTAAAAAGTAAATTGTGAAAAACTATAAAGTTGCATTCTTCTTGCCCTTTATTCAGCCTAATTAATCCTAGTAACTGGTCACAAAAAGCAATGACACAATCCTCATCTACCACCCAAATCACTATGTTTTACAGTCCATAGATTATCCTATAGTTGTCTTTTAATAAACATTAACCTCCCTAGACTAGCTCTTTCAGCCACAATCACATTTATAAATCAGCAGTGTTAGTTATACTCATTACAATGTGCTACCATCAACACTATCCATTACCACATACTTAAAATCGACCTTATTAAACATTTTACGTACATTCAGTATCAGCTCCCACTTTTCAACCAACATTCTGTTTCCTACTAACCCTATACTCTATAGTTTAACTCTACAATTTTACTTATCATATTTAGTTCATAAGAGTGAGATCATCATTTTGTTTCTGGCTTATTTCACTCAACATAATATCCTCAGGGTTTATCCATGCTGTCATGTGCTTCCCCAGTTCATTTCTTATTAAAGCTGAATAGTATTCTATTGTATGTGTATTCCAAATTTTGTTGATCCATTTATCAGTTGATGAGGATTATGGTTAATAACATAAATACAAGAATGTTCCTCTACAAGGTGTTAAGAATATGGTGATACAATGAAAAAATACAACTAATGAAACTTATAGATTATAGTTAATAGTAATATTGTAAAGTTTTTGTAGCAAAGGCGAAGAAGGTACTGCAGCAATGCTAAAGGTATAAAATAGAATATGAGATTAAGTTTTATGAGATATGCATATGATTAAGCATTATTTTTTCTTCATATTCTTCATTAACAAGAGACCTTGGTCATATTATTTAACTAATCTGTGCTCATTTATGTATCTGTCTGAACATTGGAGAAACAATTTAGTTTGTTTTTAGGATTAAATGAAATAATTGTGCATTTACAGAATTTTTTAAAGTAATGCTTCCATATTTTGTTAAGTTGCCTTTTGTCTGTTGTTTTATTTTTTGAAGTTGAAATAAAGTATACTTTAAAAAATTACAGAAAAAAAAAGGCAACCAAGTATCACAAGTTCTATAAAATGGAATATAAAGGATGTTATGGGAATACAGTAAAATATTTGCTTCTAGCTACTCAAGCTACTCTACTAGTTAGTATTCCACTGATGGTAGATGTGAAGAGAGAGTGGTCCAGGATCCATGATAAATCCTGCCTGAGATACTGACTTGAAGGTGAGGTGGCTCCAAGAGTCAGGTGGAAAGCCAGAAAACCATGGATTGAGTGGAGTCAGAAAACTAGAAGAAATATATTGCCTATACCTCAGAGTATTCAGTGGAATATTTTAATGTGTTCAACTTTCTCCAGTGGTATGTTTTACATACTGTTCAGGTTCACAAATTGCTAAGCCATCTTAAAATAATATCAGTGAATTAAGAACTTTTATGCTCTTCTCACCTTTCCTTTTTTCCTCCTCCTTGACCTTAGGGTAGAGGAAGAGAATGAAAGAGGTCTTAGAGTTGAACGAAATTGGAAACCTAAATTAATTATATGGTTAGGGCATTTATAATTATTAAATTAAACTGTTTTTTTATTTTAAAGTCACCCAAAATGTTCCATTATCTAATCATAAGGATAACTAACATATATAGCTGTGATGGTTAGGCTAATGTGTCAACTCGGCCAGGTAATTGTGCCCAGTTGTTTGGTCAAGCAAGCACTGGGCTAGTTGTAAAACAAGGACATTTATGGGCTTTAGTCATCAGTGAGTTTACTGCATAGATGGCCGATTACATCTACGATCAACCAGGGAGACTGCTGTCAGCAATGAGTGATGTTTTATCCAATCAGTTGAATGCTTTAAAAGGGGAAGTGATTTCAGCATTCAGAGAATTTCCCAGCTCGTCTTTGGACAGCCAACATCTCCCAGAAATTCATCAAGGACCTTCATTGGAATTTCATTGGAGCCCATGGTTTGCAGCCTGCCTGCAGAACCTGGACTTGTGCATCCCCACAGTCACGAGAGAGACTCTTATAAAATTTCATAGTATTTACAGGTATCTCCTGATATCCTGATGATTCTATTTCCCTAGAGAACCCTGACTAATACAATAGCCCATACTTTGAAGCATGGTTCTAGGAGCTTTTACATCAATTGACTCTTTTAATCCTACCAACAAACCCAGGATGGAGGAATTGTAAAAATTCTTCATTTTATAGAGGAAAAACTGAGGCAGAGTTAAATGACTTGTCTAAGGTTATATAGTTTGATGGTGACACCATTTGGTATTTAAACCCAGGCAGTCTGGCTCCAGAGTACATGCATAATCCTAAGCAATATTTTATACTCCAGAAGTGCTGATAAATGTTACAGGCCTGGTCTATTTTTCATCATGTGCTAGACATAGGGAACCCCCCCACACACACACACACACTAATCAAGTTTTAAAGGAGAGAGACACAGTAATAAAGTGGCTTCTACAACTGTCGTTCCCAAATCTACAACTGTCGTTCCCAAATCTTCCTTGTTCAATGCAACTTACTTTGTTCTTCAGCTGTTAGAAGTCTTTGAAGAAGTGTTTTATTATTTATTTTTAATTTTTTTAAACTTTTAAAATTGAAGTTTATCATTCATACATGAACATTCATAAACAATAAATATACAGTAAAATTTGTGAATTTAAAAAACATGCATATCATACACAGGACTCTCATAGTCCCACCACCAACACTGCACATTGTTGTGAAACATTTGTTACAAACTATGAAAGAGCATTGTCAAAATATTACTACTAGCAACAAAACAAAACAAAAAGACAAAAAAAATATTACTACTAACTATAACCTATATCTTATATTTGGTATATTTTCCCCCAATCCACCCAATTTTTAACACTCTATATTAGTATTATATATTTGTTATTATTCAGGAAAAACCATTCTCATATTTGTTCTGTTAACCACAGTTCATCATCCACCACTTGATTCCCTGTGTTATACAGTCCCATGATTTGTACAATCCATTCAAAGTATATACTCAATGGCTGTCATTTTCATCACAGAGTTGTGCTGTCATCACCTTAGTCAACTTTAGAATGGTTTCATTACTCCAAAAGGAAAAATCCCATATCCTCTTATAACCTCCCTATTTTTGTCCCTTAGAATTGAAATAATACCTTCTTGCCATTGCTGCAAAAATATTGTCTTACATGACAATATTGACATTAAGATGTCAATTCTACCCAAACTGATACACAGTTTAATGTCATCCATGAGTTACATTAGTAATTTTCCTGTTATCACCATATTCTTAGCACTTTGTAAAAGAAGAACATTCTTATATTTATACTATTAACCACAATCTTCAAACACCACATAAGTCACTCTGTTATACATTTGCTGGATTATTCTCTAGTTTCCTTTCAGTTGACATTTACATCCACAGACTACGCCTTTCAGCCACAATCACCTTTATAAGTCAGTAGTGTTAGTTATACTCACTATAATGTGTTACTGTAAACTCTTTTCATTCCCACACTTTTGCAAATAATCTTATTAATATTGTTGCATACATTAAGCATCAGCTCCCATTCTCAACCCACATTCTACTTCCTAGTAACCTGTACTCTAGAGTTTACCTCTGTCATCTTATTCCTCCTATTTAGTTCATATTAGTGAGACCATACAATATTTGTCCCTTTGTGTTTGGCTTATTTCACTCAACGTAATATCCTCTAGGTTCATCCTATAGGATGCATATGTTGTCATATGCATCCCGATTTCATTTCTTCTTGCAGCTGAATAGTATTCCATTGTATGTATATACCACATTTTGTTTATCCATTCATCGGTTGATGGTCACTTGGGCTGTTTCCATATTTTAGCAATTATAAATAACGCTGCAGTGGATATCAGTGTGCAAATGTCAGTTCGCGTCCCCTTGCTTTCAGTTCTTCTGAACATATCCCTGGTAACGGGTCATAGGCAGTTCTGTTCAGCTTCTTGAGGTACTGCCAAACTGTCTTCCACAGAGGCTGCACTTTTCTTCATTCTCACCAACAGTGAAGGAGAATTCCTGTTTTTACACATCCTTTCCAACATTTGTAGTTTTCGGTTACTTTTAAAAAAATAATGGCCATTCTATAAGGTGTGAAGTGATACTTATTGAAGTTTTGATCTGTATTTCCTTAATAGCTAGTAATGTTGAGCATTTTTTCACATGCTTTTTGGCCATTTGTATTTACCCTTTGGAGAAATGTCTATTCAAATCTTTTGCCCATTTTAAAATGGGGTTGCTTGTATTTTTATTTGAGTTATATGATCTCTTTATATAATATGGGTATCAAACCCTTATTGGGTATGTGGTTTCCAAATATTATCTCCCATTGAGTAGGCTGCCTTTATACTTTCTTGACAAAGTCTTTTGAAAATCAAAAGTGTTTAATTTTGAGGAGGTCACATTTATCTATTTTTTTCTTTTGTTGCTTGTGCTTTGGGTGAAGGTTTAAGAAACTACTGTACCACAAGATCTTGAAGATGTTTTCCTACATTTTTTCCTAGGAGTTTTATGGTTGTAGCTTTTATATTTAGGTCCTTGATCCATTTTGACTTAACTTTGGAAAAGGTGTAAGATAGAGGTTCTCTTTCCTTCTTTTAGATATGAGTATCCAGTTCTCCCAGCAGCAATTGTTGAGTAGACTGTTCTAGTCCAGCTAGGTGGACTTAACAGCCTTGTCAAAAATCACTTGACTCTGTGATGGTCTATTTCTGAGTCCTCAATTCAGTTCCACTGGTCAATCTGTTTCTTTATGCCAGTACCATGTTTTGTTTTTGGTGGGGTTTTTTGTTTGTTTGTTTGTTTTACCACAGTGGCTAGGTAAAATGCTTTAATATCAGGTAGTGAGAATCCTCCAACTTCCTTCTTCCTTTTTAACATGATTCTGGCTATTCAAGAGCCCTTACCCTTTCAAATAATTTGATAATTGCTTTTTTTTGGTTTTCATTTCTAAATAAAAGGTTGTTGGGAATTTTATTGGGATTGTGTTGTATCTGTGTATCAGTTTGGGTAGAATTGACATCTTAATGATATTTAGTCTTCCAGTCCATGAACATGGAATGTCCTTTTATTTATTTGTCTTTTTTGGTTTCTTTCAGCAAAAATTTTTTTTTCTGAATACAGATACTTTATGCCCTTGGTCAAGTTTATTCTTAAATATTTGATTGTTTTAGTCACTATTATAAATGGAATTTTTTTTCCTGATTTCCTCCTCAGATTGCCCATCAGTAGTATAGAGAAACTCTACTGATAGTTGTGTATTAATCTTGTATCCCACCACTTTGCTGAACTCTCCTATTGTTCTAGTAGCTTTGTTTTGGATTTTTCAGGATTTTCTAGATATAGGATCATATCATCAGCGAATAGCAAAAGTTTTACTTCTTCCTTTCCTATTTGCATACCTATAATTTCTTATCTAGCTCAATTACTCTAGCTAGAACGTCTAGCACAACATTGAATAATGGTGTCAGTGAGCATCCTTGTCTTGTTCAAGATCTCAGAGGGGGAACTTTCAGTCTTTCACGGTTGAGTACAGTGCTAACTGTGGATTTTTCCTTATGCACTTTACCATGTTCAGAAAGCTTCCTTCTATTTCTCTATTTTGGAGTGTTTTTATTAAGAAAGGATGCTGTATTTTGTCAGATGCTTTTTCTGCATTGATTGAAAGGATCGTGTGCATTTTCTTCTTCAATTTATCAATATGGTTTCTTCAGTGATTGAGTTTCTTGATTTTCACCCTTTCATACGTGCGATAAAACCCACTTGATCGTGGTGTGTAATTTTCTTAATGTGCTTTTGGATTCAGTTTGCAAGTATTTTGTTGAAGATTTTTGCATCTATATGCATTAGAGATATTCATCTGTAATTTTCTTTTTCATTAGTATCTTTTTCTGGTTTTGGTATTACAGTGATGTGTTGGCTTCATAGAATGAGTTTGGTAGCATTCCTTCCTGTTCAATTTTTTTGTAAGAGTTGAGCAAGATTCATATTAGATTAGCTTTGATTCATTGGTAGAATTCATCTGTGAAACCACCTGATCCAAGGCTTTTCATTTCAGGGAAGTTTTTGATGACTGTTTCAATATCTTTACTTGTGATTAGTTTGTTGAGGTCTTCTATTTCTTCTAAGGTTAGTGTAAGTTGTTCTTCTGTTCCTAGGAATTTGATCATTTCCTCCAGTGTTGTCTAGTTTTTTGGCATACAGCCATTCATAGTATCCCTCTTATGATCTCTTTTATTTTTGCAGGGTCAATGGTAATGTCCCCCCTCTCATTTATGATTTTATTTACTTGCATCTTCTTTCTTTTTCTCTCTTTTTTTTTTTTTTTTTTTTTGGTCTAGCTAAGGGTTTGTAGGTTTTATTTATCTTTCAAAGAACCAACTTTTGGTTTTGTTGATTCTATTGTTACTTCATTCTCGATTTCATTTATTTCTGGTCTGATCTTTACTATTTGTTTCTTTTGGCTTGGTTTGGGATTAGTTTGCTCTTATATTTTTAGTTCCTCTGGATTTGCAGTTAGGTCTTCAATTTCAGCTTGCCTTCTTTTTTGATGTAAGCATTGAGAGTGTATTAGTCAGCCAAAGAGGTGCAGATACAAAGTACCAGAAATCTGTTGGCTTTTATAAAGGTTATTTATTTGGGGTAAAAGCTTACAGATACAAGGCCCTAAAGCAGGTGTTCTTAACCTTTTTTGTTCCACAGACCCCTTTGCCAGTCAGGTAAAAACCACAGACCTCTTACCAAGTCCATGCTATACTGTGTATTATTTAATAAATATATCACACTGACACTAACACTTCCCCACAAGAATAATGTTTATTTGAATTTCAAATCAAGCTCATGGACCTCTTGTTAAGAACCCCTGCCCAAAAGAGACCAACTCAAGGCTGCTTTCTCACCAAAGTCAGCTGCCACATGTTGAAGCAAGATGGCAGGCAGTCACAGCCTGGTCTCTCAGGGCTTCCTTTGTTGGTCACCAGCAAGGGCTTGTTTCTTTCCAGGCCTTCTCAGCTGCTTGGCTGCTCTGTTCTTTTCAGCTGCAAACTAACAGGCAAATGGCTTATCTCTCTTTTTGGGACTTTAGCTATTTGAGCCTTCTCCTTTCTGTCACATGGCAGGACCGAAATGACCAATTTTTCTCCTCTTCCCTGTGTCTTCTGTGTGTGTCCTTTTATATAGGCCAAAGGGGGCAGGGACTCAACCTGAGCTACACCTTAATGATGTAGCCCAAAAAGAAGCCCCAAATTAATTTCATCAAGTGAACTTAATTAGAGGCCCTTCACCAAATCTAATACAATCAAAAGGCATCACACCCAGAGGAACAGAACAGTTTACAAACATAATTCTTCTCTTTTTTGGGGGGATTCACAAAAATAATCTCAAACTGCCACAGAGGGCTATAAATTTCCCTCTCAGAACTGTCTTTGCTCTGTCCCATAGGTTTTGATGTGTTGTGTTCCTATTTTTCTTTTGTCTCACCAATGCAGAGCAGGTGTTCTCCCAGGGATTCAGGACAAGAGACACCTAAAAGCAGTTTTTCTCCTTGCAGTTTCCAGGCCAGCCAGCAGGTGGTGCTTTTCAGCAAACCTTTCCACAGAGGTGTTTCTTTCAATGTCTCCTTGTCGGTACTTTTGGTCTGGCCAGAGATGAGATTTAAAGCAGACTTTTTTGCCAAATTCACTGAAGACAAACCACTCTCTGACCTCTGCCACAATCTCCCTCTTCCCAGGGTGGAAGATGTGAGGGACAGATTTTATCCAGGCTGTGCACCTTTAGGTGGGGAATGGGTGCCATTCCTGGCTGCTGTAGAGGTCTATTAACTCACAGTTGTCTTTTGGGGTTCTTTTTCTTTCTGTCCCTCACCCATCTAGGGGTTGCACAGCATTGTCCTGGTCTGGTGACCTCCAAAGGAGGTTCCTCAAACAGCTTTTTGCCCGTTCTCCATTGTTTTTGTGAGAGAGTTGAGCCCTGCTTACCTACTCTGACACCATCTTCCCCATACATCTGAAGAGTTTTAAAACAGGTTTTCTTATGATCACATTTACTTTTTAGCATGCTCACTCTGTCTTCATTGTAGAGATTAGTTGGGATGGGGACAAGAGTGGAAGAAAATAGGTATGTTAGAATATTATCAGCTGAACTAGGGTAGTGAAGTCCAGTTAGAAAGAGGAGGAGAGAGTCAAGAGAAAAATAGAATGTAGAATAGACAGGACTTAATGATTAATTGGACATGGGGATGATAAGGAATTTCATTGTATCTTTTTATATGAAACTGAGAGAATATATTATAAAGTTTGAGTAAGAATTAAATTAGATAATTAATGAAAGACATTGGCACTGTGGACTACAAATGTTTAGTAAAGTTTGCTGAAGTGAAAATATCTTGTGTTCTAGCATCTTGTGTATATCCTGGGAAAAGTAATGCAATCTCTTTGTCCATTCTTTGGCCTATCAGTGAATCATTAGTACCTCATGGTGTATTGAGTGAATTATATGAAATTATTCTTGTAAAGAGATGAGCACAATTCCTGATGCACAAAAGCTAATGCTACTCACTTTTCTTAGACCACTTTCCCTTCATCTTCCTGTCAGTGTTATAGCTCTTTGAAATTAATATTTTCTTGTCACCAAAGACACATGGTTCCCCCTAAGAGGATGCTACTACATGAAGATAGTTCATTGCTGTTAGGTAAATAGGACAGATCCTTTAGACTTTAATTCCTGACCAAACTACTCTTTTTGCATAATACAAGTACAGAAGATACTGGGATAGATACTTAATCCACATACATAAGAGATGAGTTTTCAGTTTCCTTGGCTGCTCAAGCAAATAACATGCAATAAGTTGACTTTAAACCTTAGGAATTTATTAGCTCACAGTTTTGAGGGTAGAGAAAGTCCAAATCAAAGCCTTATCCAGGTGATGCTTTCTTCCCAGTCTGGCATCTTGGTGCTGACTGCCAGTGATCCTTAGTTCTGGAGTCCTCTGTCGTATGACAAGACATAAGCCACTTCTCCTAGCCTTTCCCTTCTCTTACAGGTTCCGGTGACCTTCAGCTTCTTGCTTTCCATGGCTTTCTCTCTTTCTCTGTCTGAATTTCATTTTGCTTATAATGGACTCCAGTAATAGGATTAAAACTGTGGCTCAAGCATTTGTGCACCCGCTTACCACATGGGAGGTCCCGGGTTTGGTTCCCGGTGCTACCTAAAGAAGATGAGCAAGACAGTGAGGGGCTGGCATGGTGAGCTGATGCAACAAGATGACACAACAAGATGACATAACGAGTTGATGCAATGAGAGACACAACAAGCAGGGAGCAGATGTGGCTCAAGCAGTTGGGTATCTGCTTGCCACATGGGAGGTCCCAGGTTCGGTTCCCCATGTCTCCTAAAAAAGAAGACAAGCAGACACAGAAAGCACACAACAAACGGACACAGAGAATAGATAGCCAGTGCAAACAATGTGGGAGGGGGAGAAATAAATAAATAAAAATAAATCTTAAAAAAAAAAAAAGACCCATCCTGATTGGGTTGGGCTGCACCTTAACTAAAGTAACCTCATCAAAGGGTCTGTCCTACAGTGAGTTCATGCCTACAGGAGTGGCAGGAATGGGTTACATTTAAGAACATGTTTTTTTCTCTAGTACCTAGCCATGAATCACCATGGGATGAGAAAATTAATCAAGTGGGGAAATTGTTTAAAACTAACTACAAAGTGCCATATTTTTGCCATATTCTGGGACATTTTTGATATTTTATATTCTGTATTCTGCACATGTCCTCTAATTTGATTCTTGTTCCTTCATATTTTAACATAGTTAAATCAACTTCTGTTTTAGTTCTATTTCATTTTTGTCTCAATTGAATTGCATTTTTGAGACTCACTCCTATTTTAACAAAATTTTGGTTTTGCTAATTATATAGTTAAAATGCAATAAAACATCCAATTTTCTGGGCAAACACTGCTGTACATATCAAAATGGTGATACAGATCATGTAACTTATAGTTCGATACATAGCTTTATCATATAGCTGGAAATGTTAATTAGTTGATGTATAAGGCAATGTGAGGGTGTCAATGAGTAATATACAAAAGTGCAGGCAAGTCAAACATTTCTATATTGAGAGCTGCTTCAATTCAGAGACAAACCAAAATTTGGATGCAAGGAAAAATCATGAGGGAGAAAGAGTAACAAAGATGTTTTCTTTAAACAAAATGGAGAATAAAAATCTTCCCTGACCAGGGAATTTCTATTGTTTGGCATCATTTATAATCATTTACCAACTGGCTTTTGAGGGTGAATCAGCTTTTCTTTTGTTTGTTAATCTTGTGAGGGTAATTTAACTTTAATCCATCATTCCTAATTACCTTCAAGATTAACTCTATAGGAGTTAAATCACATTTTGCTATACTTTATAGATCCTGGGATTGTTTTGTCACTACTTTGTCATCAGTATCATTCTAAAAATTCTATTTGCAATCTGTGGGACCTGAAGATGAAACTAAACACAGACAAAATTAAAATGTATTGACAAGTGAAAATAAGTTCTTTGATCTCAGTGAGAAAAAGAGAAATGCAGTCATATACCCTTGAATTCCACCCCTTTCTCATTTTAAGCCTTTGAAGTTTTTCTTTTCCTTGCTGTACATGCTTTGGCTCATAGCTTGGTCTCCCCGACTCCATCCCCTCCCCATCCCCCTGTGGAGTTGATTGACATGCTTATAGTTGAAAAGATAGGGGTCTTGAAAGATTGTTGTTTGTGTGTTTGTTTCTATAATACAGAATACAAAGGCCTTAGAGAGCTCACTCTGTTCTATGCACTACCCCACAGATCCCTACTGTTGACAACAGTGCTTTTCCAACTTCAGTGTGCATAGCAACTACCTGGCAATCTCAATAAAATAAAGTATGTCCAGAGGGGACCTGAAATTCTGTTTTTCTCACAGGCTCCCTGGTGATGCTCCTCCAGGAACCACACTTTGAGTAGTGGGGTAAAAAGTGCAAAGGGAGGGCCAGGAGTATCTTAGATATATTACTTCAATATTTTCACTATTTTAGACCATTATCTGCTATTTACTGCCGTTTTTCCTAAAATGCAGAAACATAAGACAAACACAAAGTTAGCAATACAAAATAACTAACTGGTCTCTTTGCTCAATAAGCTAAATGTGCATTGCAAAATTATCTAACCTCTGAGGGTCTAACCTTCCATTTTCTAAAATGAGAATAAAAATATCTACTTCATAGGGATCTTAAGATTAGAGATGCATGTAAGTCATCTAACTCAATGCCTGATCTAAGTAAGGCCTTAAAAAGTTATCTATTGTTATTGTTATTATAACTCCAATTTTAGAAGTAAATCTTATTAATCTACCAAGAAGAAAACTTAAGTGCTTATATTTCATATTTAGTGTTGGTCATTAAAAGATGATATAATTTGAATTATAGATGTAATTGACAAATTTGTACTTCCATTGACCTGATTGGTTAAGATACTTAATCATATAATATCACTTTTCCTCTTTAAATAATGAATCTTGGTAATAACCATTCATTGAAGATTATGAATGTACTGCCTTGCTTGCAGTTTTCATTAGTAAGCACAGAGGTGAACTGCATTTGTATTTTTTTTTTCAGCATGGAAAAGTACAAGTCAAGTAATGAACACTAGGTATGCCAATCATTTTGAAATTTCAAGATTGGTAATTAGTATCATGTTGAAGTGTAAGATCATCAGAGTATAATGCATTCATTTATGTTAATGCTTTCTTATTTTACCTCATACAAGAATCAGAAAAGAATCAAAAAGAATGAAAGAACCAATTGGGAGCTTTTAAATAAAGAGTTTAAGCATTTAAATATGTGATTAACCTACAATCATATCACAATCACTTTATTTTAAAGAAAATGATATCACAATGAATTTATTTTTGACTTTACCTTTTAATGAATGAAAAGAAAAAACACATTGATAAATGCTAAAATTTTCTTTCTAAACATAACTGACATTTCAGTAACTGAAATGGGAGTTACTTAACAAAGAAGTATAAGACATATTCTCAGCCCTCAAAGAGAAAAAAATACTCACAAGCAAATAGACACTTAAGTCTAAATTCTGTGGAAATAACCACATGTAAAATAAGAACTAAAGAATGGGAAAATAAGACTAGAGTGGAGTAGTTAGAAGGAGATGAGTGAAACTTGAGCTCAGGTTTGAAGAATAGAGTACAGGTAGATGGATAATAGAAATGAGAAATAGCCAGTTAGGAAATAGCATCTTTTTCTTCTTTGGAAGAGCATGGGGCTAGGAATCAGAAAACATGAATACTAAGGTTGATGGTTGGGCAACTGACTGTATATCTCTGGAACCACATTTTCTCATTTATGAAATGAGAGATCTGGAAAAGATGTTTTCTTAGATATTCTACAGTTTTTGAATTCTAAACTTCTAGACATAACTATAACAAGATGGGAAATAGAAACAGAAAGGCATGTGCAGAACACATATGGAGCTAGTGGGAAATAAGATTGTACACAGACCATGGGCCAAACTGTGGCAGCCTTTAGCACTCAGTACTTAAGTCAAAGGCACTTTCTGCTACTGAGGTCAGGATTAAGATATTGTTTAGGACAACTGATCCAATGGCTATCAAGAGACTGACAAAGAATTTAAAAATGTGATAATACTGGGAAGGCTATATGAGCAACATAGACTGACTTTGGATTGTCAGGTCAAAATACTATGATATAAACATCAAAATGGTTGAACTGGAAATGTTAGAGCTATACAGGAAAAGTTAGAGTATGGAGTTCATTCCAGGAAACTGGACACAATAAGGGTCAGTGCTAATGAGATAAGGAACTTAAACTAAGGACTCACACAATGACACTGGGGTGAGAAATATAGGAACCTAGGCATGGAACCCAGGTAATAATCTAGTATTATCTACTGAAAACTGATGAACAGTAGAACCAGTAATAAAACTAACCTCAATTTTTAGCTAAATTATTCTGAATCTTTTCCTCAGATCTTGAACTATAAAAGGGGGCAGGAATGGCAGGGAACTTTCAAAATAAGTAGCACAGCTCACTCTTTTGGGAGGACTTTTGATAAGAGTAACATTCTTGGTATTTTCTTCCACTCATAACTTTTCTCTTTTCCGTGGGATGAAAAATGATTAATCTTCTTTGGGTTTTCTTTTTTAATTAGTTAAGCATTCCAAACTACTTTCTCCCATCTGATAAGGAGCTTGCCCCTGCAGGGATAGCCTGTGGCCATTTGGTTTAGCCACTCAATGGGAATTAGATACTAACTTCAATTAAGGAAGCCTATTGTGTCTGCGTATCCAAGCCATCTTCTGTAATACAGGCTGCTACTTCTGCCACATTGTCTCACTTGCTTCTGAAATTTGGGGGAAATATTAGTGTTATTATTGGGCCCTGAACAAAGCATCAGATTGTCAAATCAGATTCCTAAAATCAGAGTGCTTACTGAGTGTTTATTACAAGTTTCAAGGGTACAATCAAGAAGCACAGACAAAGCAAGGAGAGGTTTAGGACATTCTAAATGGATCCCCCAGTTCTTCTTTCTCAGACATACTTTCTGACCCAGATTAATAGATGAGGTTTCTAGAGAGGTTTGCATTTCAACTCATCTAGCAGGGAATGTTTAGGTTATGAAATATCTTTTTTTATTCCCAGATTGCTACAGGACTTATGTGGCATTTTCCAGAGACCTATGCTTCAAAAATCCATTCTAAGTTTTTCTATCTTAAGCAGCCCCAAACTGAGAACATCCTGCTAATATCATTCCACAGAAAAGAAATCTTTTTCCTAGTAAATATTATTAGTTTACAAATCAGAAGATAAGTTATCAGCATGTTTACAGATAAACTAACACAAAGCACTTGCTTCTTTCCACTGGGGTACTCTTGGTTATCTGGAAGAGAGATAAATCACAATGCAGCTCCCTTAACTCCTTCCTACCCTGTCCCACAAATTACCACAGACTAATGTAAGGGAAGTGTAGGAGTAGAGGCATAGTGCAACTTCTGACATTAAGCATCATTGTTACTTGGTATAAGCAGAAATAATATAAGAAATGTATTGTTTTAGGAAGAAGAGCCTAGTAAGACATTATACTTCTATAGTTTAGGGATCAGTAATGGAGATTGAGGAACTAATTAGAAGTTATGAAACAGTAAGTCCTAGCTTAACTATGGTAAGAAGGATGGGGAGAAAAAGTGAAATCCAAAGAGATTTCAAATAAAGAAATGGCAGAAAAGGTAACATTTACCTTAAGAACAAAACAAGATAAGAGTACAGGATGCCCCTACAACTTCTAGTTAGGAAGATAAAATTGAAAAGTGGTAAACCTATATAATATTTGCAGAGTAGGTTAAAGTGATAAAAAGTGAGATCATCTGTATTTAATTGATGAGTGTGAAAATATGATAGTCATCCAAAATGAGGTAAACTAGATGTATTGGGAAAAAAATCTCTATTGGAGGATATATGAATATTTGGCTCTTTCATTCAGTTAACAAACATTTATTTAGCATTTACCCCATGCCAGTTCTAATCATGGGGGAGGGGGAGGTATATATGACTAAAACAAATAAACCAAACAATACTTGCTGCTTTTCATTATTCAATCCTATATGCCTCTCTGACCTCAGTGAGAGAGCCGTATTTTGAATTTTATTATCCTGGAATATTCTTTCAACCTCAGCTCTCACCCAGGGATCATGTAAGAGAAAAGGGAGAAGTAAGAATACGGTAAAATAATCTGAACAAAATCAAGATGAAAATAATAATAACTACCTTATTGGGTCAATATCTATAGAAACCATTTAAGTATTTTATAGTATAAGTTTATGTAATCATCACAGTATTTATATTTATTAGTAGCATTAGTATTACAATCTCAAAAAAAAAAAAAAAAAAAAAAACCAAAACAACAAAGTTGGAGGACTCACACTTCCTAATATCAAAACTTACTACAAAGCTACAGTGTTGTTCCAGCATGAGGACTGACATATAGACCAATGGAATAGAATTGGGTGTTCAGAGATAAATCCACACCTCTCTAGCCAGTGGGTTTTTTTACAAGGGTATCAAGTCCATTCAATGGAGAAATAATAGCATCTTCAGCAAATGGTGCTATGACAACTGGAAATCTACATGTAAAAAAATGAATTTGAACCCCGGCCTCTCATCATATACAAAATTTTATTCAGGGAGAGATGTGGCTCACGCCATTGAGCACCTGCTTCCCACATGGGAGGTCCCAGTTTCAGTCCCCTGTGCCTCCTAAAACAAAAACAAAAACAAAAACAAAAACAAGCAACAAGCAAACAAACGAAAAAACCAACCCGGGGGAGTTGATGTGGCCCAGTGGTTGAGTGCTGGTTTCCCACATAAGAGGTCCAGGGTTCAATCCCCGGCCTTGGTACCTCAAAATAAATAAATAAATAATTCAAAATGGGTCAATGGCCTAAATATAAGAGCTGATACTATAAAAGTCTAACAAGAAACATAAGGAAATATCATCAGGACCTTGTAGCAGACAATGTATTTTTTTTAGATTTTTCACCAAAAGCACAAGCAATAAAAGAAAACACATAGAGAAAATTGACCTCATCAAAATGAAAACTATTGTTCATCAAAGGACATTATCAAGAAAGTGAAAATACATTTTAAAGAATGGAAGCAATATCTGGAATCCATATATTCGATAAGAGTTTAATATCCAGACTATATAAAGAACTCCTAAAACTCAACAACAAAAAAGACAAACAACCCAATTTTAAATGGGCCAAAGATTGCACCATTGTCTTTTTTTTTTTTTTAATTATTTTATTGTTTGTTGTATCTCCTCTCCCAACATAAATGTAAGCTCTGAAGGAAATGATTTTTTCATCATTTGTGCTCATGGATTTGTTGCGAGCATCTAGAACAGTGACTTTCCCATATGGTAAGCACTAATTACATATTTATTGAATTAATTAATTAATTAATTAATTAATTAATTTACTCTTATATCTCGTGCTCCATCTGAGATTACTTCCTTTCTGTCCAAAATACATGTAAAGATTTTTTGGTGTGCTCCCTAATTTTTTCCCTAAAAAATCTTTAGTTTCATTCTCAAAAGATTTTTGCAGAATATAGAATTCTAGGGTTTTGTTATTTCATATAAAACTTTTGAGATACCAGCTCTTTAACATCTGGCTTCATTATTGCTGTTGAGCTGTCATCTCTCTGCCTAACTCTGCTTCTTACCCTCCATAGCAGATGTGTTTAGTGCTCTGCCATATTCCCTTACCTTATCCTTTCAGCATCCTAGCCATCACCATGGCAGTGCATACTGCCAGCACCATGGGAAAGAAATGTCTGAAGGCTTCCTCCTGCTACTGAAGCATCCCTTGCCCACCCTTGTGGCAGCCCAGAGTGATAAGACATTGATGCCTACTAGAAGCAACCCTCAATCAGTGACTGGCAGCAGTCAGTGTATAAATACTCCACTCCCTCACCCTTAGGGAGGGATAACTCTGAGGGATGTATTCTATACTGCAGAGGTCCTCCAGTGAGATTAAGCTCCAGTCCCCGAGTAGTAATTGGCTTGATAACTACCCTTCATTCGCTGCCTTTCCTTCCTTCTTTTAGTTGGAATTATTGTGGGTAAGGATGACTGAGCGAAACCTTTGCTATCCAAAATATTATTTACCATATGTGGTTAGTTGGAATAGATTTATGGTTAGAAATTATTAATTACCCATCCTTGCTTTAGAAAAAGAAAAAAAAAAAAAAACTAGTAATTTTAGTTGTTGAATGCCATTACAATCCAAATTAGTGGGCAATATGGAAATAAGTTGGGAGCTTGCCAGTTTCTAGTGAAAATGTGCCACAACAGGGATCACACTACATTGTTCACTAATTGGAATTTAGTATTCACTTTGGAAATTTCAAGAGCTAGAATAGCAGAAGTGATTATGTCAAGGATGAGTGTCTACTTGGTTTCATTAGTGTGATTGTACTCCTATGGGTTGTTTTAAAATGTGCAATGCTGCTTGAGGAGCTGATGAATCTGACAGAGGTAGAGCCCTTTATGGGGAGCTCTTAAGAATGTCAGAGCAAATGCCACATTGTTTGGTTCTAATTGACTCCTTTCAAATTAAAGATTCTGAAAAGATTATAACTATATCCATCTCCATATATCTATATACCTATATCTATATATCTATATCTATATAGATCATCTATAGATGATAGATCATCTATATCTATCTATATCTATTTCTAGGTTCATATATATGTATGAATTAGACATTTTCCTCTGCAAACTTAATTTTGAGCACATAATCAAAGTAGAATTTTATCTTTGGAAAAGATTATGGACATTTTCATGATTCATATCAGTTAGTCTTTATGGTTGTTTTGATTGGAATCTGACATTATCAAATCACTATCAGTATTAGTCAGCCAAAGGGGTGCTGATGCAAATTACCAGAAATCTGTTGGCACTCAAAGGGTATTTATTTGGGATAGAAGCTCACAGTTATCAGGCAATAAAGCATAAGTTACTTCCCTCACCAAAGTTTATTGCCACGTGTTGGAGAAAGATGGCTGCCGATGTCTGCGAGGATTCAGGCTTCCTGGGTTCCTCTCTTCCCGGGGGCTTTCTTGTCTCAAGCTCAGCTCCTCTGCTATCTCCACAAGGTCACCTGTAGGCTATAAGGCTCTCTAGGCTTTGCGTCTCTCCACAAGGCCAGCTGTAGACTATCAGGCGAACGGCTCATCTCTTTTCCCAGGGCCTTCTCTCCTTCCTCACGACCAAGCTCCTCTGTGTGCTTACTTCCCAGGGCTCCAGCATTAAAACTCAGCAGCAGAACTTCAACATCAAAACTCCAACTCACTTCTCTGCTCTACCATGTAGTTTTATCTCAACATCCTACTGATATGGCCCAGTCAAAGCCCTAATCATAACTTAATCATGCCCAGAGGAACAGACCAGTTTACAAGCATAATCCATATCTATTTTTGGAATTTATAACTATATCAAACTGCCACACTATCCTAAACTTCTCAGGACATAATAAACATATACTGATATTTAAAATAAGTGTTCTTATAAAACATGCCTAGAGAAAATAAGTCATTAGATTTCATGTTATATAGCAATGTCAGTTTTCTAGCTAACTGCATTCACTCATTCATTTAGTCGTTTGTGCTGTAATTACTTGCTGTAATTACTAGGAATTCAGCATTGACTGAAATATACAAAAACACTTGCCTTCAAAGAGATTAATTCTAGAGAAGACACAAGCAGTTCGTTTTTTTTTTTTTTTTTTTTTTTTTTAAGTTAAAAAAATAATTCAGATGGTGATAAGGTCTATGGAGAAAATATGTAAATCAAGGAAGGGTGGCAGGGCATGCTTGGGTGGGTTGAGGGGTTAAGTAGCTTTTTAAAAATCATATAAACAGCTTAACATTTCCCCTTTTAAGCATATTCACATATATAATTTAATGCTGTTAATTATGTTCACAATGCTGTGCTACTATCACCACCATCCACTACCAATACATTTTCATCATTCCAAGCAGGAACTCTGTACATTTTAAGCCTTAACTCCCTATTCTCTATCCCTACACCATCCCCTGGTAACCTATAATCTAGATTCTGACTCTATGAGTATACTTTTGCTAAGTATACTCACTGAAGTCAGTGTGACATGAAGAAGAATAAGAAAAGGAGCAGTAGAAGATGAGGTAAGAGAGGTAGCAATGAGTCCAATCATGTAGGGCCCTGAGAGCCATTCTAAGGAATTTGGTTTATTATCGAGTGGGAAGCTATCAGAGGATTTTGAGAAAAGAAATGTCATGAATTGACTTACATTTTGGTATCATCAATCTAGCTAATGTGTTAAGGCTAGAAAGAGGGTTTATTAGTCCTTTAGACAAACTTCTGTACAGAGTAACTCTCTTCGTGACAATGCAGTACCAGGTTTGTTGTTTTGCTTTGTTTTATTTTGAATAACAAATGAAATTGGGTGTTTGCCAGAGAGGGGCTACGCTCCAAGCAGTCAGTGAGGGACATGGGCTTGTGTATCTTTAGGCTCCCTCAAAATCTCAGCCCCAAGCGTTTTGTGTGTCTGTTGTATATCTGGCAGTCAGGAAAATAGAGATGCAGAGCCCTTGAAAATGTTGCACATTATTTCTACCAATAATTCATTGACCAGAATTCAATCATATGACTGTACCTAACAATAAGGAGGCTGGGAAATGCTGTTTACATCTGTGGAGAAAGGAAGTAGGCTTTGGTGAACACATCCTCTGTTACAGCGAATAAAGACAGAAATAGGTGGATTAGTTAGAAGGCTCTTGCTTCTGTACAAAGAGCAGTAGAGGAAGTGAGAATGATGCACTGAAGAATTTCCCCAACCATTTTTGTTTTAGAGAGAGTAGAAGGTATTAATAGATGCTATATGAAAAATTATCTCAGGGATCAAATCAAAGATAATTGGGAAATGCTGAATTTCTTTACAGAAGACTTCTTTCAACCTTTATTAGACTTATGAGTGTGCTATGTTTTCATTGCTAAGACATAAATGTAATTTTCAGTTTTTAAAAACTGCATTTCATCAGGATTTTAAAAAATAAAATCATGTAGCTAGTGGTCTATATTATATTTTTTGGGAAGAGAAAGGAATTATTGATTAGAAGGCAAGAGTTTGGTCTTTGACACATACTTCCTTTGTGACTCTTTGAACCTCAGTTTCCTTGATTCTGAAATGGATATATTACCACTTGGATTGCTTACCTTACAGGGTTATGGAAATAAATAAAATAATGTATATGCAAGCCCTGAAGGCCTATTTGAGTATGATTATAAAGATTGTGGTAGCTATAGAAGAGCAGAACCCAAGCAGATGCAGTTTTCAACAGGAGGCTGAATGTCTGACCATCAAGGGGTCTTACAGGATAGCATCCCTCCTTCCCTCCCTCCTTCCTTCTTTCCTTCTTTTTGAAGTTTTGTTCTTTCTTCCTTTCTTTTCAAATTCCAGTTGTTCGTTGCTGTTATAAAGGAAAGCAGTTGACTTTTGTATAATGACCTTGTATCTTGTGATCATTCTATACACATTTATTATTTCCAGGAGTTTTTTGTAGATTCTTCAGGCTTTTCTATATAGACAATTATGAGATCTCTGAATAAATGCAATTTTATTTATTCCTTTCCAGTTTATATTTCTTTTTCTTGTCTTATTGCTAGGACTAGCTAAGACTTTTATGGCCTCCTGGAGATCAATCCCTCAGTTTTGTTTGTCTGACAAAGACTTTATTTCTACTTCACTTTTGAAGAATAATTTTTCTGGATATAGAACACTAAGCTGTTTTTTTCTTACAACATGTTCAATATTTTACTCCATTTTCTTCTTGCTTACGTGGTTTTTGACAGAACTCATATGATTCTTATCCTTGTTTTTCTATAGATAAGGTGTTTTCCTCCTCTGGCTGCTTTCATTAGTTTCATTTTGTCTTTGGTTTGAATATGATATACTAGGTGTTTGTTTTCCTTGTTTTTTGTTATTTGCTTCATTTGTGTTCTCTGGCCATCCTGGTAATTTTTCTAGTGTCTGGTATTAATTTTGGAATGTTCTTAGCCATTATTTCTTCAAATGTTTCTTCTGTTCTCTCCTCTCTTTTTCTCCTTCTCATATTCCAATTACACATATGTAACAATATCAATCCCACAGTTCCTTAATGTTCTATTATATGTTTTTTATTGTATTTTCTCTTTGCATTTCAGATTGGGAAATTTCTATTTACCCATCTTGAAGTTCAATGATTTTTTTCCTTACCCATGTTGATTCTGCCAATGAACTCAAGGAAGACATTCATTTCTTTTAAAATGTTTTCAATTTTTAGTGTTTCTCTTTTATTGTTTCTTAGAGTTTCCATCTCTCTGCTTACATTATTCATCTGTTCTTGTTTGTTGTCTACTTTTTCCATTATAACTTTTAGTATATTAAACATAGTCATTTTAAATTCCCTGTGTGGTAATTTCAATGTCTGTGTCATATCTGAGTCTGGTTCTGATCATTGCTTTATCTCTTCAGACTGTTTTTTTTCTTGCCTTTTTCATGATTTGTAATTATTTTGTTGAAAGCCAGATATAGGAATTCAGGTAAATTAGCCTTTAGTGTAGAGATTTATGTTAATCTGACTAGGAGATGGACTGAGTTTAGCATTTGGTGTAGCCGTAGATGTCAGAGGCTTCAGGTTCCTCTAGTGTCTTTATTTTCATCTTTTCAGGACTTTGGGATTGCCTGTGTTTTAGTCAGCCAAAGGGGTGCTGATGTAAAATATCAGAAATGGGTTGGTCTTTTTAAAGGGTATTTATTTGGGATAGAAGTCCACAGTTAACCAGGCCATAAAGTGTAAGTTTCTTCCCTCACCAAAGTCCTTTGCCACGTGTTGGAGCAAGACAGCTGCCGACATTTGCCAGGTTTTAGGCATCTTGGGTTCCTCCCTTCCTGGGGCTGCATTTATCTCTGGGCTTAGCTCCTCTGTTTCCTCCACAAGGTCTGCTATAGACTTATCAGGCGAACGGCTCGCTTCTTTTCTCCAGGGGCCTTCTCTCCAACATCAAAACTCCATCAAAACTGCTTCAACACTGTCCTTTGCGGTGTCTTTTATCTTCGATTCCCCCACCCACCAAGGGGTGGGGCTCAACGCCCTACTGATGTGGCCCAGTTAATGCTCTAAACATAACTTAATCATGCCCAGATTAGCAGACCAGTTTATAAGCATGATCTAATATCTATTTTTGGAATTCATAATTATATCAAACTGCCCAATGGCTACACCTAAGTATGCCTTTTCATAATTAGTTTGTGTCATACAGCTCTTTCAGCTCTAATACACAGTTATTATTCTGGAGCTTTGGTGGTGTGTTGGTAAAGTTTGGGGGAGGGGAACATTCTAAACATTCTATAATTTTTCAATTAAATCTCAGTTTTTGTCTTGGGAATGTGACCTTCCCAATTTTTTCTCCAGTGATGTAGCTTCCCCCCTTGACTCCTGATGACTTGTCCACTACCACACACACGTGCCCTTTCCAGTTAGGTGAGAGAGAAAGACTGGAGAGAGCTAAAATGGGAGAAATTTCCTTCTTCAAGTTAGGATAAGTCTCTGGAAATTGTTTACTCTGGAGAGTATGCCTTTGTTTTGAAGAAAACTTGGGGTATATTTCATAATGATCACCTCCTGCCAGAGCCATGAGGGGATGTTCCTTGGATCTTATTAGAACCTGGTAAGGTTCCTGGAAGTATTGTCAAAGAAAATATAGGAGCCCCCTAAGTATATGGTCCCCAGGAGTTTCTAACTCTCACACTAGTTCATACTTAGCCTCCAGCAATTCATCAACATTACCATTTAAATGTTCTTAGCAACTTTTAATTCCAGAAGCTTCTACTCTAGATGAGTAGATCTACTGGATGAGCCTGCCTCTCCGGATTTCAGGATTTTAGTTTTCCCTGTGACTTCACTTCTTTAAAAAAGTAAGTGATTTTCAGTTTTTCCGGCTTCTTCTTGAGGTGAGGATGAAATGATAACTTCCAAGTTCTTTACATGTCCGAGCTGAAACCAGAAGTCATTTACTCCTTTTGTAGTTGCATTTGGCTCCCATATTTCGGGAATAGATCTCTAGAGAAAGAAAGGATACCCTATAAATCCTGAAATTAACTAGGGATAGAAGTTAATATCAGTCTCGGACTTGCAATGATTATCTGTGAATTTTACTTCTGCTTTTTCCTTTAATTCTGAGGACAGTCCAGTTTAGATCTATACCTTTTGCACCTCGGTATGATTTAGGATATATTAGAGTTTTCAGTTTGAATGAGCAATGGGAGGAGAGGATTACAAGGATTATAAAGTGAAACCAGATGCAAACAGAGCCCAGAAGAGAAAGAAGAGAGCTGCTAGATTACAACCTTTATTTGCCCTCAATTTACTGGGATACTTAATGTCTTAAATTCAGTTCTTAGGTATTGAATGTCTATTCTTAGAAGGAGGCATTTAACATTATCATCCTAGAACCAAGAGCCTTGATACATTTCTTTTATTTTTTTATTTTTATTTTTATTTATTTTTGTTTGTTTGTAGCTGTAATGCTTTTTTTTAAACTTTATTTTGTACATTTAATAATTGAAAACATAAGCAATAAAAAACTAAAAAGTAAACACAGATGAATAAATATATACATTTCTCAATTTAATGTAATGGATACATGTAAATTTTTTTGTTTTGTTTTTTGTTTGTTTTTTTGTTTTTTTTTTGTGTGTGAATCAAACACTTTATTACACAATATATTTGGTTCATAGTAATGCATTCATACAGTATTTGTCCTTTTGTGTCTGGCTTGCTTCACTCAACATAATGTCCTCCAGATTCATCCATGTTGCCATATGCTTTATGACTTCATTTCTTCTTACAGCTGCATAATATTCCATTGTGTGAATAGACCACAGTTTGTTTATCCATTCATCTGTTGATGGACACCTGTGTAGTAGGTGGTGGTTTCTTGGACTTCACACTCAAAGCACGTGCAACAAAAGAAAAAGTAGATAAATGGGACCTCCTCAAAATTAAACACTTTTGCACCTCACAGGACTTTGTCAGAAGGGTGAAAAGGCAGCTGACTCAATGGGAAAAAATATTTGGAAATCACATTTCTTTTAAATGTGCCATTAAACAAAAAGGATGGATAGAATAGAGATAAATTGTACAAAAAATTATTTTTCCTCCTTCAAAGAATAAAATGAAACTGATATTATAAAATAGTATAAACTATTCTAGAAATCATATATCTGTAGTATAATCTTTAACTTTACAGATTTTATGTTATCAAAAATTCCCAGGGTTGGAAGGTATCTTAAAGGTCATTTTCTATTATAAATGGAAATAATTGGTTTTATTCAAGTTACAATGAAGAGGTTATGTACAAATAAGTCAATGTGCTACTAATTGTTCTTTCTCATTTCATTTTATGTGGATTTGGACATGCCTTTTTGTATCAATATGCATTTATTCAGTTTTCAGTATCATTATGTGCCAGACAATGTGCTATTGATTTGCTCAAAGTATTTTTAAATCTCTGTAAAAGTTGAATTTAATCTAATAAATTTCATAGCAATTATTTCTAATAATATAAAATGATTGATTTATGTTACATATGATGTGACAATTGTGATTCTCCACCTCCTATTTCAGTGTGTTTCAACACTTTTTTCATTATTATCTCCCATATGCCTAAGGTGCCTCCCTAGATATTTTTTCCTAATCACTCCTTCTCCCATGAAATTTTATACTACCACAAATATGCTGTTATTCTGATTATGTACTGCAGCCCTTTGAAGGTCCGAAAACCATTGTAATATCTAAGACTTTTCACACCCCCCCCAATAAAACAATTTTTATCTTCTTGGCCACAACATTGCCCTGGTTAAGAATGCTTGTCATATTTTATTAATTATATTAGTTATCATTCATTGAGTACCTACCAAAATGTATGGGTGCAGGCTCTGGAGTCAGACTACTTGGGTTAGAAACCTGACTCAAAAATTTGCCAGATATGCAATCATGAATGAGTTATTAAACTCCATGTTCCTCACTTTTCTCAATAGTAACTAAATTGGTTAAGGTAATGTTGGCTATTCTAACAAATCTACAAATGTATGATGCTTCAAATACAAAATGAGTGCATTCTCACTCATGTGAATTCTAAAGGGCATATTCTTGAGTGTCAAGTTAGCTCTGTTCCACATGCTGGCCTCTTCTATCATGCAGCTTCACCAACTTCAAGGTCAGCCATAATTGCCCTGGGAGTCAATATCTAGTCATCAATCAAGGCAAGATAGTGGGCAAATCCAGATGGGAAGTCTATATGGGCCAGTTTGGAAGTGGTGCCCATTACTTCTGTTAAAATTCCATTGACTAGAACTCAACCTCATGGTAATACCTAACTTCATAGGTGGTCGGAGAATATGTTCCAGCTCTGTGCTCAGGAAAAATAGATTAATTGCTCAATGTCACTGAGGTAGAATAGAACCTAGGTTAAACAATATTCAAAACTTGAGGTTTTTTTCCTTTTTTACTACATTATGCTCATTCCACACAGTATTTTAATTACCTACTTTTGTTATCCAAAAGATACTCTTCATTCTTATATTTTCATTGATAAATCAAGTATTCCTTAATGGAGTGAAATAAATAATTAGACCATTTTATAAAATGCTTTTGCATTATCATAATCAAGATAATGCTAATAGCATTGATTCTTGAGTTTGTAATTGCTGTAGATTCAGTTGTTAATTAGATGACAGTTGAGGAAAGTGTTTTTCAGAAGAGTAATAAATAAAAATAAGTCAGTTTGTAAATGGACCTCTTAATACCAAATTGAGAAATGAATTTCTCTGAGATTATGGAAATTAATATAACTAAGGTGAAATTTTAAAAATGCAATTAATGTTTTTAACAATCTCAATATAAAGAGCCTTATATAAAGGTAGTCAACATTTTAACAGTTTCAACTTATTCACCATGTCACCAAGATGATGTCTTTTTATAGATTTTTTTCTCATTCATTATTTTTCTATAGATTCTTTGTTACTGCAATTTTATGGCTGATTACTTTTTAGAAAACATGTGATGTACTAAGACTATTAAAGAAAGTATGAGAATAAGAAGAAACCACACACTTTAACACAACTCTATTCATATTTTCTCTGCTAGTAGTCTTCTTCATACATACATGTTTTACATGTTTGCAGTCATTGTATGCTTGCTACTTTATGTTCTTTGTTGTTACCTAATACAGTTTTACATTTCTAAGGAGTCTTAAAGCTTGTCATTTTGAATGGCTTCAAAACATTCTCTTATGCTGTTTTACAATTGGTCATATTTAACCATTTAACCAATACTGTTATTTTTTTCTCCTCACTATTTTTATGTGTGTACTTTCTTCTTAGAGTTACTAAACAAAGGCTGAGAAGTTAGTTTCAATTAGTGTCAGCACGATATTTGCTGAGATAGATTAATTCTATCTCTTTACCTCTCTACAGTTGCTGCCTATCCTTTTTTAATTTTAATTTCTGATCTATCTCTTCTTAGCAATAATTTTTGGTCATTTGTTGAGTTTATTGATTTCCCCTCCCCATTATAATTTCACGTAAGTCTGTTCTCTTTCCAAACACTCTCCATCCACTATATTTAAATAATAGCCTGTTTTTTACCTTACATTGAATGATCATCTGGATTGCCTTGGTTATGACATCAATGCCTGTGGATTGATTATGCTTCAGAAATCCATTGTTAAACATTTTTTAGAGCCATTAGAGTTAAGTATAACATGTAGGGTTGCTGATTAAAAAAAACGTCTGGAAGATAAATAGAAATGTTAAGATGACTACTAATATACCTGTAATGGATTTTTCATATTACTTCAAATATATTGCATTTAAAGATATAAAATTGATTTTTTAGGGGGTAATTTCACAACAGTATTTAAATTGATAGCCTTGGCATATGAAAAGTCCAGTGTTAGGAATTACCACTATTGAGTTTTTAAATTAGAAGACATAGGGTATATATCAGAATCTTAATACTTTTATTGGCATATAGATGCCATGAAACATTAATCTTAAAATTATTTAAATTTTTCATCATTGATTTCTGGTGTTAAGTTTACTATTATTGTTTCATTTCATGATTATCATTACTAATTTGCCAAATTTAAAAATCACTGTATGAAAATATGTCAGTTATAATGCTGTTTACAAATTATTTTCAATTCTTCATTTTCTAAGCACGTGGCAGGAATTGTACTTTTTGACCATGAGTTTTGAATAAAATTACCATGTGTTACTTCTGGTCTGAAAATTATATTGCCAATGTGATATCCTTTGGAGTTCATTTTCCCTCTACCACCCCTATCAGCATGTTATAAAGAGTAGTAGCTCTGTCAACATTGGCCTTGGATTGAGGACAACATGAAAAAGAAACAGCCAGCCAAACCTTGATGCACATTTAGGATGAGCAAGAAATAAAGTTAAAAAAAAATGTAAATAACTAAAATTTGGGGTTTGTTACTACAGCATAACCAAGCATATCATGATTATTACAGGAAAATCCATGCTTTCCTGTGTTTTCCAAATACATTTACTTACCTCATTAGTCCTAGTAAGTAATTTATGCCAAATGAGTAAAGAAGAGCTCTCATTTCAAATTATTTTCTATCCATTATACCCTCAGTGGAAAAAGGTGCTTTGGTTAATTTGGCCCCATATGACTATGACTTATTCTCCAACAAATTAATTTTATAGTTACCTATTTTATAATGTAGGTTTCACTGCTCTTATGCATTTCAGAATTAAAATGTGTCTTTTGCTTCATAACATTCCATTTGCAGAATAAATGTTGGTTGAATAAATTAATGAATACACACCTGTTGCTTTATTTGTCAATTCTTTCTTGTCAAAGTGTCATTTATTTTTAAGCTAAATTTTATAGATATCCACAAGTTTATTCTGGAATTCTTTATAAATAAATATTAATAATTAATCTATGAAAAATTCCACGTATGAATTATTTAGGAACGCATTCTCTGTAATTGTTTTAAGTAGCATGTTACAATATTTGTTTGCAATGTCTGCATATTCCTTAAAAATATTAAATATAAATGGAATTTATATAAATATATTTAAATTTCAGGTACAGTTGGAAGATGTTTTTTAAGGCAGCATTACTATGAATTATTTTGTAAAGGCAATATTCAAATTCATTTTATCTTTATGAATAATTAAGATTTTATAAAATGACTATAGAGTGAATAAAGTTACCACAATTACCTAAAAATCAGCAACAAATTTAATATCTTAAATCACTTTTGTAGCTTTAAGGTAATATATAATTCTAAATTATTTCTAATAATTTCTCCTGAATTAGAACAAAGAGTGGTAAATTAACCAATATAATATCTATTTTGAGATTTAAATTTTTAATTCCAAGAATTAAAATCCATGATAGAAACTCTGTTAGTTAAGTAAAGGTTACATTGCTGTAAAAAAATGAGGTGTAAACAAAGATCAACATCTTATAAAATTTGATGGATGTTGGGAAATCAAATATAAAGGAACAGCACCTGTCTAACAAGAAAGGTCAGTCAAGATGTGCCTATGAATAGGACCATGTTTCTTTTCAAGAAGTCAGTTTTAAGACTTCTGGAAAAGATTATGATGTAAGCATAAACTTTCAACTCTTGCCTCTCTTCATTATACTTGCTAAAATGATCAAATGAAAATGAATAAGCAGAAGGGTAAAAACTCAGAGTAAAATAATATGCCACAGACTTCAACTAGATATGGGGAATATAGAACATATAAAATTTAACAAGTATTATTTGCTAACCCCATTAATGAGAAAGCTGTGGAAAAGTCAGTGCAAGAAAAAGAACTGGTAAGCATTGGTTCAACACCCAAGAATGTGGGGCAAGAGAGGGACCTAATGATAAACCTGGGCTTTGGATGAAATAAGAGCCAATTGTTTGGAGACCATTTCACCATCATGTATTTCCAACACTCTAATTATCTCTATAGTGATTGCCAAAGGCAATACAAAACTTTTTTTTTTTTAATTAAGACAGTCACTACTCTTTTAATTTTCTAAAAAGTGATGCGAAAGTATTTCATACCAAAATATGAGTTTAAAATTTTGAAGAAGTTCAGGTATAAAACAGAAGGTATTGAGAATCAAGCATATCAAAATAATTAATATCCAATAAATACAGTTAGTATGGTAATAAAAAGAAAGGAAAGCAAAATAAATGTGTAATAAGGAGAAGTTTTATTAATGTTTATTATAGAAAAGAGAGAGAAGTAAGAATGCAGTGAAAAATCTGAAAAAAATCAAGATGAAAATAATAATAACTACCTTATTGGGTGAATATCTATAGAAATCATTTAAGTATTTTATAGTATAAGTTTATGTAATCATCACAGTATTTTTATTTATTATGATTAGCATTAGTATTACAATCTCAAAAAACAACAACAACAAAGTTGGAGGACTCACACTTCCTGATATCAAAACTTACTGCAAAGCTACAGTGTTGTTCCAGCATGAGGACTGACATATAGACCAACGGAATAGAATTGGGTGTTCAGAGATAAATCCACACCTCTTTAGCTAGTGGATTTTTTACAAGGGTATTAAGTCCATTCAAAGGAGAAATAATAGCATCTTCAGCAAATGGTGCTATGACAACTGGAAATCTACATGTAAAAAAATGAATTTGAACCCCGGCCTCTCATCATATACAAAATTTTATTCAGGGAGAGATGTGGCTCAAGCCGTTGAGCACCTGCTTCCCACATGGGAGGTCCCAGTTTCAGTCCCCTGTGCCTCCTAAAACAAAAACAAAAACAAACAACAAGCAAATAAACGAAAAAACCAACCCAGGGGAGTTGATGTAGCCCAGTGGTTGAGCACGGGTTTCCCACATAAGAGGTCCAGGGTTCAATCTGTGGCCTTGGTACCTCTAAATAAATAATAAATAAACAATTCAAAATGAGTCAATGGCCTAAATATAAGAGCTAATACTATAAAAGTCTTACAAGAAATATAGGGAAATATCATCAGGACCTTGTAGCAGTACAATGTATTTTTTTAGATTTTTCACCAAAAGCCCAAGCAACAAAAGAAAACACATAAAATTGACCTCATCAAAATGAAAACTATTGTGCATCAAAGGACATTACCAAGAAAGTGAAAATACATCTTACAGAATGGAAGCAAATATCTGGGATCCATATATTCGATAAGAGTTTAATATCCAGACTATATAAAGAACTCCTAAAACTCAACAATAAAAAAGACAAACAACCCAATTTTAAATGGGTCAAAAATTGCACCATTGTCCTTTTTTTTAAATTTTTTAAATTTTATTGTTTGTTGTATCTCCTCTCCCAACAAAAATGTAAGCTCTGAAGGAAATGATTTTTTTTTATCATTTGTGCTCATGGATTTGTCGCGAACATCTAGAACAGTGACTTTCCCATGTGGTAAGCACTAATTACAAATTTATTGAATGACTGACTGAATAAATGAATGAATGTACTCTTACATCTCGCACTCCATTTGAGATTACTTCCTTTCTGTCCAAAGTACATTTAAAGACTTTTTGGTGTGCTCCCTAATTTTTTCCCTAAAAAATCTTTAGTTTCATTCTCAAACGATTTTTTCAGAAAATAGAATTCTAGGGTTTTGTTATTTCATATAAAACTTTTGAGATACCAGCTCTTTAACATCTGGCTTCATAATTGCTGTTGAGCTGTCATCTCTCTTCCTAACTCTGTGCCAAGGTAACTTTGTTCACTCTTCTTGCAATGGGAATGTAATGTGTACACTTAATTCTAGGTCACCCTATGCCCTTTGAGGATACAGCTATATGTTTGAGAGTCTCCTGTTTGACTTTCCACCTTGGGTGGAAACTGGGTTTTTCTTTTTTTCTCATTTCCTACTCCACCCTTATCTCCTAGCTGCCCTACTCCTACTCCACCCTACCCCACCAGGTAACCTGAGCAAGCTTGAGTTCCCCAAGTTTGGAAAATATCCAGGACAAAATAAGTTTCAGTGCATTGCTAACTTCTCTGGATTTCTGCCTTTGCTTTTTACGTCAGGTCTTTGGTGAAATATTTATATGTACAAACACAAAATATATTATCATGTTAATTTTATTAGTTTTCAGCTACAGATTCTGACAACTAAATCAGCCATGTTACCTCTGTTTCACTGGTCTCTACAGATAAAAATTTCAAGTCAGTGGGGATATTAGGGATTGTTTAGTGAATAAAACATCTGGGAGAATTGGCTAATTGGAGGTGTGGAGAAAGACTGGGAGAAGAGAAGGCTGACAACTATGTGATTTGAATATAGTTCATCCTTTATACTGCTACTGGATACACTTTTTACAACCCTGATTGACATTTTTTTCCTGACTCACAATAATATCTATGATAAAATCCTAGCATTAATAGCTTTTCAGGCATATGTCCATGCTGATTTATCAAACTGTTTTTATCATTTTAAAAAATTTTATAATAATCTCTGTTTTTTTTATTACATGACATGAATAGATCTTTCTGTACTTAAAAATCAAACATAAATTCACCTGTACTTTTTTCCTAGAACCATTATTGTTTCCCTTTTTTAACCCCTATTTTTTAATACATCAGTTTATTTTTTGTGGATTAGGCTTTACTTTTTTTTTTTTCCTCAAAGATTTAACCAGTTGTCCAATGCAATTTATTAAATACAAGCATTATTTCCACTATTTTGAAATTCTACCTGTATCATAAATTAATTTGGTCTATTTCTGGACTGTCCATCTTTCTAATATATTCCTATTTACTACCTATTATTAAATATTCTTCTAACCTTACACATCTAAACCAGAGATATAGTGATATTTTAAAAGATGAATATATTTTTTCATAGATATAATAATTGCAAATTATTTTGTAGTTGTACCTATATTTTCACTTCTTTAAGAGTATGCCTTAGTGCATAGTGGGTTACTCAATTACTATAATTATAAGAATATTTTATAATAATTAACTTTAAAAGAAGCATGCAGTTGGCCATGGGGGAGACTTTCTTGACCATTAGGACAGTAAAATACTAGAATGGGATAATAAGAGAAGGTATCTGAGAGGGTAAATTGAGCAAGTCTATCTCTCTTAAATTTCTAAGTACAGTTTTATTATAGATTTTCTCTGGCTTATGTATTCATGTCTCCAGAGACAGTAGATTTGACCTATTTATGTTTTGATTGTTCATATAATTGTATTACCCTCTATTCTAAGAACAGAGCTATAGATCTCACCAGGTTTGAAGAAACTCATCAACATTTAATTGATGCATTTCTTCATGGTGTATGTTGTTTGATCTGTGAACACTGGTTCCAGAGAAAATGATGTATTGAATTTCCAAGCCCTGGTGTAATTTCCCTTGAAAACATATAGGCATTAATTGAAACAAAAGGCCTGTTTTTCATCACATTTGATCCATTAAGACATTGACATCTTCAAGAAAAGGATATCTTTTATGTAAATGCAATACTTATAAATCCAGCTAAAGTTGAGGGGTTCTGCAGTTATTGAGAATCATACTATCTAAAAAAGATATCTTAGTGATTTGAACTAAAAGGATAATTTATCTCTAGTGTTTGAGTCACCTATTTTATCACAGAAGTATATGTGCCTATTTAAATAACATTCATAACTTTAATTCTTGCCACTTTTTGTTTGTTTCCTTTGCCTTATATTATATCCATTGTTATTTTATACTTTTGTACATTCTCCCACTTAATAAATATTCCCAGCAGCATAAGCAAAGGTTGACAATCTCATTCTCTGTTACCCAAACAAATTTTATTTCCCTGGTATATAGGTCTGTACTAGGCATGGCAGAAGCTCCAGGATCTGGGGAAGTGTGATGAGGGCAGGCAAATAATGATAGTTATAGCACCCAGTGAAAACAGACTTAAAGACAAGGTCTGTCCCCAATATATCTGAACTAGTGTCCAGTATCAGTTTATGATTCTTCTTTTCTTAACATGAGAAATAAAATGATTGTGTTTTATATTATCAATTTAAATATAAGAATTTATTATATATAAATTGTTTAACATGAGAATCCTAACTACTTGCTCCCATTCTTTGTGAAAATATTCTGGTTTAGCAAATCTTAAATTGATGCTTTCTTTATAAATTCTATATTATTTTGTTTTCTCTCTTTCCTCTTTTTTGTAATTTCTTTATTTAGAACTCAGAAATTTTTTTCAAGCCTGTGTCTTTTCCTGGCCAATTCTCCCACTGAATAATTTCAATTGTTTTTGTACACCTTGAGGTATGGAATCTCTGTTGATACTCAATAAATGTGCTTTTCTTATCTCTACCTCTACCTCTACCTCTACCTTCACCTCCACCTCCACCTCCACCTCCAATCTATTTTTATAATATAGTTACTAGAATCTATGGCTTATTATCATATTATTATGGCTTATTATCTATAATATAGTTACTAGAATCTATGGCTTATTATCTGGTTAAGAAATTTTTAGTTCTATGTTTTCACTCATCAACCCTTTTAGCCTCCTTAGATTGCATCCTGCAGCCCTACTTTATTCTATATTCTGTGTATTTACAGTGAGCCAAGTAGAATATTGTATCCTAGAAACAATAACAACATTGACTGATAGTAATAAAAAATAATAATTAGCTTTTGTTTTGTTATGTAGTGGTAGGACAAGTACTCCAAAAAATCTGAAGAATTTAAGGTGGCAAACAGAATATATTATAAAAAGACTTTCTAAAGGTTAACACTGCTTGAGTTATGCAAGCACATGTTTTCTCTAACAAGATTAGTAATGCCAGCTGCCTGCATTCAAAGAGATAATTTAACTTCAATTTCAATATTATATGAAACACTGAATAAAAAGACAATAATTGTTAAATTAAATTGAAATATGTATCACAATTACAAATGAAAAATTAAAGCATACCTTCAGGTTGCCTGTTGTGATTGATTTAAATGAACAAAGTGGAATATCTGAATTTTTATTATGGAGAGCTATTTGAAAAAAAACTAAAATAATATCTTATTATAATGTAATGCTTTTACAGGTGTTTTATACTATTGTATTCACTTTTAGAGCGTGTTCTTTTGTTTGTAAATCCCAAGAGATTAAAATGCATGTCCATTTATTTAGGTGGTGACTGCAGTGGATCTGCACTCACTGCCTCACTTCCCTCTCTCCAACCTTTCTGTACTGCAGAGGCTGGGAAGTTAAAATCCTACATTCCCCAGAACCACTTGAAACTCGAGTTCTATAAATAATTTTGGATGTACCAATTATAAATACCTAAATGAAATTTGAAAGGAGGAAAGAAGCGTAGACTCTGCTTCTGAGGTTTTTCTACTGATGAACTTATGGAGGAATTATCTAATACTTCTGCAGTGGCTTTCCAGGCTAATGGCTTCCTTGATCAGGGCTGTATCCTCATCACGACAGCTTCCTAATCACGGCCAGTTTTTAAATCATAGAAGATGCACTAACTCCCTAGGTGGTCCGGTTCTGTGGCATAGCCCCCACAGTTTTGTAAAATGCAAGTTAGGGTCTGTCTCCAACTTTCACAATGATTCTGAGCAGCATTTAAGATATCATAATGAACACATTATTCACAATTGCTGAAAGATGGAAGCAACGTATGTGCCCATCAACTGATGAATGGATAAATAAATGTGGTGTACAATTGCAATGAGATGTTATTCAGCTGTAAAGAGGAATAAAGTCCTGATAAATGGGATAACATGGATGGTCCTTGAAGAATGTTGAGTGAAATCAGCCAGATACAAAAGGACAAATATTGTATGGTCTCACTGATTTGAAATAATTAGAATAAGCAAACTCATAGAATAGCTTACCAAGGCATTGTGTAGGGATAGGGAATGGGAAGTTAAGGCTTAAAACATACAGGCTTCCTATTTGAAACAATGGAAATGTTTTGGTAATGGATGGTGGTGATGGTAGCACAACATTGTGAATACAATTAACAACACTGAAACTTATATCTGACTGTGGTTAAAGGTTAAATGTTAGATCATATATATGATCGAAAATTTTTAAAAAAATCTATGGAACTACACTACATAAACAGTGAACCCTACATTAAACCGTGGACTTTAAATAATAGTACATTTATTAAAATGTGCTATCATCACTTGTAAAAATATTCCACTCCAATGCAAGGTGTTAATAATAGGGTGGTCTATGGTAATCCTGTATTTTATGCATAATTGTTCTGTAAACCCACAGTTTCTCTAACAAAGAAAGAAAAAGATTTCATAATGCATTTTTTACTGTATATACTAACAAAAAGAGTTTCTCCTCTGCATTTGAACCAACTGATATAATTAACAATAAAATATTTTAAGTTTTATTTACTTATTTCAATTCTTAAATTTTCTATCAAAGAAATGTGTCAATATGGTAAAAATAAACCAAAAATAGAGAGGGTCCTATTTTAAAAGGTAGCAATTCTCTCATTCACTACTCCTACTTCCAATCCCTCTAGCTAGAGACAGTCATTTTAAAAAATATTTCTGGGTTGTCCTCAGTGGTTACTTCATATTTCTGAATAATGTGAGTAGTTCAAAATTTTTCATTTGTTCATGTCAAACACTCTCTATTGACTTTCTTTTTTAAATTTTTTTTTATTTTTTAAAAGATACTTAGATTACATAAATGTTACACAAAATATAAGGATTCCCATATGCCTCACTTCCCATACCTCCCACAACCTCCCACATAAACATCTTCATTACTGTGGCACATTCATTGCAATTGATAAACACATCCTGGGGCTTTGCCATTAAGCATGGACCACAGTTCACATTGTAGTCTACACTCTCTCCCACACAGTTCTGCATGTTGTGTGATGATATAAAATGGCCTATATCTGTTGTTGCAATGTCACTCAGGACGATTCCCAAGTCCCGAAAAAGCCCCCGTATTACAATTGTTTTTCCCTCTCCCTGTCCCCAGATCCTCCAGTGGCCACTGGCTCCACATCAATGTTGTAATTTCTTCCATTGCTAGAATCACAATATGTCTATTGTAGAATACTAGTAATTCCACTCTAGTCCCTAGCTCTTCCCCCAATCCTGAAGATTCTGGGATGGTGATGTCCATTCCACCTTCAATTGAGAGGGGACCTATATCCCATGGGATATATCTATTGACTTTCTACTAGGTTAGATTAGGATTTGGCTCACTTCCATTCCTTCCCATCATTTCTTACCACAACTGCCCAATATAGTTACCACCATCGTTTCCTTTATTGATTTGTAACTTTAAGTAATATATTAAATTTTTATCCCCTTTCTATCAAGTCAAGAAATACTATTCTGACTCCCTTTTTTGTAAGATAAGTTTGTCACCTGTAACCTTTCTTAACCTCTCTCTCTTCTTATACTTCCACTTCTACTTGTTTTTCCTGTAGTTACAAGTCTAATAATTCTAATAATTAGTACATTTTCTTTCTCTTAAAAATTCTATTGAATTTCAAAGGGTTTTAAACTTTCTTTAAATATATTGAGATTTGATAATGATGGCCTTGTTTATCCTATCAGATCATCCATGATTTTATCTTTTCTCATAGTCACTTAATACATGACCTTTCAAATCAAAGTTCCACTTTTGTCTCTCTTCATACTGAAATTCCCCTATTGCCTTGAATTTTTATTTGCTGTTCTCATAATCTTTTCCTCTGCTTTGTATTTTGGGAGGCATCAGGAACTACACAATACACTAAAACATAACTAATATTACTTGGCAAAAAGAATAGGTTAATACTTTATTTTGGTTTCCATAAACTAGATTAGGAAGGCCTTCAATTTATTAACCTTATTTAATTAGCAGTAAGATAACTTCAGGGAACAATACACAGAGACTCCTTGTTCTCTTTCCTGGTTAATAATTCAAAATTTACAAAGCCACCATTTTATGTTCACAGATTATTTTCCCTAAATATTTTACTCTGTACTTGTTTATATTGGAGCTTATTAGACAAATCTATGCTAATTTAACAAATTATGTTTTTTCTCAGCTTATCTTACATAATTTAGTATTCTCTTTCTAATAAGTGCTTATGGTAATTTGACATTATTGAGATTTCACTGGATTTGTGTATGTGTGCAATTCTTAAATATTGTTGATGATTATGCAGGGTGTTTCTCAGTCCCTATGTGTGGTGAGTCTAGTATATTTATGATATTATTTTTCTTGTAGTATTAGCTTTCAGGTATGCCAAAGTCTCTGTAGCTGGTGAGTGGCATGAAACTGGCAAGAGGTGATTCCAGGGTCAGGTACCTCACAGAACTAAGGGACTATTCCTGTAGGGAGATAGCACTGCTCAGTGTTGTTGCATAAGGTTTCTCTAAGATCAGGCAGGATACTTATAGATGGGCTGGTACCATGTAGATGTGAAGATTTGGACCTGACTAGGGACAGGAAGACGTGTGGTTTTATGGAACAGGCATGAGAAGATATGGCCAGATAATCAGAAAATAGGAAAATACTTCACTTTTATAAGGCAGACAGAATATAATCAAGAAATAAAGCAGAATTCGAATTGCATAATCAAGAAGCCATAATATAGAAGGGAAGGCAGCAACTTAGTAGGCACAGAGTTTTCTTAAGAGTTGATTCTAATTTAGTGTTTCTCAAAGTGTCATCTAATATGGTATCCTGGTTAAAAATTAAGTTTCCTTGGTTTATCCCAGCTGTTAGGCATGAGATAGGATCTGGTAAGTGTATTAAGCTCCCAGGTAATTCTTCTGAACTTAGAATTTGGGAACCACCTGTCTGGGCATACCAGATACTTGGTGTAGACATTTAATTTCACTTCTGCACTATCCTGTACCCAAGGACAGAGTATTGAGGCCAGTGTTTTTAACCCACTGTCAGTTTGGTCAGTGTGTACAAAGGACTGGAAAGATTGTGCCTATAGTTTGAGAACATTTTTACCTGCAGTGGAGTGGAGTTGGAAAAGGAGGGGACTGAGAAGGGGTTGCTCACTTTTGCTTTTTTTTTCTATCTTGTATATTGGATGTGGACATATAACATGAAAACTCATTTTAGTTTCATCATATTCCACTGTATTTTTCATAAAATGTACTAAAGATTATGGCTAGTTGGCATAGCTTCATAATCAACATAATGCAATGTATAAACATTTTGTAGTTTATGAGGCCTAACTTCCCTTTGTACTTTCCTGGAAATGAAAAAATCTCTATATTCCTTCAATCGATATCATAACTAAACTATTCTTATATTTGTCAAAATTAGGTAAAACATAATTTTGAAATAAAATAAAAATAAAGGATTACAACTTAATTGCTAGTTTCTTTTCATTCACCTGATGAATACTAGAAAGCCTTTTAGAATAAAATCATCTGGAGAGTGCTGAGCTGCATTAAACTATAGAAGCTTTAGGAGATGTTAAGAACCGTGATTTTGATTTCACCTGCTGACTTTTTGAAGGTAACGTATTATAAGAAGCAGTTGAATAGTGATAACATGCTGTTGGCACTTGAGCTTTCTGCTGGAGGTTGCAATCTAGTCTTTGCAAACCTGTAATTACTATTTCATAAGTAATTCTAGGCTTTCATTATTGAATCTGGATTTGTCTAAAGGGTTTTGAGAAATAATATGGGCACAGTGATCAAATGATAAAAACAACTTCTTTATGTCAATAATACCTAATTTCAATCTTGCTGGTGATATAATGGCATGTTACTGGCAAGAGCATTTAGTGTCATTGGCATGTTAAGTTTGTTTGTTTTTTAATGTTATTATTGTTAATTTTTTATAACTACCAAGTCTATTTGTCTACCAAATAGAAAGGTCCTTTATACAAGTGTTATGAATGTATACATCACAGCTTTGAGAAAGAAGTGAAAAATAGTAAATTTTAAATTGGAACTAAATATTTGTCTTTGATTATTCAATTTAAATATTTGAAATTATTTGCCTATTGGTAGCAGTTAATATAGAAAATGTGGAAATCATAAGTGTATGTGTAATGGGATGTGAGAAAAATATATTTAGGTTGCTTACTTTTAAATAATAAAATCCTGGTAGTGTCATTGCTTTAAGTTCAAAATATATAGATAATATAAGTGATCCATCAAACACTTAAACCCTCCAAATAATTCTGCATATGAGAATATATCATATATAGTACCTTTTTTGAGAGAAATAAAAACCTCTTTTTATATCATTTCTTTTTTTGTTGTTGTTCCTAAAAATGTATTTAACTCTAAATGAGGCCTCAATAGAATCATACTATAATTAAAAGTAAACTAATGTTTTCACTTCCTCCTTTCCAGATAGTCCAACCAAAAGTGTAAATTTACTTAGTCAAGCTGGTTTGGGTGTATCTCAGATGAAGGCAGAAATCTTTAATAGAGATCCACCCAAACATTACTAACATATAAATCTTCCACACATTAGTTAGAGACCATGGGAGCTCTGTAAATTGCATGGCCTTTTAATAGTGTATTTAATTGAGAGTAAGTAGATCAAATGAGTTCAGAATTAAGGAGAGTGTGGTACTAGTATTAACAAGTGTTCTAATAGCAACACTTCTACAGATAGTTTTTTTTTTTAATTGAAAAGTTGTAAGTTTACTAAAAAATCTTGCAAGAAGTACAGAGTTCTCACATACCCACCTCAGACACACAGTTTTCCCTGTTTTTAACACTTTGCATTAGTGTTGCATTTGTTACTATCAATGAAACAATATTAGTATAATTATGCTATTTAAATAGTCTACAGCTTATATTAGAGTTCACTGTGTTGCACAGTCCTATGATTTTTTAAAAAAATTTATTTTGGTAATGTATATATAACCTAAAGCTTCACTTTATAACCATATTAAAATACATAATTGAATGGAATTAATTACATTCACAGTATTGTGCTACAATCACCACCATGTATTACCAAAACTTTTCTATCAACCCAAAGAGAAACTTTGTGCAAATTAAGCATTAATTCCAAATTTCTTGCCCCACCCTGGCCCCTGGTAGCTTATATTCTAGTTTCCAATTCTTTGAATTTTTCATGTTCAAATTATGTCATATCAGTGAGATCATATACTACTTGTCCTTTTGTACCTGACTGACTTCTCTCAACATGATATCATCAAGGTTCATTCATGTTGTCATATGTATCAGAACCTCATTCCTTTTTATGGCCTAATAATATTCCATTTTATGTATATATTACATTTTATCACTTCATCTGTTGATGGACACTTGGGTTGCTTCCATCTTTTGGCAATTGTGAATAATATCACTATTAGCATCATTATGCAGATATCTGCTCAAGACCCTGATTTCAATTATTTTGGGTATGTGTCAGGAAATGGGATTGCCAGGTTATATGGTAATTCTATACTTAGTTTTCTGAGTAACTACCAAACTGTTTTTCAGTTCTTACCAAAAAGAATGATTCTTTCTATTTCTCTAAATCCTATCAAACAATTGCTATATTGTTTTGTTTTTTTTAATAGTAGCTATTCTAGTGGGTGTGCATTGTTATCTTGTGGTTTTTATTGCTTTCCTTAATGTATAATGAGCATCAATTCATGTGCTTATTGGCCATTTGTATATCCTCTTTGGAGAAATGTCTATTCAAGTCTTAATCCCATTTGTAAAAAATTGTATTGTCTTTGTTGTTCAGTTGTTGGATTTCTTTATATATTTTGAATCTTAAATACTTAGCAGTTATGTAGTTTCCAAATATTTTCTCCTATTGAGTAGGTTGTTGTTTTACCTTCATGATTGTCCTTTGATGCACAAAAGGTTTTAATTTTGGTGACATACCATTTATTTTTTTCTCTTGTTTGTGCTCTTGTTGTAAAGTCTAAGACACCATTGTCAAACATATGGTCCTGAAAATGCTTACCAATCTTTTTTTCTAGGAGTTTATAGTTTTGATTCTTATATTTAGATCTTTGATCCATTTTGAGTTAATTTTGTATATGGTTCAGGTAAGAGGCTGCTCAAGTGAATGCCATGCAATGGGTTGACTTAAACAAAGGGAATTTATTACCCCATGGTTTTGAAGCTGAGATGTCCAAATCAAGTGAATGCCATGCAATGGGTTGACTTAACAAAGGGAATTTATTACCCCATAGTTTTGAAGCTGAGAAGTTCAAATCAAAGCATCATCAAGGAGATGCTTTCTTCACCTAGACTGGCATTTTGGGGCTGGCTGCAGATGATCCTGGGCTCCTGTGTCACATCATAATGCACATGCAGCCTCTCCTTTCCTCTCTCTTCTCTTCCATAACCTTCAGCTTTTTGCTTCCAATGGATTTTTTCTCTGTCTGAAGTGTCATTCTGCTTATAAAGAATTACAGTAATAGAATTAAGACCTATCCTGATTGAGGTGACCCACACCTTAACTGAAGTGATCTCATCAAATGTCCTGATTACAATGGGTTCACATCCACAGGAATGGATTAAGTTTGAGAACATGTTTTTCTTGGGGTATGTACAGCTCCATGCAACCACACTCCACCCTCTGGACCCCAAAAAGATATGTTCTTTCTACATGCAAAATGCATTTATTCCATCACAACAACCCAAAAGCCTTCAGGCATATTAGTAATAATGCTAGGTACAAAGTCTTATCAAAATCGGTTTTTGATGTGGTCTACCCTGGGAACAATTCCTCTCTGTCTGTGGACCTGTGAAATCTGAAAACACATTATATGCTTCCAATATACAAAGGAAGGACAGGTATAGGATAAACATTCCCCGTCCAGAAAGTATAAATTGGAAAGAAAACAGAGATCATGTATCCCCCAAAATTCTAAAACCTAGCAGGACAAACTTCATTAGATATCAAGGTCTGAGGGTCAACTATAGATTGATGTTTTGTCCTCTAGACCAGATGGAGTGGCAGCCCCACCTCTTCCAAGTGTTTGTGCAGTGTCCATGTTCTCCCTGACCACTGGGGCATAGGCCACATCCTCTCTAAGCTTCGGGATGGCAACCAGTCTCACAAACCCCAGGGCACATGCCCCACACTCTTCATGCACTGAGAGTAGCAACATTCTTTCTGAAAAATGGCATAGAAAGCCTGCCCACTCTGCCAGGGCAGACATGCCCTTTCCACACACATTGGTGGGCCTGCTCTCATGGCCTGAGCAAATAACTTTTGTCCAGATCTTGGCTTCCATGATTCTGCCCTTGAAGTCATTCTTCCTTCAATTTGTCCCTTTGTCCCTTTCAATCCAGGCTTGCAGTGTTTCCATTTATATAAATTACACACACACAAAAAAACTTGTTGGTTTGCATGTAGTACGCAGGGCTTCAACCATCAGACAGATATTTCACAGAGCTTTCCTGCATAATTGCATTCCCAATATTGACTTCCATTGAAATGGCTAACAGGTTCCATATTCAGTTACACCCTCTGTGACACTTTGAAGCAGGGTGGACCTCAGAATATCATGTCCTTTGAGCTAATCCATTTGTGTGCATGAAAACCAATTGTAGGTGGGAACTTCAGTTAAGGACCTTTGATTAAATTGCATGACACAGAGTGGGTCTTAATCTGCTTACTGGAGTCCTTAATAAATGGGAGATACATACACAGACACAGAGAAAAACTCCCAGAAACTGAGAGAGGAAGCCCTAGAAGTCAGGAGCTGAAATCAGTAGAATCTGAGAGAGAAAAAAGGCCCAGGAGCTCAAAGAAAAACTCCTAGAAGATGAGAAAGGAAGCCCAGGAAGCCAGAAGCTCAACAGAACCCAGAAGAAAGAAAGCCACAGGAGCAGAAAGAAAGCTGGAAGTATCCAGAAGCTGAAAGCAAGGGAACCTGGAAGAGAAAGCAGAGACTGGCATATGCCATCATCGTGCCCTGCCTTGTGCCTGATTGCCCACAGCTGTAGCTCTGGGAGAAAGCACCTCATGATGATGCCTTGATTTGAACATTTTTCTCAGCCTCAGAACTGTAATTTTATAAATTAATAAATCCCCATTGTAAAAGCCAGCCTAAATCTGGTATATTGCCTTGGTAGCCCTAGTCTCCGGGGACTTGCTTTCTGGAAGTTCAAGTAGGTACCTGATAGAGGCACTGTGGCCCTAGTCTCAGAACACACTATTAAGATTTGGCTTAGAATTTTGCATACCATAAATTTCTGGTTATTTTGTGCTTAAGAGTTCAATTTTCACTTTATTCCTTTCTTCTCACATTTTACTATAAGCTGCAAGGAAACACCAGACTGCATTTCCACACTTAGCTTAAAAATCTCCTCATCTGCAAACAGGGATATCCAGTTCATCACTTTCAAGTTCTGCCTTCCATCGAACATCAAAATTCAATTTCATCATGTTCTTTGCCACTTTAAAACAAGAACCACCTTTACTCCTGTTTCCAATAACATGCTTATCATTTCCTTCTAAGGCCTCTTCGGAAATACCTTTAGCATCCATGTTTCTACCAATAGTCTCTTCAAAGCAATCTAGGCCTTTTCCATCAAACATCTCACAATTCTTCCAGCCTCTACCTATTATCCAATTCTAAAATTATTTCCATATTTTTAGGTATTTGCAATAGTAACATCCCACTATCCTTGTACCAAAATCTATATTAGGTTTCTCTAGGAGACCTGAATGGACAGGAGATATATATGATGTAAATATTATGAAACTTTTTTTCTAGGAATTGGTTCATGTGACTGTGTGGGGTAGACTGCAAGCTGAGAACTCCTATGAAGATTTTCAATGAATTCTCCAGGAGAAGCTGTTTGGCTGAATTAGAGATGGAAATTCTCCCTTCTCACTGCTGAAATCATCACTTTTCCTTTAAAGACCTTCAATTCATTGGAAGAGATGTCTCTCATTGATGCAGGCAATCTCGGTTGATTGTAGATGTCATAAGTCAAAGACACAAAGTCCTTTATATCTTGGTTAACTTTATTACCAGATATTTGATTATTTTAGTTGCTATTGTAAATGACGTTTTTTCTCGATCCTCTTCAGATTGTTCATTACTAGTGTATAGAAATGCTACTCAGTTTTGCATGTTGATCTTGAACCCTAACACTGCAGAATTTGTTTATTACCTGCAGTTGTTTTGATGTGGCTTTTTCAGAATTTTCTCTATATAACAATGTATCATCTGCAAACAGAAAGTTTTACTTCTTCCTTTCTAGTTTGTATGACTTTTATTTCTCTTTACTTAATTGCTTTACTAGAACTTTCAGTACAATGTTATAATAATAGAGGTGACGATAGGCATCCTTGTCTTGTTCCTCATCTGGGTTTTCCATATATACCTTTATTATGTTGAGGACATTTATTTCTATTCCTAATTTTATGAGTGTTGGGTTTCTGATTTTGTTAGATATCTTTCTGCATCAATTGAGATGATCATGTACTTTCTTTTTTTCATTCTATTAATGTGAAATATTACATTAATTGATTTTCTTATGTTGAACCACTCTTGCAGTAAAAAGTCCAAAATGAGGCACCATGAGATGCTTTCTCACCAAAGTCAGCTACTATTGATCTGGTATGTTATGGGAGATGGCGGCCAATTTCTGCCCAGGTTTCAGCATTCCCCTCCAGGCCTCACCCTTTCCTCTTGAGTTCCGTGGGCCCAGCCTCTTGGGGTTTCATGCTTAGGTGATCCTGTAGTCCTTTCTCTTCTGGCATAGGGCTTTTTTCTTTCTGGGCCTCCTATATCAGTCTTGGCTGTTCTGCTCACCTCCCAATTTCAGCTGTGAATTATCAGGCTAATGGCTCATCTCTCCCTGGGGCCTAAGCTGTTTGAGCCTCATCACATGGCAGGATCAAAAATGGCACAGCTCTCTCTTCCTGTGTCTGTCTGAGTGAGTGTCAATTTATATCAGACCCAGCAAGAGGGCAGGGACTCAACCAGAGTCATGACTCCCTGATGCAATCCAATAAAAAACCCTACAACAATCTTATCAAGTAATGCAATCAAAGTCCCCTTAATTCAATTTAATACAATCAAAGGGTATCACACCCAGAGCAATAGATTAGTTTACAAAAATAATCTTTGTCTTTTTGTGATTCATAAAATAATCTCAAACTGTGACACCATTTATAAAAGCCAACACATTTCTGGTACATTGCATCATCAGCCCTTTGGCAAACTAAAATACTTGGGCATAAGGGACTTTCATGGGGTAACCAATATGGAAGAAAGTGTAGAAAAATAAATGAATTATGTTTTTGGAATAGAATTCCAACTATGATGAGGTGTGATATTGTAGAACAAGCACTGATCTTTGAGGTGTACACAATTGGGCTTCAAGGGGTCTGTGAACCAAATGTAATTAAATCCAAAATGTTAAGAATGTGGGTGCATTTCTAGAGTTCTCTCTCTTCGGAGTCTCCAGTGGATTTTCTAAGGTGATAGTGTTTCTGTTTGGAATGCTGAAAATGTTCTGGAAATAGATAGCAGTGATGGTTACACGTGTGCATCTACTAAAAGCCACTGGATTCTATACTTCTAAATATGATGATATTGTAATAATACCTCAGTAAAAAAATCTCGTCGTAAGTTGGTGCCTCTCTACAGTGATCACTAGGTGTTTTGTAGACATAGCCAACATATTTTATGATCCCTTATGTTCTTTATTTCTGCCTGCCATGTAGGTAATCCTGTTATTCTTCTTCAGAGAAAGAAACCTCTTATTATATTCCAGGTAGTAAATTAATTCATACATTATCAGGCTTGTCCTTACCATCAATAATTTTAGGTTTTTGAATTTCTGTTATATGTTCTATTGTTAAAGTATTGATATTCCATTACATAATTATCAACTAATATTTAATAAATGCATATAAATGTAATAAGGATCATGTAATGAATTGTCTCCTGTTTAGAGTGATGAATGAAAACCAGTGTTGTATTAAAAAGAATATCAAGAAAAGAAACAATGCTGCACAAAAATTGAGACAAGAAGTAAAGATTTATAAATCTTAGATAAAGGCAGAAGTTTTAAGTTAAGATACTTTAGATAGTTGCTTGTTTTCTCCATTAGAATGTATAAAATTAATGTAATTCAAGGTAATACAATATGTGTTGAGCAATTTATTATGAGCATGACACTAAAAATGGTTATGAGTGATAAAATGATAAAGAATGTAGACATAACATCTGCCTTCTTTGAGCTTATATTTTATGAGATACATACAAATAGATGGACAATCATAATATATGTATTAAAGGACTGAATTGGAGTAGTCCTTAACTCAATTTTGCAAAGGGTAGAATTAGACTGGTTTTAAGACTGGCTACCTAGATAAAGTAAGATCTTATCCCTAACTTAGATGATGAAAATGAAAAAAGGAGGCCATAAGTAGGAAAGGATATCTAAGGGTATCTGGTAAAGAGGAAAGAACATGTATAAATACCCTCAGACACAGGTATTTTCTGGTACTGATAGGAGTTTAATATGGTTTGAGTGTGCAGTGTTAGGCAAGGGACTGGTGAGAGCAGGTATGAAAAAGAGATAAAAGGGCCCAATAAAGGAGGAGTTTCTGAGTTAGTGTCTTAGTTCCTAAGGTGCTATCACAAATATCATAAAATGGGTTGGGTTAAACAATGGGAATTTATTGGCTCATGATTTTGAGGCTAGGAGAAGTCCAAAATCAAGATACCAAAAAGTCATGCTTTCTCCCTTAATTCTTTAGGGTTCTGGTGCTGGCTGCCTTCAATCCTTGGGGTTCCTAAGCTTGTTTATCTGTCACTCATCACACAGTGATGTGATCTCCTTTCTTTGTTTCTGTGACTTCTGTATCCTCTCATAAGACATGTAGTAACCTGGATTAAGACCCACCTCATTCACTGAGGTTATACCTTAACTAAAAATAACATCTTTCAGAATTCACACCCACAGGAATCATATCCATAGGAATATGGATTAAGATTAATCACATGTATTTTTTTTTTCCAACCAGGTTAGAAGGAAATCTTTGAATATCATTGAATAGGGTAATGATATAATAAGATTTACATTTCATGAAGAGTCTTCCTTATGCCAGTCCCAAGAATGTATTGGAGTTGAGCAAGAGCAAAAGATAGAAATGTTATTTTGAAGACCGTGGCATTAATTACAATATAAGATGGTAGCCTTCTCAATAAAGAATAGCAAATGAATTAAAAAAAAATAAACTATAGGGTATAAAATGCAGAGGGACCTATATTTAGATATGGAAGTTGTGGGTGTTTGATATGAAAGTCTTGGAAGAGGACATAAATTTATGGTTTGGACAAATAGATAGATAGTGGTACTATTTACTCAAAGAGGGAACAAAGGAAGAGGAACAGGTTTGGGAAGATGAAGATAAATTTTGGCTATGTTAACTTTGTGATGACTATGAGAAATTCAAGTGAAAATATCCAACAATCAGGAAAGAGGTCCAGACTGTGGCTTTAGATTTGGAAATCACCAGCCAATTAGTAGTAAGAGATGTGCGTCAATAGATATGATCATGAAGGATGAATATGTATTAGAGAGGAATGCCTAGAACAGCGTCCAAATGAACACAAAACATTAAGGAAAGGAAGTGAAGAGAAGCCAATAAAATAGGGAATGTATAAAGAAGGATTAGTGAGGAAAGAGGGAAGCCAGAAGAGTGTAAGGTCAAAGTCCAAGGGGAAAAAACATTACAAAAAAGTAAACAGTATCAGAATCAGATTGAAAGTAAGGTAGGACAGGAATTGGAAAGGAAACAATTAACCAAGGAAGTTATTGGTAGCCTTAGCAATAGTTACTGAACTTGGCTGTTCAGTAACATGCTGGGACTAAATCCAAATATTATTGCATTGAACATATGGTTCAAGGAAGTAGAGTGAATAAAGTCAACTCTTAAGAAGTTAAACAGTGAAAGGTTTGGGGAGACATTTGCCGATTTTGTATGGCTAGTTCTATCAAGTAATTTCTCCACCTTTTGCATCTCACTGGATTGCAAACCCTTTTTTCCAGAGTAGTGAACACTTCCATAGAAGCTGAAAATACCAACATCTGAGTTGTACTACATCTATTTGGCTGAACATGAGACAGGTTCAGTCAAATAGATGCATACATTGTGGACTTTGAGTTCAGAGCTGTTGATACAAAAAAGCAGGACCAACAGAGTATCATTTTCAGCAGTGGCATTGGTGACAGCAAATCAAGTTGGGGTGTGTACTAGAGTGACAGCACTTCTTAGAACCAGTAGCCGAGAAAATGACAATGGAGTCTTCATCTACTAGTTACCTGGCGTGGTTTTGAATACAGTTTTTAATTCATTAACCTCCTTTGGTTCCTATTGGTTTCCAATCCTGGCTCTCCAGGCTTCTTGGAAATTGCTAGCTACCCAATATCTTTTAAATATTTTTTTTCTACTTAAGTAAACATCAGTTTCTGTTGCTTCCATCCAAGAATTCTAATCACTTTGTAATTTTTTATTGAGTTGTAATTTACACACGGTGAAATGCACAGATTTTAAGTGTATGGTTTTTATCAGTTTTGACAAATTCATACACCCATTTTAACCCATACCTCTCTTAAGACATGGAACCTTTCTATCCATCCACAAAGTGCACCCGGTCAACTCCATCACCTTGATGCAATCAGCATCTGGTTTTTATTACCATAAATGAATTTTGTTAGTCTTAAAACTTTATATAAATATAAATAGAAGCATATAACATATGCATGTTTGGGTCTGGCTTCTTTGACTCAGCATAAAGTTTTGGAGATTCATATTGTTACTTATATCAGTGTTCTACATCTTTTTATTGTTGAGTTTTATTTCATCATATGAATATATCTCAGCTGGTTAATCCATTTAATTATTCATGGGCACATGGGCTATTTCCAATTTTATGCTATTACAAATAAAACTGCTAGGAATATTCTTATACAAAGTTTTTTGATTGTTTTGTTTTCCTTTTTGGTTTTGTAGGCACGTTGTCATTTCTACTGGATAAATACTTAGAAGTAGAAATTTTGAGTATTGAGGCAAATATATGTTTAACTTTTGAAGAAGCTACAATGCAGTTTTCCAAAGTTGTATATCTTTTCACTGCCCCATCAATGGATGAAAAGTCCAGTTGCTTCACATCCTTGGAAATATTTGCTATTGTCAGTCTTCTTAATTTTAACTGTTCTAGGGATGTGGAGTAGAATTTCATTTTAGTTTCAATTTACAAATAACTGATGGGTCATACTGTATTCTACTAGTTCATGTGTTTACTGAATAGTCATGTATCTTTTTTGTGTGTCTTTGATTTTTTAAAATCTAGTTGTTTATCCTCCTATTTTGAGTTGTAAGACTTTATATATATAAAGTCCATTGTCAGATATGTTTATTGCAATTTTTTTCTTTCAATTTGTGACTTGCCTTTTCATTTTCTTAATACTGTTGTTTGAAGAGCAGACACTTTTAATTTTGGTAAAGTCCAATTTATCAATTTTTTTCTTCTATGGTTAGTACATTTAGTATCTTATATAGTAAATAATTTTATAACCCAATATCACAAAGAGTTTCTCCTGTGATTTTTGTCCAGAAGTCTTATAATTTTAACTTTTATGTTGAGATTTATGCTCCATTTTAAGTTCATTTCTTTGTATGGTTCTGGGTAGAAATTGAGGTTCACATTTTTTCCCATATGTAAAAACAAGTGCAGCTGTTATAGCACCACAAAAGTCTCTTCCTCATTGAATTGTATGAGTATTCTTGTGAAAATCCAGTTGACAGGAAATAAATAGACACATGGGTCTATTTCTGTCCCATTGATATGTTACTCTATCCTTTTAACAATATCACAGGGTAGATGATTATTGAAGGCTTATAATAAGTTTTGATGTCAGATTGAGTAAACCTTCCAACTTTTATTTCCTTTTCAGATTATTTAGGCTATTTTAGCATATTTGAATATCTGTATAAATTTTGAATCAACTTGTCAATTTCTATAAAATGCCTAGTAGGATTATATGGATTTTATTAGGATTGAGTTGAATCAATAAATCAATTTGAGGAAAACTTACATTTAAACAATATCAAGTCTTCCAATCCATGAACATGGTATATATTTATGTTTACTTTTGTGTATGGTCTTCTTGAATTCTTTTCATCAGAATTCTATTGTTTCATTTAGTGGTATTTAATAAAGCTATCCTTAATGATTTTTGTTTTATGTCTATTGTATATAATATATATTTTTTCCATATCAAATTGTTTATTGGCAATATATAGAAATACACTTTACTTTTGCATATTGACGCTGTATACTGTTTTTGCTAAATTTTTCATTAATTTTCATAGATTTTTGGTGATTCCTTAGGGTTTTCTATGTGCAAAATAATGTCATCTGCATATACAGACAGCTTTACTCCTTCCTTTTGAATCTTTATGACTTTTATTTCTTTTCTTGTTTTATTGCCTTAGCCAAAACTTCCAGCACAGTTTGAATAAAAAATAGTAAGAGTAGACATTCCTGCTTTGTTTCTGATCCTTAATGGGGAAAGCATTCAATATTCCACCATCAAGATGTCAATTGTATAATTTTTCTAGATTTATGATATTTTTAAAACATGGTGTTGAATTATGTCAAATGCTTTTTCTGCATCTCTTGTAGTGATTATGTGATATCACTTCACTAACATTTTAATTAGATTAAATTACATTGATTGTTTTCATATGTAAAACTAATCTTTTATTACTAAGGTAACCCCATTTGGTCATGATGAATTTTGGCTATTTAATATTGCTGGGTTTGATTTGCTAATATTTTGCTAATGATTTTTCATGAGGGATACTGTCGTAATTTTCTTTTTCTATAATGTCTTTGCTTTTTGTGTCAGGGTTATGATGCTTTCATAAAATGAGTTGAGATGTTCCCTTCTCCTCTCTATTTATTCACATTATTTCTGAAATGTATGATATAATTCATCAGTGAAGCCATCTGGGCCTGGAGTTTTCTTTTTAGTATTTTTTTTAACAGAGTATAGTAGGGTATAATTTACATAAAGTAAAATTCATGTTTTCAGTGAATTAAATGCCATAAATTTTCACCCAAAACCAGACAAGAAAGAGCAGTATACACTGAAGTAAATAATACTTATGCCCAGAAAAAGATATGGTCCATCTTCTCTGAGTCAATCAAGTTTATGTTTGATTTGGATGTGGTTTTGTGGAGGCTTTAATTAGATTCATTTCAACTCAGGTTTCCAGTGATTTGAGGGATGAATGGAAAGTTTTCTTTAGTATAGGCATAAAATCAAATGGCTGGAGGGTTTTCTCATTTTTCCTTCCCAGCTTCCTGGCTTTTAGCAGGAGCACTGCAATACCTATACCTCAGGATGCATTTTCTCAGCACACATATCTTGTCCCTAAGTGTTCACCTGTAGGCTTCTAGAAAGAGTTTGTGAGTTGGCTTAGACTCTCTTTGTCCAGTAGTTGTCTTCCTGTCTGCATTTATTACATTTTCCTCTTCATCTGTTCTGCCAAGGATGAAATATAGGTTGGACCTCTTATATTTTGGGTTTTATTTTATCAAAAAGTTTTTTGATCCTCACCCCTTTAATTGGCTTTTAAAAGCATGATTTCGTATGTCATCCTGTATTTTATTGTTATTAGAGTGGGATTGAAGTACTCTTGCAACTTTGTATATCTTTGGAATAGAAGTAATTAATACTTTAAAAAAAAACAAATCAATTTTATTGATACATATTAATAAAGCATACAATTCATCCAAAGTATACAATCAATGGTATTCAGAATAATCACATAGTTGTACATTCATCACTTCAATTATTATTAGGGCATGTCCATTATTTCAATAATAATAATAAGCAAAAAGCAGTCAAGCAAACAAACAAGAAAATTCCTCACCTCTCAATCTCTTTATGCTTTCCCCCACTGTGCATAGCTGCTGTTTCTGGCTATTCTATCCAAAGTATATAATCAATGGCTTTTAGTTTAATCACAATGTTGTATATTCATCATCTCAAAAAGTTTAGAACAATTTCATTTCTCCAAAAAGAAAGACTCCACACCCCTACCATTCCTTCCTCAAACCTATATAACCACTAATCTCATTTCATCTTTTTAAACTGATTTATATTTACATTTTATATAAATGGAACCATGTAATATACAGTACTCTGTGGCCATTTTTCTTTGAAGCTGAAAAAATGTAAGTTAATACTACAAAATGTTAATATTAGACAAAAATAAATTTACTAAGTGAAGGATACCAGACACAGAATACTCTTTTTAAAGGTCTTTTGAAAAGTTCTCTTCTGAAACCACTTTTATTCATATCTGGGTACCATAACAACCAGGAAAACACTAGCTACAGAACTTCAGTCAAATTTCCAGAGCAGGGGATTGTTAGTAAACCCCCAGGGAATTAGCCCAAAATAGCTGTGATAGCTCTTTTTTTGTCCCCCAAAGGCTGTGAATTTACCACATTGGCATAAGTGTAAGCAAGCTAAACAAAGCATTATAAAGCATTTTTCATAGTTAAGAATAGTTCAAGGCCTGTATAGAAGAATAGTGGCCCTTCAAAGATGTCTATATCCTAATCCCTGGAACCTGTGAATATATTACCTTATGTGGCAAAAGGGACTTTGCCGATGTGGTTATGGTTACCCAGATTATATCTAATCACATGAGTCCTTAAAAGTGAAGACTTCTTCTAGAATGTAGTTAAAGGGAGAAGTGATTATGGTCAGAATGATCAGAATGAAGCAACAACGACGCCGTTGACCATGGAGGGTAAGAGTGTCATGAATGAAGGAATGTGGTTGACTGCTAAAAGGTGAAAATGGCAAGGAAATGGATTTCCCCCTAGAGCCCCTAGAAGAGAAGTCAGCACTGCTGACACCTTGACTATAGTCCAGTGAGACTCATATTGGACTTCTAACCTTCTGTACTGTAATATAATAAATTTGTGTTGTTCTAAGCCACTCAATTTTCAGTAATTTGTTACAGCAGAAATAGAAAACTAGTTCAAGGCCAGAACCAAAAAAATCTGACTTCCATGTATCATATTTTAGAAATTGTGAAGGCAAAATTTAAAAAAAAATTTTTTTTCTCCTATTCTTCCACATTTACTTTTTGCCAGGTTAGTAAAATAAGAAAAAAATTGGAGAGTTGAAAGAGATATTAAGCTTTTGAAAACATTAATTATAAGACTAGTGTCAAAACTATATTTTTCAAATCTAATGATCCCAAGGAAAGGAGATCTCATAACTTTTCAACATTAAATATCCCTCAGGGTCAAAAACATTTATATATGATTTAATAACTGTTCCTAGAAACATCGTTAACATCATTTAAGTTTTTCCTACTTAAATCCAACTTTTCTGATAACATGCTAAGTGCAAATATTCCCATAGAGCTCCAGAAAGTGGACAGGTCTTAAGCATAATTTAATTTTACTCCATTTGTATCTAATTCAACTGCACTCCAAGTTTTCTACAGTCAATTCAATTGCACTCTAAAATAGCATCTTCCTGAAGAAAGAAGGTAAGAATCTTTGAAAATCTAGCAAAAGTTTTGTTGTTGAGATTATAAAAAATTTCCTGGTAAAGGTACTAGCTATAGTCATTCTGGCTATACCAATCACTGTATATATTATCTGTACAATTCAGTTATAGATAAGTTGTGGGAGAAAATCTCAATAGATAGTATTTTTTTCACTGTTTTATGTGTAAAGTTCTGTACACTTAAATATTCTGATACTGGATGAGAATTGTATAAATACTTGTATTATCAGCTCACGTGATCACTGTTATTTCCAGAAGTTTGCTAAAAGTCTTCAAACAGAATCTATTTTATTTCTTACCTTAAAATATATAATCAGCTACAAGTTAAAATGAGAGTCATTTCTAGAGGTATATCACTATTTGAGAAGTGCCATCTGAAGGCCCAACAGTGAAGTTAGAATAATGGGGAAAAATCTTAAAAACTAGACTTTAACTTAAAAAGTCAAATAATCTTTGATTCTTTGTGGTACAGGCAAAAATCCTTATATCTTTCACTTCCTGAGGGCAGTCTACATTGTGCTTCCTTACTGACCATCTCAACCCTTGTGTTTCCTCTGCATTATATCTTTATTCACCTGCTTCAATAAACATACTCTAGGCTTTGTCATACCTCTCACTACCCAACCCTCTGACCATAAACCCTTCTTTCTAGTTGCTAACTCTGGTAACTCTAGTTCACATTTTCTTCAACTGCTTAGGAAGTTTTAGTCCTATAAATTCTCTAATTTTCCCCAATATGTTCTTTTCCTATCTTCTTTTCTATCCCTAGCTGCCTGAATCCAGGGTTCATCACTTTAATCAACCTCTGTCAATATCCTCAGTTCTCTCACCCCATTGATCCATCTGACTCATTCTACCTGTCTACTTAGTAACCTTTTCTTATGCAACTGGAAAGGTAAGGGTTAATATTAATGGCCTCCAGTATCATGTAAGCAATGTTTCCCAGCTTGTCTTCTTTGTTCCCTTAGTCATTTCCCCTCTTCTCCACATCAGAAATTTCCAAACATTTCTGCTCTCCGTAAACTAATTCCATATCTCACTTTACTCTCATGACGTTATTTCACCTACTTCTTCCCAAATAATATAAAAATTGTCGGCAGTGAATGTTCTCAACTTCCTCTCCCCAAATTTGCCAAATGCCTCTATCTACTTCAACCTTTTCCAATTTACTTTTTTTCAAAACAGTAGATAATGCACTCCCTTTCCTGCCTAATGTTTCTCAAGTACATTGCTCCATCAATTCTTGCTCTCTCTTTTTAAACTATATCTTCAACTTCTTTCTCTCTATTAGGTATTTCTGTCACTTCTGAAATAAGTTTACATTTTTCTATGTTAGAAGTCAATAGCATTAGTAATACAATCAAACCAAATCTTCCCCCAATTCCCTATTTCATATTCAGATCTGTATTATTTAGTGTGGTTTCAGTTGCAAATCTAGGATCCCTGACATTAAAAATCCTGATTTAAAATGAATTAAACAGGAAAGCAGATGTGGCTCAAGCAGTTGGGTGCCTGCCTATCACATAGGAGGTCCCAGGTTCCGTTCCCGGTGCCTCCTAAAGAAAACGAGCAAGACAGTGAGCTGATGCAATGGGCTGGTGCGGCAAGATGATACAACAAGATGACACAATGAGGAGACACAATGAGAGACACAGTAAGCAGGGAGTGGAGGTAGCCCAAGTGATTGGGTGCCTCCCTCCCAACATGGGAAGTCCTGGGTTTGGTTCCCGGTGCCTCCTAAAAAGAAGAGGAGCAGACACAGAGAGCACACAACAAACAGACACAGAGAGCAGACAGTGAGCACACACAATGGGGCTAGGGGAGGGGGGAGAAATAAATACATAAAATAAATCTTAAAAATAAAATGGATTAAACGTAAGAAATTTGTATTCCTCACAACAGGATCTACAGACAATCAGGGTTCCAACTCTCTTCCTGTGTGATTTCTTCAGCTCTTTCCTCTTTTATTTGCTGGCTTAGAGTACTCAAGATCCTTGCTTGGAGCTCTGGGTACGATTAGCGTCTCTTGAGTTATAAAGGCTGTGTAAAGAAAGCACGGATAATTAATTTTTTAAAAAAAGTTTCAGTTTTTTTCTCCAGTAAGGCAGAGGATGCTAAATAAGCCACATATGATGTCTTTTACACAAAGAAAGAAAAGAAAAAAGTGAACCCTAAAGCATGAAAATGATTGCACCAAAAAGTACAGATCTGAGATCCTATGAATACTCAAATCATATTCCTAATTACTTCCTTGCTTGAAAAAGCATTCTAGGCATGCTAACCCCTGTCCCTTTACTCATCCTGTCAGAGGAACTTTTGCCTGAGGTGACCTTGGGTTACTATTTCTGGGAGCTGGGCATGAACCTCCTGCATGGCTAAGGCAATATCTAGATTTAACTTGACTTTGGTAGCTTTTCAGCCAGCTCTGAGTCTAGTATCCAACTCCTCCAACCATTTGATGAGAGGTACTTTTACACTTGCCACATGGTATCTTCACCAAATCCATATTACCCTACCCTTAGGGATAGCCGTTCAGATATCATTAATCTGTGATTCCAGGCCTCTGTCCATTTTTCTGCTTGACTTACCTAAATCTATATAGTTCCCTGACATTTGAGTGTTTCTGGCCCTCTTGAGCTGTTAGACATTCTGATTCTGGGTTAAAATAAGGCTCCCTAAATCTTTTACTTTACAAAGCCAAAGCCAAACTCTTTCCTTATTTTTTAGAAAATCTCAAATATCTTGGGAAATTCCTGTTGACTTCAAATTTCAGGAATGAGGTAAAGCCTTTAGCTCTTTGGGCATTTGCAAAGGAAAATAATTTATGTACTCTTAATTTGTTTCTTTCCTAACTCATGTTCTCAAGGACTCTAATTCCCCTAAAGGTAGCTAGACTCTTCTCTCTCAATTAGTCCTATAAATAACTAGCCATTTATAGTTTTGCAATCATGGAATCTAAAACATAGCATTTATACAGATAATGGTAAAGTGTAGTTTGTGCCTCAGAGTACACATTACTACCAGATACACGTCATGAACAATACAATAATATTTGTAATCCACATAAATCTAGGCCTTTTTGCTTCTGCCTGAAGGACCATTTCAGGATAGTATCATTCTAAGAAGCTTTGAAAAATAATGTAGACTTCTACAGAAATGCCTCTTGCAGAGGTGGCAACAAGAGAGACATAAACCTAACACACAGTAAAACTTCTTAAAGATCTCCCTTGGATATCTCAGCTCTTTCGTTCCTGCATGTCTCAGACATTCCATCCTTATTGTTCCTATATCCCTTCTTTGGTGGCTGCATTTTTTTTTTTTTTTTTTTTGCCAAGCAATCTGATAGCCTTTGTCTAGTTGTTTTCCCTTAGAGGGAAAGAAAAGAACTATGGGGGCTTATATGAATTTTTTTTGGTCCCTGTCAATCACTGAAAAAAAATTGCTTTGGATAAAGGGTATTAATGGATATAAGACTTGCCTGAATTTTAAAATATAAAGGAAAAGAAGGTAAAATTTGGTCTCCCACCCCACAAAGGCTTTCTTCTTTCCTTCTTCACCCTTTTTCTTCTAGCCTTGTAATCTAGAGACCTCACCCACCTTCTAATTCCTCCCGTCTATGCTTTCCCCATGGAAGGAAATGGCACCTTCATTTATTCTTTATAAATCACCAAAAAGCCTTAACATTAGTTTTGCTCACATGGACATTTAAATCCAAACAGAAAGCAATGCCTTGCATTAAGGAGGGGAATCTTTAATTGTGGACTTTCCAGCATCAACCATCTTACTGGGGAAGAAATTTCTGAACTGGATGAATTTTCCAGATTTCTGAAATCATAGCATGTGGGCAACTTTCTATTTGAAAAGTGGCCCTGAGAAAAACTACTCTTGAATTTGTTTATTGAAGGGCTTTTTCCTCCTGTGATTGTCTTTTGCAACATTTAAGTCAAAGTAAACCAAGAGTAACAAAATTTAATCAAAATTTAGATTGCTGTTTAAATTCTCCCAAATCGCTTCTGAAAATAATTCTATAGTTCATTTTATAACTGGAGGGAAAAAAAGAGCTAACAGAGGGATGCTTTCTACAACAAACTAAGACTTCTATATTTTTACCTTTTCTGAGGCTAATAAGACTGTCAGATTGATGGAAAGCTTCCTGCTTACACAATCATAACACCTCAATTTACATTAGTGTAAAATGTGCTAAAAATGAAATACTATCTCATTTCAAAGTTTGTGAATTTATTTTATAATTTATAGTTGATTTAACTTGTATTCTGAGCTGTAATAGTCCTCTTCAGTTTGTTTGTTTTTTTAACAAAAAGGAAGGAAGAAACTCGTATCATTAGTGTTCTTCTTTCGAGCATGTTAGATGACTAATAAAGTAAGATTTTATTAAACTCTTTTCTATAATTTGGTTTGAGTTATCCTGTTTCCTTTAGTTTCTCTCATTCTTTACAATGTTATAGCAAGTTAGCTTCATGAAAACATTACGATGAATAATGTTGAAGTTCTCATTAAGAGAACTTCTTGTCACTTCAGTATAATCTCTTTTGTAAGAGGATCTGTTGTATAGTGAAATTCACTTTTGATAGTGTAAAACAAACTGGAGTTTTAAGTAACATTTACTGGAAATGAAAAAGTATTTCATAAGGAGAGATGTAAGAAAGAGAGGTTATAATCTAAATCTTGTAGAAAGAGAGACACTTTGATTCTTCTGGGAACATAGGGAACTCTTCTCAAAAGGAAACAGTAACTAATACAGAGAGATATGTTCTCTAATCAGAGAGCACCTAAGAGGAATTATATAGTTCCAAATGTAACAACTCAAAATGATAAGATCACTAATTTAAAGATTTTTGCCTGGGAAGCGGCTGTGGCTCAATCAGTAGGGCTCCCGTTTACCATATGGGTAGGCCCCGGGTTCGGTTCCCTGGGCCTCCTGGTGAAGGCAAGCCCGCCCGCACGGCGTGGTTAGCTGACCCAGCGAGCACAAGCAGCAAGGGGGGAATAAATGAATAAATAAATAAAATCTTTAAAAAAAAAAAAAAAGATTTTTGCCTAATGTAATCCCTATCAAAAAAGAAATTACAAAGCCATTCATTAATAAAAATATAATGAAGTCAGTAGAATTGAAAGTTGAAATTATTAGTATATATATATATATATATATATATATATATATTTGTGATGTAGAATCTTGAAAGCTCACAGCAACCCTAAGTAGTAGGTAGGGTAGATGTTAGCCCATTTTGCAGTTGAGGAAACTGAGGATCAGAGAGATTCAATGATTAAACAAATATGTGAGAGAAATGGAGGTGGGACGTGAACTTTCATATTCTGACTCTATGTTTAGTGGAATTTACACTACACTGCACTATTTATTTTTTGCCAATGAGTGGTGACCATGAAGTAAGAATTATCCTTTGATGAATGTGACTTATTTTCTCAAGGAGACTTCATTTTCTCATTTAACATTTGAGTGCCTCTGTCATAAAAGACAGGGTGCTAAAAGCTATGGAAGCTACATGGTAGAATTATGAGGTCCTTGTTCTCAAAGAAAATCCAATTTAACAGGAGGAGAAGAGAAGAAAAAGCCAAAAGTTTTTTCACTTCCTTTTTATTGGAAACTTGAGACTGCAATTTTTGAACAACACTTTAAACTTTCAGAACTAATTTCTCTATTTTAGTGTTCCCATGGAATTATTCATTCTTTCCATGTATATTATTATTTATAATTATGTTTTATAATTATTTCTAATCATGTATTGGGATTATTTAGTATGGAGATCAGTTCCTGTTCAACCTAGTCTTACAGGACCAAGCCCAGTTCTTGGCATAAAATAAGTGCTCAATAGATACTTGGGCTTATTATGTATATATAATTGGAAAGGTATACCTGCACCTCGTATAAAATTCAACAATACAGAAGTGTATAAGGTAAAAAGTTAAACTTTACATCACCTTCACCCAAATCTGCTCCCCCAACGTAGTCCTAGTAGCATTTTGATTTAGAAGCACCTAGACATTTTTTCATGTAAAAATATAATAAGATTATAAGATGCTTTGAAAGTACAAAAAACCTTTCATTTAAAATACGAACGTTATGTGTGATTAAAAACTCTAACATTCTGTTGAAATATTGAACTACTTCAATGCCTCTGTAAAAAGAAAATAATAGGACACAATCTTGACCTTGAAACTTTGAAGGTTGCATAGACTAGCAATATTATTTTAAATGTCACAGCAGGAATGCTGATTTCATATTAATAATTTAACTGATTTGGGCAAGAGCCTAAATTTTAGTTTTCTTCATTGTCAATCATTATATTTCACTTGCTTTGTAATGTTACAGGTCAAGCTCTTACTCTAATAAGAGTAATAAGGGACATATTATTTCTATTTGTTAGGTTTTGAATTAGTGATTTAAGAGGTGTTACTACTTTACGGATTGTACTTGTTCCATAATGATTGAAAATAACTCTTGGTCCCTTGAATTAATAAATGGTAGATTATCACTCAACAGGATGATTTCAAGGTCCATATATTAAGTTTCATAGTTACATGTATCAGAACTTCATTCCTTTTTTTTTTTTTTTTTTTAAGATACTAGGACTGGGGAATGAACCCAGGACTTTGTATGTGGAAAGCAGGTGCTCAACCACTTGAGCCATATCTGTTCCCTGATTTCATTCCTTTTTAATACTGAATAATATTTTATTGTGTGTATATATCACATTTGATTATCCATTTATTGGTTAATGGATACTAGTGTTGCTTCCATCTTTTGGCAATTGTGACTAATGCTGCTAGGAATATTGGGTATGCAAATATCTGTTTGAGTCCCTGCTTTCAATTCTTTTGGGTATTTATACCTAGAAGTGGGAATGCCAGGTCATATGGAAATTCTATATTTAACTTCCTGAGGAATTGCCAAACTGTCTTCCACAGTGACTGCACCATTTTTCATTCCCACCAACAAAAATGAGTGTTCCTATTTCTCCACATCATTTCCAACACTTGTTATTTTCTATTTTTTAAAAAACAGTGGCCATTCTAGTGGATGAGAAATGGTATCATATGGTCATTTTGATTTGCATTTCCTAGTGACTAATGATGTTGAGCATCTTTTCATGTGCTTTTGAGCCATCTGTATATCTTCTTTGGAAAAATGTCTATTCAAACACTTTTGGCCATCTTTAGATGTATTATTTGTCTTGTTGTTGAGTTGAAGGATTTCTTAATATATTCTGGATATTAAGCCCTTATCAATCTGTTACTTCCAAATATTTTCTCCCATTGTGTAGGCTATCATTTTACTTTCATGATAAAATTCATTGAGGCACAAAAGTTTTAATTTTGGTGAGGTCTCATTTATCTATTTTTTCTTTTGTTGTTTGTGCTTTGGGTATAAAATCTAAGAAATTACTACATAACATGAGGACCTGAAGAAGCTCCCTGTGTTTTCTTCTAAGAGATTTACAGTTTTGGTATATATAGGACATTGATAGATTTTGAGTTGATTTTTATATATGGTGTGAGGTAGGGGTCTACCTTCATTCTGTTGTATATGGAGATCCACTTTTCTCTGCATAATTTGTTGAAGAGATTATCTTTTCCCAATTGAGTAGTTTTTGCCCTCTTGTCAAAATTCAGTTGGCCATACATGTGAGGATTGATTTCTGAACTCTCAGTTCAATTCCATTGATCTATATATCTATTCTTGTGCCAGTACCATACTGTTTTGTTACTGTGGACTTGGAGTTATTTTTAAGATTGGGAAGTATGAGTCTTATGAACATGTTATTCTTTTTCAAGATGTCTTTGGCTTGACCTTTATGTTCCCATATAAATTTGATAATTGACTTTTTCATTTCTGCTAAGATGGTTGTTGGAATTTTTATTAGGATTGCATTAAATCTTTAAATAACTTTTGGTAGAATTGACTTCTTAACAATGTTTTTTTGTTTGTTTGTTTGTTTTTTAGCAGGAGGTCCCGGGGATCGAACCCAGGTCCCTCCATATGGGAGACGGACGCCCAACCATTTGAGCCACATGTGCCCCCCTACTTAACAATGTTTAGTGTTCCTATCCTTGAATGTGGATTGTCCTTCCATTTATTTGTCTTTGCTGACTTCTTTTAGCAATGTTTTGTAGTTTTCTGTGTATAAGTATTATATATCTTTGATTAGATTTATTCCTAGAAATTTGATTCTTTTAGGTGTTATTGTAAATAGATTTTTTTCCCCTTTATTTCTTCTCCCAATTTTTCACTACTACTGTATGGAAAGACTCTTGATTTTTGGATATTTATCTTGTACCCAGCCACTTTGATGAATTCAATAATTAGCTTTAAGAACTTTGTTTTGGATTTCTCAGGTTTGTCTGTATAAAGCATCATGCCATCTTCAAAGAGGGAAAGTTGTACTTCTTCTGTTCTGATTTGGATGCCATTTATTTCTTTTTCTTGCCTAATTACTCTGGCTACAACTCCAGTACAATGTGGCATAATGGTAACAATCTTTGTCTTGTTCCTCAACTTAGAAATAAGACTTTCAGTCTTTCACCATTAAGTATGATGTTAGCTGTGGGTTTTAGGTATATGCTCTTTATTGTACTGAGGAAGTTTCCTTTTTCCCTAGTTTTCTAAGTATTTTCATGAAGAGGTGCTGGATTTTTCAAATGTCTTTTCCACATCAGTTGAGATTATCAGGTGTTTTAATTCCTTCATTATGTTAATGTGGTGTATTACATTAATTGATATTCTTAGGTTAAACCACCCTTGCATTTGTGGGATGAATCACATTTGATCATGATGTATAATTATTTTAGTTGCTTTTGGACTTGGTTTGCTAGTGTTTTGTTGAGGATTTTCGCATCTCTATTCATTAGAGATATTGTTCAGTAATTTTCTTTTCTTGTAGTATCTTTATCTGGCTATGGTATGAGGAGGATGTAATACTCAGAGAATGAATTAATGAATGTTTCCACCTCTTCATTTTTTTGAAAGAATATGAGCAGGATTTGTGTTAATTCTTCTTGGACTGTTTGGAAAAAATGCCTGTGAAGCCATCTGATCCTGCACTTTTCTTTTTTGGGATGTTTTTGATGACTGTTTCAATCACATTATTAGTAATTGGTTTGTTGAGATCTTCTATTTCTTCTTTTTTATTTATTTATTTTTTAATTTTTAAAAAGATACTTAGATTATATAAATTTTACACAAAAAATATTGGGATTCCCATGTGCTCCACTCCCCACACCTCCCACAACCTCCCACATACACATTCTTTATTAGTGTGGCACATTCATTGCAGTTGATAAATGCACCCTGGGGCTTTACCATTCAGCATGGACCATAGTACACATTGTAGTCTGCACTCTCTACCACACACTTCTGCATGTTATGTGATGATATAAAATGGCCTATATCTGTCATTGCAGCGTCACTCAGGGCAATTCCCAAGTCCTGAAAAAGCCCCCGTATTACAACTGTTTTTCCCTCTCCCTGCCCAAGACCCTCCAGTGGCCACTGGCGCCACATCGATGTTGTAATTTCTTCCATTGCTAGAATCATAATATGTCTATAGTAGAATACCAGTAAGTCCACTCTAGTCCATAGCTCTTCCCCCAATCTCGAGGATTCTGGGATGGTGATGTCCACTCCACCTCCATTTGAGAGGGGGCTTATATCCCATGGGGAAGATAGATGGGACTATCCTGCCTGCAGCTGCAGACTCTCTCCATTCCCTGGAACAGCCATTGTCTATCATCTCTCTGCCAGTTGTCCTGGTGAGTCCATTGTGCTGTAGGGTAGGTGTTGCAACACCGCCGAGGTTCCAGGCCCAGCTGGCACATGGAAATGCCAAAGATTTGAGTCTCTGGACATACACCTACAAACTCCAGCACAAAATATAGGTTTAAATAGAAAGGACGGAAGAGTCATGTGCAGGGAAGACACAACTGAGTCCAACTCTGTCACTCTCAGGAGTACAAACTCCGAAGCAGGGCCCACTGGCAAGGCACCAAACTCTGAAGCTATCCTCCCTAGCCATAGGACCTGGATGTCTCCAGAGCCCTCAGGAGGCCCAATATTTGGGGTAGTATCCACTTTGGAAGTCTATTGGATCCTGCTGAGATGTGTGTGTTACCTCTGGGATGACCTCCCGACCCACTTTGAAGTCTCTTAGCCATATAAACTCATTTGTCTTTAGTTTCCCTTCTTTTATTCAAGGTCTTTTTCCAGTTGCATTGTTATTTGGTGCTTGGTAGCAATCCCTTAGTGCCAGGGAGGCTCATCCCCTGGAGTCATGTCCCATGCTGGGAGGAAGGTAATTCATTCAGTTTGGCTTACAGAGAGGCCACATTTGTGCAACAAGCAGGATCTCAGGAAGCAATCCTTAGGCACCCTATAACAATAAACTAAGTTTCAATATCAAGAGCAAAGGCTCATAAGCCTAGTCGTTAATATCAAGGGCCAATGAGTGGATCATCCTCCTTCACCAGTCACTGCCCCTGCACTTGGGGGAATGTTACTGCTCTCTTAGATAATGTGGCAGAGCTCTCCAGGATGGGAATTCAGTATTCTCTCAGTTATTGTGTGAGTCTCCACCCATGTGACAATGCCCCGTGAACATTTGAACATTTTTACATACCTTTTTATTTGCTCAGGTGAAGTTCCTCCCATGCATCCCCCATCACTGACACCCCACACCAACAATCCTCCCCTGCCCTAGTTGTAACCCTTCTGTGATCCAATGATTCTTCAAAAATAAAGCCATTACAATAGCCAAATACAATTAATGAGAAAATGAAACAATAATGCTAAGTTTAAATATAAGAAATTAAATACAGAAAAATTTTTAAAAAGCAAAATTAAAATTAAAAGATTGGGATATTAAAAAAATGAAAAATGTAAAAAAAATTTTTTTTTTTTTTTTTACATTTTGCCTTTCATCATCACAATATCTGGTGTCCAGTCTATACTGTAGCACCTTCCCCCACTCATTCCCCAGTGTCTCACTATTTTCCATTTTGTTTTCAAAAACATTTTAGGTCACAGCAAAGTCACACACAGAATACAGGAGACTCTCATTTACCCAACATCCTCCCTCTTTCCTCTCCCCAATTAATACCTTTATATATGTGGATGGTACCTTTGTTATAACTGATATACAAAGAGTGAAACATAACTACTAAACATGGTCAATAGTATACATTAGTGTTTACATTTTAGACCATATATTTTTATAAATTTTGATGATATTTACCATGTCCTATGTCCATCACTGTAAGATCATGTAGGACACTTCCACTGCCCACTAAATACTCCCTGTTTGATCTATTCTATTTCTCTTTCCCCCTCCCCTCGAGGCCCATGGCAACACCCTGGCTTCATTCCTTGGATAACAAGATTCATAGTTACATACAACAAGGCTGAGGTCTTGACACACTGGTTTGTCCTCCCCTATTAGAAACCACCCATGCTCTTAAGAGACTCCCGCCTGTCTATTTGTGAACAAATCCGTACTCCTGAGGATGGGTGTCCAACTCCTTCTCACTCATTATGTGGGTCACCACCCACTGATACAACACATTATGACAGAATGATCACTCACACACTCCCTAGAATCCTGCTCCAGGTGTGCCCTGTCCTGAATGCCTGCCCTTATGATATTGCCATAATAGCATTTCCAACTTTGTACTTTCAACCACATACCTGCAAATCCCCAGTGTTCACCTGGTCCCTCTCCCAACCCTCCTCCCAGTACCCTGGACCTTCCAACCCACCCTTCCCAATCTACCCACTGGTCAACCCTGCACCACCCAACTCAATAATATCACTACCCTCCTGTTGTATCCCTTCAATACTCGACTACACACTTTCACCTTACCATAGATTACGTTAGTATGGGTGTTGGCTCACAACCTTCTTCTCCCTTTCTATTTCTTGTAAACCTGTCTTCCAGACAATAACTCTATGAGTCTGCTCAAATTACTTAATTCATATTAGTGTGGTCATGTACTCTTCATCCTTCAATGCCCGGCTTGCTTCACTCAACATAAGGTCCTCAAGATTCATCCATGTTATCCCTTGTTAGCACTTTATTCCTTCTTACAGTTGAGTAATATTCCACTGTATGTATGTACCACATTTTGTTTATCTGTTTCATCTGTCGATGGACAACTGGGTTGATTCCATCTTTTGGCAATAGTGAATAATGCCACTATGAACATTGGTGTGCATATATCTGTTCATGTCTTTGCTTTCAGTTCTTCTGGGTATATACCAAGAAGTGGAATTGCTGGATCATATGGCAGTTCTATAGTTAGTTTTTTGAGGAACCACAAAACTGTCCTCCACAGTGGCTGGACCATTCTACGTTCCCACCAGCAGTGGATGAGGGTTCCCATTCCTCCACATCCTCTCCGACACTTATAGTCTGCTGTTTTTTTAATGGCTGCCATTCTAATGGGTATAAGATGGTATCTCATTGTAGTTTTGGTTTGCATTTCCCTAATAGCTAGTGATGTTGAGCATCCTTTCATGTGGTTTTTAGCCGTTTAGACACTTCCTTGGAGAAGTGTCTTTTCAGGTTGCCTTCCCATTTTTAAAATGAGTTGTCTTTTTATTTTGAGGTGTAGCATTTCTTTATATATGCAGGATATAAGGCTCTTATCAGATATATGGTTGCCAAATGTGTTCTCTGTTTGGGTAAGCTGCCTTTTACTTTCTTGATAATGTCCTTTGAGGTGCAAAAGTCTTTAATTTTGAGAAGATCCCATTTAACTATTTTTTCTTTCACTGCTAGTGCTTTGGGTGTGAAGTTCATGAAACCATGTCCTCTTGCAAGTTCCTGTAGATGCTTCTATACATTATCTTCCAAGGTCTTTATGGATATCCAGTTCTCCAAGCGCCATTTTTTGAAGAGGCTATTCTCTCCCAGTTGAGTGGTCTTGGTGTCCTTGTCAAATATCAGATGATTGTATATGCAAAGATGTATGAGAACTCTGAATTCGGTTCCATTGATTATGTCTATTCCTGTGCCAATACCATGCAGTTTTGGCCATTGTAGCTTTGTAGTATGTTTTAAAGTCAGGTACTGTGATTCCTCCCATCTAATTTTTCTTTTTCAATATGTCTTTGGTGATTCGGGATCTCTTACCCTTCCAAATAATTTCTGTCGTTAGATTTTTTCAATTCATTAAAAAATGCTGTGTTGATTTTTATTGGTAATGCATTAAATCTTTAGATTAGTTTGGGTAGGATAGATGTCTTAATGATGTTTAGTCTTCTTATCCATTAACAGGGAATGTTTTTCCATTTATTTAATTCTTCTCTGACTTCCTTTAACAGTGTTGTGTAGTTTTCTGTATATAAGTCCTTTACATCTTTAGTTAAATTTATTCCTAAGTATTTGATTATTTTAGTTACTATTGTAAATGCTATTTTATTCTTGATTTCCTCCTCAGATTGCTCATTTTTGGTGTACAGAAATGCTACTGATTTTTGAGCATTGAATTTGTAGCCTGCGACTTTACTGAACTCATAAGTTCTAGAAGCTTTGTTATAGATTTTTCAGGGCTTTCTATGTATAGGATCATATCATCTGCAAATATTGAAATTTTTACTTCTTCCTTTCCAATGTGGATGCCTTTCATATCTTTTTCTTGCCTCAGTGCTTGAGCAAGTACTTCTAAGACAATGTTAATTAGGAGCAGTGATAGTGGGCATCCTTGTCTTGTTCCGAATCTTAGAGGCAAAGAATTTAGGATTTCACCATTAAAGATGATGTTAGCTGTGGGTTTTTCATATATACTCGTTATCGTGTTCAGAAAGTTTCCTTTTATTCCTATCTTTTGCAGTGTTTTTTATCAGGAAAGGGTGCTGTATTTTGTCAAATGCTTTTTCTGTGTCTATTGAGATGATCATGTGATTTTTTTCTATCAATCTTTTTATGTGGTGTATTACATTGATTGATTTTCTTATGTTGAATCATCCTTGCATACTCAGGATGAAACCCACATGGTCATGGGGTATAATTCATTTGATATGTTTTTGAATGTGATTAGCAAGTATTTTGTTGAGGATTTTAGCATCTAGTTTCATTAGAGAGATTGGTCTGTAATTTTCCTTTCTTGTGGCATCTTTGATTGGCTTTGGTATTAGGGTAATATTGGCATTATAGAATGAGTTAGGCAATGTTCCTTCTACTTCTATTGTTTGGAAGAGCTTAAGCAGGATTGGTGTTAGTTCTTTCTGAAATGTTTGGGAGAATTCACCTGTGAAGCTATCTGGTCCTGGGCTTTTTCTTAATTGGGAGGTTTTTGATGACTGACTTTATCTCTTTATTTGGAATTGGACTGTTGAGTTCATCAATTTCTTCTTTCATCCATGTAGGCTGCTTGTGAGTTTCTAGGAATTTGTCTATTTCCTTTAAATTATCAATCTTGTTGGCATATAATTTTTCAAAGTATCCTCTTATGATACTCTATTTCTATGGGGTCAGTGGTGATATCCCCTTCCTCATTTCTTATTTTGTGTATTTGCATCTGCTCTCTTTTTTTCCTTGTTAGTCTGGCTAAGGGTTTGTCAATTTTATTGATCTTCTCAAAGAACTAGCTTTTGTCTTTTGTTTATTTTTTTCTAGGGCTTTCTTATTTTCTATATCATTTAGTCTGTTCTAATCTTTGTTATTTCCTTCATTCTACTTCCTTTGGGGTTAGTTAGTTGTTGTTCTTCCAAGTTTTCCAGGTGTGCTGTTAGGTCTTTGATTTTTAGCTCTTTCTTTTTTTTTTTTTTTTTTTTTTTTTTTGATATGTGCGTTTATGACTATGAATTTCCCTCTCAGTACAGCTTTTGCTGCATCCCATAGGTTTTGATATGTTGTGTTTTCATTTTCATTTGTTTGAAGGTACTTACTGATTTCTTTTGAGATTGACTCATTGGCCCCCTGTTTGTCTAAGAATTTGTTGTTTAACATCTATGTCTTTGTGCCTAATCTGGTTATCTGGCCCTTACTGATTTCCAATTTCATTCCATTGTGGTTGGAGCAGTTACTTTGTATAATCTCAATCTTTCTGAATTTATTGAGATTTTTTTTGTGGCCTAGCATGTGGTCTATCTTGGAGTATGATGCATGTGCACTCGAGAAGAATGTATATCCCGCGGTGGTTGTGTGTAGTGTTCTGTATAAGCCTATTAGGTCCAGATCTTCTAATGTGTTAACCAAAGTGTTTGTTCCTTTATTGATTCTTTGTCGAGATGTTCTGTCTAATGGTGATAATGGTGTATTAAAGATCCCCACCATAATTGTAGAGGCATCTACTTCTCCCCTTAGGTTTTCCAGTTTTTGCCTCATGCATTTTGAGGCGCCCCTGTTAGGTGCATAAATGTTTATGATTGTTCTTTCTTTTTGTAAGATTACCCCTTTCACTAATATAAAGTGTTCATCTTTGTCTCTTACAATAGTTTGGCATTTAAAATCTATTTTGTCTGATATTAGTATAGCTACTCCCATCCTTTTTTGGTTATTGTTTGCTTGTAAGATTGTTTTCCAGTCATTCACTTTCAGCCTCCTTGAATCCCTGGATCTATGGTGGGTTTCTTGTAGACAACATATAGATAAGTTATATTTCCTAATCCATTCTGCCAATCTGTGTCTCTTGACTGGTGAGTTTAATATTTTAACATTCAGTGTTGTTACTCTCAAGGAATTACTTACATTAGCCATATTTTCTTTGGGTTTATGTATGTCATATGTTGTTTTTATTTCTCTTTTTTCCTTTTTAGTTGTTCTTACACTCTCCTCCAGCTATCTCTCTCCTGTATTTTCCTTTGAACCTGCAGAACTCCTTTTAGCATTTCTTGAAGGGCCAGTTTCTTATTGGCATACTCTCTTAATTTCTGTTTATCTGTGAATATTTTGAACTCTCCATCATTTTTGAGTGCCACCTTTGCTGGATAGAGAATTCTTGACTGGAAGTTTTTTTTTACTTTTAGTACATTTACTATGTCATACCACTGCCTTCTTGCCTCCATGGTTTCAGGTGAGAAATCAGCACTTAATCTTATTGTGCTTCCCTTGTATGTGATGGTTCTCTTTTCTTTTGCTGATTTCAGTATTTTCTCTTTGTCTTGAGCATTGGAAAGTTTGATGAGTATATGTCTTGGAGTAGGCCTGTTGGGATTTATACTGTTTGGGGTGTGTTGTGCATCCTGGACTTGTATATCCATCTTCCTCAATAGGGTTGGGAAGTTTTCAGCCATTGTTTCCTCCAACAATCTTTCTGTCCCCTCTCCCTTCTCTTCTCCCTCTGGGAAGCCTATAATACATATGTTTGTGCATTTTGTGTTTTCAGTCAAATCCCTACATCCCTGCTGGATTTTTTCTATCTTTTTATCTATCTGTTCTACTATCTGTTTGATTTCAAATGTACTGTCTTCCACATCACTAATTCTCTCCTCTGCCTGTTCAAATCTACTGTTATGTGCTTCCAGTGTCTTTTTGATTTCTTGAATTGTGCCATTCATCACCATCATATCTGTTATCTTTTTATGTATGTTTACAGTTTCTTCAGTATGTCTCCCAGTATCTTCTTAATACCCTTAATCTCTTCTTTTATTTCATTAAGTTGGTCCATGATATTTGTTTGGACAGCTTTGATTAGTTGTTCAACATTCTGTACCTCTTCCTGGTTTTTAATTTGTTCATTGGACTGAGCCATGTCTTCCTGTATCTTTGTATGGTTTGTAATTTTTTGTTGCTCTCTGGTCATCCTTTTATCTTGATGGGTTTATTCAGTTGATAACCTTCTCTTTTTATTCTTTGGTTTTATTTCATTGTTGTTTGTGTGTGTGTGTTATGTTTTCTCTTTGACACTTTGTTCTTCTTATTCTATTTCATTGCTGTCTGTGTTCCCTGGGAGGAAAAAAATAGTGCCAGAGAAAGTGAGAGAGGTAAGAAAAGTAAAAGCATAATAGTAATAAACAGTAATTCTTAGAAGAGGAACCATTTAAGACCTTGGAAAATGAATATTTAACTCATGTAAGCAGTGTAGAGTAATAGGAATAGAAAAGTGGGGTACCAACAATGAAATGGGAAACCAAATAGAGAAAAATATATAGACTGAATTAAACAGCCAGTATGATGAGGAGAGAAGGAAAGAGAAAAGAAAATCAAAAAGAAAAAAAGTTTTTAAAAGAAAGAAAAGAGGATAGATGAGATAGAAATAAAAACCAGGAAAACTGGGGACTAAACAGAGAGGTGGAATGTAAGAACAACAACAGAAAGCAGAAGATAGAATGATGAGGGAAGGAGAAGTGATAGCCTTGGTATACAAAATCAGTATACACAGAAAAGCCAAAATTAAGGAAGAGGAAACACACGTTTTTTAAGAGAAGGAGATAGAAGAAAAAAAAAATAAACACAGAAAAACAGCCTTCTTTCTTAGACCCCTAAGGATCTTCTCAGGCTGCTGGTGTTCCTCAATCACTTATCCTGCAGCCTACCTTCTGCAGGTTTTGAACAGGGTTTTAGTGAGTAAAGTAAGGGAAATAAAAGAAAATGAACTTTAAAAAAAATTAGAGATCCAATTAAACCTAATACAAAGAAAATGTCTACATGTTCCCTGTCATAAAGTTTCAGCTGGTTACCTGATAACCTGGTGGATCTCTTCTCAAGGAATAGCCAGGAATTGAACCAGGGACCTCATATGTGATAGACAGGAATTCTCCCACTGAGCTATTCTCAGTCCTTGGGTTGACTTGCCTTTCAGAAGGCTATCAGTCCCTTTTCCCTAGGGCATGTTAGATCCTCTGAAGTCAGCCAGAGTGGTCCTGATTGCTGCCTGTCTCTGCCTCCTCTCTGATGTAATTCCTCTCTTTACCTAGGTGACTGGGCATGATTGCCAGCTTGGTATGTTCCCCCTCCCCCTTCCTGTTGAGTCAGGGTCCCTTCTTTATTTATTTATTTATTTATTTATTTATTTATTTATTTATTTATTTATTTATCCCCCTGCCTTGCTGCTTGTGCTTGCTGTGTCCATTTGCTTTGTGTTTTTCTGTATCTGCTTGTCTCCCTTTGTTGCATCATCTTGCTGCACCAGCTCACTGTACCACACAGGCTGGCTTGCCTTCACCAGGAGGCCCCAGGAATCGAACCTGGGGCCTCCCATATGGTAAACGGGAGCCCAACCAATTGAGCCACAGCTGCTTCCTGGGGTCCCTTCTGATATTCAAAGGGGACCCAGCTGGCTAAACTCGCTGCAAAAAAATCGCTCTCTAGTCTTCCAGACCCTTCTTCTTCGCAGGGAATCTGCCATCACACACCTGTTTAGAGCAAGGAGCTATTGTCTCCACCTAGTCTGTCTGCCCTGAGGGCCAGGTATATGTGCCCCTCCAGTCACCAAAGTAAGCAGCCCTTGATTATTCCTGGCTTCCGTATTTGTCCAGTACCCTCCTTGATGACTCAGAGCACTTCCCATGGAGGTAGATGTCTGCTCTACTCTCAGATACAATTCGCCAGGAGTTTTACCCTTGCTTAATATCTCAGGGGTGGGGGAGGGGAGCCCTTCCTGGCAGCCATAAGGTTTAATAACTCACGATTACTTGTTTTGGCTTTTTCATGTCTCTGTCCCATGCTCTTCTGGGAGTTGGTAAGCAGTGTCCTGCTTTGCTGTGACCCAAAGCAGGTCCCCATGCCAGCCTCTGGCTTTTTCTTTGTTGTTTTAATGAGAGCTAAGATTTATATGTCTAACCCGTCTGCCATGTTCCCACAATCCCCTTCTATTTCTTCTTGAGTCAATGTAGGTAGCTTGTGTTCTTCATCAGTATAGCTAAAGATTTGTCAATTTTACTGATCTTTTCAAAGAAATTTTGCTTTTTTTGATACTGTTGTTTTTTGTTCTCTATTTCATTTGTCTTCGCTCTAATTGCTGTTATTTCCTCCTGTGTTTAGTTTGCTCTTCTTTTTCTAGTTCTTTCAATTTTGAAATTAGGTCTCTGATTTGAAATCTTTCTTCTTTTCAATATAAGGATTTAGAAATATAAATTTCCCTCTCAAAACTGCCTTTGCTGAAACCCATAAGTTTTGGTATGTTGTATTTTCATTTTCATTCACCTCAAGGTGTTTCCTAATTTCTCTTGTGTTTTTGAAACCTCATTAACCCATTGGTTGTTTAAGAGTACATTGTTTAATTTCCACATATTTCTGACTTTTCTATTTCTCCCTCTGTTACTGATCTATAGTTTTATTCCATTGTGATCAGAGAAGATACATGATATGAGTTCCATATCTTTGAATTTATTGAGACTAGTTTTGTGACTTAAGATATGGTCTATCCTGGAGAATGATCCATGCGTACTAGAGAAGAATGTGTATTCTGTTGTTGTTGGGTGAAGTTTTCTATATATGTCTGTTATGTCTAGTTGATTTAGAGTATCATTCAATATTCTATTTCCTTAATGATCTTCTGTCTAGATGTTATATCCATTTTTGAAAGTGGTGTATCAAAGTGTCCTTCTATTATCGTAGAACCACCTATTTCTCCCTTCAAATTTGTCAGTATTTGCTTCATATATTTTTGGACTCTGCTGTTAGGTGAATATATATTTATAATTGTTGCATCTTGTTGAATTGACTCCTTTATCTGAATATACTGACAGTTTTTGAATTAAAGTATATTTCATCTGACATTAATATAGCTACCATAGCTCTCCTTTGTTTACTACTTGTGTGATATATTTTTGTCCATCCTTTCACTTTCAGTTTACTTATATCTTTATTTAAGATGAGTCTCTTATAAACAGCATATAGTTGGGTCATGCTTTTGTATACATTCTGCCAATTTCTGCCTTTTGTTTGATGAATTTAATATGTTTACATTTAAAGACACTACTGATAATGTAGGACATTTTTCTACGATTTTGCTATTTAGTCCTTGTTAGTCTTATACAGTTTTGTCCCTCTATTCTTCTGTTAATGCCTACTTTCATATTAACTGATTATTTTTATTGTACCATAATGAATCCCTTCATATTTACATCTGGATATATTTTCATATATATTTCCTACTTTTTAATACCATGGGATTAAAATTTAACATCCTAAATATATAACAATCAGATCTGATTAGATACCAGCTCCGCTTCAATATTATATACATACACTGTTCCTATATCCCTCTCTCCCCCAGATTTTTTTTGTACTTGTTACAAATTATATCTTTGTACATTATATGTCTCAAACCATAGATTTGCCATTACTTTTTATGCAGTTGCATTTTACTAACAGTAGGAAATAAGAAGTGGAGTTCATACCAAAAACTAAATTATACTGGTATTTATAATTATCCAAATGGTTTCCTTGTGCTGCTTTGAACCACTGTCTGTATCCTTTCCTTTCAGACTGAAAAATTCCCTTTAGATTTGCAAGTAGGTCAAGTCTAGTGGTAATGAACTCCTTCAGCTTTTATTTATCTGGGAATTCTTCATTTTTGAAAGAAAGTCTCACTGCATGTACATTCTTGGTTTGCAGTTTTCTTTCAGCACTTAAAGTGTTCAATCCACTGCCTTCTTTCCTTCATAGTTTCTAATGAGAAATTGGCCCTGGATCTAATTGGGACTTCCTTGTATGTAACAAGTTGCTTTTCTCTTTCAGCTTTCAGAATTCCTTGTCCTTTGCGTTTGACAATTTATTCAATATGTGACAAGGTGTATTTTTCTTCAGGTTTATTTTGTTTGGTGTTCTGTGGTGTTCTTGTACATGCATATTCACATCTTTTGCTAAGTTTGGAAAGTTTACTGTCATTATTATTTGAATAATCCTTCTGCCACTTTCCCCCTTTTTTCTCCTTTGGGGACTATAATAATATGTATATTGATATTCTCTAAGGTGCCCCAGACAACTTTTAGTCTATTTTCACATTTTCTAATTCTTTTTCCTTTCTGCTCCTCAGCCTGATTCATTTCAATTGACTTGTCTTCAAGATCACAGATTCTTTCTTCTGCCAGCTCCCATATGCTAGGAATCCTCCAGAGAATTTTTCATTTCAGTTACTGTGGTCTTCAACTCCAGTAGTTCTGTTTGTTTCCATTTTAAATTGTCTATCTCTTTATTGAGATTCTCATATTTATTTTTCCTGATATCCTTTAGCCCTTTTCTCTGTATTTCCTTCATCTCCTTGTGCATATTGAAGGCCATTTTTCTTAAGTCTTTGTCCAGTTTGTCTATAGTCTAATCTTTCTTGTTGTTTTCTGAATTTTAATCCTCTTCCTTTGCCTGTGCCATCATTTCCTTTTCTTTGTTTTCCTTGTAATCTTATGTTGCATTTACATTTAAAAATTTTAAAATGTTAGCTCTGGGATTTTTTTCCCTGTGATGTCTGTTAGTGGACTTGTGCTAGTTAGTGACTTTAGCAGTTTCCCTCATTACAGAAATTTGAATGTCCCCTTTATTTCCCAGGAAACAAAACTTCTCACTTTTTTGGGTGTTCCACTGCTAGACTTAAAGCAGGTAAGCCTTTGCCCCAGGCTGCCCACCTCAATTGTTTCTTACATTGCTTTCTCGTCTCAAGCTTCTTTTGCCTGGAAGACAAATTCTGAGAAGGGTAGCACTCTGGAGAGAAGTTTCTCAAGTCAGTCTCAGCTGGATCAAGTCCAGACACCCATATAGGGAGTTTTGGCTGGTGAGAGGCTTAAGAAGGGGACAAGAAGGACACCAGGAGCTCCTTTCATGACTCCCTAAAACTGTGCTTTCTTATCTTGGCACCTGCCCAGTAAATGTAGCCCTTCATCTATCCTCCACAGCTCTGATGAAGTGTACCATCTTTAAGTTTCCTCCACCACCTTTGTCCAGGGTGGATTCAAAAATTGTCCAACCTCAGAGCTGGCCTCTAGTGATACAAAGTAGCTAATAAAAAGTAGTCATAAGCAATTGGGGAATTTGATTTTTATGTCCCTTTTTGGCACCAGCAAGGTACGCAAGTGACTGGACCTCACTGCTGTCTGCTACAAGAGTAGGGGATAGGAGATAGTAACTGTTATGCAGAGAGAGCAATTTGCTGTTTTGTTTTTTTTTACCATAATTTACCACCCTCTTCTTCCCACTATTCCCTGGATACTATACAGTGTTCTACTAGACTTCAGAGTTTCAAAATAGTTGCTTCAGACAGTTCCTGCCTGTTTAATAGTTGTTCTGGTGGAGGGACTGGTTCCTTGAGCTTTCCACTCTGTCATCTTCCCACAGTTTGTCATTGGTGTTTTTAATTTGCATTTTTCCTGATGGCTAATGATATTGGGCACCTTTTCATGTGTTTTATTGGCCATTTGTATATCTTCTTTGGAGGAATGTCTATTCAAGTCCTTGGCTCACTTTTTAGTTAGTTTTTTTTGTCTTGTTGTTGAATTGTAAAGTTCTTTATATATTCTGGATATTAAAACCTTATCCAATATGTGGCTTGAAAGCATTTTCTCCAATTCTGTCGGTTGTATTTTCACTTTCTTGATAATTTCCTTTGATGCAAAAAGTTTTACTTTTGATTAAATCAAGCCAATTGTTTCTTTTGTTGCTTGTATTTTTGGTGAAAAAACTAAAGGATATGAGGAAAACAGTGAATGAACAATTTATGAATCACTCCAGGGAAATACTGGAGATGAAGAATAGAATAACTGATGGGAGGTGGGTTTGGCTCAGGCACTTGGGCTCCCGTCTACCATATGAGAGGTCCAGGGTTTGATTCCTGAGGCATCCTGGTGAAAATGCAAACTGGCCCATGTGCCAAGCTGACCCACACAGAGAGCTGGCCCATGCAGAGTGCTGGCCCATGTGGAGTGCTGGCCCACACAGGAGTGCTGGCCCACACAGAGAGCTGGTGCAGCAATATGATGCAACAAAAAGAGACACAGAAGAAAGACAATAAGAGATGCAGCAGAAAAGGGAACAGAGATGGTACAAGAGATTGAGCAGCCTCTCTCCACTCTGGAAGGTCCGGGGATCAGTTCACAGTGCCACCTAAAGAGAAGGCAAGCAGACACAGAAGAACACACAGAGAGCAGACAGCAAGCGCAAAACAATGAGGAGGGGGGGGGAGAAAAATAACTAACTAACTAACTAACTAAATAAATAAATAAATCTTAAAAAAAAAAAGAATAGAATAACTGAAATGAAAAATTCCCTAGACAATTTCAACAACAGATTGGAGGTGGTAGAAGAAAGAATCAGTGAACTGGAAGACAACTAAAATGATTAAGGCTGAGGAGCAAAAGATTAAAAATTAAAAAAGAAAAAGACAGACCTTGAGATAACTGTGGGACACCATCAAGTGGATCAGTAGATGCATTATGGAGGTTCCAGAAGGAGAAGGAAGAGAGAAGAGGAAGAAGGAATATTCTGAGAAATAATGGCAGAATACTTCCCAAATTTAAAGAAAGCAAGAATATGCACATTCGAGAAACCCAATGAAACCCAAACAGGATAAATTCAAAGAGAACCACACCTAGACACATAGGAATCAAATTGTCTGATGCCTAGGACAAGCAAAGAGTTTTGAAAGCTGCAAGAAAAAAAAAGCCATGAGTTATGTACAGGGAATCCCAATAAGATTAAATGTTGATTTCTCATCAGAAACAATGGAGGCAAGAAGGCAGTGTTATGAAATATTTAAAGAGCTGAAAGAAAACAATTGCCAAACAAGAATTTTATAACTAGCAAGACTTTCTTTCAAAAATAAGGGAGAAGTTATACTCATTTATAATTTCCATGATTCTTCTATTTCTTTTAATTGAACCCATAATTTTCAAAATAGCCATTAAATATAACTCTCAGAGACTTAAATATTCAGATTGTTCATATGCTGGTTGAGCTCTGACCTAGCAGAATTGCAGCCAATTCCTATTCTCCAGTTCTTCAGGTTTTCCCTGGACAACCAACAAAATTATGATGATGGACATGTCCCATCCCCCAAAACAAGAAGTATCTACAAGCAAAACAATTCCTTCCATCTGCCCCATACTATCTAATTCCCCCTCAGGCTGAAGCAGTCAGAATGGACATCATCTCAAATTCCTCAAGATTGAGGAATGAGCAAACATAAGGGGGTAGTGTAATCATGGACCAAATTAGATTTATTATTATTGTAGTTTTTAGCTAGCAATAATGGAAGAACCTGTAATATTGATATAAAGATAGTGCTTGCCAGGAGTTTAGAAGGGAGGGAGAGGGATGAATAGGCTGAACACTTATTTAGGGTAGTAAATTGTTCTATATGATACTGCAGTGTCGTACACATGATAGTATACATTTGTCATAGCCTATAAAACTGTACTGCACAAACTGTAAACCGTAATGTAAACTATAGGCTTTGGTTGGTAGCAATGCTTCAATATTGGTTCAGTTGTAACAAATGTACCACACTAATGTATGATGTTAATAATAAGGGAAACTATGTGTTGGGGTTATATGGGAATTCTCTATACTTTTTTCTGTGTTTCTAAAACTTTTTAAAAAATAATATTTATAAAAAAATAAATAAGGAAGAGATTAAGGCATTCCCAGATAATCAAAAGTTGAGGGAATTTGTCACTACTAAACATTCCCAACAAGCATTGCTAAAGGAAGCTCCTCAGACTAAAAGGAAAGGAACTAAAATGTGGAACAAAGCAGTATAAAGAAATAAAGGCCACTGATAAAGGTAACCATATGGGTAATTAAAAATGCCAGTGCTATTTCATTGCATTGTTTGTTATGTAACTCTACTTCTTGTATCACACAGGTGCTAAAATGCAAATTCATAAAAATTATGATAAGTTGATGGTTTTGGTCATATAATGTACAAAGATATAGTTTGTAAAAAGTACAAAAAACAGCAAATATTCTCACTGTCCTGATTCTGTGATAATCAGGGTGGGCTAAACATTTGCTATATTAGAAACCATGCATGTGTCCCCAGACCTCGTTTTCCTCCCTAGGTCTGGTTTTTAGAGTGCTGGTGATAAACTAAGCCTGATTTATTATATGTCCATCCTGTATGGGAAAAGACTGTAACTCTAGGTATCTCTGGTCAACCTTAAGAGATATAGCAGGGGGCTATATCTGGTTGGCGTCCATCTCCCATATGGAGGGACCTGGGTTCGATCCCCGGGACCTCCTGGTAAAAATTTAAAAAATATATGGAAGGTGCGTGGGCCGCCAGGCCCTGTGCACGGGCGCACCACCAGTTCCCGTGAGCCACACAGCAAGATGATGACATAATAGGAGAGTGACACAAGGGAGAGGCAAGATGAGACGTACCGAAAAACCAGCAACTAAGGTTGCGCGGGCAGGATGCCTCTCTCCTACATCAGAGATTCCAAGGATTGAATCCCAGTGAAGACAGGAGGAGAAGGATGAGAAGAGAGGGCAGAAAATGGACACAGAGTTGCCCAGTGAATGGACACAGAAACAGCAAAAACGGGGGGGAGGGGGAAGGGGTGTAAAAATGGATAAAAGTAAATAAATAAATAAATCCTTAAAAAAGAAAAAAAAAAGTACAAAAAATTGCAAATATTCTCGCTGTCCTGATTTTGTGATAATATAGCTAAACATTTGCTATATTAGAAACCATGCATGTGTCCCCAGACCTAGTTTTTCTCCCTAGGTCTGGTTTTTAGAATGCTGATGATAAACTAATCCTGATTTATTATATGATGATCCTGTATGGGAAAAGACAGTAACTTTGGGTATCTTTGGTCAACCTTGAGAGATATAACAGGGGCACAGATGTGGCTCGGGTGGTTGGGCATCTGTCTCCCATATGGAGGGACCTGGGTTCGACCCCTGGAACCTCCTGGTAAAAATTAAAAAAAAAAGAAAAATATGGAAGTTGCGTGGGCCATCAGGCCTCATGTGCAGGTGAGCTGCCAGGCCCTGTGAGCGGGTGAGCTGTCAGGCCCCAACAATGGGTGAGCCATCAGGCCCTGTCCGAAGGTGAGCCGCCAGGCCCCCTCGCAAGTGAGCTGCCAGACCCTGTGAGCAGGTGAGCCATCAGGTCCCATCCATGGGTGAGCCGTCCGGCCCTGTCTGCAGGTGAGCCGCCAGGCCCCACAAGCCACACAGCAAGATGTGTAAATAACACAACACTTATGGTTTATGTGTGTTCATGTATGAATGATATACTTCAATAAATTGTTTAAAATTTAAAAAAATTTTTTTTAATTGCAAAAAAAGATTGGGAGATGGAGGGACATAGGAGCAGTGTATGTGTATGATGACATAGCAGGAGAGTGACACAAGGGAGAGCCAAGATGAGACACACCTAAAGAACAGGAACTATGGGTGGCGCAAGTGGTAGTAGGACACCTCTCTCCCACATCGGAGGTTCTGAAGATCGAATCCCAGTGAAGACTGGAGGAGAGGGATGAGAAGAGAGGGCAAGAGGCAGACAGAGAGTTGCCCAGCGAATGGACACAGAAACAGCAAAAATGGGGGGTGGGGGGTTAAAATGGATAAAAGTAAATAAATAAATAAATAAATCCTTAAGAAAATATGTAGGGGAAGAAGATTCAGACTATAGTTAGTGATAATACTTTGATGATGCTCTTTCATGATTTGTTAGCAAATGTTTCACAATAGTGCAGGATGTTTGTGAGGAGGTGATGTGTGGGAGCCCTGTATGATGTTACGCATGTTTGTTTTGTAGGATCACGATGTTTACTGAACACTTATGGTTTATGTGTGTTCATGTATGAATGATATACTTCAATAAATTGTTTAAAATTAAAAAAAAATTTTTTAATTACAAAAAATGATTGGGAGATGGAGGGACATAGGAGCAGTGTATGTGTATGTTATTGAAGAGAAGCTATCAAATAAAATATGAATGTTATAGATTTAGGATATTAAATTTTAATTCCCTGGAAACCAAAAAGAAAATGCATGTAAATATAGAAAAATGAAGAAATGAGAAGGGTCTCAAAATGGTATATTACAAAAAAAAAACAACAACAAAGAAATCCATGCCTTAATGGAAGAATTGATGGTCAAAAAAGTATGACTTACAAAATAGCAAGATGTCAAAAGAAAGTCCTGCATTATCAGATTTACTTTAAATATAGGTGGATTAAACTCCCCAGTCAAAAGACAGAAATTGGCTGAACGGATTAAAAAAACATGATCCAACACTATGCTGTTTATAAAAGATGCACCATAAATTCAAAGCCATAAGTAGGTTGAAAGTGAAAGGATGGGGAAAAAAAATACCATGCAAAGAGGGCTAGGGTAATATACTAATAACAGATAAAATAGATTTTAAGTAAAAAACTATTATGAGGGCCAAAGATGGTCACTATATACTGATAAATGGGTCAATTTACCAAGAAGACATAACAATTATAAATATATATGCACTGAAATTCAGAGCCCAAAAATATATGAAGAAAATTGACAAATTTGAATGGAAAAATAGATGATTCTATATTAGCAGTAGGAAAGTTCAATACACCAATTTCAATAATGGCTAGAACATCTAGACAGAAGATTAATAAGGAAATAGAAAATTTTGACAATGCTATAAACCAAATACACCTAACAGACATATATAGAACACATCATCCAACAGCAGCAGAATACATATTCTTCTCCAGTATTGACCATATGTTAGATCATAAAACAAGTCTCAATAAATTCAAAAATATGGAAGTCAAACAATGTATCCTCTCTGACCACAATGGAATGGAGCTGGAAATCAATAAGAGGGAAAATTCACAAATATGAGCAAATTAAGCAATGTGCTCTTAAGCAATCTATGGGTCAAAGATGAAATCACAAGGGATTAGGAAATGTATTGAGGCAAATTAAAATGAAAACAGAATATACCAAAACTTATGGGATGCAGCAAAGGCAGTGCTAAGAGGGAAATTTATAGTTCTAAACACTTATTAAAGAAGAAAGATCTCAAATCAGAGACCTTGTCTGAAAGCTAGAGGATCTAGAAAAAGAACAAAATAAACACAAAGTAAGCAGAAGGAAGGAAACAACAAAGGTTAGAGCAGAGATAAATAGGAAACAAGTCAACAAACAAATAGAATCAACAAAACTAGAAGTTGTTCTTTGAAAATTAATTAAATCAACAAATCTTTTTCTAGACTTACAAAGAAAAAAAGAGAGAGGACACAGAAACTCAGAAAAGGGCAACTTTACTACTGACCCCACAGTAATAAAAAGGAATAAAAGAGGATACTATGAACAACTGAACCAATAAATTGTATAACATAGGTGAAATTGACAAATTCCTGGAAACGCACAATTTACTTACACTGACTCAAGAAGATAAAGAAAGATCTGAACAAACCAGTAACTAGTAAAGAGATTGATTCAGTTATGAAAAACCTCCCAACAAAGAAAATCTCTGGACCATTTGGTTTCACAAGTGAATTTTACAAAATATCCCAAGAAAAATTAACAACTATCTTGCTCAAAGTCTTCCAAAAAATTGAAGAGTAAGGAACACTTACTAACCCATTCTATGAGGTCAACATCATCCTCATACCAAAGGCAGGTAAAAATACCACAGGAAAAGAAAACTACAGAACAATATTTTGTATAAATCTAGATGTAAAAATCCTCAAAAAAATACTAGCAAACCAAATCCAACAGTACATCAAAAGAAGTACACATCATAAACAAATGGGATTCATCCCAGTTATGCAAGGGTGTTTCAACACAAGAATATCAACTAATGAATACAACACATTAACAGAATTAACAGGAAAAAGCCACACATGATCATTTCAATTCATACAGAAAAGGTATTTGACAAATTCAGCACCCCCTCTTGATAAAAAAAAACACTTAGACAACTGGGAATTGAAGGAAACAACCTCAACATGATAAAGAGCATCTTGGAAAAACCCACAGCTTATGTCATACTTGATGGTGAAAGACTGACAGCTTTCCCTCTAAGGTGAGGAGCAAGACACAGGTGCCCACTATCACCACTGTTATTCAACATTGTACTGGAAGTTCTAGCTAGAGTAATGGGTCAAGAAAAAAAAAAACATAAAAGGCATCCAGATTTGAGAGGAAGAAGTAAAACTTACCCTATTTGTAGATGACATGACCTATATATTGAAAATCCTGAAGGATCCTCAAGAAAGTTACTGGAACCTAATAAATCAATTCAGCAATGTGGTGGATTACAACAAAACATGCAAAAATCAATAATATTTCTATATACTAGTAATGAAAAATCTGAATAAGAAATCAAGAAAATTTTTCTTTTATAATAGCAACTATAAGAGTGAAATATCTAGGAATAAATCTAACCAAGAATATAAAGGACTTGTACATAGAAAACTATAAGCATTGCTAAAAGAAATCAAGGAAGATCTAAATAAATGGAAAGTCATTCCATGTTCACAGATTGGTAGACTAAATCTTGTTAAGATATTAGTTCTACCCAAAGTGATTTACAGATTCAACAAATTCCCTTTCAAAATTCCAACAGCCTGCTTTTCATAAATGGAAAAGCCAATCATCACATCTATATGGAAGGGTAAGGGGCCCCAAATAGCCAAAGCCATGTTCAAAAAGAAGAGTGAAGTTGGAGAACTTATATTTCCCAATCTAAAAACTTATTACAAAGTCATAGTAATCATAAAAACATGGTAATGACACAAGGACAGATAGATATATAGACCAATGGAACTGAACAGAGAGTTCAGAAATCAACCTCACATTTATGGCCAACTGATTTTTAACAGTATTCTAAGTCCACTTAATTGGGAAATAATTGTCCCTTAAACAAATGGTGCTGAAAAAGAATCAAAGTAGACACAAATATCCATCTGCAAAAGAATCAAAGTATACCCATATATCATACCATATACAATAATCAACCCCAAAAGGATCAGCCTAAACATAAGAACCAAAAATATAATATCTTTAGTAGAAAACATTGGAAAGTATCTTCACGAGTTTGTATTTTAATGGTGTCTGTCCTAGTTTATCTATTATGAACCCCCAGAAAATTATGTTCTTAAGCTATTCCATTCCTGTGCCTGTAAACACAGGGTAGATGGGGACTTTTGATTAGATTTACTTAAGGGACCTTTGATTAGATCCCTTGATTAGAGGCTATAGGGCCTTTGATTGGACTATGTCAGTGCCCTCTTGCTGGGGTCTTGTATAAACTGAGAACTGAAAGCAGAAACACAGAGAGAAAGACAGCAGCCACTTTGACCCTAGCATGTGGAAGAGGACTCCAGGATCAGCTACAGATAAGAGAGAGGCTGAGAGAAATCTGAGAGGCTAACAGAGAGGCCAGAGGCTGGAATCAGCAGAGAAGTTGAAAGATCAGGAAGAGTTAAGCCATATGCTTGATCATCCACAGCTGAGCTCAAGGAGAAGGTGACCTGGAAGGGGAAGGCAGGGACCCTGGGAGAGGTCATTGCCATCTTGCCTTGCCATGTGACAGGACTCCAGGATCTGCCAGCAGCTGATCTCTAGTGAGAAAGCGTCTCTGATGGTGTCTAGACTTGGATATTTCATGGCCTTGAAACTGTAAGCTTTTACACCAAATAAATCCCCCTTATAAAAGTCGACCCATTTCTGCTATATTACATTGAAAGCCCTATGGCAGACAGTGTCTTACACTTTATATCCAAATAACAAGTTACAAAAGAAAAAATAGGTAAAAGATACCTCATCAATATTAAAAATTTTGTGCATCAAAGGATTTTATCATGAAAATAAAAATACAGCTTCACAATGGGAGAAAATATTTGGAAACCACATATTCAATAAGTGTTCAATATTCAGAATATGTAAAGAAATTCTCAACAATAAAATGACAACCCATTTTAAAAAATGGGCAAGAAACTTGAATAGACATTTCTTCAAAGAAAACATACAAATGGCTGAACAGCACGTGAAAAGATGCTCAATATCACTGGCTATTAGGGAAATACAAATCAAGACCAGAATGAGAAACCATTTCACACCTACTAGAATGACTGCTATTAAAAAAACGGAAAATTAAAAATGTTGGAGATGATGCAGAGAAATAAGAACACTCATTCATTGTTCTTGGGACTATAAAATGGTTCAGCAACTATGGAAGACAGTTTGGTAGTTCCTCAGATAATTACTTATAGAATTACCATTTGACTTATCAATCCCACTTCTATGTATATACCCAAAATATTTGAAAGCAGGGACTTGAACAGATATTTGCACACCAATGTTGATAGTGGCATTATTCAACCGATGAATGGATAATTAAAATGTGGTATACACATACAATAGAATATTATTAAACTATGAGAAAGAATGATGTTCTGATACATTTGACAAAATAAACGATCCCTGAAGACATCGTGTTCAGTGAAATAAGCCAATACAAAAGGACAAGTATTGTATGGTCTCACTGATATGAAATAATTAGAAAAGCAAACTCATAGAGTAAAAATCTAGAATATTGGTTATTAGGGCATGGGCTAGGGGAAGGGAATGCTGAGTTAATGCTTAAATTGTACAACATTTCTACTTGGGTTGATTGTAAAGTTTTGGTAAAGGATGGTGGTGATGGTGATGGTAGCACAACCTTGTGAACGTAAATAACAGCACTGAGATATGCTAAAATGTGGTTAAAAGGGAAACTTTTAGGTTGTTGTGGTAGTTTCAAATTCTTTTATGACTCTCAAACATAAAACTAATCCATTCCTGTGGGTGTGAGACCATTTTTACTGGATTACGTCAATGAGGCTGACTCAAGTTGAATCGCTGCCCTATTGTTGGTCTGATAAAAAACAGAGACACTGAGAGACACAGAGAGAGGAAAAGGAAGCTCTTCCATATTTGATCCCACCATGTGTGAGAGGTCTAGAGGATCACTTAAGCATGAAAGCCCCCAAGAGGCTGGGCCACGGAGCAGCTTAAGAGAAGATGGGCCCTGTTATATGACTGATAACTTGCAGCTGACCTCAGGAAGAAAGTAAAGCAGCCAAACTGAGATAGGAGGTTCAAAAAGATAGGCCCTATGCCTGATAGCTGACAGCTGAGCTCTGGGAACTGGGTTCCAAGAGATGGTAAATTCTGGAGGGGAAGGCAGAAACCTCGGCAGAGAGAATTGGACGTCTTTGCCATGTGGCAGCTGACTTTGGTGAGAAAGCATCTCTGATGCTGCCTAGGTATGGACCTTTCATAGCTTGGAACTGTAATTTTTTACCCCAAATAAATACTCTTTATAAACACTAACCCATTTCTGGTACTTTGCATAGGGAGCCCTTTGACAAACTAAAACAGTTGTATATATGTTATTAAAATTAAAATTAAAAACCAAACATAGGACTGTACATCACAAATAGTGAACTCTATTGTAAATAATAGACTATAGCCAGTTGTCTTATTATGAAAATGTTCTTTCATGAATTTTGACAAATGTACTACAGTAATGTCAGGTGGTAATACTAGGGTGCTATATGGTAACTTTGTATTTTATGAATGGTTTTTTTGTAAACCTGCAACTTCTCTATTAAAAATAAATTAAAGGGGGGCATTTTAGGTTGTGTATGTGTTAGTAAAGTAAACAAATTTAAAAAACAGGAACGTACAGCACAGTGAACCCTATTTATACAATGGGCTGTGGTTAATAGTACAATTATAAAAATGTTCTTTCATGAATTGTAACAAATGTATCACACTAATGCTAGGTGTTAATAATTGAGTGGCATATGGGAACTCTTTATTTTATGCATGATTTTTCTGTAAACCTATAAATTCTCTAATAAAAAATTCCTATATAGCAAAAGTTACCAAAAGTAAATTCAAAAATTTAAAAAAAGTTTGGCAGAACATTTGCAAACATAAATGAAACAAACAAAAATACTTATAAATTGATTTATAAAATAATTAGAAAAAATGCAGAAAATATAAACAACCTTAAAAAATAAAAATATGCAATAAAATATGTAAAGATATTATAACTCACTAGGATTAAAGAACTAAAACTCCATACAAAAATGTGATCCCATTTGTTTTACCTATCCACTTTAGCAGAAAACAAAAGACTGATAATAATGAAAGTTAGCCAGAATGTTGGAAAGTGGGCAATTTTATACTATGATATGGTGTGAATTTCTCCAATATTTTTGGTAGTATCTAGTAAACATAAACACACAGGTACTCTTTGTCCCCACAGTCCCATCTAGGAATAAATAATACATTGATATATAAAGATGTATGTACATATATCCTTATTCTTTATGATGCTTAAAAGGGAAATAATATGACAGTTCACCCTCAGAAAAATTGACTGCATTTGATGCATCCTTACTATATAATACTATTACAGTTAAAGGGAATGAGTTGGAGCATATGTATTGACTTGTATTGAACACAGATATATTACTGTGTTCTCAAGGGGATTGGGTTACAGAATAATGTGCATGGTTTGATCCTATTTGAAAATATACCAAAAAGCATATATATACACATGTATCATATATACTTTTGAAAATATAGATATTTACTATCATTATTTGTATGACAGCCTAATCCTTTTGGTCAAAAATTGCTTTCTATATTAACTACACTATATTATCTTATCAAAAAATGCCAAAAGATAGCTTCAAAACAAATCTCTTGCTCTTGTTATTGTTTTTGTTTGTTTGCTTTATAGATATGACAGTTTGACAGTATGCTCATGTGGCTTCTTCATGGTGAAATGTTGCATTTGAATTTTAGCACGTGGCCTGACTCTGTCCAGGATGATGTTTCTGTTGAGCCTTACTTTGAATTAATGTTCCAGAAAGCTTGTATAAGACATCAACATTTATCAAAAATGTTTTAAAAGTTTTGACATGTGACAGGTTCACGTATTTTAGCCACATAGGCCATTGAACCATTTTGCTCCTTAAATGATTTCAGCTTTTCTGGGTTTTCTTGCATGCAACCAGTTGCCATTAGCTTCCTAAAGGATGTATATATAGGGAAACACAAGTTATTTCACTTTACTTGAAATTCTTGATCATTTCATCAATTATCAATGCTATTGATTGTGTAGTAATAATAAAGTATTACCTTTCATATCTTTCTAAATTTCCATAGGTAGGGTCTTTCTGTTTAAATTAATTCCTTCTCTGTCCCTTTTTGTTATCATGCTTGCCTTATGAAAACAAATGAAAACAGCAATCTGAATATTTTCCCTCTGCTCTGTCACTGAAAGAAAAATGTTGGTGTCCTTAAAGATAGGCAATTGAATTAATAATGTGGAAGGGCCATTTTAATCACTATGATTGTAGCAGAGCATTTAAACATGCATATAATGGAATAAAAAATAGATTAATAATTCCTTTGATAAATTCACTTATTCATTAGATTACTTTAGAGTTGGAATTAAAACCATCCTTTCTTCTGGCTGTGACATTTCACTTCAGGTTAATAACTGGGTAGTTTTAATCCAGTTCTTGACATTTAGTGTAGGTCCTGATATTCTGTCAAACATTTTAATAAATTTAATTTCAGTGATTTATATGTTTTCTCATTGTGATTTTCCCATATCATATACACCAGTAAACATCACTAATCACAATCGGTAGCTATGCCTGTTTAGTTAGTAAAACTGCAATGCTGAGAATGATCATTGACTCTATATTGAGGTACGACTAATAGGATATCTGGCATCTCTCCTGAAAAATACACGCAAGTGGTCATTGGCTTGTATTTTGTTGAAGATACTGTTGCAAAACTTAAATATGTTTATGATTCTATCTCGTTTCACTAGAAAGACACACCGTTTCAGTAGACTGCATTAGTATTCAATAATTCTGCTCAGTCTTAGAATTATTTGCTCCCTTCCCCTTATTTCCTCATATTTCCACCATACTTTGTCCATATGCTCTCTGATGCTCAAAATTCCCAATAGATTCTTTATTTCAACTAAAATTGAACTTATCAATCTGTCCACTTCTAAACCCCAAATGTACTAATTCTATTTTATCTTGGATTTTTTATGAAAGCAGGGAAGCTGAAAATAATTTATGAATCCTTTATGTTCCCCGTTTTAGTCATGACATTTTTATCATCCAATCCCTTTTGATCAAAACCTTGGTGTTATTTTTATTCTTCACTTTTTTAATCTTTCATAACCATTCACATTAAAATCTGCCCTTCCAAAATGGCCTTGGTCTTGCCACTCTCATGTGTCCTGTTCTTTCCATCCTACTTAATATTATCCCTCATTAACATTACACTTGATTTTTGTTATTGCAGTTACCTTCTAATTACATTACACCATCCACATCTGTCTTACTTTCCTAGCTCTAAAACAGATAACATACAATGTTAACAACATTGCTGTTGGCTTAACAACAGGAATTTATGGGCTCACAGGTTAGAAGTTAGAAGGCTTGCTTCTTATTGGGGTTGGTATCTTCTGGCTGGCTGGCAATCTTTGGGGTTCCTTGGCTTTTCCATAACAGGGCAATGCACCCAGTGGCATCTTCTCTTTTCTTTTCTGGGCACCATTGACATCCAGCTTCTGGCTGCTCCCTGTGGCTTCTTCTTCCTTATCCAACTTCCTTTCCTTATAAGGACACAGCTTTATTTGATTAAGGTCAACCCTCATTCAGTTTAGGCACACCTTAACTAATAACATCTTCAAAGGGCCCATTTACAAATGGGTTGATTGGAGGTTGGAACCTGAACATGCCTCTTGTAGGGGACATGATTCAGCCCCAACAATATCCTTGTCCATCTCCAGAATAGCACCCTTTCCCTATGGTCAAAATACTCTTCCAAATCATGGATTTTATTTATTTTTATTTTATTTTTAAATACCATTGATGACTCATCACTGCCTATAAAATACGATGTAAATAACTTTTGGCATCTAATACCCTCAATAATTATTCTCCAAACTATCTTCTGAACTCTATAACTCATTCCTATACCCTTTTGCACCACAATCCCTACAACATTTTTATCTTGGATTCAATCACATTGAACTATTTGCTATTCCCTGAATATGTCCTTTTCTAAAGCACTATTCCCACCAGTTTCAATGTTCTTGCCCACAACTTAGATTATTATAACCAAAGTTGTGTGTTGTGTGTGTGAGTGTGTGTGTGTGTAAAGATTTATCTTCAATACTGTCTCTCCATGAAGGTTTTGTGAGTGACTTAGAAATTTTTTTCTCAGTTTCTACCTCTTCCATACTTATGTTTTTATTAATTCATTCAGCAAATATTAGTGAAATATTAGTCCTTTGTTTAATCTTTATTATAATATTGTATTATTCTCTTTTATCTTATGGGTGAAAAAGTTATTTTTTACACACCGCGCAGGTAGTATACAATGTGAGGCGTATCTTTAAATTATACATAACTAATAGTATGTTCATATGAGCTCATGTATGCACAAGTGTGTGTGTATCTATGTGTGTGTATGTACATGGGTAGAATAATGAAGGTAGCCTAAGGTATACTATGATAACCTTTCCCTGTTTCACAGTTTTGTCATGGTCCACCTCCACATCAAATGAAGTTTCACATCAAGATGCCTTAAGTAACTTTCTTATGTCTGTTCTGACCTTTGGTGTCTCAATTTAATTCATCATCCAGGAGCTGCCTGAGCATTTTGCTTTCCTCTCTTCTCTGCTCAGCTCAATTAGAAATAGTTTTTTAGATGAAAATCACATATAAGTATCCACTGACAAATCCCTAGCAGTTTAATTATCACTGACTTTTTTAGAAGCAATTTGAAATGGTCTCCAATTGTGGTTAATTTAGCAATAAGTTTTTACTGGTATGGATATGGCAATAAGTGTTAAAGTATTAAATGAGCCTTCATGGGCTCTGAGTGGTTTTGATTGCCACGTTTCTTTTAGAGTTGAATATCAGAGTCTTTATGGTTAAGGTTTTTTTTTTTTTTTTTTTTTTTCCAAATCCAAACCTTTAGTGAGGGTATATTTGTTGTTTTTTTTTTTTAGCTTATAATTGAAAAACCAACGTCTCTTTGGAGAAAACCTGAGCTTGGAAAAACTAAATCCTTTCTATACCCCCCTCATTTTTTAATCATTAGACATTTTGGCAAAAGTGACAGACAAATACTATCACTGAGCTTTAATACATCTCCTGTTCATTTATACAGTAAAAGTACTTTTGAGGAATAAAATAGTAGGTTGGGTTCAACTACTGAGTAGATAATCATAACTTTTAGGAAAGATTGGTTCACAGTGACTTAAGGGATATATAAAATAAGAGCATTAACCCATGTAACAGGGATTAGACTAGAGTTCTTTCAATAATGGAATAAATTGTATAAATCTGAAACTTGAATGGAAGAAGAAAGTGTGTGCATTCTAATCCTAAACATAAAAAACATGTTAATTCTCAAATATACATAAAATATTTTAAGTAATAAAAATGTTTTAGCAATATCAATATGGGCTTTCCAAAATCTATTATATCGAAATGTAATTAAGCTTGGATTAGACAGGTCCTTTTCATTTAATAAGGGATTAAGAGTGAGTGTTAGAATGTTTTGTTACATTTCCCACAGTTTGTTCTTTGGGAAAAAAAAGTCCCATAAGATGTTAATGAAAAAGTGTTCATGAATAAATACTTTGGAAATATTGTATATATGATTTAACCCTACTGAAATCAATTCACTCATTAACATAATAAAGACTGAGCATCTTTGCAACACATTGGAACCATACTTTCATCAAACTTGTTTCAATACAAGACAATACAAGATGCATTCCCTACCAAAATGCTTGTTCTTTTTTTGTCTCCAACCACCAAATCAGTAGGTATTCATCAAGACAGATTCTCAGGAATGCTGCTTTAGGTCTTTTTTTTTTTTTTTTTTTTTAATTTATTTATTTTTTATTGTGGGTAAAAATAAAAATTTTCACAATACATACCAATATTTGTAAAATGATATATAAATATATATGCATATATGTGCATTTGCTTACAAAAATGTTATTTATATATATATATATATATTTTAAGAGGTGCTTAGATTACCGAAAATATTACACGGAACCCACCGGGATTCCCATGCTGCCCACCTCCCACACCTCCCACCACATCTCACACAAACATCTCCCATAAGTGTGGCCTACCACTCTCAATGGACTTACACATCCTGGGGCCTTGCCACCAACCATAGACCACAGTTCACATGGTAGACCACACTCTCTCCCACACAGTTCTGAGTGGTGTGTGCTGATTTAAAATGGCCTACATCCGTTGCCACAACGGTACTCAGGACAACCTCCAAATCCTAAAGAAGCCCCTGTATTTCAACTGCACATCCCCTCCCTGCCCTGAAAGTGTCAAGTGCTTTAAGTCTTTAAAATGTCACCATTTTTTTTTTAAAGTTAAAAAAAAACAAAATCCCTTACAAGTAGAGAATAGAGTTGAAGTAAGAACTGCTTTGCAATTGTCCACAGTCTAGAACATAAAGTGAAACTTCAGAAGAATCCCATGGCAGTTGCTAAGTGAAGCAAATTTTATGTCATGTACTACTCACTGCTCTGACTATGGTATATTCCATTCGACCTCACTGAACTTTAGCTGTAGAAGAGCAATAATTGTGCCTCCCTCATTGTTTTGCTGTGAGAATAATATACAGAAAAATTATTTAATCAGCCCCAAAGGGCTACAAAATTTTCTATGTTCTCCAACTTTCTTTTACCTCTCACTGCCTGGTGACTTCAAAATTTCAAGGGGGTTCAATTTCCTTAGTGTGAAATGACCATTTTAAACATTTTCTAATTCAATCGCTAATCACACTTCTCTAGGTCTTTTGTTCAGCTGAAGACATTGATTCCTCTTTCTCAGTGAAAATGCAAATTCTATAGGAAGGTCTCAATGTTCTGCAACTGCATTCCTAAAACTCACCTGACTCTTGCCAATGCTTTCCTTCCCACTGAAATTGTGGTGTTCTTCCTTCAATCACAGATCTGAATACCACTCTCTCCAATTGTTCTCAGAACTTTAAGATTTTTTTTTCTCCTCTAACTAGTATCTTCACTGTGTTCTTTCCCTCTAGATTCTTTCTATCAATATTTAAACATGTTTTTGTTGATGCTACAAAGTGCTCCCAAAATACACAAAACAACAAAACATCGAAACCATCAAACCTTCATTCTTTATCAACCTCCATCTACCACCATATCTTATTACTGAGAGTCAAATTTTTTGAAAGAATTATCTGTACTTGCTATCTCTTCTCCTCACCTTCCAGTTACTCCTATTCTGGCTTTGTACACCTAATTTACTTTCTAATTTATTTTCAAATAGTTGCCTCCTGTTCGTTTTGTATGTTTGTATGTTTGTCTATAGGTGTATTAGTCTGCCAAAGGGGTGCTGATGCAAACTATCAGAAATCTGTTGGCTTTATAAAGGGTGTTTTTTGGGAGGTAAAAGCCTACAGTATCAAGGCCATAGAAAGTCCAAATCAAGGTACTTTTTTACTAAAGTCAGCTGCCACATGTTGATCCAAGATGGCAGACAATCTCTGCCTGGTCTCTCAGGGCTACGTATATCAGTCCGTGGCATAGGACTCATTTCTTTTGGTGTCTTCTCAGCTGCTCAGCTCTCTTTAGCTGTGAACTATCAGGTGAATGGCTCATCTCTCCCCGGGGCCCCAGGATCAAATATGACAGAGCTCTCTCTCTTCCCATATCTTCTTCTGTGTGTCTTCTGAGTGAGTGTCTATTTCTATAGGGCAAAGGGGGCGAGGACTCAACCTGAGGTACACCTTAATGACATAGCCCAATCAGAAGCCCTAAATTGATTTTATCAAGTAAATTTAATCAGCGGACCCTCACTGAATCTAATACAATCAATGGGCATCACAACCAGAGGAACAGACCAGTTTACAAACATAATCCTTCTCTTTTTGGGATTCATAAATAATCTCAAACTGCCACAATAGGTTAACAACTTTCTTCATATACTGAAAGAAAACTGATTTCAAGTTTCTAAAGTTTTTATGATTTACTTAAGACTTATTGACTACCTACACATGTGATCACAATAAGAACTGTAACAATTCAAAATGGAATCTTCTAAAATATTAAATAGAGAAAGATTTTATTCTCAATATCAGAAATAGAGAGATAAGATAATATTTAAATTGCCATTTCAAAATGCTAGCTTTTCCCCTTTGTGATCCAGTTTGAGTATCCCTAAAGTCACGAAGTCTTACATCTTAATACCTCTATTTATCCATTATATACTTATCTAATTTGTTGATGGGGCATGCATACATTAGATATTTCTCAGTAGGTTATGAGTATGCATTGCTTCTCAATTGTCTTAGGCTGATGTCTTTTTATAATAACTAGTATCATTGAATTTAAAAAGAACTTTTTTCATAAACGTTATCTATCAGAGTCTTAACCCTTACATTCAAATCCATATTTAAGAAACTCTTCAACCTTTTACAATGTATAATAAAGTATAATAAAGACTTCTCACTTCATCAATGAAATGTTTTGAATTATAGTTCAAACTCTGTCCTTAACTATTCTCTTTCATCCTATTCAGAACACTCTTAATATCAGGGAATTACTTTGATAATTTTATTGTATTCTAAAAAAGAAGCACCTGAATTTGAAATGAATATCATTTTAATTACGATGACAGAAAGTCAATATGGTATTTTGTTCCATATGAGTTCTGGCATTTTGTTACATGTGAAAAATTCACAAAGTGAAATTGTATTGGGCATAACTTATATGCACATTAGATAGTTTCTGTATGTTAACTGCAACTCGAGTCATAATGAAAGCCCAAATTTATAAATGGTGTAGCAGTTTGATATTGTTTATAGATTCCAAAAATAGATATTGGATTATGTTTGTTAACCGGTTTGTCCCTCTGGGCATATTAGATTATATTGGATTCAGAAGTTTCACTTTTACTTGATTAAATAATGATTAAGGCTTTGATTGGACCAAGTCAGTAGGACATTGAGTCCCTGCCCCCTTGGTGGGCAGGGACTCACAGAGAAACCACACCACAGAGAAGGGAGGTTAGAGTTTTGAGCTGGATTCCAGGAAGTAAACACATGGGAAAGAGCAGAACAGCTGAGTCTAGAGAGAATTGAGCACCTGGGAGAGAGACAAAGCCTAGAGAACCTGACAGTCTTCAGCTGACCTTGTGGAGAGAACAGAGCAGCTGAGCCAGGAGAGAAACGAGCCCTGGGAGAGAGACAAGACTTATCCCAGCCTACAGCTGATATTGGAAGAAGCTGGGACCATGGAGCCTTAAGAGGAAGAGGAAGGCAGAATGTTGGCAGCCATCTTGCTCCAACATATGGCAACAGACTTCGGTGAGGGAAGTAACTTATGCTTTATGGCCTGGTAACTGTAAGCTTCTACCCCAAATAAATACCCTTTATAAAAGTCAACAGATTTCTGGTATTTCCATCAGCACCGCTTTGGCTGACTAATACAGATCATTTTTGTTTAATTTGCTAAATGCTGCCAAGAGCAATATACCAAAAATGAGTTGCTTTTTATAATTTGGTTTTATTGGCTTGCAAACTTACAGTTAGAAAAGCATCCTAATCAAGGTATCATCAGGTGATGCAATCTACCCAATAACTGCATGTGGGTGATCTTGGACTCCTTTGTCATATGGGAGGGCACATGGCAGCATCTGATAGTTTCTGCCTTTTCCTCTGGTCTCCACTGCTTTTTGCTTCTGAATGCTCTGTCTGCAGATTTCTCTCTCAGCTTCTGTGGGTTCCTCACTGAGCTCTCATGTCTCTCTGTGTTCTTCTCATTTATAAAGTACTCCAGTAAGAGGATTATGACCTATCCTGGGTCACACCGTCTGGAAGTAATCTAATCAAAAGAGGGTCCCACCTACAATAGATTTACACCCCCAGGAATGGATTAGCCTGAAGGACTGGATCCTTATGGGGTCCACAAAAGACTTAAACTACCACAGTATTTTTAAAAAATATCTAGCCTCTCTGTAAATATAAAAGACTGCTAAGAAATAGGTCCTGTTCCCTCTGTGTTCCCTTTCCTTCTCTTTTAGTTATTTTGCTTTGACTTTTTTCATTCTCTTTATTGATTTTTTTATTTACTTTTTAACTTTTCTTTCCATAATACATACTTCCAAAGGCAGGTGTTATGGTTGTCATAAAATTATTGGACTGGTAGCACAAAGAACAAACTGTATCTTAGAGAATATCCTGATGTCTCACAATTTAATTAAGTAAATTTTATTTAGTACCTTTTAAACCATTATCTGACTTACTCCTAACAGCTACCTTTTGAAATGGACACTAAAAGTATCCCCTGCATCTTCTAAATGAAGAAATAGATTTAGACTTAGACAAGGTAAATGACATCTAAGGTTACAATTAATGAATGACTTAGAATTTGAATACAAGTCTGCCTTATAACAAAGTTCATGTTCTGATTTCTACTATATATTCATGACTAATGACATGAATCTAAAGCTTTGGATTATCCAACATTCTTAGTGTTTAGAATGCCAATTCCCTCTTTATTTGGCCACTGTTAAAATTAACATATAGTTTCTGAGCATGTAGCAACTGATGGTAAAGGCCTGTAGCAATGATGTGACCCAATGAAAATAAAAACCTCTATAGATTAAAAAAAAAAATTGTGGGTGAGCCCTATTAAGTATATCATCATAGATAATTGATAGTTAATTCTAAATGTCTGAGATGATTTTCTGTCCAATGTGGTAGTTTTGAGATAAATTCTGTCAATATTATAAGCAATGAGATATAATGTTCAGCAATGATTAAAGGATTTATATTGGCAAATTCTGGAAAAATATTTTCATGATATGTTGGATGCTTAGATTAATGGGAAATATTAGATATTTTTCACACTGTCAGTCCACAAAATTCAATTGTAATTGATCAACATATAAGACCAATACTAATATCATCAGTCATTTCTACATTTATGTTTTTACATCAGAAAGTACCTTAAATCCTTTGGTTCTCAAGCTTTTTCTTTTGAGCATTAATATATCTTTCACATAAAAAGGTCTAAAATTTGCTTTCACTAAAAACACCATTCCTTTTATGATAAATTATGGTCAATTTTCTATTTGCTACTTCTTAGTCACTTTCTTGAATCTTGAAACTTGGTAGATATTAGATATTCCAGGATGTATGTTGTGTTTATTTTAAGAGAAAATGATTCATAATTGTACCAATTTTATAAGGCAGGATATACATTAAGAAAACATTTAGTGTATTCCCCCTCTCCCTTAAAATGTGGTTAAAATTCTTTAGAAGTCTTTCTTTGGATTCTCAAATATTTTTATGGCTTTATTGAAAATTTATGGTAATTAAAAAACCATAAAAGTCATCTATTTTAATTGTATAAATTAATGATTTTTAGTATATTTACAGAGTTGTAACCCATACCCATTAATAGTCAATCTCCATTCTCACCTCTACCCCTAGAGAACAACTTGACTTTTTTCTGGGAGTATTATGTTTTCAAGCTTCATCTATGTTGTCACGTATATCAGTTCTTCATTCCTTTTAATGTCTGAATAACATTCCATTCTATGGAAATATGTATTTTGTTTATTCACTTGCCAATTGAAGGATAGCTGGGCCTTTTTCACTATTTAGATATTTTGAATAATACTACTATGAACTTATATATCTTTGGGATAACATATGGTTTCATTTCTCCTAGGTAGGTACTTAGGAGTAGAGTTGCTGGGTTATATGGTAATTCTATGTATAGCCTTTTGAGAAACTGACAAACTGTTTCAAAAATAGTTACACCATTTTACATTCCTACCAGCAATGTCTGAGTGTTCTAGTTATCTCTACATCTCAACTGCACTTGTTATTGGCTGTCTTTTGATTATAACCATTCTAGTGAGTATGAAGTGTCATTGTGGTTTTATTTGCATTTCCCTAGTGGCTAATGCTGTTGATCATCTTTTTATGTACTTACTGCCATTTGTATATCTTCATTTGACAATATTGACTGTTTGTATATCTTCTTTTGACAAATGTCTCTTCACAGGCTTTGCCTATTTTTTAATTGGGCTGTTTGTCCTTTGTTGTTGTTGAGTTGTCAGAGTCTTCTATATATTCTGGATACTAGCCCCTTATCAGATATAAGATTTACATGATCTGATTATGCAACTCAGTAATTTTCTGAAATAGCCAACTATTATATTTTCCCAGGCACAGTGTGAAAAAGAATAGTTGCTTTAGAATAAAGTTAAAACAAGCATCCACTTTCATTCTGAAGACAAAAACCAATAATGTAAACTCAATATTATGCTCAAAGAATCAACATCCAGTTTCCTAAAAGGAATAATATTAAGGATACACAACATTTTAGAAAGAACTAAGGTATTTTTTTTTTTTTTTTAAAGATTTTATTTATTTATTCATTTACACCACCCCCCCTTGCTGCTTGTGCTCTCTAGGTCAGCTAACCACGCCGTGCGGGCGGACTTGCCTTCACCAGGAGGCCCCAGGAACCAAACCCGGGGCCTCCCATATGGTAAACGGGAGCCCCACTGATTGAGCCACAGCCGCTTCCCGTGAACTAAGGTATTAAGAGGAATAAAATGTATAAACCATCCTTGATTATTCAGAATTTAATTTTTAGGTTTTTTCATTTGGTGGATTATTTAGGCTCTTTTCCTCTCTTCTTTTATCTTAATGTTTTCCTTTCACCATTTGTTGACTTCCAAGGGAAAAATAATGGACTAAAAATGCAAAAGTAGAGGGAAACCCAAAAATCATAGCAATTTCCATTTTCTTCTTTACTATTCTGAATAATTGTCTTTAGAATAGAAAATTTAAAAAGAAAAAAGAAAAAAACTGTCAAATTTGGAACTGAAGTTACTATATAAGAACCTGAAAGGCTTCTAGGTAGTTGTTTTAAGTGAACTGGTAGTCTCATCTCATATGACTTATATCACAGGATGTTTTTGTGGGAACTTTTGTTTTCTATATCAGACCTATATCTGTCTGTAAAGCACACATGTTTGTATAATATTTGTGTAAATAATAGAAAATTTGACTAAGCCAGATAATTCCAGATAAAGTAGGTACAGATCAGCTTTAATGGTCACTTATACCAACCAGGTAGAAAGAAGGTTCCCTGGAATGTGGCAAGCTGATAGATTGGACAAGAAACATAGGAGATAGAATAACCCCCAGTCTCCTGTGAATCCAGAACTCAAGAGGGACCTATTAAAAAATAATGGGGTAGTAATAGTGCATAATAAATAGAAAAGTGAGGTGAAACATTTTATGACAAAGATTTATTGGCTAAAAATTAAAAAAAAAAAATATTGGCTAATTTGATTGAGGGGGAAGGTCCAAAGGTAGGAAAGGAGTAGGGAGACAGACTTTCCCTCTATTGTATTATAAGTCAAACTCCCCACTGTGTTTCTTGGATCCTCAAGAGGTAAAATCTCAGAGAGAAAAAACTGTAAGTAGTGCCAGAGGTCCTGCAAGGCTGACATGCTTTTGTTTCCCAGGACTGCAAGAATATTAAAAATTCCACTCTGTTTTTTCAGTGACTTTCTGCTTAACTTCTTAGCTTCTAACCCTCAGTATATTAAGGATCAGAAAATTCCTGGAGGGGAAATCCATTAACAAATATGGGGCTCACATTCCTGTGCCTTTTTTCTTTCCATAATCTCCACCCTTCAATTTTTATTCTTTGTTTGTTTGTTTTTTTTTTTTTTGTCAGCTCTGAACTCCAATTTGTTCACTAAATATTATTGATTACCTGTCATATATATACTGTGCTAGGTACTAAGGGAGAATTGAGAGTAAAACCAGATGTGATCTTTGTCCTCATGGACTACTCAGACATAATCAAGTATTTACACAAACACAAGTAAATCTGAAGTTGGGATAGATATTTGGAAGGACCTATGTGGTGCTGAAAGATCATATATTAGGTGAATTTGATTTTTTCAAGGAGCTCAGGAAATGATGCTTTAGCTCAGATTAAGAATAGATAAGGGCTAAAGGAGGGGATGGGAGTGAAGAGAATTCCTTAAAGAGAATTCCTAGAAGAAACGGAAATGAGACAAATGTGCCCGAGATGCAAGAGCTTTGTGAAATATGATGTTGTGATTAGACTGCATATAATACTGGAGGTGAATTCATGCAGGGCCTTTTAAGCCAAGCTAAGAAACTTCATCTTCAGACCAATGGGAAGCCACTAAAAGATTTTAAGCAAGGGAAGAACATAAACTGAAATGCTTTTTGGAAATTTTGGCTGGCTGTAGTGTGGCTAATGACCTGTATTTCATTAAATATTATAATACCAATTTTACAGTTGAGGTGTTTAAAATTCAAAGAGATTATCAGGCACATTCCTGGTCATAGAGCTAATATGTGATAGAATGGGGACACAAACTCAGGATTCTATTCCTTGGCCCTGTATGCCTCCCTTTAATCCAATTTACTTAATGTGAAAGAGGAAGAACACGTGCCGAAAGAATTTAAAGGTAAATATCAGCTGTGGTGTTTGGTTGTCAAGTAACACATGGAGGATAGAAGTCAGTCTTTGAATCTATGTTTTCAAATTGGAAACAAAAGAGAGAAAGACTGGGTTGTTAGAGAAATTGATGTCATGGCATGTAAAGAATAGTTGATTTAAAATGGCCTACATCTGTTGCCACAACAGTACTCAGGACAACCTCCAACTCCCAAAGAAGCCACGGTATTTCAACTGCTCATCCCCTCCCTACCCCAAAAGTGTCAAGTGGCCACTGGCTCCACCTCATTGTTATAATTTCTTGCATTGCTAGAATCACCATATGTGAACAAGAGAATACCATCAAGTCCACTCTAGTCCATAGTTCTTCCCCCAATCCTGAGGGGACTGGGATGGTGATGTCCACTCCAACTCCAAGTGAGAGAGGGCTTATATCCCATGGATATGGTGGGTGGGATGATCCTGCCTGCAGATGCAGGCCCTCTCCATTCCCTGGGATGGCCATTTCCCATCGTTGTCTCCTCACCAGGTGACTTGGATGAGTCCATTGAGCTGTAGGGTAGGAGTTGCAGATCCACCTAGATTTCATGAACACCTGGCACATAGGTAGGCGGGAGGCTCCAGTCTCTGGAAGTATACCTAAAAACTCCAGCATCGCATATAGGTTTGAATAGAAGGGAGTGGTGAACCATGTGCAGGGAGGACTTATTTGAGTCTAATTCTGTCACTCTCAGGAGCACAGATTCCAAAATAGAACCCACACACCACTCAGAACTGAGTGGGAGAGAGTGTGGTCTACAGTGTGAACTGTGGTCTATGGTTGGTGGCAAGGCTCCAGGATGTGTAAGTTCATTGAGGGTGGTGGGCCACACTGTGGGAGATGTTTGTGTGGGATGTGATGGGAGGTGTGGGAGGTGGACAACATGGGAATCCCAGTGGGTTCCGTGTAATATTTTGGGTAATCTAAGCACCTCTTAAAATATATGTGTATATATATATATATAAACAACATTTTTGGAAGCAAATACACATATATGCATATATATTTATATATCATTTTGCAAATGTTTGTATGTATTGTGAGAATTTTGATTTTTACCCATAATAAAAAAAAGAAAAAAAAAGAATAGTTGAAAGAACTATGTATGTCTATCCTAAAGAAGACAAAATGTTGGTGAGTAGAACATGGCAACTATCTTCAAATCTTTAAGTTTTAATTTATTTTGCGTGGCTCCAGAAAGTAAACAAGGTCAATGTGGGTGTGATATAGGGAAGTGTATTTCAGATTTTTATAAGAATTCCCTGAGGATGGGTGTTGTCAAAACTGTAGTGGGGCTTCCTGACTATTGAAAGTATTTAAGCAGAGATGGATATTGTAGAAAATGTGTGTCCTCTAGGTACCGTGTGAAGTACCAGAGCTCTTCCAACTCCTTAGTTCTGTGGTTCTCTGATATATTATTTCTTATAATGTGTCAAATTTGTTAAATGCAGAACTCAAATATAAAAGTACAGTGGAATGCCTATAATGCAAATAAACTTGCTCATGCCTTCAAGCTGTTTTTAATTTTAAAATATCTTCCTATAGAAATGTTTGTTATAAAATCTGAGGCACAGTTAAAAGCCAGTTTCTAGGCAGTATGGCGAGATATAATACTAATACAATAAAATATCAATACCTTTAAAAGCATTCTTGAGATATATCGATCATTAATTTTTAAAATGCGCATGCTAGAAATTGCTGTATATGTAAAATAAATGGAGAATTATTATCAGGTTTTATGTCTAACTTGATTTTTGATATAAAATTGATGGTATCTTTGTTACCCTGAGATATTATTAATGTGAATATACCTATTGATTCTGCCACCAGATGGCATTACTTAGGTAAAGTTTACAGTTGAGATACTTTAATATTTTTTACATAATTAGATTAAATTAAAACGAGCAATTTGAATGTTTTTTAAATAGCTCTTGTAACAAGTTTGGGAATGATAAAGATGGAAAATATTGGTTAAAATAAGATTTGGAATTAAATTCATCATAGCGTTGTTGTTTTTTTCCTTAAAGTATTCCCTCAGAGTATTATTTTTCTATATTAAAAAAAGAAAACCCTCACAAGGAGTTTCCATTGACATAAAATGCATAAGGCAAATATCTTAATTATTCCTTTAAATATTAATAATTTCTGTATCATACAAAAGGCACTCAGTGGACACATAAAAAGGTCAGAGTCTGGCAAAAGTCCTGTGTTGTAATGGAATGTCTTAATTTGGGAGGGCTGCTATGACTGGTTGGCTTTAACAGTGGCACTTATTTTCTGATGGTTTTGGAGGTTAGAAGTACAAAATCAGGGTCATGATAGGCCATGCTGGCCCCCGGAGTCTGTAGGGTTCTGGCACTGGCTTGCCACAAACCTTGGGTGGCTTGAGTCTCTGCCTCTGTCACATGGTGATCTCTCTCTCCTTGTGGCTGCTGCTCCCCCAGTTTCCACTGCCTACTATTTTTTTTTTTTTTTCCAATTTCCTTTGCTTATAGGGACTCTAGTAATTTGGATTGAGGCCCACCCTGATTCAATTTGGCCTCATCTAAAATAGAATCTTCAAAAATCTTATTTACGAATGAGTTCATACCTTAAGTAATAATAACATCTTCAAAGGTCCTATTTAAAGGGTGGGTTCACACCCACAAGGGTGCAGATTAAGATCTGGACATGTCTTTTGTGGGGTATGTGATCCAATTCCCAACACTGGAATATGGTTACCTTACCAAAACTCATTGTAAGGAATCACATTTTGGTGATTGACTTTTAAAAAAAATTAAATACGTGTAAATTAATGAAAATATTTGCTATTAAATATACATGTTAGTCTCAAAGTCTCATATAAAAGAAAAAAAATTTAATTACCTTTTTTTTCATGAATGTCCAGAAATTAAAACTGTATAGAAAAAAGTGACTTGGCCAAACCGTGAACCTCAGCTGTAAAATAGGGAGTCTGAAGCTCATCTGTATAGATCAAGAAAGGATATGTAAGGTCAGTACCTGGTTCAGTGTGGTCATTAGGTAAATGTTTGTCCCTTTTCATCTCTCTGACCAAGGCCTTCTAAGCAGGAGGTAAAGAAATCTACTGGGGAACCAGGGAATTACCAAGTCAATACATGTTTCTGTGTAAATACAAACGCATCAATCCTTAAAAGTTGCTGAAAATCAATGATAGAAATGAATTATCTTGTTTCTGTTAGTTAACCTGTGATGTAGCTACTTACATTTAAGTTACTTCTTGCTGATTTCCTTTTCAAAATGTTTATTTAAAATACTGTTCTCCACTTAAAAACCATAAATGATAAATGACTTTAAAGTTAATACATTAGCATAGCAATACATCATTATGATTAGTAGTATTTTTATTAAAATTAAGTGAATACAGGGTATCTGTTAATCAGTCAGCCAATGAGCATGTCTCGAGTGAAATCACCCTGAGGTTTCCAAGCCCCTAAGCATGAAACCAATAGGCTAACTAATGTTTATGAGAACTGACTGGTGATTTGCTTGCTAGTAATTTAGTAACTCATTCTCCATTTGTTTCACTTTATTAAAAAAGATCATTTGGCTTTTCAAACAGATTACATTACAAATTCATATATTTCACAAGAATGTCTTAATGTTGATTACAATTCAGAGTTTACAGAAAAATCTATATATATTTGCATAATAATTTTATATGAATTTCATTTGGTGATTGATATAATGTATAGCTTTAATATAATATTGCTAATAAGATCTTATTGGTTTCTGTTTTTACCTAAAAATTATTTTCTACTTAAAAATAGAAATTATTGCAGATTCCCCATTCTCGCAATTTAAATGTTCTGTACACTAATAAAAGTCATTACATTCTTTTCTATTTTGTTTTCTTTTGAGTAATGAAGTAATATATGTACATATATTTATGCATATATTATATATAATATTTATATATTTTATTTAGTATTTGTTATTTATGTAACATTTGTTTTTTTAAATATTTTATTTTTATTAGTGGAGCAGCATGTGTGCATTGCAGAAAATAAGAAAGTACAGATAAGCAAAAGAAAGGAAATAAAAGCATCACATTTCCACAACCAAAGATTACTAATTTTATACATTAGTAAATATGTGTGGGTAAAGAAAAATGATCATATTTTTAATACTGTTTGCATCTTAGTAAATGTTAATGTAATTTAATACACAAATTATATTCAAATTTCTTCCATTATTTTCCCAAATATGTCTTTTAGAACTTATTTGACCAAACCAGATTCTAATTATTTCATTTGGTTATTATGCCCCCTTATGTCTCGTTTATTCTAGCACATTACCTTTCTTCATGAAAGGGCTAGACTAGTTTTCCTGCACAATGTTTCATCTTCTGGCAAAAGTGTCAAAAAAAAGTGCTAAAGTTAAAACCACAGAACTTATATTCTTATTACAAGAAAGAAAAAGTAACTGTACAATAGAGGGGCCAGACTATCATTACTTTCGTCCAAGAAGTAGGTATTTATAAAGGATTTTGAAATTTTATTTCTACTTATGGCAGAAATATCTATACTATAAAGGTATGCCTTAATTTACAGGGTAGACATCTCGGGTCTATAGGTGAACTTGAAACAATGTGTATTGATTCATAAATTCTTAAATTTGTTTGAAGTGAGGATTCTTGGTTTTATGGTAGTTGAAAGGCATTGGTATTGAAAGGCATCTCAACTTGTATGTGCTTATCCTGCATATTTTCTTGGGAACATTCCACCTGCCCTGGAGTGGGAATCAGCAAAGATGTGTCTGTGACATGATATTGGTGCCAAATATCCTGACCGAATGAAAACAGATGTAGCACAGACTCACTCTGAATTTGAATTAAAAAACTTGGAAAGAATGAAATATTAGGCAGTAGTATCGGCAGCTGTAAATCATTGATTAGTTTCCTGATGGGGCCATGAGTGAGGCCAGTTATGAGAAAGGCTATACCCATGAGGAAGAAAGGTATTAATCTGAGCATCTACTATGTGTCAAGTGTTTTCTTAGCACTTGGAATGCAGCATTAAAGAATACGGTCAAGGTTTCTGCAATAATTAAATGTACAAACTGATAGGGACGTAGAAGTACATAATTAAGTAAACAAGTAATGAGATAATTTCAAGGGGGTAGTATAAAGTTAATAAAACATTGTCTTGGCATGGGGGTAACATTAGATTGAAGAGGCACTAGAAAGCCTTTTTGAGATTGTTACATCTGAGCTGAGATCCTGAATGCTGAAAAGTTGTCAGCCATGCAAAGATTTTGGGGAAGAGAATTTTACATAGAGGGAAAAACTAGTTCAAAATTCCTGAAGCAGAAGCTAGGAAAGGAAAAGACAGTGTGGCTAGCATATTACAAGAGATGGTCAGAGAGGTGGGAAGAAACCAGATGATTTGGGCAGGAGTGTGAATTCCAAGCAAAAGCCAGTAAAGACTTTTAAAAAGAAGAGTAACATGACATGATATATGATTACTCTGGCTATTGTATGGCCCATAGGGGTAGCAAGTCAACATCTAGGAAGACAGGTAAGGAACAAGAGATATTGATGGATTTTTTAAAAGACCCCAAATGGGGTAAGTAGGAGAGATTATGAGTAACTAGAGGGGTGTGGCAGTTTGATATTATTTATGAATTCCAAAAAGATACACTGATTATATTTGTAAACTGGTCTGTTCCTCTGGACATGATACCCTTTTGATCGTATTAGGTTCAGCTGAAATGTCTTTGATTAAATTATGTTAAGATTAGGGCTTTGATTAAATTATATTAAGATTAGGGCAACTCAGTTTGAGTCCCTGCTCCCTTGGTGGGCTATATAAATGGGTACTCAATCAAGAACACAGAATTAGGGAAGCGGCTGTGGCTCAATCAGTGGGGCTCCCGTTTACCATGTGGGAGACCCCGGGTTCGGTTCCTGGGGCCTCCTGGTGGGGGCAGGCCCGCCCGCACGGCGTGGTTGGCTGACCCGGCGAGCACAAGCAGCAAGGGGGGGATAAATGAATAAATAAATAAAATCTTTAAAAAAAAAAAAAAAAAAAAGAACACAGAATTAGATACATAGAGAACACAGAGGAGGAGAGACAGCTCCATAGACATGACAGAGTCCCCAGGAAGAGAGATGAACCATTCACCTGATAATTTATGGCTGACCTTGTGAAAGAACAGAGCAGATGAACCTGAAAAGAAATGAGTGCCAGGAAGATAGATGAGCCTGATGCCAGCCTACAGCTGAGATCGGAAGAAGCTGGACCCACAGAGCTTTAAGAGGAAGAAGAAGGCTGAACCCTCGCAGATGTCACCCACCATTTCGCTTCAACACATGGCAACAGAGTTTGGTAAGGAAGTAACCTTGAGTTGGACTCTTTACGGCCTTGTAACTGTAAGCTTTGTCCCAAATAAATACTCTTTATAAAAGCCAACCGATTTCTGGTACTTTGCATCAGCACCCCTTTGGCTAACTAATACAAGGGGATAGAGTCCAATAAGTCCTGTTTTGCTTTTATTTTTCTTTTTGTAGAATTGGAAAGTCTTAAGAGTATTTGTAGGCTAAGATAAAAGAGAAAGCAGAGTAGGATAGAAACAGAAAAACTTGGCTAATGATGTAAGATCCCAGGTGAGGTATCAAGAGATAAAGTCAAGGAGGGTTGGCTCTTATCATGCCAGATGGGCCCTATTTGGGCTGTCTTAAATTGTGTAAGAAATCAAGACAGGTTTTACAACATGTTGGGTTAGTGGTAAAGCCATTTTTAGAGAAAGGAAGATGGCACATGTTTGGGATCAGTGAGCTAGAGCTGTAGAAGGCCCCTAGTCTCCTTATTACCCCAAATAGAGGGACACCAGGAACAGGGCATCTGCTGGACATGGTATAATTTCCATTCTGGTAGAATAACCCTTTACTTCTAGGTGTCTGTCTGTTAACAGAACAAGTACAAAAAGTAGACTTGTCAATATGGGAATACATTGGATTTTGGTATCAGTCAATCTGGATTTGGGGTGTGCTAGCCAATTATTAAGAATTCGCTGAGAAAGCCAGATGCTATGCACATGGGAAAATAGGGGTTTGAGGGTTCTATAGTCTACCCTACCTAGAGGAGGAAACCCTTGGATCTTTAGGAAGCTGGACTTGGGTGTAAGACTTTAGCTGGAAGGAAGAGCCCACTCAGGACCTTGCATATTCATTGTCCATGCAGCTCAAGGTAAGCACCTAAATTCATTTTTGGATAGTTCTGCTAGAAGTTTAACAGATTTGAACAAGAGAAGAGATATACATCCAAGATGAGAAAAAGTAGTCATTATATAAAAGTTAAGATACTTGAGGTGGGAAGGAAATGGGGAACAGGAAAGTAAACAACTGACACTCTCGATTTTCTCAATGATGTAAGTAGCAAAGTTGTTTTCTGAGATTGGGAGGACTTGAGTCAAGACAGAGACTTTAGGGACATAGTCAAGGTTTTTAATTATCAATAAGGAAAGGAGAGTAGCTAAGAACAAGTGAAAAGTTTGATGAACAATGCTAAGGACTCAGCTTATGCTTTTTTTGGTTATGAATTTTAATGCTACTGACATGCATCTGCATGTGTGTATGTGTTACTTTAACAGCATTTAGATAGAGCCATTTAAGGTGATTAAAAGAGCTGGAATAAAAATTTTTTTGGTTTTGTTGCCAAAGTATATTGAGAATAGCATCAGTATTAAAAAAAGTATAGGATTTTTTAGTTTAGGTTATTTAGATGAATTCATAAGCCTTCCAATATTTTGATGAAAGTTCTGATGGAGAGAAATAATGTGAAATCCTCCAATTTTCAGCAAATGAAAGGAATTGATTGGGTATCCCATTCATGGATGTGACAAAGAAAAAGTAGACTCCATATAATATTATGGCATGAGTCTTTAAAGAAGACAAGATATTATAGAAGGTGACAATTAAATCAAAAGGAACATTGTCACTCTCCCCCTCCCAGAAGATCCAAAATAGTAGTGATATGGGGAGATGCACCACCTCCACAAAGTAGGACAAAATTCAGTTCAGGCCAATAGATGAGGAGAGAGTTTGAAGATAGAGAGGGTACTTCAGAAGAGGTAGAAAGAAGGGAGTCAATGAGGCTAGAGGAACAAGGAGTATAACATACCAAAAGGATGGAAGAAATGCTGCCTTTAATTTGGTGGTGGAAGATTACTGAGATGAAAGGCATAACTAATGATACTTAGCTTCAAATATTCTGATACTGGTATAGGTTGTTTTGGTTACAGAACTGGATGAGTGCTCTAAGCAATCACTGACTGGTGCTAGAGACATGGGGGAGACAATATTTCAAAGTTGTGCCAAGAGTCTTGTTTTGCTGAAGGACTATCTTGATTTTGAACAGTGGATAGTGCTCTAGTGAAGGCAAAGTCTACCATTAGGATTGTGGATCAGCTGTTTGGTCTTCCTTCTGGATCTGGGCATGTTTATAGTGTGGAGAAAAAAAGAGAAGTAATGATGATAAAGCTGGACTGTTCTGGAAATTTTGTTTTCATATTAACTTTTATTATATATGAAAAGTAAACAACCATTAGTACACATATTTTTAAGAAAAAATAAAACATACTTAATATTCTATTTTACTTTTCTGTTTATTTTTTCAAGTCTTCTGTCCTGGTTTAATAATTGTGAATGTTAAGGCTTGTGCTACTTAATATACCTCTTGTAAATCTGAAATCTCTTTCATTTACTAATGACTATAATTAAAGTACACGTTTTCTAAAGACCAATAATTAGGTTTAATTATAAACATACCATGGTAATCGTTAGCTGTGACACGTAAAACATGGCAAGATGAGGGTTTGCTTCCTTTTTTCTTTCTTTCTCTTTTATAAAACTCCGAAGTATCGTGTGTCTATGCATGTGTATGTACTAATGTGCCTTTTTTCTTTTTTTCATTTTAAAAACAATTATTGAACCATATCATTCATTCATGAACATACATAAACAATAAGCATATAGCAAAAGTTGTGAACTTATAAAACAAACATGCATAACATCATACAGAACTCCCATATATCACCCCACCACAAATACCTTGCATTGCTGTGAAACATTTGTAACAAATTATGAAAGAGTATCATCAAAGTATCACTAGTTATAGTCCATATCTATATGTATTTGGTGTATTTTCCCCCCAACCCACTGTATTATCTTTTTGTTCATAAACTAAACAATTTATCTAAAGTGCACAATCAGTGGCATTTGGTATAATCACTGAGTTGTGCATTCATCACTTCAATCAATATTAGAGCATTTTCCTATCCCCCCCCAAAAAAAAACAATAAAAAAACACTATCATACCCTTTTGTTAACACTAGATGTACTTTCACCATATCTGTTCATTTCCAAACATTAACAATCCACTTTTTACCAATTCTGCACAGATTAAACCTCAGCTTTCCATTCTCTAACCAATTTCTTTTCTCTGGTGATTTATATTGTAGCTATTAACGCCATGAGTTTCCTCATTGTATTTAGTTCATAATAGTGAAGTCATACAATATTTGTCCTTTTGTGCTTGGCTTGCTTCACTCAACATAATGTCCTCTAGGTACATTCATGTTGTCATAAGCTTGGCGACTTCATTTCTTCTTACAGCTGAATAATATTCCATCATGTGTATATACCACAGTTTGCTTATCCATTCATCAGTTGATAGACACCAGGGTTGTTTTCATCTTTTGGCATTTGTGAGTAATGTTGCTCTGAACATCGGTGTGCAGATGTCTGTTTGTGTCATTGCTCTCAGTTCTCCTGGTAGTACTGCCAGGTCACGTGATAAATCTGTATCTAGCTTCCTTAGGAACCGCCCAACAGACTTCTTCAGTGGCTGTACCATTCTACATTCCCACCATAAGTGAATAAGCATTCCTATCTTTCCATATCCTCTCCAACACTTGTAGTTTTCTGTTTTGTTAATAGTGGCCATTCTAGTAGTTATGAAATAATATCTCATTGTAGCATTGATTTGCATTTCCCTAATAGCCAGTGATGCTGAGCATTTTTTCATATTTTTTTTCACCATTTGTATTTCTTCTTTAGAAAAATTTCTACCCAGGTCTTTTCCCCATTTTTAATTGGGTTGTTTGTCTTTTTATTCTTTAGTTGTGGAATTTCTTTATATATCATGGATATTGGACCCTTGCTGGATGTTTGATTTCAAAAAAAATTTTTTCCCATTGATTAGGCCACCTTTTTTCCCTCCTCACAAAGTCCTTTGAGTTGCAGAAGTGTTTACTTTTGAGGAGGTCCCATTTATCTATTTTTCCTTTGTTGGTTGTGCTTTGGGTGTAAGGTTTAAGAGACCACCACCTACTACAAGGTCTTGTAGATGTTTCCCTACTTATTTTTAGGAGTTTTATGGTCCTGGCTTTTGTGTTTAGGTCTTTGTTCTATTCTGAGTTGATTCTTGTACAGGGAGTGAGATAGGGGTCCTCTTTCATTCTTTTGGTTGTGGATATCCAGTTTTGTCAGCACCATTTATTGAAGAGACAATTCAGTCCCTGAAAAGTGGACTTGGTAGTCTTATCGAAAATCAGTTGTCCACAGAGGTGAGGGTCTATTTTCTGAACTCTCATTTCAAATCCACTGATAGATATGTCTATCTCTATGCCAATACCATGCTGTTGTGACGACTGTAGCTTTATTATACACTTCAGGGTCAGTTAGCATGAGTCCTCCAACTTTGCTCTTTTTCAGGATTTATTTTGGCTATTCTGGACCCCTTTCCCTTCCAAATAAATTTGGTAACTACCTTTTCTATTTCTGTAAAGTAGGCTGTTGGAATTTTGATTGGTATTGTATTGAATATATAAATCAATTTTGGTAGAATTGACGTCTTCAAGATGTTTAGTCTTTTCAATCCATAAACATATAATGTCCTTCCATTTGTTTAGGTCTTTGATTTCTTTTAGCAGTGTTTTGTAGTTTTCTGAATACAGATCTTTAGCATTCCTCGTTAAATTAATTCCTAGATATTTGAGTCTTTTTATTGCTATTGTAAGTGGAATTTTTTTCTCGATTTCCTCCTCAGCTTGCTCATTACTAGTATATATAAAGGCTAATATTTTTTGTGTTGATCTTTTATCCTGATACTTTGCTGAACTCATTTATTAGCTCATGTAGCTTTGTTGTAGATATTTCTGGATTTTCTAAATATAAGATCATGTTATCTGAGAATAGTGAGAGTTTTACTTCCTCTTTTCCAATTTGGATGCCTTTTATTTCTTTTTTCTTGTCTGATTATTCTAGTTAAAACTTATATTGAATAACAGTGCTTGTCTTGTTCCTGACTTTAGAGGAAAAGCTTTCAAGCTCTCCCCATTGAGTACAATACTGGCTGTGGGATTTTCATATATGCTCTTTATTACGTTGAGGAACTTTCCTTCCAAACCTATCTTTTGAAGCATTTTCATTAAGAAAAGATGTTGGATTTTGTCAGTTGACTTTTCTGCATCAGTCAAGATGATCATGTGGTTTTTTTCCCCTTTGGTTTCTTAATATGATGTGTATTGCATTAATTGGTTTTCTTATGTTGAGCTGCCCTTGCATACCAGGAATAAAACTCATTTGACTGTGGTGTATAATTGTTTTTATATGCTGTTGGATTTGATTTGCAAGTATTTTTGCAACTATGTTCTTCAGAGAGATTGGTCTATAATTTTCCTTGTAGTTTCTTTATCTGGCTTTGGTATTAGGGTGGTGTTGGCTTCAGAAAATGTGTTGGGTAATTTTCCCTTCTTTTCAATTTTTTGGAAGAGTTTAAACAGAATTGGTATTAATTCTTCTTGAAATGTTTGGTAGAATTCACCTGTGAAGACATCTGGTCCTGGACTTTTCTTTGTTGGAAAATTTTTGATGACTGATTCGATCTCTTTGCATGTGACTGGTTTGTTAAGTTCCTGTATTTCTTATAGAGTCAGTGTAAGTTGTTTTTGCATTTCTAGGAATTTGTTCTTTTCACCTAGGTTTTCAAATTTGTTGGCATATAGTTTCTCATAATATCCTTTTATAATCCTTTTTTAAATTTCTGTGGGGTAAGTCATAATGTCCCCCCTTTCATTCCTGATTTTATTTTTTTGCATCTTCTCTCTTTTTTTCTTTGTTACTCTGCTAAAGGTTTGTCAATTTTATTGATTTTGTCAAAGAATCAGCTTTTGGTTTTGTTGATTTTCTCTATTGTTTTATTGTTCTCAATTTCATTTATTTCTGCTCTAATTTTTGTTATTTCTTTCCTTCTGCTCGCTTTGGGATTGGTTTGCTGTTCTAGTTTTTCCAGTTGTTCAGTTAGTTCTTTGATTTTAACTCTTCCTTCTTTTTTAATATAGCCATTTAGGCCTATAAATTTCCCTCTCAGCACTGCTTTCATTGTATCCCATAAGTTTTGATAGGTCGTATTCTCATTTTCATTCATCTTGAGGCTTCTACTAATTTCTCTTACAATTTCTTCTTTGACCCACTGATTGTTTAGGAGTGTGTTGTTTAGCCTCCATATATTTACAAAATTTCCCCTTTCCTACCTATTATTGATTTCCTGCTTCATTCCATTATGATCAGTGAAGGTGCTTTGTATAATTTCAATCTTCTTGAATTTATTGAGAGCTGTGTTGTGGCCCAATATGTGGCCTATCCTGAAGAAAGATCCATGATCTCTTGAGAAGAATGTATAACCTGCTAATTTGGGTGTAATGTTCTGTATATATCTGTCAGATCATGCTCATTTATCATATTGTTCAAATTCTCTGTTTCCTTGTTGATCTTTTGTCTAGTTGTTGTGAGTGGCATGTTGAAGTCTCCAAATGTTATTGTAGAGATGTCTGTTTCTCTTTTCAGTTTTTCCAGTGTCCTCATATATTTTGAGGCACCCTGGTTAAGTGCATAGATATTTATGATTGTTCTGTTTCTCCTTCCTGGTGGATTCTCCCTTTTATTAATATATAATGGTCTTTTGCTTCTCTTATCACTCTTTTTCATTTAAAGTCTATTTTGTCTGACACCAATATAGCTACTCCTGCTCTCTTTTGGTTACTATTTGCATGAAATATCTTTTTCCAACCTTTTACTTTCAGTCTGTTTGCATCCTTGGGTCTAAGGTGAGTCTCCTGCAGACAACATATGGATGGCTCATGTTTTCTTATCCTTCAGTTAGCCTATGTCATTTGATTGGGGGAGTTTAATCCATTAACATTCAATGCTATTACTGTAAAGGTGTTACTTCAACAATTTTATCCTTTGTCTTTCCATTGTCATATCTTACTATTGTCTGTCTTTTTATCCTGTTTGTTTTCCTTACTAATTACCTTCATTTCTACACTCTTCTCCAAATCTCTTGCCCATGTCTTTTTCTTTCAGGCTGCAAAACTGTCTTTAATATCTCTTGTAAAAATCCATTCTTTTGGTAACAAACTCTCTCAGTGATTGTTAGTCTGTGAAGATTTTTAATCTCACCCTTATTTTTGAAGGATAGTTTTGCTGGATTAAGAATTCTTGGCTGGCACTTTCTCTCTTTCAGTATCATAATTATACCATACCACTGCCTTCTTGTCTCCATGGTTTCTGAAGAGAAATTTGAACTAAGTCTTATTTTATGGCCCTTGTATGTGATGTTTCACTTTTCCTTTGCTGCTTTCAGAATATTTTCTTTATCTTTGGCATTTGGCATTCTGAATATTATGTGTCTTGGTGTAGGTCTATTTAGATTTATTATAATTGGAGTACTCTGTGCTTCCTGGACACATATATTCATGTCTTTCAAAAGAGTTGGGAAATTTTCAGCTATTATTTCCTCAAATACTCCTTCTGCCCCTTTTCCTTCTCTTCTCCTTCTGGAACTTCCATAACACATATTTTGGTGTGCTTCATGTTATCATTCACCTCCCTGAAACCCTGCTCAATTTTTCCATTCTTTTCTCTCTCTGTTCCTCTCTCCCTTAATTTCTGTTGTTCATTCCTCTACATTGCTGACTCTTTATCCCATGATTTCAAATCTGCTGTTGTGTGCCTCTATTGTATTTTTAATTTCACTTATTGTGTCTTTCATTCCCATTAGCTCTGTTACTTTTCTATCCAAGATTTCAAATTTTTCTTTGTGCTCACTCAGTGTCTTCTTAATGTGTTTTACTTATTTAGCCATGTTGTCATTCAAATTCTTCGTTTGATTTAGGAGATTTGTATGAACCTCATTGATAAGCTATTTCAAGTCTTGTGTCTCATCTGGAGCTTTTATTTTTGCCTTTGCCTGAGTCATATCTTCCCTTTTCTTTGTATAGCTTGTAAATTTTGATGATGTCTAGGCATCTGATTCTGATCCTGAGTTTTACTCTAATGTTCAGTTTCTTTCTCTTGCCTAAGGATTTACTGTTAACTAGCTTTGTGCTACCATTGTTCTTTGACTCTTGGTTCAACTTATTCTAGATACTTAGGACTGCCCCTGTTTAACAGGGCTAAGGATCCAGTAATGGAGTGCAGGCCAATTTCCAAGGGGCTTGGAGAAGGTGGTAGTAAAGGCACCTGCTTGCCTCTTTTATTTATTTATTTTTCCTTTTTCATGCACATTTCTTATCTGGCCAACAAATGGCACTCTTTGGCAGACTGCTCAACTCAGACTCCAAGTACTAGAGGGGAATGCATTCAGTGTAACTCTGTAGGTGGTTGGGTGGTATAGAAACAATGTTCTCAGGGCTGGCAAAGCCTCAGGTACAAACTTTCTCAGAGGCTGTTCTCTACTCTTGGATGGCCAATCCTCCCTCCCTCTGCCTCTTCAGCAGTCAGCCCAGGGCAGTAGAGAAGGTGTTTGAGAAAGCAAATTATCTTTAGTTCCCTGCCTACTCTCAGGGCAAACAATGTTGCAGCCCCACTCTGCCTGAAAGTGTGCTACCCCTCCAATTCCACAGACCAGTTTCACTGACCAAAATCTGAATTTGCTGTGGGTTGTATCCCTCTTTCTGCCTTTTCTTAGGGAAGACGACCCCTGCAACTCTCTCAGTCCAGAGCCACTGCAGTCCACAGCCGCAGACTGCCACTTGCAGATTGCTGTTTGCTCTGTAGGTGGGGGATAGGTACCCACTGCTGCTTTTGCTCCTTTACTCCTGGGATTTTTTCAGCCAGCTGAGACTTCATTCCTTTGCCCCTCTTTCTACTGGGTGATGTCTCACCTTCCCCTGGTGTCCTGAACCCCAGAGCATCCCTCCAGACAGTCTCTGCCTTTCCTCTAGCTAATTTTCCTGGAGATAAATGATCCCCCCACCTCTCTAATTCACCTTCTTCTCAGAAGGTCCACTAATGTGCCTTTCACACACAATGGCAGGAAGAGGGTGGTAGATTTTCAGGCCAAAGAGAAGGGTCAACGGTCTCAGTTGATGACAGGCTGGAAGTTTCTCTCTTCTTTTCCTTTTTTCCCATTTCATCTATATCTATGCACACTTCACTGTCAATAGGCTAGTGAATGAAATGAAAAGTGTGAGAGAAATCAACCAGAAAAAGAACTAAGGGCAGATGTCCCAACTGTCTGCTGAAAGGGAAATCCAGTCTCCCCAGATATGACAATGAAGCAGGTATGTGGCTGAGAACTGACATTTTTCACTGACAGTTTGGTTGAGAACTGAAATTATTTTTCACTGAGAGTTTATACATTTTCTTTGCTATCTAATAATACCAACTGTAACTCTCAGTAAACTTGTCAACAGGCAGCTTTAACCTGTTAGACAATGAGAAAAGTCAGGCAGTGAGGGGCCACTTCTGGAAACTGCACTGAGGCGGCTAGAAAACATGGGATAAACAGCTGCAGGCTACTGGGATAAATCCAGGCAAGCAGAGGGTAAATGAAATAAATGATACATAATCACTCTTCTTGAAGGATTTGGGGAGTTTCAGCAAGAACTAAGAAATGAGAATAACAGCAGGAGTCAGAAGCACACTGAAGAGGAGATGGGGAAGAGACATGGTGAGCTTTCAGGCTGCCAAGCAGATAGTTATTGCAGGAAAACAATGTGCTCTGGCCTTTGAGAAGACTGTTAGGACAAAGCAGGTTCACAGAATAAGAGTAATGAGGGATGCTGGTCCTTTATCATGGCAAAGCACAAAGAAATAAGGGAAGGACCAAGTGATTGTAACAAGTGTGCAATAACTTGGAAAGATGCCCATGTGGTAAAACCGGGACTCAGGAGTTGAGCAAAGTTGTTAAAGTCAGTGTTAAATTGAGTTGCTTGTGCAATTGACTCTGATCACAAACAGTACTAATGGCTGTTAAGTAATGGACAAAGATCAGGTGGGGGCGTCTAATAAGTTGTTTTATGGAGAAAGGAAACAAAAAAACAAAACCTGAGATAATTTGATACCAACATATGTGCACTACAGGAAATTTTATGCAAAGTTTTTCAGGGAGTAGTAAGATGATATCACATGGAAATCTACACAAAGGAATAAAAAGCACTGCATATAGTAAATATATGAATAAATACAAGCAAAGTTTTACTCATTTTGAACATTTTAAAGATCATTTCTCTTTAAAGTCAAAATTACAGTGTATTTAGAATTTATAATAAGTTTAGATATAAAATATACACCAACATGACAAAATAGTGAAGATAAGGTAGAATAATTTTTTTAAAAAAATCAGTTAATATAGGAGAAGGAAGGAAAAGGGGAATAAAGCAACAAAGAACAGATAGGGAAAACTGAAAATAAATAGCATGTAATCACACTAGGATAAAAAAAAATCCAAACATTTGCTGTCTACATTACACATATTTTAAATATAAAGCAGGTAGGTAGAAGTGAAAGAGGTAGAAAAATATTTGGCTCATAAACACTAATAGTAAGAAAGCTAAAATGGCTATATATAGAATCAGAAAAGTAGACTTAAGAGCAGGAATCATTACCAATGATAAAGAGGGACACTGAATGAAGATAAGAGTCAGTTCTTGAAGAGAACATAACAATCCTAAATGTGTATTCACATAGATTGTAAACACATAAAGCAAAAACTAATCGAATTGAAAGGAGAAGTAGACAAATCCACAATTGTAAAAAATTTACCCTTTAACTCTCAATAATCAACAGAACATGTAGACAAAACAACAGAAAAAAAAAATTATGGAAAACCTAAACAGTGCTATCAACCAATTTGACCTAATGGACATTTGTAGAACTTTCCACCCGAAAAATGGAACATATTCTGGACAAACAATTTTCAATAAACCTAAGAGTATTGAAAACAACTAATAATATGTAGCAACATGTTTGCATCTTGAACGCATTAGATTACCTTAAGGAAGCCAGAAACAAATGGCTACATATTACATTATTTCATTTATATGACAATTTAGAAAAGGCAAACCCATTAGGACAGAAAACATATCTGGTTTTCAGGGGATAGTTTGGCAGGGTTGGTAACTGACTGCAAAGAATCATGAGGGAATTTTGGGGGTGATGGAAATGCTCTATATCATGATTGTAGAGGTAATTAGAGGTCTGTATAAATTTGTTAAAACTCTTTAGACTGTACATTTATTAATTATCAATATTATTGTGGATAAATTATATCTTTATATGCCTAAATTTTTTAAAAGATGTGCTCTGAGTCAAAATTCTCCAGTTTTGATAGTTTCTTACAAGCAGACTTTCATGAGATTTTTTAAAAAGTGAAACCAAAAGAGTGGGTTGGCTAGTGCCCTGGTAGTACCTAGGATAAAAATGCATCCTTTTGGACTTCTTTTTGAAAGCCCCACCTTTTTCTTCTCCTTGCTACAACTATCTTCATGACCATTTTCATTCATTGGATTAATGAATCTTTATTACAAATGGATCCCAAATTAAATGTTTATTTTCTTTAATATATTATTTAGACTGGTTAATTAATGTATTTTGCTTATTTCACATATTATAATTATTTATAGTTTGATGGTATTACTCAGGGCACACCTGTAATGCTTTTTAAATTATAGAAGTAATTTTACATAAGATTGTCCGATGGTAAAGGGGCATGCTATTATTTTTATTTAAAAAATTGTCAGCGTGATTATATGTTCATTTGAACAAAGAACTATCAAAAACATAGGTTCTCTTAAGAAAATGTCCTACTGAAGATGAACATACATAAATGCAGAAAATTATACAGCCACATGAATTTTCACAAAGGAACCCAGATCAAGAAATAGAACATTGTCAGTACCCCAGAAATCCTTGTTTTATCCCCATTGATGTCACTACTGACCTGACAAGGGTACCGGTTTTTTGTTTGTTTGTTTGTTTGTTTGTTTAATAAATGGAATCAGACACTTTGCACTGTTTTGTAGCTATTTTGTTGTTTGCTTTTTTGACTTTGCTTGCATTATGTTTGTGAGATTCATTCTCATATATGTCATTGCATATAGTTGTAGTTCTGTCATTCTCTTTGCTGAGTGTATATGCTTATATGAATAAGCTATAGTTATTTTTCCATTGTACTGTTGAGGACTTTTTGGTTGTTTTCAATTTTAGCTTTTTCACAGTGTGTAGCTATGAACATTCTTGTACATACCTTTTTTGTTAACTTATGTAGGCATTTCTGTTGTAGTATACCTAGGTATGGAATAGCTAGATAATAGGACATGCATATATTCAACTTTACCTAAAACATAGATTTTTCTCAGATGAAATCTATATTTTTAAGCATTACATTTATATTACTTTGAAGAGTTAAATTTTCCACATTAAAAGTTTATAAGTCGCACCTGCCACAACGAGCAGATTCCTAAATGAGCAGATGCCACAAACCAGCAGGCTCTACCGCCCACGGGGAGTGGATGTGGCTCAGGCCATTGGGTACTCGCTTCCCGTGTGGGAGGTCCCGGTTTCAGTTCCCAGTGCCTCCTGGAGAAGGTTAGCAGACAGATGAGAGAATCATCTGGGGTAGCGGAGGGTTATTAAAAAAAGTTTATAAGTCATTACAATAAATAATAATGAAATATCACCTATCTGGTTGACATCTTAGTAGGTATCTGTGCCAATATCTAGAACACATTATTTTATATCTTTGTGAATAGAAACGATAGCCTCCAGACACCCTTCTTAGGTACACAATTAGAAAGACATTATTTTCTAGGCGTCCAGTAGCACTTTACTTTGACAATGTTTGATAACCATGCTATATTCACAGATTAAAAGTATGTGTATTTCCATATTTCATCATTCAGGAAATATTGTCACTGACATTATAGTGAATGTGGTTGTCAGCATTTCACTTGCAATGTCTAATGTTACGGTAATAGATGCTCTTGAAACATGATTATAAGTTGATTTCAGTGCCAGGAAGAATCAGTAGTCAAACAATAGCCTGCAAGGAATTGTTTCCCCTGTGGGAAATTTGCTTAGGTCTTGGATAAAGGACCTCCCCACAAAACCTGATATTCAAAAAGGCAAACTTGCAAAACAGAGAAGGGGAGTAATTTTTTATATATTTAATATATATGCTATAATAATAATGTAGTAATATTATTTTAAAAAGTCAATTTTGGCAGGATTTCTAGTAGTTTCATCTATAACTCAACTCAATTTAAGATATTATACACACAAAAATATTATAAATTGATTTTTATAATTACAGCTTCTTTTCTGGAAGGACTGGAAAGATATGAAAAAAAGAAATATTAAAATGTTAATGTAAACTGCACACAAAGACACCAACATGTATGCAATAAGCAAAGGCTCAAGGTGTCAAATGTAGGCATGCATAGATGAACATATAGAATGAATGAGTGAATGAATGAATGTGTACATTCATCCTTCTATATATGCTTTTATAAAACTGGTTATGTCTCATATATTAGTGATGTTTTGTTTAAAAGTGAGTTTAGAGCTCAAAAATGTGTAGAGATATTAAACAGCATTGTTTTTTTAACTCCCATGGTTCTTTATTGAAACAAGCTCTAAAACAGTATATTATCTGAACATCCAATTCTAATTGGTTAGTTTTGCATTTCTTTTCTACTTTTCTAGAGAAGGCTATACAGTGTATAATATGGAAATTGTTTGGAAGTTTGAAAGATGTTCCTGATAAAACTGTTGGCTCTAAACCTTAATGGGGTACTTTCACTAACTGACTTTTAAAAAAATCTATTTATTTATTGTAAGTCTTTCTTCTCTGAAGGTAGATAGGGACTACTTACTTTATACTTAGAACCACATTTACTAGCACAGGCATTTAATTAATATTTGTTCTATTAATGAATGAATGAGCCTTTTTAAAAACCCATTTTGAAAATAGAAACTGACCTATTTACGTTTTCTTAAGTGATTTCTGGTAATTTATATTTTTCTAGGAAACTATTTTATTTTTTAAACATTTACAAATTCTTTAGCAAACTTGTCATTTTAGTTCCTTTATAAATATATTTCTTTATCCTTACTGTTATTTTTACTTTTATTTTCCTTTTTTTTTTCTTAGCTTATATCACTTTTATTTTATACTTTCTAAGTATCTGCTTTTGGATTGATTTATCAGTTTAAACATTTTAAGGTTTCCTCATATATTTATTTAGAAATTTATCTATATTATATAATTTCTACTGATTTTCTTAACTGCAGTTTTTCTTATGTGGATTTCTTAAGTTGACTGCTTAACAAATAAACCTTCCTTTTCCTCGTTATTAAATGCATTCCTTATTGGCTCCTTAGATAAGTTGCAGAAACCAATTTTGTAATTTAATGGATTGCTGCAATGATATTTAATAGAATCCCATAGCTATAGGGCCTGCCAAAAATAAATTAGAAGCACATAGTGGAATATTATTAGAAACCAAATAACTGACCTCTCACTTAATCATTTGCTCCTACTTTCAATGTGACTGCTTTATGCTTTTCTCTCATTGCAGATTAACTTTTACTGTTTCTCAATCCACAAGGCCAACAATAGGTTATATTTTACATATTCTGAGTACAGATATTAACTTTTGTTAAGAATTTCAAAAATGAACCTAAAGTTTGAACTGAGAAGGAAAAGACTCATGCCATATTTGGGCCCAGTGACCATTCCCAGATCAATCAACTGTGACAGGAGAGACAGACTCACAATGTATTTTAATTGCAGCTCTAGTGATAAAATCATATGGGGAAGCAGGTTGGAATAATGGGGAGTCATTCTTCAAAGTAGATGATAATAGACAAAACAGTAAATATCCACTGCAGAAAAGAAGCATTTAAGTCCATGAATTTGACACTGAGAACAGCTTTGAATGTGTATCATAGGTCAGTGGTTCTCAAACTTCAGGGAGCAGAATAACCTGGATGTCTAGTTAAAAAACAGATTGCAGGGCCTCATTCCAGGGGTTTCTGGCTCAGTTGGTCTGGGCCTTGAGAATTGGCTTTACTAAAAAGTTCCCAGGTGATTTCGATGCTTTTGAGAATCACTGTTTTAGGGTATGCTAGTAGCATTCTTATCATTCTTATTTATCTTATTATTGAAGTAGTGTATAATTATAATTATTTCATTTTTGTCATACTATTGAATAGCATAAATTTTAAAATTTCTAAGTTTGCAGTTGTTGCATTTGTTTAGACTTTTAAATTAATATTTCCTAAAATTACAGTGTAGACAGAAATGGTATATAAAATTTCTATTTTTTTGTTAATTTTTTTTTTTTGTCTTTGTGGCATAATACTGAAGTTCTCTCACATGACTATGTGTCAAAATCAACCAAGGATATTGGTAAACATAAAAATTACTGGAACATACCTCATATCTTTAAAACTTTAAATCTGATTCTTTAAGGATGGGCCTCAGAGGCCTGAATCCTTGAATGGACACTTGAAAAATCCTCATTTCAGTTTTAGTAGATGTATTCTTGGTTTACTGTGTATAAAGTTTGAGAACCTTTGTGAGAATGTTATATAAATTATGTTGTCTATATTTACTTATTTATTAATTTTTTTATTTGAGAAGTTGTGAGTTAACAAAACAAGCGTGCATACCATACAGTTTTCCCATATATCACCCTACCATAACCACTTACATTGGTGTGACACATTTGTTACAAATGATGAAAGAATGTTGTCAAAATATTAGTGCTACCTATAGTTCATAGCTTATATCTGGTGTATTTTTCCCACACACCATCCTATTATTAACACACTGTGTTAGTATTGTATATTTGTTGTAGTACATGAGAGAACATTCTCATATTTGTACTGTTAACCTGAGTCCATCATTCACCACTGTGTTGTATGGTCCTCTGCTTTGTACAATCCATTCAAAGTGTATATTCAGTGGCTTTCAGTTTCATCACAGATTGTGCTATGAACTCAGTCCATTTCAGAACATTTTGATTACTCCAAAGGGAAAAATCCCATATGCCCTTATAACCCCCATTGTTGACACTTAGCATTGATACTGTACATTCTTTGCCATTTCTGTAAAAATATTACAACATTACTGCTAACTATAGTGTATATGTTACATTAGTTATAGTTTTCCCATGTAACTCCATATCCTTAACACCTTGTAATAGAGGAACATTCTTATATTTGTACTATTAACCATTATCTTCATCCACCAGCAAAATCGCTATGTTATACAGTCCCTAGATTATCCTCTAGCTTTCTTTCCATTGTCTTTAACCTCCCTAGTCTACCCTTTTCAGGCACAATCACATTTATAAATGATCAGTGTTTGTCATACTTATTAGAATGGGCTACAATCAACACTATCCATTACCACATTTTACAATCGACCTTATTAAACATTCAACATACATTCAGTATCAGCTACCCATTCTCAACCCACATTCTGTCTCTACTAACCTATGGCTGACAGGAACTTAGATTGTTTCCATATTTTAGCAATTGTAAACAATGCCACCAAGAACATCGCTGTGTATATGTCTGTTCACGTCCTTGCTTTCAGGTCTTCTGGTCATACTCCTAGTAGTGGGATTGCCGGATCATATGGCAGTTCTATATTTAGCTGCCTGAGGAACCCGCCAAATTGTCCTTCACAAAGGCTGCATCATTTTACAATCCCACCAACAGTGAAGGAGTGTTCCTATTTCTCCATATCCTTTCCAGCACTTGTAGTTTTCTGCATTTTTAACAATGGCCATTCTGTAAGGTGTGAAAAATATCTCATTCCAGTTATATGCATTTCCCTAATAGCTAGTGATGTTGAACATCTTTTCTTGTGCTTTTGGCCATTTGTATTTCTTCTTTTTTTAAATTATTTTTTATTTTTTTATTTTTTTGAAGATACTTAGATTACACAAAAGTCACATAAAAAATATAGGGGGTTCCCACATGCCCCAATCTCCACACCTCCCACATCTTCCCACATTAACAACATCCTTCATTAGTGAGGTACATTCATTGCAATTGATGAACACATTTTGGAGCATTGCCACTAAGCATGAATTAAAGTTTACATTGTAGTTTACACCCTCTCTCACCCAATTCTGTAGGTTATGGCAAGATATATAATAGCCTGCTTCTGTGGCAGTGTCATTTAGAGCAATTCCCAAGTCCCCAAAATTCCCCAATATCACACTTGTTTTTCCCTCTCCTTGCCCTTAGAACGTCCAGTGGCCACTGCCTCTGCATCAATGATATAATTTTTTCCATTGCTAGAATCACAATAAGTCTATAGTAGAATACCAGTAAATCAACTTTAGTCCATAGTTCATTTTCCAATCCTGAGAATTCTGGGATGGTGATGTCCATTCCACCTCTAATCAAGAGGGGACTGCAATCCCATGGGGCCAATGGATGGGACTCTCTTTCTTGCAGTTGTAGACTCTCTCCATTCCTTGGTATGGTAGTTGTCCATCATCATCTCATTGTTAGTTGTGCTGGGTAAGACCAATGAACTGGAGCATAGGTGTTGCAACTCTGTTGAGATTCAGGGCCCAGCTGGCACATGGACAGCTCAAAGATTTAAGTCTCTTGGACATACACCTAACAACTCTAGTACTAATTATAGGTTAAAATAGAAGGACAGAAGAGCCACGTGCAGGGAAACTACAACTGAGTCCAACTCTGTCACACTGGGGAGCATAAATTCCAAAGTAGGACCCACTGGCAAGGGGTCAAACTCCTGAGCTATCTGCCCTGACTATAGTGTCTGGATGTCTCCAGAGCCCTCAGGAGCCCCATTATTTGGGGTAGTATCTACTTTGGCAGTCAATGAGATCCTGCTGAGACGTGCATAAGTGTAACCTCTGGAATGACCTCCCGACTCACTTTGAAATCTCTTAACCATATAAACTCATTTGTCTTTACCTTTTCCCTCTTTTGGTCAAGGTCTTTTTCCAGTTGCATTGCTAGTTGATGCTTGGTAGTAATCCCTTGGTGCCAGGGAGGCTTATCCCCAGGAGTCATATCTCACCCTGGGGGGAATTGTATTTCTTCTTTAGAAAAATTTCTGTTCAAGTCTTTTGCCCATTTTTTGAATTGGGTTACTTGTATTTTTATTGTTGAGTTGTATGATCTCTGTATATAAGATGGAGTTTAAACCCTAGGCAGATATTTGGTTTCTAAAAATTTATACCCAAAGAGCAGAATACCTGTTTACCATCTTAACAAAGTCATTTGAAGTACAAAAGGATTTAATTCTGAGGAAGTCCTACTTATATATTTTTTCTTTCATTGCTTCTGCTTAGGGTGTAAGGTTTAAGAGACTACCGCCTACCACAAGATCTTGAAGATGTTTGTCTACATTTTCTTCTAGAAGTTTTATGGTTCCAGCTTTTATATTTAGGTCCTTGATAAATTTTGAGTAAATTTGTGTATAAGTTATGAGATAGGAGTCCTCTTTCTTTCTTTTAGCTACGGATATCCAGTTCTTCCAGCACCATTTGTTGAATAGAATGTTCTGGGTGGGTTTGATGGCCTTGGCTCACTTGACCATAAATGTGAGTGTCTATTTCTGAATTCCTGATTTGGTTCCATTAGTCAATATTTCTTTCTTGATGTGAATACCATGCTATTTTTGCCATTGTAGCTAACTAATTTGCTTTAAAGTCAGGAAATGAGAGTCCTCCAACTTCATTCTTCTTTGTTAGATATTTTTGGCTATTTGGGGCTACCCACCCTACCAAATAAATTTGATAATTGACTTTTCCATTTCTGTAAAAAAGACTGTTGGAAATATTATTGGGATAACATTGAATCTGTAAATCAGTTAGGTAGAAGTGATGTCTTAATGATATTTAGTCTTCCAATCCATGAACACAGAATGTCCTTCAATTTTTTTAGGTTTTCTTTGGTTTCTTTTAGCAATATTTTGTAGTTTTCTGAATACAGGTTCTTTATGTACTTGGTTAAGTATCTTCCTAAATATTTAATTATTTTTGTTGCTATTTTAAATGGAAATTTTCTTCTGACTTCCTCCTCAGATTACTCATTAATTGTGTATAGAATGCTACACATTTTTCCATATTAATCTATTATCCTGTCACTTTGCTGAACTCACCCATTAGTTTTAGTAGCTTTGTTCTGGGTTTTTCAGGATTTTCTAGCTATTGGATCATATCATCAGTGAATACTGAAAGTTTTACTTTTTCCTTTCCTATTTTGGTGCCTTTTATTTCTATTTATTGCCTAATTGCTCTAGCTAGAACTTCTAGCACATTATTGAATAACAGTGGTGAGGGTGGTCATCGTTATCTTGTTTCCTGTCATAGCAGGGAAGCATTCAATTTTTCAACATTGAGTACAATGTTGGTTGTGTTTTTTCCATATATGCACTTTACCATATTGAAAGAAATTTCATTCTATTCCTATCTTTTGGGCTGTTTTTAACAAGAAAGGATGCTGTATGTTGTCATATGACTTCTCTGAGTCAATCAAGATGATCATGTGATTTTTCTTCTTAAATGTATTAATATGGTGTATTACACTAATTGATTTCCCTTTGTTGAAACACCTTTGCATAGCTGGGATGAAATCCAATTGATTGCAGTGTATAATTCTTTTAATATGCTTTTGGATTCAGTTTGCAAGTATTTTGTTGAGGATTTTGGCATCTATATTGGTCCATAATTTTCTTTTTTCATACTATCTTTGTCTGGTTTTGGTATTGGTGTGATGTTGGCTTCATAGAATGAGTTTTGTAGTGCTCCCTCCTATTGAATTTTTTGGAAGAGTTTGAGCAAGATTGGTATTAGATTTGAATGATTGGTAGAATTCACCTGTGAAGTCATCTGGTTCTGGGATTTTCACTTTTCAGAGGGTTTTAGTGACTGTTTCAATATCATTACTTGTGACTAGTTTGTTGAGGTCTTCTATTTCTTCTAGAGGCAGTTCATGTGTTTCTAGGAATGTGTCCATTTTGTCTGTTTTGCCTAGTTTTTTGGCATACAGTTGTTCATAGTATCCTCTTATGATCGCTTTCATTTCTGCTGGATCAGTGGTAATGTCCCTCCTCTCATTTTGATTTTATTTATTTGCATCTTCTCTCTCTCTTTTTTTTTCCTGTCAGTCTAGCTAAGGATTTGCCAATATTGTTGTTCTTCTAGAAGAACAAACTTTTTGTTTTGTTGATTCTTTCTGTTGTTTTTTGGTTCTCAATTTCATTTATTTCTACTCTTATCTTTGTTATTTCTTTCCTTCTGCTTTTTGGGGATTAGTTTGCTGTTTTTTTCTGGTTCCTCCAGGTGTACAATTATGTCTTTAATTTTAGCTCTTTCTTCTGTTTTAATGTAAGCATTGAGGGCTATAAATTTCCTTCTCAACCCTGCCTTCACTGCATCCCCTAGGTTTTGATATGTTGTGTTCTCATTTTCATTTGTATTGAGATATATACTGATATATAAATTTACTGGGACCTGTCTTGTGACCCAACATATGATCTATCCTGGTGAAATATCCATGAACACTTGAGAAGAATGTATATCCTTCTGTTTTGGGGTATTATGCTCTATAAATGTCTGCTAGGTCTAGTTCATTTATCATATTACTCAAGCTCTCTGTTTCTTTATTGATACTCTGTCCACATGTTCTATACAATGCTGAGAGTGGTATATTGAAGTCTCCAACTATTATTGTAGAGACATCTATTTCTCCCTTCAATTTTGTGTGTTATTGTGTGTCTCATGTATTTTGGGGCACTCGGTAGGTACATAAATATTTATTACAGTTATTTTTTTCTTGTTGAATTGTCCTTTTTATTAATATATAATAACCTTCTTCATCTCTTTTTAACAGTTTTGCATTTAAAATCTATTTTGTCCAATATCAGTATCACTTCTCCAGATCATTTTCAGTTACTTTTTGCATGGAAAATCTTTTTCCAACTTTTCTCCTTCAGCTTGGTTGTGTCCTTTCATCTATGGTGAATCTTGTAGACAGCATACATATTTTTTATTCATTCAATCTATGTCTTCGTATTGGAGTGTTCCAATACATTCATGTTCAATGATATTACTGCAAAGACATTACTTTCTTCAGCCATTTTATCCTTTGGCTTTCCATCATCATACCTTACTATTATCTTTTAATCTTTTTAGTTTTTCTTACTAATTATATTCATTTCTACACTCTTCTCCAAGAAGAGACTTCTCCAAGTCTCTCTCCATTGTCTTTTGCTTTCAGGCTGCAGAACTCTCTTTAGAATCTCTTGTAAATCCATTCTTTTGGTAACAAACTCTCTCAGTGATTGTTTATCTGTCAAGACTTTAAACTCACCCTCATTTTTGAAGGACAGTTTTGCCAGATAAAGATTTCTTGGCTGGCAGTTTATCTCTTTCAGAATCTTGTGTGTGATGCATTGCTTTTCTCTTGCTGCTTCTAATGTTTTTTTTTTGAGGTGCCGGGGGATGGAGATTGAACCCAGGACCTCATATGTGGGAAGCTGGCACTCAACCACTGAGCCACATTGACTTCCCTGGGTTGGTTTTTTCATTTGTTTTGCTTGTTGTTTGTTTGTTTGTTTTCTTCAGGAGGCAGCAAGAACTGAACCCAGGAACTCAACTGCTTATGCCACATCCACTCCTGCTCCTAAATTTTTAATCTCATCCATTCTATGTTTCATTACCATAATCTCTGTTACTTTTCTTTACAGGCTTTCAAAATGTTCTTTATGCTCTCCCAGTGTCTTCTTAATATACATTATCTCTTTAGCCATATTTTCCTTCAACTCCTTGTATTTAGGAGATTTGTACGAACATTGTTGATCAGTTGTCTTAAATCCTGTGTCTTGTTAGGATTTTGATTTGATCCTTTTGCTGGGCCATCTTCCTGTTTCTTAATACTGTTTGTAATTTTTTGCTAATGTCTAGGCATCTGATTATGTTGGTGAATTTACCCTGATGGTCGATTTCTCTCTTTTGCCTAGTGATTTTGTTTTCTGGCTCCTCTTTGATTTTTGTTTCAACTTATTCAAAATCTTTAAGATAGCCCTACTTATGCTATCAAAACAGGTCCAGGGACCCAATAATGGGGTGCAGACCAGATATGACCTGGACCTGAGAGGCTCCATAAAGCTTTTTTTACTTATTGAAGTTTCCTGACCTGCCAGCAGATGGTGCTCATCAGTGAACCTTTCCATGGAGGTGTCTCTTTCAGCTTCCGCTTGATGGTGATTCTGGTCTGGTCAGAGCTGTGATTCATTCAAGAGAATCCACTCTCCACCCTCCGCTGCACCCTCTCTCCTCCCAGTGAAGATGATGTTGGTTCCTCTCTTAGTTGGCCACAGTGAGTCACAGGTTTTACCCAGGCTGTTCATCTTGAGGGTGGGGAATGTGTGCTATTCCCAGCCATGGGAGCTAGTAACTCATGGTTTTTGCTTTGGCATCTTCATCTTTCTGTCCCTCTTATTCCAGGATGATGCATAGAACTGTCCTGTCTGCAGACCCTAAAAGCAGCTCCCTCAGATATCTTTTTGCCCTTACTCCATTGTTTTTTAAAGAGAGTTGAGTCCTGCCACCCTACTCTGATTCTTTCTTCCCATAAATTTCCCTCTGTATTTAATTTTTGTCCATTTAATGTCTGTGGCCAAGAGAGGTATACTAAATACAAGTAAATCATTGTAGATTTGCTATTTAAATATTGATTCACTCCTTTCAGGTGTCTTTTTTTTTTACTTTATATCATAATTGTGGAATGTAATACTTGTCAGTAGTAAATGATCCATATTGTTGCCAATTTTATCTCATAGTAATGGTTAATTATGTAAACTAGCCTATCAACCTTTTTTATTCTGTTTACTTTTCATGTGTACAATACCTTTGTTTTCATTTCATATGTAAATATTTTAAAAAATATATACTAAGTGTGCCTACTGTTCAAGGATCTGGGCATAGAGTATTAAACAAATAGAATTCCTCATGTTCTGAATTCCAATAAATTTTACCCATTCTGTTTGTTTTTCTTGACAATTTTGTGTTGTGTTTCTTACAAATAGCTTACAAAATGATTTTTGTTATGTCTATTTTTTTTCACCCAGTCTCTTTAAAATTCTTGTCTTTTAATAGGCTGTTTATATAACTTAAATTCGTTTGTCATATTGTTTTCTGTTTTTATGCATCAATGCAAAGTACAGACTTTATTTTCTAACATCTACTTTTTAGAGTTGCTTTTATTCCTTAATTTGTGAAGCTTTCTAATTCTATTAGGGATTACCTTCATATTTTGCAAAAACATTCTTAGCCTATATTTTTCATAAGAATAAAATCATACAAATTATTATTTCCTCCTTGCATTAGAAAATGGGATTAGACTCAGATTTTTATTAATAAGTTCCTTTTTTATCAGTAAATTATTATTGTAAATATGAATATTCATTTTCAAGTATTATTTAATTTTTGTATTCCATTTTAGATTCCTATTTACACTAATTTTTTACTTTACCCTATATTTAATTTCATTCATCATTCACTCTAATTTCTTTTACTGTTTTGAAGGCTCACTGCCAATCCTTTTATGCCACAGATTTCCCAAATCTGAGTTATTATTTTGATTCATATTTTTGTTGACTGCCAAATATTTTTGAGTATTTATTATTCAAGAAGCTTATTATAAGTGGTGAATTTTCTGAGATGTTGAATAGTTTATAGACTTTTTAATGATTTTTATATGTGATGGATATTTGGTACAATATGGATTTCAAAATTCCTTAGTTGTTGCTTCATTTTCTTCTAATTTATTGATGAAAAGTAAAGCGTAATTTTTATGCCTTTGATTGTACCTGATTTTTTCTCTGCCAAAATACTTTTAGATTTTTATTCTGCCTTTGTTTTGTTTAAAAATATTTTCAGGTTATTCTTTTGTTACATTGGTGTTGAATTGGTTAAGTCCTTTTAACCAACATACTCAGTTCTCTGTAGTTGCTTTGTGTTAGTAGTTTTGATTTGTTTTATGTGTTTGCTTTTTGTATTATCCTTTTTATCTCAAGTAAATTTTCTTCATTTGCCTCTTTGATGACCATTTCAATTGGTCAAGCCCCTTTTAAGGAATTTACAACACTTTAGTCCAATGCAACCCTCCCCCCATCTCTTTGAACTTTCTCTAAATTCCAGGAGAGCCTATATATGCCACATTATTGGTTTGATTATTATGAACAATTACTAATATTTATTATTCTAAAATGTCATAAGTATTTATTCATTGAATCCACCCAATAATTCTCTGTTGAAGATATTATTATTTCCCCTCATTTTATGGATATTGAAAAAGTCATAAATAGATTTAGTTATTTGCCTAATATCACATAACTAGTAAGAGGTAAAATAACCTTTTTCTAAGCCTCATGCTCATGCTCTTGACCTGGGCTATATTATCTTTGAAGTGCAAATTCTGCTTTTAATTATTTGCAATTTAAGTTTTAAGTCTTCTACTATAGTTCTATATATGTTTTTAAATAATCCTTCTTTATCTAAATCTTCTTTTAATTCTTGCCTTAAATTATCCTGTTTTTTTTTTTGTTTGTTTGTTTTTGTTTTCCTTCATCTTTGCTTATTCTCTGTTCATGGCATTTTAATCCTTCTTCCTAGAAAGCATATCATTAAAGTCTTCTTGTATCCTAAACATTATATTTTTTCTTCTGGTTGTCAAATGATCCTTTATTGAAATATTTTCCTTTGTAATTCTTAAGTAGCTGGGCATACCATAACACTGCTGTTGACATCATCTATAATGTCATGAGGGTAGTGGCCATCAACATAGTCCTCAGAAGCTGGTTAATTGTTCCAGAGAAATTTCTGGCTACAGATTGGTGCTGCATTTGTTGGGGAATGTTGACAATCTCATCAGAAATGATATTTACACTGTACTTAAGTGTTTTTATGCTTCTTTCTGTCTCTGGGTGGTTTCTTATGGGCTCTGATGATCAGGATGGAGGCAGAAGGTACCATTTCAATCTGGGTCTTTCTGGGTCTGAATGGTCAAATTTACCACAATCCTTAGACTTTTCCAGTCACGAGTTGCTTTGGCAATGTCATCACCAACCTTTTTTGACGACAGACCCAGGGGACCAATCTTGGGGGCCGGTGGATATGTGGCATGAACTGGAAGTAAATGTCAATTGAAGGGAAACTAGAGAATAATCTAGGATATGTGGAACAGTGATTTCAGTGGTGGATGAAGATTGTGGTTAATAGTATATATATAAGATGACAGCACAACACTGTGATGAAAATGAAAGCCAGTGAGTATGTACTTTGAATGGATTCTACAAAACATGGGACTGTATAACAAAGGTGATACCTTATATCACAGAGTTGTGCTGTCATCACCTCAGTCAATTTTAGAACATTTTCATTATTCCAAAAGGAAAAATATCATACCCCTTTATCATACCCCTCTATTGTTGTCCCATAATATTGAAAAAATATCTTCTTGCCATTGCTGTAAAATATTACAATATTACTGTTAACTATCTTTCATAAGTTACATTAGTTGTAATTTTCCTTTGACTCACCATGTTCTTAGCACTTTGTAAAAGAAGAACATTCTTATAGTTAATACTATTAACCACACTCTTCATCCACCACCGACATTACTACGTTATACATACACAGATTATTCTCTAGTTTCCTTTCGATTTACATTTACTTCCACATATTACCTCTTTCAGCCACAATCACATTGTTAGTTATACTCATTATAATCTGTTACTCTCAGCTCTATTCATTCCCACACTTTTACAGTTAACCTTTTTAATAATGCTACATGCATTAAGCAACATCTCCCATTCTCAACCCACATTCTATTTCCTAGTAACCTGTTCTCTAGTGTTAACATCTGTGAGCTTACTCATTGTATTTAGTTCATATTAGTGAGACCATACAATATTTGTCTTTTTGTGTCTGGCTTATTTACATAATATCCTCTAAGTTCATCCATGTCGTCATATGCATCCCAATTTCATTTCTTCCTACATTCTTCTTTTTTTTTTTTTTTAAAGATTTTATTTTTTTATTTATTCATTTATCCCCCCCTTGCTGCTTGTGCTCGCTGGGTCAGCTAACCATGCCGTGCGGGCGGGCTTGCCTTCACCAGGAGGCCCCGGGAACCGAACCCGGGGCCTCCCATATGGTAAACGGGAGCCCTACCGATTGAGCCACAGCCGCTTCCCCCTACATTCTTCTTAACATCCCATTGTGTGTATATGCCACATTTTGTTTATCCATTCATTAGTAGATGGACACTTGGGCTAGTTTCATATTTTAGCAATTATGAATAATGCTGCTATGAATATCGTTGTGCAATTGTCTGTCTACATCCTTGCTTATATCCCTGGTAACGGGATTGCTGGATCATATGACAGTTCTATTCAGCTTCTTGAACTATCTTCCACAAAGGTGGCAGCATTCTACATTCCCCCCAACAGCGAAGGAGTGTTCCTGTTTCTCCACACCTTTTCCAGCACTTATAGTTTTCTGTTTTTTTTTTTTTTTTTTTTTTTTTTTTTTAATAATAGCCATTCTATAAAGTGTGAAATGGTATCTCATTGTAGTTTTGATCTGCATTTCCCTAATAGCTAGTGATGTTGAACACTTTTTCTTGTGCTTTTTGGCCATTTGTATTTACTCTTTGAAGAAATGTCTATTCAAGTCTTTTGCCAATTTTTAATTTTGTTGCTTGTCTTTTTATCATTGGATTGTTTGGTCACTTTATATAACATGGGTATCGAACCTTTATCAGATATGTCATTTCCAAATATTTTATCCCCTTGAGTAGGCTGACTTTTTACTTACTTGACAAAGTCCTTTGAAGAACAAAAGTGCTAAATTTTGAGGAGGTCCAACTTATCTATTTTTCTTTTGTTGCTTGTGCATTAGGTGTGAGGATTAAGAAACTACTGTCTACCACACAATCTTGAAGATGTTTCCTGACATTTTCTTCTAGGAGTTTTATGGTTGTAGCTTTTATATTTAGGTCCTTGATCCATTTTGAGTTATTTTTTGTAAAAGGTGTGAGATAGTCGTCCTCTTTCTTTCCTTTGAATATGGATAACCAGTTCTTCCAGCACCATTTGTTGAATAGACTTTTCTGGTCCAGCTAGGTGGACTTAACAGCCTTGTCAAAAATCACTTGACTGAGTATGTGGCAGTCTATTTCTGAACTCTCTATTCAGTTCTACTGGTCAATCTTTCTATCTTTATGTCAGTACCGTGCTGTTTTTACCATTGTAGCTAAGTAATATGCTTTAAAATAAGGAAGTGAAAGTCCTCGAACTTCATTCCTCTTTTTAAAAACTTTTTTTGGCTATTCAGGCCCCCCACCCTTCCAAATAAATTTCATAATAGGCTTTTCCGTTTCTGCAAAAAAGGCTGTTGAGATTTTTATTGTGATTTCATTTAATCTATAAATCAGTTTGGGTAGAATTGACATCTTAATGATATTTGGTTTTCCAGTTCCTGAACACGGAATATCCTTCCATTTATTTAAGTCATCTTTTTTTTTTTTTTTTTTTTTTTTAGCAATGTTTCATGGTTTTCTGAATACAGATTATTTATATCCTTGGTTAAGTTTATTCCTACATATTTGATTTTTTATTCGCTATTATAAATGGATTTTTTTCTGATTTGCTCCTCAGATTGCTCATCAGTAGTGTACAGAAATGCTACCATTTTAAATATTAATCTCGTATCCCACCATTTTTGCTGAACTCATGCATTAGTTACAGTAACTTTGTTGTGGATTTTCTAAGTATAGGTTCATATCAGCAAATACAAAAGTTTTATTTCTTACTTTCCTATTTGGGTGCCTTTTATTTCTTTATCTAGCCTAATTGCTCTAGCTAGAACATCTAGCACATATTGAATAACAGTTGCAATAGTGGGCATCCTTGTCTTGTTTTTTAATCTCAGCAGGAAAGCTTTCAGTCTTTTAACACTGAGTACAATGCTGGCTGTCAGTTTTTCATATATGCACTGTACCTTATTGAGAAAGCTTCCTTCTATGCCTATCTTTGGGAGTGTTTTATTAAGAAAGGATGCTATATTTTGTCAACTGGTCTTCTGAATTAATGGAAAGGATCACGTGATTTTTCTTCTTCAATTGATTAATATGGTTTATTACACTAACTGATTTTCTTAAATTGAAAAACACTTGCATACCTGGGATAGAAACCACTTGATTGTGGGCTATAATTCTTTTAATGTGTTTTTGGATTTGGTTTGCAAGTATTTTGTTGAGGATTTTTGCATCTATATTCATTAGAGATATTGGTCGGTAATTTTCTTTTTTCATAGTATCTTTATCTGGTTTTGGTATTAAAGTGATATTGGCTTCATAGAATGAGTTTAGTAGCATTCTTTCCTGTTCAATATTTTGGAAGAGCTTGAGCAAGATTGGTATTAGATCTTCTTTGAATAATTGGTTGAATTCACCTGTGAAGCCATCTGGTCCTGGACTTTTAATCTTTGGGAGGTTTTTGACGACTCTTTCATTCTCTTCATTTGTTATTGGTTTGCTGAGATTTTCTATTTCTTTTAGGGTCATGTGTTTTTAGGAATTTGTCCATTTTGCTTATGTTGTCTAGTTTTTTGGCATACAGTTTTTCATAGTATCCACTTATGATCACTTTCATTTCTGTTGGATCAGAGGTAATGTCCCTCCTCTCATTTATAGTTTAATTTAGTTGCATCTTCTCCTTTTTCTTTGTCAATCTAGCTAAGGGTTTGCTGATTTTGTTGTTCTTCTTGAAGAACCAACTTTTCATTTTGTTGATTCTCTTTGTTGTTTTTTTCGTTCACAAATTTCTTTTATTTCTGCTCTAATTTTTTGTTATTTCTTTCCTTCTGCTTGCTATGAGATTAGTTTGCTGTTCTTTTTCTAGTCCTTCCAGATGTGCAGTTAGGTCTTTGATTTTACTTCTTTCTTTTTTTAAAATGTAAGCATTGAGGGCTATAAATTTCCTTCTCAACCCTGCCTTCACTTCATCCCATAGGTTTTGATACGCTGTGTTCTCATTTTCATTCATCTCAAGATATTTACTGAATTCTCTTGTAATTTCTTCTTTGATCACTGATTATTTAAGACTGTGTTGTTTAATCTTGATGTATATGTGAATTTCCCTTATTCTGTCTTATTGATTTCCAGCTTCATTCCATTATGATCAAAGGAAGTGTTTTGCATAATTTCAATCTTTTTAAATTTATTGAGACCTGTCTTGTGACCCAAGATATATGGTCTATCCTAGAGAAGGATCCATGAATGCTTGAAAAGAATGTATATCCTCCTGTTTTGGGGTGTAATACTCTTTAAATATCTGTTAGGTCTGCTTTATTTATCATATTATTCAAGCTTTCTGTTTCTTTATTCATCTTTGTCCAGATGTTATAATCAATGCTGAGAATGGTGTATTGAAGTCTTCAACTGTTATTGTAGAGGCATCTATTTTTCCCTTCAGTTTTGTCAGTGTGTGCCTTGTGTATCTTGGGGCACCCAGTTTAGGTGCCCCAATATTTATTACAGTTATTTCTTCTTGGTGTATTGTACCTTTTATTAATCTATTATGACCTTATTCATCCTTTATAACAATTTTGCATTTAAAATCTATTTTGTCTTATATTAATATTGCTACACCCACTCTTTTTTAATGCTATTTGCATGGAATATATTTTATCTAACCTTTCACTTTCAACCTAGTTGTGTCCTGATGTGTGTTAGGTGTGTCTCTTATAGACAGATTATAAATGGCTCATATTTTTTTAATCCAGTCTATCAGTTTATGTCTTTTGATTGGGAAATGCATTCTATTAACATTCAATGTTATTACTGTAAAAGCATTACTTACTTTCATTCATTTTATCCTTTGACTTTCTGTTTTCATATCTTACTATTGTCTGTCTTTTTACCTTTTAATTTACCCTTCCTAATAATTTTATTTATACACTGTCCTCCAAGTCTCTCATTCTTGCTTTTTCTGTTCAGGCTACAGTACTCCCTTTAGTATCTCTTGTAACATACTCTCTGCTTTGTTTGTCTGTAAAGACTTCAAATTCATCATCATTTTTGAAGGACAGTTTTGCTGTAAATAGAATTCTTGGCCTGCAGTCTTTCTCTTTCTGTATCTTAAATATATATCTTACCACTGACTTGCCTCCATGGATTCTGATGATAGGTTGGTACTTAATCTTGAGATTCCCTTGTATGCAATGCTTTACTTTTCTCTTGCTGCTTTCACAATCCTCTCTTTATTTCTGATATTTGTCATTCTTAATAGTAGTTGTATCAGAGTAGCTCTATTTGGATTTATTCTCTTTGGGGTGTTTTGTTCTTCTTGGATATTGATATTTATATCTTTCACAAGTGTTGGGAAGTTTTTGGTCATTATTTTTCAAGTATTCTTTCTGCCCCTTTTCTCTTCCCCTGCTCGGACACTGATAACAACATATGTTTGTGCTTTTCACATTGTCATTCAATTCCTTGAGAGCCTACTCCATTTTTTTCCATTTTTTTTTCACTTTCTGTCCTCCTTTTTAAGTTCAGATGTACTGTATTTGATATCACTAATTCTGTTCTCCATCAATTCAAATCTGCTGTTATGTGCCTCTAATATATTTTTAATCTCATCTGTTGTATCCTTCATTCCCATAAGCTCTGTTACTTTTCTTTGCAGGTTTTCAAATGTTCTTTATGCTCAACCAGTGTCTTCTTAATATCCTTTATCTCTTTAGTCATATTTTCCTTCAGTTCTTTGAATTGATTTAGGAGATTTGTGTGATTATCAATGATTAGTTTTCTTAAATCCTTATCTCATCAGGATATTTGATTTGTTCCTTCGGCTGAGCCATTTCTGTTTCCTAGTATGGTTTGTAATTTTTTGCTGATGTCTACACATCTAGCTGTGTTGTTGAATTTACTCTGATGGTCAATTTCTTTCCTGTTTTTTTTTTTTCCACGACTCTTCTTTGATGTTTGGTTCAACTTCTTCTGAGTCTTTAAAATTGCCCTTAAGTTATCAAAATTATACCAGGTATTCACTAATGAGGCACAGACTTTCTCCCAGGATTTTGGGTTAAGAGAGATCTAAATGTAGTTTTTCTCTTTCAGGTTTCTTGTCAGCCAGCAGATGGTGATCATTGGTAAACCTTTCCACAGAAGTGTTTCTTTCAACCTCTGCTTGCCAGTGTTTCTGGTCTGGGCAGAGCCAAAATACAAAGTGTGCTCTGCTGGCCAAATTCACTGAAGAGAAAGTACTCTGCTACCTCTGCAGTACCCTCCCTTTTCCCAGGGTGGAAGATGTCCATTCCCCTCTCAGTCAGCTGCAGTGAGCCATGGGTTTTATACAGGCTGTACACCTTCCCCATACCCATGGGGTTTAGTAAATTATGGTTGTCATTTTGGTTCTTCATCTCTCTGTCCCTCACCCTTCAGTGGGTTGTGCAGGACTGTCCTGGTCTGATGACTCCCAAAGCAGGTCACTCAGACAGTTTTTGGCCCTTTCTCCATTGTTTTTGTGAGAGAGCTGAGTCCTGCCTTCCTACTCCAAAGCCATCTTCCCAGAATTTCTCAGACTAAATATTATTTTAATTCCTATAATATATTCTCTCATCTCTTCTCTTGAGACATCCTTCCTCAACTCAAATGCTCCCTTTTGTTTAGTGTTTTTTGTCTTAGTCTGTTTCAGGTCTTTTTGTAACTGCTATTTTTTTCTTTATTCATTTTCTAATGAGGGGAGATCCACCAGAACTGTTTTCCAATAGACAAAGAATGTTAATTGTACTAACTAAATTCTGCCCCCTTGTTTCCTGGTATAACCCCATTTCCCCATTTTCACACCTGTGGCTAGAGAGCATTCTTGTGTGTGTGTTGTGCATGTGTATATAGCTCCTAGGCTTAGCTGGTTCGATGTCTCACAGTCTTTTATTTAGTGAGCTTCTGCTGTGCTGATATGGCATCTTCTACTCATACAGCTTGTTTCTCAGCAATTTAAACCAATAGACCAAATGAAAAACTACAGATTTTTTCCTATCTCCAATCAAAAAGTCCTTATTTCTATGTACCTTTCCCATGATGAACCTACCAAAAGTACTTTGCCTTTTCTATTCCTTCTAGTAATTCAGTTTTATCAGTTACAGAGTCTGAACTAATGTAGAAAAGAGTAGTATTTGTGTACAGAAGTAATCCTATTTTGTTTGTCCTTAAAACAATGCCCTTTCAAAGAAAGGAGGACTGAAAGGTTTTATGATTGGTTTATAATCTTGTGTCTTATCTACGGTCCAGGTGGTTGGATGAATCAAAGTATCTCCCCAGCTTCTTTTGATCCTACATTCTTTCATTTGATTGTTTCAGGTTATAAAAGGCATTTGAGCCTCAATCTCCTCACTCTCTCATACCGGTCTTTGTTTATAAATTGTTGTTAGGTTTATAATTTTAAAAATTCTGGAATTTTTCTCTTTTTCTCTGACTTTATAGACATTTTAGTGGAAAGCTAGAAAACTAATTGCAGAGAAAGTTTTTTAAGACACAGAAACAAGGCTTAGAGATATCAAATAACTTGCTGCAGGTCTTAATCTTTCATCTTTCCTTTCCCCCAAAGGTTTTATTATAGACCATAATCTTTTCCTATTTTTCGTAAGTATAAGTGGTTAGACAATGACAGTCATCCCGATTGGGTATTTATGCCCTGAAATTTTAACTCCTGTACATTATAAAATGTAGTAACTTGACATGTAAATATTTTACATTCTTATTGGAAATATACTGACCAATTTAGAGTTTATAGAATAATAACTCCAAACCAGATGAGCCGTGCATTTATTCATTTGCTCTTTGTTTTAATTTCAAAGGTGATAGTTTTCATATGTGAATGAAAGGGCAGGAGTGTTGATGGCATTTTGACAGATTCCATTATATACTTTATCATTTAATAAAGCAAGATTGAACTTATAGACATTTTTACTATGTGCATTTGTTGTTTTTGTGTATTAACGAGTAGATTTCTTTTTGTGGAACAAATTTAGTGAAATTAGGTAACCAAAATGATGACATTATCTATTAGTTATCTGACACTAGCATCGTTGAAAAGGCTGAGTGGACAAAATGAGTAAATTCAAACTAAAAACTTAAGGTATTTTCATTTCTTCCCTTTTTTAATGTCTGTGAGAATAAAAACAGTTCTGAAGCCATCAAGTGTTATAACTATCCTTTGCATTTCTTCCTTTTAGAGGTACCTACAGGAATATGTTAACCAAAGGGAAATGTAATTTTTCCAAAATTTACTTAACTACACATGTGAGAAACATACTTTAGTGGAAATTCTTGGTCTTGAGTCTAAATTAGAAAAGTTTTGCTAAATGTTTAGTATATTTTTATCTAACTCAGCAATTATAATAGTGGAGGATCCAAAACATTCCTGTTATTATTTAGCATTTGTGTTCAGTATTACTTCAGAATTACTTTTTTTTTTTTTTTTTAGGAGATACCGGGGATTGAACAGAGACCTCATACATAGAAAGCAAGTGCTCAACCACTTGAGCTACATCTGCTCCCCAGAATTACTTTTTATTTGTACTTCATGCTGACAGTCATCCCAGTGCTCTTTTTTTAAAAATTAATATATTTTATTTTTTAGAGCAGTTTTAGGTTTACAGAAAAATTGAGCAGAAATTGCATAGATTACAAATAACCCCCCTTTCTATCCTCACAGTTTTCCCCTTTTATTAACATTTTGCATTAGTGTTGTAATTTGTTACAATTTATGAATCAATATAGATACATTATTATCAAATGAAGTTCATTAGGGTTCATTCTTTACGTTCTACAGTTCTAAGAGTCTTGACAAATGCATAATGTCATGTATATACCATTACAGTATCATATAGAATAGTTTTACTGTCCTAAAAAGGCCCTCTGCTCCACCTAGTAATCCCTCCCTCCTTCACCCTGAACCCCTGGCAACCACTGATCTTTTTACTGTCTCTATAGTTTTGATTTTTACAGCATGCCGTATAGTTGGAATCATACTGTATGGAGCCTTTTCAGACAGGCATCTTTAACATGCATTTAAGGTTCCTCCATGTCTTTTCATGGCTTCATCGTCCAATTTTTTTAAGACACTGAATAATATTCTATTGTATGGATATACCACAGTTTATTTATCCATATGCCTATTTAATGACATATTGGTGGCTTCCAATTTTTTACATTCTTAATAAAGCTACAATAAATATTCATGTGCAAGTTTTTGTATGGGCATAAGTTTTCAACTCATTTGGGTAAATACCTAGTATGATTAATGATAAATTGCAGAGTAAGACTATATTTAGCTTTGTAAGAAACTACCAGACCGTTTTTGTAAGTGTATGTACCATTTTGTGTATGTACCAGCAATGAATGAGAATTCCTGTGTTTCCACATAATCACCAGTGTTTTAGATTTTAGATATTCTATTAGGCATGTAGTGGTATCTCACTGATGCTTTAATTTGCAATTCCTTAATGATATATGATGTTGAGCATCTTTTCATATACTTATTTGCCACATGTTTATCTTCTTTGGTGCGGCAACTGCTCTTTTTGAAACTTCTGTGCCTTACATTTTATTAATGAGATCTTTGTATTAATTTTAATATTTCATTCTTCCAGTGATGCTGTTCCTTTGTGAAAGGTAGAAATTTATATTAACCCCCCAAATTTTTCTCTCTTGTTTTTAAATTTCTCTTTCTCTCTCTTTCTCTCACACACATGCATTTGCACACACACATATACACACACTCAGCAATGGGCATTGTTTCTCTGTGTTAACCTTGAAGATCTCCTTGCAAGCTTTAAATTTATCAGAGTTGTAGCACTTTAATTCCCCTTCCTCTTGTTGTCACCATCAATTCTTTCCTTTTATCATCCTGCAGATCTTTAGTGGGCTTCCTCCCCTGTGAATATCATATTATAGGAATGAACCATGCAATTTATGTATATATAATACTACTATCTACCTGTAGGATAACTATTATAGATAATAGTTTAGTGTTTTGCTGAGTGACTTAAAATAAAATTTGAATATATTTACTATCTAGCCCTTAGACCAAGTATTGAAAGAGCTCATTTTGTTATGTCCTAATGCATGTTAAAAATAAACATCATTTATAGCTCAACACCTTCTATATTCTTCCTAAATGAAAATTACAAATGAATCCCAATTGTGCCAAATTGTATCTGTTCTATGCAGGTTCACTCTTAAGCATGCAAAAGTCACTACTATCTCTCAGAATGCTTTATAGATTTTTAAAATGTACTTTTCCTTACAGGCCCAATATAATGTTTGTTGCTGTTCTGTGGCTAAGGTGGCTAAGAATATTGGATTATTTTCATGGCAATGTTTAAATGATCAGCATTCCCATCTATTTTTATTTATTTATTTATTTATTTATTTGCTGAAGGTAAAAAAGAATATTGTGGTAGGTAAAATAATAGCCCCACAAAAATGTCCACATCCTTATCCCCAGAACCTATGAAATATTACCTTCCATGGCTGATATGTGGATGTGATTAAATTAAGGGTCTTGAGATTGGGAGATTATCCTGGATTATCCACGTGTGCCTAATGTAATTACAAGGGCCCTTCTAAGTGAAAGAGGGAGTCAGAAGCTCAGGGAAGAGGATGTGAGATTTGAAGGTGCTATACTGCTGGCTTTGAAAATGAAAGAAGGAGCCATGAGCCAAGGAATGCAGTTGGCTTTTAAAAGTTGGAAAAGGGAAGGGAACATATTCTCCCCTAGAGCCTCCAGAATGAGTGTGACTCTATCAACACCCCTTGATTTTAGTTCAGTGAAACTCATTTTGAACTTCTGAACTCCAGAATTCTCAGATAATAACTTTCTGTTATTTTAAGCCACTCCATTTGTGGTAATTTATTGCAGCAGCAATAGGAAACTAATATAAACATCCACAGCCTTTGTACAGTTTGTGATGCCTTAGGCCCCATTAGAGATTGGCTTTGAGCTTCTCTGCCCAAGGGCCCTGAAAAAGCAGCAAAAGAAAGACTACCAGTGTCCGGAAGTCTAAGTCCATTTAATTGAAAGCTACAAGCTTGAGAATATAGGATACTCCTAGGGAGCAGCATCTTCTATCCTCCTTATGGAGATAGAAAGGTGAACATTGAGAATCTTACCATTCTCGGATTGAAAGTTAGTAATTTTTTTTATGTAAAAGGGAAAGAAAGAAAAACTTCCCTTTTCTGTAGATTTGGTAAGTATGCAGTTTCATATAGCTGATGAAGCTTGAGCAAATGATTCACCAACAGATTACAAGAGTTATCAACTTTACAGCCTTAAATTGTTGGGTCCTTAAGCATATGCGTTTGTCACTAGGGCAGATCCATATTTTAAGTTCCACTTTCAGGAGACAAATTGAATGTCAGGATGTATTCAGCTGCGAGTAAGCAACATGACTAATAGTATTTTTTTTTTCAATCTGGTAACCATCTTTTTTTAATTAGAGAAGTTGTGGGTTTACAAAACAATCATGCATAAAATGCAGAATTCTCATACACCACCCCACCACCAACACGTTGCATTGGTGTGGAACATTTGTTACAACTGATGATATCACACTTTAATAAATTGCACTCTTATTTAAATAAATATTTTTTCATGTGCTTTCTGGCCATTTGTATTTATTATTTGGAAAGAAGTATATTCAGATCTTTTGCCCATTTTTAAATTGGGTTCTTTATATTTTGCTTTTAAGTTAAAGGATTACTTTATGTATTCTGGATATTAAATATTTGGGGTGATATGCGGTTTCCAAATATTTCTTCCACAGTATATAGGTTGTTGGTTTACTTTCATGATAAAGTCCTTTGAGACCCAAAAGTTTTTAATTTTAATGAGGTCCCATTTATCTATTTTTTCTTTTGTTGCTCATACATTGGGTATAAAGTCTAAAACACCATTGCCTAATACGAGGTCCTGAAGATGCATCCCTACATTTTCTTCTAGGAGTTTGATAGTACTGGATCTTATATTTCAGTCTTTGATCTATTTTGAGTCTATTGCTGTACATGGTGTGAGGATGGTCCTCCTTTTTTCGCAAATGAAAATCCTGTTTTCTCAGCACCATTTGTTGAAGAGATTGTTCTTTCCAAATGTGAGTGTCGATTTCTGAGCTCTCAGTTCTATTCCATTGGTCTTTTTGTCTGTCCTTGTGCCAGTACCATGCTATTTTGTTTACTGGCTTTGTAATAAGATTTAAGATTGGAAAATGGGAGTTCTCCAACTTCATTCTTCTTTTTCAAGGTGGCTTTAGCTATTCAGGGTCCCTTATCCTTCCATATCAACTTAATGATTGGCTTTTCCATTTCTGCGAAGAAGGTTGTTGGAATTTTGATTTGGATTGCATTGGACTTATAAATTGCTTTGGGTAATGAAATCTTAATATTTAGTCTTCAAATCCATGGACACAGAATGTCCTTCCATTTATTTAAGTCTTTTTAAAAATTTCCTTTAGCAATTCTTTGTAGTTTTCTGTGTACAAGTCCTTTATATTCTTGGTTAGCTATTTGATTTTTTTAGTTGCTATTGTGAATGGAATTCTTTCTTTGATTTCTCTTTGCAACTGTTCATTGCTTGTGTATAGAAACACTACTATTAGGAAATTTGATATAGGTTTTTTTCAGGATTTTCTGTATATAGGATCATATCATCTGCAAATTTTTACTTCTTCCTTTCTAACTTGGATGTCTTTCGTTTTCTTGCCTAGTTACTCTGGCAAGGGCTTCTAGTACAATGTTGAATAACAGTGGTGACAGTTGGCCTCCTTGTCTTATTCCTTAACTTAAAGGGGAAGCTTTAAGTCTTTCACCATTAAGTAAGATGTTAGCTATGGGATTTTCATATATGCCCTTTATCATGTTGAGGACATTTCCTTCTATTCCTAGTATTCTAAGTGTTTTTATTAAAGTAAAGGGTATTGTATTTCATCATATGTCTTTAAGCCTCAATTGAGATGATCATGTGGTGTGTTACCTTTATATTGTTAATGTGTTGTATTATATTAATTGATTTTCTTATGTTGAACCAACCTCTAAACCAGGTATAAACTCCACTTGATCATGGTGTATAATTCTTTTAATATGCTGTTGGAGTCAGTTTGCTAGTATTTTGTTGAGGATTTTTGAATCTATATTCACAAGATAAATCATTCTGTACTTTTTTTTTTCCTGTGGTAGCTTTATCTGGCTTTGGTATGAGGGTCATGACCTCATAAAATGAATTAGGGAATATTCTTTCCTCTTCAATTTTTTTGAAAGCGTTTGAACAGAAATGAATTTAAGTCTTCTTGGAATGTTTGGTAGAATTCCCCTGTGAACCATCTAGTCCTGGGCTTTGCTTTGTCAGGGTGTTTGCTTGTTTTAAAATTTATTTTACTGAAGTATGTCATTCATACATGAACACACATAGACAATAAGTGTATAGTAAAAGTTGTGAACTTACAAAATAAACATGGATATCATCAGTTTAGGTTTAGTTAGCTCTTCTTTTTCTGGTTCTTCCAGTTCTGAGATTAGATCTCAAATTTGAAGTCTTCTCTTTGAATGTAAGCTTTTAGAGCTATAAATTTCCCTCTCTACAACTGCCTTTGCTGCCTCTAATAAGTTTTGGTATGTTGTATTTTCATTTTCATTCATCCCGAGATATTTCTGTTTACACTTCTGATTTCCTCTTTAACCCATTGGCTGTTGGAAAGTATGTTGTTTAATTTCCACATATTTGTGAATTTCCCATTTCTCCCTCTGTTATTGATTTCTATCTTCATTCCATTGTGGTCAGATAATATATATTGTATGGCTTCAATATTTTTTAGTTTATCAAGTCTTGTTTGTGACCCAAGATTTTATCTATCCTGGAGAATGATCCATATGCTTTTGAAAAGAATGAGTTTTCTGTTTTGGGGTGGTGCAGTGATCTCTATAATATCTGTAAAGTCTAGTTTGTTTAGAGTATCATTCAAGTCTTATACTTCCTTATTGATCTTCTGACTAGATGTTCTATCAATTATTGAGAGTGGTGTATAAAAGTTATAATTAATATAGAACCATCAATTTCTCCCTTCAAATCTGTCAGTATTTACTTCATATATTTTGGGGCTCTGCTGTTACGTGCATATATATTTCATATATATTTAAAATTATTACATCTTCCTATTGAATTGGCCCTTCTATCAGAATATAATGACCACCTTTGTGCCTCATAACTGTATTTGACTTAAAATCTATTTTATCCAATATTAGTATAGCCACCCCAGTTCCATTTGCTTTTTTTTTTTTTTTTTAGGTTCCAGGACTGGGGATTGAAACTGGGACCCCATTTGCGGGAGACCAGAGCTCAACCACTGAGCCACATCGGCTCCCCTGAGTTGGTTCCCTCATATGTCTGCTCGTTGTTTGCTCATTGATTTGCTCATTTGTTTTTGCTCATTGTTTGCTCATTATTTTTGCTCATTGTCTGCTTGTTTTCTTTAGGAGACATTGGGAACTGAACCCAGGACCTCCCATGTGGGAGGCAGGTGCTCAACTGCTTGAGCCACATCTGCTTCCCCCAGTTCCCTTTTGATTCCTACTTGCATGGTATATATTTTTTCTATGATTTAACCCTTAATGTACTTGTATCTTTGACTTTAAGGTGAGTCTTTTGCAGACAGCCTATTATAGTAGGATCATTCTTTTTTATCCATTCTGCCAATCTCTGCCTTTTGACTGGAGAGATTAATCCATTTACATTTAAAGTCACTATGATAATATAGGACTGTTTTCTGCCATTTTGCTATATTTAGTTTTTGTAATACTTATACATTTTTTGTCCCTCACTTCTGTTATACCATATTGAGTGATGTTTTAGTCTGCTAAAGGCTGCCAAGGCTATATACTAGTAATGGGTTGGTTTTTACAATAGAGATTTATTTATTTATAAGCTTACAGGTCTGAAGCCATGAAAGTGTCCAAATCAAGGCATCATCAGGAGATACTTTCTTCCCAAGCTACAGCTGTGTTTGATCAGGCACATGGTGATGTCTGCTAGTCTCTCCCCTGTCCTCTCAGTCTTGTTTTCAGCTTCTGGCTTCAGTGGCTTCCTCTCAGCTTCTGTGTTCTGTTGATTTCATCTTCTGTCTCCTGGGGCCTTCTCAATCAGCTTCTGGAGGTTCCTCTCTGTTTCTGCAGCTCTGCCAATTCCAGTTTATAAAGGACTCCAGTAAGAGGATTAAAGCCCATCCCTGGCAATGCCTTACTGGAGTAATCTAATCAAATGGTCCTTAACTGGATCTAATCTAATCAAAGGTTCACAACAGATTCACATCCACAGGAAGGGATGAATGTAAGAACATAATTTTGTGGGGTCCACAAAAGACTCAAACTATAACAAGTGACTTCTAATTTCTATCTGGATATATTTTACATCTATTTTCTTTGTAGTTAGTTACCATGGGGCTAAATTTTAGCATCATAAATATATAACAATTATATTTGGTTTGATGCCAGCTTAACTTTAATAGCATATACATATACTTTTCCTTCGTGCCTCTTTTCCTCACTGATTTTTTTTTGTACTTGTTACCAATTATGTCTTTGTACACTATATTTCCAAAAACAGAGATTTATCATTACTTTTTTGTGCATTTGCATTTTAGCACCTGTAGGAAGTAACCGATGGAGTTACATACCAAACAATGCACTGCAGTAATACTGGCATTTATCATTAACCAAATGGTTACCTTTACCACTGATATTTATTTATGATGCTTTGAACCTACTCTGTGCCCTCTCCTTTCAGTCAGAAGAATTACTCTTAGCATTGCTTGTAGGGCAGGTCTAGTGGTGATGAACTCTTTCAGCTTTTATTTATCTGAGAATTTCTTAATCTGAACCTCAGTTTTGAAAGAAAGTCTCACTGGATATAAAATTCCTAGCTAGCAGTTATTTTCTTTTAGCACTTGAAGGATTTCAACCCACTGCCTTCATACCTCCATGGTTTCTGATGAGAAATCAGCACTCAATCTAACTGAGATTCCCTTTTACATAACACTTGCTTTTCTCTTGCAGCTTTCAGAACTCTCTTCTTGACTTTGCATTTGATAGTGTGATCAATATATGATGGGTTGCATTTTTCTTCATGTTTATCCTGTTTCATGTTCTCTGGGTTTCTTGGATGTGCATATTCGTGTCTTTTGCTACATTTTAGAAGTTCTCTCCTATTATTTTTGAATATTCCTTCTGTTCCTTTCCCTCTTTCTTCTCCTTCTTGGATTCCCATTATGCATACATTGGTACACTTGATGGTGTCCCAGAGATATCTTAGGCTATTTTCACTTTTAATATTTCATTTTTCTTTCTCCTCATCAGGTTGACTCATTTCAAATGTTTTGTCTTCAGATTCACTGTTTCTTTCTTCTGCCAACTCCTATCCTCTCTTGAAACCTTCCTTGGCATTTTTCATTTCAATTGTTGTGATCTTCAACTCCACTATTTGTTTGGTTCCTTTTTAAAATTTCTAGGGAAGCAGATGTGACTCAAGCAGTTGAACACCCACCTACCAGATGGGAGGTCCCGGGTTTGGTTCCCAGTGCTCCTAAAGAACACGAGCAAGACAGGGAGCTGACATGATGGGCAGGCGCAGCACGCTGATGCAACAAGATGATGCAATGACATGACAGAATGAGGAGACACCACAAGGAAACACAATGAGAGAAAGCAGGGAGTGGATGTGGCTCAAGTGTTTGGGCACCTCCCTTCCACATGGGTGGTCCTGGGTTTGATTCCCAGTGCCTCCTAAAAAAAAAAAGAAGAGCAGACACAGAGAGCACACAATGAGCAGACAGTGAGCACAAACAATGGGGGTGGGAGAAATAAATGAAATAAAATAATCTTAAAAAATGTTTCTCTTTACTAAGACTCTCATATTACTTATTCATTGTTTTCCTCATATCTGTTAGTTCTTTCTCTGTATTTTCCTCCATTTCTTTGAGCTTTTTAGAGATAATTTTTAAAGGCTTTGTTCAGATTGTCCACATTGTTGTTTTCTTCATTGATGTTTTCTCTATTTTTATCCTCTTTCTTCAGATGGATGATCATTTCCTCTTTCTTTTTTTGTCTTATACTCTTTTGTTGTATACTGTCTATTTTAATATTTTAAATGCTAACTCTGGGATTTATTCTGTGAGACGTCTATTTCTTGGTTTTGTAACCAGCTGGTGATAAGACAGAGATTTTCTTGGACTTCAGTACTCCTATCAGGAAGATCTCTCCAAGACAAATGCAGTGTGCAGTTTTTTTCCCTGACTTTCCAGGACTCTGTCTTCTCCTGGGATTTTTCCTGTTAGTTATTTTGGAGTTTCCCTATTTATAGAAGTTTGGTCATCCCCTCTGTTTCCCAGGAGATAGACCTCCCTCTCTTGGGTGTTTGAAGCTGGTAGGCCTTTGTTCCAGACTGTCCACCTCTATAGATTTTTACAATTTTTTTTTGGTAATATACCTTTTTTGTTTGGGTGTAATTTTTTTCTTTTTCTTTTAAAAGAAGTTTTAGCTTGTATAAATGCTACATAAAAATATAGGGGATTCCCACATACCCTGCCCTCTCCCACTCCTACACTTTACTCCATTAACCATATCTTTCATTAGTGTGGTACATTTGTTACAATTGATGAGCACTTAATGAAGCATTGTTACTTAACCATGGACTATAGTTTACATTTTGCACCACACAGTTTTATGAATTTTGACAAAATGTATAATGGCCTGTATCCATCATTGCAATGCCATGCAGGACAATTACAATATCCCCAAAGTACCCCATGTTACACCTATTCTTCCCTCCCCATCCTCAGAACCTCTGGAGGCCACTTCCTTTATATCAATGATACAAGTTCATTGTATCAATGATACAAGTTTTATACATTGCTAGAACAATCATAAGTCTACTTTAGTCCATAGTTGCATTCCCCATTTATATTTGTTCATTCCTCAATCTAGAGGATTTGGGGATGGTGATGCCCACTCTGTTTCTGAATGAGAGATGGCTTAGATCCAATGGGGCAGATGGATAGAACTGTCTTGCTTACAGTTGTAGATACTCTCTGTTTTGGGGGATGGGTGTTGTCCATCATCATCCTTTTGTTGTCTTAGGTGAGTCCAGTGAATTAGAGAGTAAGTGTTGTGACTCTGCTGAGATTTAGGGCTTAAATGGCATATGAACAGACCAAAGATTAAAGTTTCTGGGATATATATTTAATGAGTATAGTGCTAATTATAGATTCAAATAAAAGGGACAGAAGAGACATGTGTAGGGGAATTATAAATGAGTCTAACTCTGTTACATTGGGGAGCATATGTTCCAAAGTAAGGCCCACTGGGTGGTGCCAAATTACTGAGATTGTTTGCCCTACCTATAGTGCCTACATGTCTCTAGAGACCCTCAGGAGGTCAGCTGTTTGAAGCTCTGTTTACTGTCAGTCAATGAGATCCTGCTGAGACATGTATAAGCATAACCTCTGGAATGACCTCCCAACTCACTTTGAAATCTCTTAGCCATAAAAAGTCATATGTATTTAATATTTCCCCCTTCCCATCAAGGCCTTTTTCCAAATGCATCACTAGGTGGTGCTTGGTAATAATCCCTCAGTTTCATGGAGGCTCATCCCTGGGAGTCATGTCCCATACCAGAGGGAAGGTAGCACATATATATGCTAAGTTTGGCTTAGAGAGAGGCCACATGAGCAACAAGGAGGCTTCCAGGAGGTAACACTTAGGCAATATATAATACTAGGCAAAGTATCAATTTCTCAAGAAAAGGTTCATAAGTACAACCATCAATATCAAGAGCCTGGCGTAATGACCTGTCCTCCTTCACTAGACACTACACATGTATTTGGGGGATTCTTGCTGCTCTATTAGAGAATGTAGCAGGACTTCCCAGGATAGGAATTCAATATTCTTTCTGTTATTGTGCTGGTCTCCATCCACTGAGACAATGCCCTGTGACTACTTGAACATATTCATATGCCATAAAGGCATGCCCCACGTGCACCCCTCCCGTCACCAACACCCTGCACTAGTAATCCTCCCCCGCCACAGTTGTTTTACACTCCTTTTGATGTCTCAAGCTTCTTTTGTCTGGAGGGCAAATTATGGTAGGAGGGCACAATGGAGAGGACTTTCCTAAGTCAGACTTTCCCCAACAAAACAGGGTCCAAGACCCATGAAGAAGTCAGGAATTTGCTGCAAATTTCCTTGGGGAGGGGATTAGGAAAGGCACCAAGAGCTTCTCCAACAGGTCCCCAAAGATAAGCTTTCCTGGCCTCCCCAACAGAAGGAGCCCTTCAGCTAACTTTACCCCACAGCTCTGAGGAATCACAGCATCTGTATGTTTCCACTGCCACTACTGCTTTGTGAGGCAGGTTGAAACAATGGCTTCACTGCCTTTGTCTAGGTGGGTTATAACAGTAGCTTCCCTCAGAGCTGATCCCCTAGAGATCTGAATTCCCATATCAAAAGCTGTGATCAGTGATGGGCCATGTCCACCCCTGTTCTTGGGAAGAGTATTTTTATGGGTTTTTCTGTCACCAGCAGCTAGCCAGAGTCTGGACTCCATGGTTGCCTGCCGAAAGAGTTGGGGGACGGGTGCCAGTAGCTGCCACATGGTGATAGAAATTTACTGTCATTTACTCTATTTTATCAGCCTCTTCCTCCTGCTCTTCGCTGGATATGTACACTGTTCTTCAGACCTCCAGAGTGTCAAAACTGTTGTTTCAGACAGTTCTTCCTGTTTAATAGTTGTTTTAATGGAAGTACTGAGTCCTAGAGCGACCTACTTTGCCATCTTCCCACAATCCGTTGATGTGTATTAGTAATTTAAATGTATAGGAATTTCTTTATCTCATGCAGTATAGGACTGGCACAGCAAAACCATCAGGGAATCTGACTCCTTTTTTTCTGAAATGTCATCCTTAGTATGTTGCTTTTGTGCTTATGGTTACAATGTGCATTGCTATACCACCAAGCATCAAGTCCATGGCCATAAAGAAATAAAAATACAATTGCAAAAATTGAAGGATAAAAGGGCTTTGTCCCTATGAGTCTTTGCCTTTATAATATAGCAAGGAATGTTCTTCCTATGAAATCTTCAGCTTGTATCTCATTGAGAATTTTATCACATGATTATCCATAATGTCAGTACAACCTAGGAGGGTGACTTTTTCTTTTTAGCTTTCTATAGTCTATGATGGAAAAAGTAAAGGGGAATGAAATTGTCAATGACTAGGTGCAAACAATCCTCAGCAACTATGAAGAACAAATTTAAATGGGTGATTTCTGTAAGAGGAATTGGATGACTCTAGTATAGGTATCATATTTCTCGAGCTGACAATCCATCTTAAAATAGTGAACTGCAGAGTCCTTCTGCAGAACAACATGGTGAACCATCACCAGATTTATTAACTATTAATGGAGCCCTTTGCTCTCCTTATTATACTTTTATTCAGAAAGAAAATTCTTACAATTTAGAATTTTAATGAAGTTATTAAAAATATATTCTTTTCCTCACCACATATATAAGGAAATATTTTTTTCTTGATATCTTTCCCACTTCTCCCCCCAAAAAAGTATTGGAGTTGCAAATAATCTCAAGAAAATATTGAACATCACAATAGACTTTCCCTATCAAGATCTCAGACATAATAATTACTTAAAATAAGTGATCCTTACACTTATGGAGGCTAATCAAGTTGCAAAATTCTACATTTTGAGAGCTCTCTTACATATAATATCTAGCCAAAACCAACAATTCTCAAGTGCGATCTTTTTATGTTTTACAAGTTTCCTTAAAAGAGAACATATTTCACAACCTAGAATGTGATATTATTGTTGCACAGCAATAAAGTTGATGTGTACAGTGTATGGCATGCATCCAACTGTGTCATCCATCAATGAAATTTCAGGCCTTCATTACACTACAGTATATAACCCTATAGTAGAAAATTACCCACTTTCTTATGAGCTACCACTTAAGACATCTTTTTTTTTAAATGAAATTTGTGATTTCCTGCTAACAGCTATAACTGGGAAATCCTCTTCCTATACCTTTTCCTATTATGAAAGGGAAGACAGACAGAAAGAAAAGGTAGGAAATCATGTGTAAATTGGTAATATAGCTAAAGGGAAAGTCATGTGCTCAGCAAGCTTTCCATATTACAGTTTTATAATTACTCTTGAGATTCCTGAGAAGCTTTCAAACCAGGCCATTACTGGAAGAATCCACAACTGTTTTGTTGTTTCAGATTTGAAAAATTTTTTCACACTTGGAAATTAGGAATGCACATTAAAATGATATAAAGTATGAGAGAGGAATTGTCTATTTTTAATAATTTAACTTTAATAATAACCATATTTGGGACAGGTCTCCATTACTCAAGTGAAGAAAATAATTGAGGCAATTATTTTGACAATTCAGATAAAATCTCAAGGGGATAGTATCCTGCTTATTTAGCTGAATCCCAGGTAAGAGGCCTGAAATTGATGGGTGTTCTCAGAAGGCTCTGAGTTATTCAAAATGGAATAGAAACTTTTTTCCTAGTCTGTGCCAAAAGCTGGCATTGTTTTCCTCTTCAATAAGAAAATATGTAAGAAATGAATGAGAAATAAAACATAGCGATTGTTTGACTTTGGAAAATCACCTAGAATTTGAGAGTTTGATCATTGTTGCTGATTTGTAAAGATAAAATAATCCATTTAAGGTAGAGTAAGATTAATTCCATAAATGTCTACAATAAACATCATGGAGGGAGGGTGGGAGAGTGAGAAGGAGAAATATGTATTCTTTTTGTCAAACCCCATGTCCCCCCCAAAATCGTCATAAGTGTTATAGTTGTGGATAAATGAAATAGGCAGGTAAAGGCTTTGCTAGGTCAGAAGGTGATGTGGCAGGTCTTAGAATAATTCAGTGTCACACATGGTGGTGCTAGAAAAATATGGGATTCATATTCCTTTTATATATATATATATATATATATATATAATTTTTTTTTTTTTTTTTTACCGGGAGATCCCGGGGATCGAACCCAGGTCCCTCCATATGGCAGAGGGACGCCCAACCAATGAGCCACATCCACTCCCCATATTCATTTTTATCCTTGGTCTACTTTATTGCTTGCCCACGTGTTTGGTGGCTATTAGTGTTTTTGTTTTTTGTTTTTTTTGTCTAGAAGAAATTCTTTAATAAAATGAGTGAACTGATCACTTTAATGGAAGTAGAAAATTTGAAAGCTACTTAACTGAACAATAACTTCATGGCCTTAGCATTACTCTTTCAGGCTTCAAGTTTTGACTTGATGTGTTTTCAAAGTTTCATTCCTTTTCAGGTTTAAAATGGAGTTATGTTGTTAAGTTAATGAAACATAATATAGTTTGTTAACTGAGGACTTATTTTTTAAGCACAGGGAATATTCTTTCTTGTAAACTGTAATTATAGTCCCATTCATTTTGTCAAATTATACAAGCATTATTAAAACTTTAAATTCCATAATAAATACTGTGCATTACTGTTTTGGGGATTTTGCTTAGTGATACAAATATTTATATAACTATACTCTAAAACTGAGTTATAAGATAAAATTTCTTTGAAGGTTTACATTCCTTAGAATCCATTTTTAATGGCAAAAGACATTGGATATTTTGATGGCAAAAATGGTATCGTATTTTATTACTGAAAGGTTTTTAAATGTTTAATTAAGTATACATGTTCATATATAGGCCATGTAGATAGGTTCAGGTAAATTTATATAGACCTGTTGTGAAACAGGTCTGCATCATATAGCCATTCATTAGAGTTAATGTAATATGACAGCATTATAGAACTCCATAAAATGAATGAGTTAAGAATTGTGGATTTTGATTAATTTTGTTCTAAGGATTATAATTTTATTTCTTTCCTTTAGAACCTTACAAAATCTAATTATTTCATATGGAGGAACATCTATGCATTAGTAATACAAGAAAGGATCTGTGAAATAAATCTGAGGAAGATACATTATTATTACAGTGCATATATTATACACTTATGTTTTGCATATTTTGGAAGCAGACTCATTTCTTGGCAGGCTTTCAGAACTATTTGGTGTTTGCTTTTTCATGGTCCATTTAATGGCAAGATTTAAAATATCTATAACTTTTACAAAAATATTTGTATATATAATTTGTATGTGAGTATTCAACTCTGTTTGCATACATCTTGCCACTTAGAAAATGAGATGAATATTAATGAATACTAAACTGTCCTAAACAAATGTAATGAATACATTACATTAAATGCTTTGCTTGCCAAAATACCATTTTGTTTGTTTTGTTAATATCATCTAAAACTTGGTCTTGTGGGCCGTCAGTATATAGAAAAATGACTTGTTAGTATAATATATTGATCTTCTGAATAGGAATTTTCATTGAATGGGGAGGTAAACATTTCCCTGATGATAACATGTGAGTTTTATGTATTTCTGGAGAGAGCTGAGAGGCAAAACTAATTTTCCTGGAAAAGAAAAATAATCTTGGGTATATTTAAAATTATTAGATTTGTTTATATAGAATAAATTTATCACCACTCTTGGTCATTATCCTCTGTAAAAACCATTAATTGTCTTGATAAGCTATGACAAAGAAAGGAAAAGTACATATTACTTTTGTCAGAAGAAGAAATAGAAAAATTACAAGTCTATGTTACATGCAGGTGCCAAAAAACTGATCAGTAGTTTTGGTTCTGGTACATTTGCCTATAACCTAACTTATGAGACGGAAATCTATAGAGACAGTTCTTTGGATAGGTAAGTATGATGCAAGAATGTATCTATCACTTCTTTCAATTAGGGTCTATACTTCCAGTGCACATTAAATAGATTGAAAACACCAGTAGGTAACCATCTGTATTTTTCTCTCTCCATACCAAACACTACATATGGAGCTAGCACTGTTGTATGTGTTTGAGGATCTCAGAGATTAAAGAAATTGAAGAGATGATTAAAACCCATTTATTATGTAGTTTAAAGTGAGAAAAATTAATTTGTTGAGAAATTTAAAAGTACGATACGTAATAAATGTGTAAATAATAATAATAAGAAGAAGAAACATTTAATTGAGCACCTAATATTTGACAGAGGGTTTTCTAAGTGGTTTCTGTGTAATTTAAGTTTCCTCTCTGCTCGGACAAATACTGCAGAATGGGTTGGCTTAACAATAGGACTTTACTGGCCATAGTTTTTGAGGGTAGGAGGCTTGCCTCCTCCTTGGTTTGGGGGCAGTAGCTTTCTGGCTGGCCAGCAATCCTTGCATTTCTTAGTTTTCTTGTCAGATGGCAATGCACATGGCAATGTCCCCTTCTTTCTTTTCCTCATTCCATGTTCCAATTTCCAGCTCCTTCCTTGGTGTTCTCTATGTCTGAATTTCTTCTACTTTATAAGGGCCCCAGTAATCAGATTAAAAATCAATTTCATTCAGTTGGGCCATGCTTTTACTAAAAAAACTTCAAAAGTAATATTTACAAATGAGTTCATACTTGTAGGACCAGGGATCAGGAACTGACCATGCCTTCTATGGGGGACAATTTAATTCCTCCAATATTTATATTCTATGAGTGAGGAAATACATGCATAGTTAGATAGGTGACTTTGTCAAATTGTGCACAGCAATATCTTAAAAATTGTAAGAAAATTATAGGAAGGAAAAGCCTTGCTTAGAATATGTCTCAAGGAAGTTACTTTTTTACAAGCAATTTCTATTTAAAAGTTGAATTTTAGTGTAAATATGTGAAAGCAGCACAAACCCAAAGGCACAAAGAACATTCTGTGCTACCTCAAAGTACTAAGATCAAATCCAGCATGCCCCAAGATTATGAAAGCCATGTTATTTTAGTCTTCCAAATACCAGTGTTTATCTTTTTTTCAACATCTGAAATTTAGAGAGACAATAAATAAACAACCACTGTCCTTGATCAAGTCAAGAACTCATTGAAAGCTGAACACAGGAGTCTGGCATACATAAATAAAAGTTCAGATTTTGACAAAAGCTAGATTAGAGGGCATTATCAATACGTGACCACAATGGTCTTCTTGAGTCTAAGTTTGCCTCAGGGCTGCCGATGCAAAATACCAGAAATAGGTTGGCTTTATAATGGGAATTTTATTAGGGGAAAGTCTTACAGTCTCAAGGCCATGAAATGTCCAAATCAAGGCACCATCAGAGATGCTTTCATACCAGTTACCTACTTGTAATTCTGTTGTCCTGCCACATGGCGGAGCAAGATGGCAGCCGATTTCTGCTGAGGTCCCTCCCTTCTGCTTGGGGCTCACTTTCTCTTGAGCTGCTCTGTAGGCCCAGCCTCTTGGGGTATTCATACCAAAGCTTTGGCTGCTAGCAATCCTCGAGTCCTCTCTCTCACATGGATATGTCAGAATGGCAGTGCTCCCTGTGTCTCCATTTATATAAGACCCAGTAAGAGGGCAGAGACCCAATCTGTGTCATGCCTCACTGATATAGTCCAATCGAAAGCCCTAAAGCAATCTAATCAAGGGATCCTACCAAAAGCCTCTTAACTGAACTTAATGCAATCAAAGCTTCTCATACCTATAGGAGTGGATTAGTTCAAAAACATCTTTTTGGGATTCACCAAATTCAAACTGTCACATCCTATTATTCCACTCTTGAATTAAATGGGCTAACCTACTCCAGCATAGATAATGCTGAACAATAGCCAGCAATAGCACAGCAACCTACCCTTGCAATGTAAAACATAGAGGAGCTGAAAATGTATGTCCACACAGATAGGCTGGTCCAGGAAAGAGACAGAAGCCAGGCATTTGAGACAGTTTGGAGCTTTTTGTGGATCCCAGAAAATATGTTCTTGGAACTAATCCATTCCTATAGGGGTAGGACCCTTTAGATTGGATTCAGTTGGGGGGACTTTCATTGGAATAATTTAGTGAGGCATGGACCAGGATGGGTTGGTTCCTCTTTTGTTGGAGTTCTTTATAAATGGAGGACTGAAAGCAGAGACACACAGAGAAAAATCCATGGAGATGGAGAGAAAGAACCTCGAAGCACAACCTGGGATTGAGCATTTTTCACAATTCATGTATAACACAGTATATCTAAATGGGTAGTTCCTTTTGGCTCCAGTGTTCTATGACTATAACTCTAAATATTATAATTTGTAAGATAAATTAAATGCTTTCTCTTGTATAAACTGTCATAAAAAACAAATGTATATGATATTTTTAAATGGAAAAAAGTTTTTAAACTGTTAATATTTTATTTTTATATATATATTTAGAGTCTTAATCATAGCAAATATAAAATGTAATGAGAATCAGAGTAACATATACAAAAAGAATTTTTTGTTATTTCAATAGCAATAAAAAGGACGTGTGTGTGTTTTTCTCATTCTCAGACATGAATATCACAAAAGATATAAAATATAAAAGAATGCATCTGTATCAGTTAGTTTTTATCTCTATAATACTGTTTAAAAAAACATCAAACCTCAATGGCATATAAAAATAATCATTTATTTTTCAAGCATCTAGGTGGTCAGGTAGGTAATCCTGCTATAGCTGGGATCAGGTCAGCTGAGTCATGTCAGTTGAATTCACATGTGAATGGATGAGCTGACCTGGGATGGGATGAAAATCAGGACATTTTGGTTCTGCTCCATGTGTCTCTCATCTTCCAAGTTAAGGCAGGTACATCCTTCTTATGAAGAAGATAGAGGGCAATAGAGAGATCTAGCATAATCATGCACTTTTCAAGCCTCTGTGTGTGCCACATTTACTAACATCTGGGTCCAGATTCAGAGTTGGGGGAGGTACTACAAATTTACATTACAAAAGACTCTAATACAGGAGTGGGCAGTAGGGAAAACAGCAGTGGCTTCAAAAGCAGATGTTTATCTATACTGTACAGAATTAAACTTCAGAAGAGAAATTCATGCAAAATTTGATTAAAAATATTATTAAAAATAAAAATATTACCTTGAGATTGCAAGTATGTGCAAATACCCAGTTTATTCTCATGGATATTTTTAAACCAATATTTCATAAGAAAAAGAAAATATCATTTTGATCTGAATTATTTATATTTTTATGTTGATGTAATTTGCTTTAGTAATAATGAGAATAATCAAAGGTTATTTGGGAGAAAAAATATACACATGGGAAAACAGTCATTAATCAGCTTAGGTGAATTAACAATGATAAATCCATATGCTTTAGTTATTTCTTACCAATTAAAATGTATTAACTATCTTTTTTTTTTTCAAACTGTTTATAAAAATTTGAGAACTTGTTTTAAAAATTTGTTTCATTTCTATTATTTAGGGAAAGTTAGCTTACTTTGACGATAGATTATTTTTCAAATAATTTGAGAAAACCAGTTGAAGGCTACTTGAAAAGAAGATTTACAACATATAAGTTTATGTATGAATGAATATTATGAATCAGTATAAGATAATAATATTTGATGTAATATTATATAAATGAAAATATCTGCCAAAAGTGCCTAAAGAAATTCCTGTTAGAACAAAATGTCACTTAATATTTCATTGCAAATGAAGATAAAGTAGCTTATATTGCCTACCGTTCTTTGCGTACAGTTTTTCTGACTCATTTACAATTTTTTTATTAACAACTTTATTTCTTTTTTTTTTTAAGATTTTATTTATTTATTCATTTATCCCCCCCTTGCTGCTTGTGCTCGCTGGGTCAGCTAACCACGCTGTGCTGGCGGGCTTGCCTTCACCAGGAGGCCCGGGGAACTGAACCCGGGGCCTTCCATATGGTAAACGGGAGCCCTACTGATTGAGCCACAGCCGCTTCCCTAACAACTTTATTTCAAATTCACAAAAATAAAAGAACAGAAAAAGGCAGCTCAACAAGTTATGAAAACATTATTCCTAAAATGTATTTTTTCAGGTATTTTTGTCTCATTTAATTCCAACTGCTAACTCAGTAGTTCCTCTAGTGTTCAGAAAGATACACAGATGAACACAGATTAGTTAAATGACATAGTCAAAGTCTCCTTATTAATGAAAAAAATACTTAATTGTATTCATATCTCACAAAATCAAATCCCATATTTCTTTTATTAAATTTTATAAAATTTTTATTTTTAAAGGAGCTTTAGATTACATAAATGTTATATAGAAAATATAGGGAATTCCCATATACCCTACCCTCTTCCCTTCCGCACTTTCCCATTACCAGCATCTTTCATTAGTGTGGTACATTTGTTACAACTGATGAACACATGTTGAAGCACTGCTACGAAGCATGCTCTATAGTTTATATATATTATGTTTTACACTTTGCCTGCACAATTTTATAGGTTTTGACAAAATATTCAATGGCCCAAATTCCTTTCTGTACCCCTAGAGTTAATATAGAACCAAGTTTGCTTTTGCTACAAAAACATTACAATGTTGTTTGTATTCCATAAATTACATTATGTTTTTCCCATGTGTCTCCACATTCTTAACACCCTGTAGTAGAACATCCCTGTATTTATATTATTAACCACAGTCCTCATGTATTTCAAAAATCATTGTTATACATTCCCCATATTTTCCTCCAGCTGTCCTCCAACTTACATTAATCTTCCTAAGCTATTTGTTCCAGCCACAATCACATCCATAAATCAAGTGTTTTTTACATTCATTATAATGTGTTACCATCAAGTCCAACCATTACCACATATATACATATGACCTTATTAAACATTCTACATACATCCAGCAACTTCTCCCTCTTCTCATCCCACATTCCTTCTCCTACCAACCTACACTTCATAGTCCAACTCCCTAAATCTACACATTTCATTTAGTTCATATCAGTGAGGCCATACAATATGAATCTTTTTGCATCTGGCTTATTTCACTCATCATAATATCCTCAAGGTTCCTCCATGTTGTCATGTGCTTCCCCAATTAATTTCTTCTACAACTGAATAGTATTCCATTTTGTGTACATACCACATCTTGTTTATCCACTCATTGGTTGATGGACATTTGGGCTGGTTCCATATTTTAGCAATTGTAAATGATGCTACTATGAATATCGGTGTGCAAATATCTGTTCATGTCCTTGCTTTCAGTTCTTTGGAATATATTCCTAGTAGTGGGATTGCTGGATCATATGACAGTTCTGTATTTAGTTTCCTGAGGAACTTCCAGATCATCTTCCACAGAGCTTGCACCATTTTACAGTCCTACCAACATTGAAGGAGTGTTCCTATATCTCCACATTTCTCTAGCACTTGAAGTTTTCTGTTCTTTTGAAAATGGCCATTCTCTGTGGTATGAGATGATATCTCACTGTAGTTTTGATCTCCATTTCCCTAATAGCTAGTGATGTTGAACATCTTTTCACGTGTCTTTTGGCCATTTGTATTTCCACTTCAGAAAAATGCCTGCTCAATTCTTTTGCCCATTCTTTAATGAGTTAAATTGTCATTTTTCAAGCTGTGTGATCTCTCTCTCTCTCTTTTTTTAAAGATTTATTTTACTTTATTTATTCCCCCGCCCCTTGTTGTTTTATGCTCTCTGTGTCCATTTGCTGTGTGCTCTCTGTGTCTGCTTGTCTTCTCTTCTTGTCTTCTCTTTAGGTGGCACCAGGAACCAATCCTGGGACCTCCAAGGTGGTAGAGAGGCACTCAATCGCTAGAGCCACCCCAGCTCCCTGGCTTTTTGTGTTTCTCATTGTCTCTCCTCTTTTTCTCTTTTCTGTTATGTCAGCTCTTCGCTCGGGCCTGCTCTCGATGTGGTCCAGCTCTCCACGCGGGCCAGTTCACCTTCACCAGGAGGCCCCAGGAAAAGAACCTGGGACCTCCCATATGGTAGATGGGAGCCCTGTGTGATCTCTTTATATAAAATACAGATCAATTTCTTATTAGATAGATATATGGCTTCTGAAGATTTATTCCCATTGAGTACACTGTCTTTTTACTTTCTTGACAAATTCTTTTGAAGAACAAAAATATTTAATTTTAAGGTGGTCCCATATGTCTGTTTTTTTCTTTCATTGTTCATGCTTTGAGTGTAAGGTCCAAGAAACCCAACAAGAAGCCCAAGATCTTGAAGATGTTTCTTTGCATTTCTTCTAAGAGTTTTATGGTTCTAGTTTTTATATTAAGGTCCTTGATCCATTTTGAATTAATTTTTGTATAAGGTGTGAAATAAGGATCCTTCTTTTTTTAAAATATGTTGTATAATTTCCAGTTTTCCCATCATCATTTGTTTCACTAGGCTATTTTGACCCAACTGAATGGGTTTGACAACCTTGTCAAAAATCACTTGACCATAGATATGAGGGTCTATTTATGCACTGTTGATTCAATTCCGTTGGTCAGTCTGTCTATCTTTATGCCTGAACCATGCTGTTTCTTACAACTGTAGCTAGATTATGTGCTTTAAAGTCTGGAAGTGAGTCCTCCAACTTCATTCTTCTTTTTAAATATATTTTTGGCTATTTGAGTGTCCTTCCTGTTCCAGGCAAATTTGATAATTGGCTTTTCCAATTCTACAAAGAAGAATATTGTAATTTTATTGGGATTGTGCTAAATCTGTAGATCAATATGGGTAGAATTGACATCTTAATGATATTTAGTCTTCCAACCCATGAACATGGATTTTCCTTCCATTTATTTATATCATCATTGATTTCTTTTAGCAATGTTTTATAGTTTTCTGAATACAGGTCCTTTATGTCTTGGTTAAATTTATTACTAAATATTTGATTATTTTAGTCACTTTTGTAAATGGAATTTCTTTCTGACTTCCTCAGATTGAAAAGTACTAGTCTATAAGAATGCTATTGATTTTTGCATATTGATCTTGTATCCTGCCACATTGCTGAAATTTTCTATAAGTTCTAATAGTTTTGTTGTGAATTTTTCAAGATTTTCTAAGTGTAGGATCATGTCATGGAGGAATAGCAAAAGTTTTATTTCTTCGTTTCCTATTTAGGTGCCTTTTATTTCTTTTTCTTGCCTAATTGCTCTAGCTAGAATTTCTAGCACAATAATGAATAACGGTGGCATTCATGACTTATTCTTGATCTGTGGGAAAGTTTTCAGTCTTTCACCATTAAGTACAATGTTAGCTGTGGTTTTTTCATGTATGCACATTACCATATTGTGAAAATTTCCTCTTTCAGAGAGCTTTTATCAAGAAAGGATGCTGTATTTTGTCAAGTACTTTTTCTGCATCAATCAAGATGATCATGTGATTTTTCTTCTTCAATTTATTGATGTAATATAATACACTGATTAATTTTCTTATGTTTAACCACCCTTGCATATCTGGGATAAATCTCACTTGATGGTGATATAAAAATTTTTTATGTGTTTTTTGGGTTTCATTATCAAGTAATTTGTTGAGGATTTTGGCATCCATATTCATTTAAAAATTTATTTGTAATATTTTTCATTATATTTTTATTTGGCTTTGTATTAGTCTGATGTTAACGTCAAAGAATGAGTTTGGTAGCGCTCCTTCCTATTCAGTTTTTTGGAAGAGTTTGAGGAAGATTGGTATTGGATCTTTTTAAAATGACTGGTAGAATTCACCAGTGAAGCTATCTGGTCCTGGACTTTTCATTTTGTGGAGGTTTATGATGACTGTTTCAATTTCTTTACTTGTGATTGGTTTGTTGAGGTCTTCTATTTCTTCTAGTGTCAATGGGGTTTATTCATGTGTTTCCAGAAATTTGTCCATTTAATCAATGTTGTCTTGTTTGTTGGCATAGTAGTTCATAGTATCCTTCTATAATTTCTTTTATTTCTCCTGGGTCAGTGGTAATATCACCCTTCTTATTCATGATTTTATTTATTTTCATCTTCTTTTAATCTAGATGTTTATCAATTTTGTTGATCTTCTCAAAGAATCAACTTTTAGTTCTGTTGATTTTCTCTCTTTTTTTCTGTATTTCATTTATTTCTGTTCTAATCTTTATTATTTCTTTTTTTCTGCTTGCTTTGGGATTGGTTTGCTGTTCTTTTTCTAATTCCTCTAGTTGTGCAGTTATGTCTTTGATTTTAGATCTTTCTTCTTTTTAATATAAGCATTGAGGGCTCTAAAGTTCCCTCTCAGCACTGCTTTTGCTTTATCCCATAAATTTTGGTAGGTTGT